>OZ008370.1:57594257-58250566 GCA_963931995.1 Phaonia tiefii
GGTATTTTAGAAATGACATAAACCATTAAATCTGGCATCTCCACCCAAAACATAGAATTAAGCAAAATGTAATGAACAGAAATAGAATTAATGAAGTTAGTCAAGTTTTGGACTCATCCTAATACATTACAAAAATGGCGACGAGCTCGGTGACACTGTTCCAAACTACTGGTGTTCCACAATTTAATTTTAATAATAATTGGAAAATTTGGATTGAGCAACTAGAAATTCACTATTGTGAAATTAGTTAAATCAACTAATCTATTGAAGTCATTGACTAATCTATTGAAGTCATTAGAAGCAGAAACTTATTCAGTTTTACACAGTTTATGTGATGCAGTGTCACCGGTCAAGAAAACCTACAAAGAATTGGTTCAAATTCTTGAGACCCACTTTACCCCACCAACTATCGTATTCAGTGAACGAAAAAAATGTCATACCACTCAAAGAGAAGAAGCAGAATCTGTGAGTGAATGGTATGCCAAAGTAAAAAAGTTGGCTCTAAACTCCAAGTTTGGAAATCATTTAAATATAATAATTTTGGATCATTTTGCAATTGGAATTCCATCACAAATTTTTCAAAGACTTTGTGAAAAAACTGAAAACCTGACACTTGAACGTAGTGAAGTAGACGTAGTGGTAGCAGAGACACCTAGGGCAACAGCAACGGCAGCAGCGGCAGAAAACCTTGCGAACATTGTGGATGGAAAAATCACAATTTAGACGCCTGTAAATTTAAAGATCGGTCATTTAGCATCAGTTTGTAAAAAAAAAACACGAAAAATTTGTTACCTGTGTATCTGATTCAGATGGTGATGTTACTGTTGATAACATTTTTGAATACTCTATTTTCAGTGTTAAAGACAAAACTTCTCTGGGGTTATACTCTTTGCCAGTGACAGTAGATGGTATTAAATTGAATGCAGCTTGCGATACTGGGGTTCCTTGTATATTGGTTTCAGCATCGTTTTATAAAGAGAACAACATAAAAATTCCTCTCAGAGAATGCAAAATCCCTTATGTTAACTACAGTGGAGAAAGAATTTCTCTTCTGGGTGAGTACGATGCAAAAATAACTACGAGGGCAGATCGAAAATTTTAACTATTGTTGTAACCAACACAAACAACCCACCCTAATTGGGGCGTACGTTTTTGAAAGCATTTAACTTTGAATTAACACAAGTGAGTTCTGTACATCGATATAATGGTCTTTCGGTTATTGTTAATCAGTAAAAAACGAGTTTTCAGAGGTTTTCAGTGACACTCTTGGATAATATAATGTTAATAAGGTTTCACTAGACATAATGGAAGGTACAAACCCTGTGTGTTTTAAACCTCGTCCAGAACCTCTAGCGTGGAAGCATAAAGTAGAACTTAAACTACGGAAGATGATTGAAGATAACATTTTAGAGCCAATAGATAACTAAGATTGGGGAACATCACTAGTCCCAATTCTGAAACCAAATGGGGATTTAAGAATATGTGGTGATTATAAAGTAACTCTCAATAAAAATTTAGTTGATTTCAAATATCCCCTTCTACGTATTGAGGAAATTTTTGCCGCACTACAAGGTGGAGAATTGTTTACTAAACTAGACTTGTCCAATGCGTACAACCAATTACTTTTGGACGAGAAGTCGCAGCTTTTCTGCTCCTGGAGCTCACACATTGGCACACTTAAGGTGAAACGCCTGCCGTTTTGCATTAAAACAGCTGCGGCAGTCTTTCCGAAAACCATGGAAAATTTGTTCCGGGGTATATCAAATGTGGTAGTGTATCAAGATGTCATAACAGTGACAGGTACAAATATGAAAGAACATTTAGATACTTTGGGAGTCGTATCTCTCAAGCAGGCTGATACCTGCTACTAATTTCTTACCTAGGTGGCCTCAAACCGGGCCTTACAAAATAACTTGTTTCTCGAACCGGTTCGATCTTAAGCTTTTCTTCTACAGTTGGTAAAATCAAGCTCTGGCTATCAATCTTCCACCTGGTGTTTCCAACGAAGCCTTTGTCGTCTTGTTTTCGGATGTCCTTTGAGGATACTCACCATTTTCTATTATATAATCATATAATTTTCGGAGTGGTTTTCTCTGAAAAATTAAAACGTAGTTTCAAATAATATTCTAGATAACATTAAAATGCTTGGATATGGTTTGGTGTATGGCACGTGGCAATAGGATACAGTTTACAACAACTGCCTTATCATCACTTCACTCGGAGGTCGGTCGGCCCATTACACGGTGTTACAAAAAATAGATTTTTTTCGGTCCTATGAACCAAATGCACATATTCGGAAAGACGGGAAAAAACAAAAATACACGTGTATCGTCGATTTTCATGTACACGTCAGAATTTTTTTTTTTTAAGTTTGAAGCTCGTAGTGGCCTGTGTGAAAGCCTTTGGACCGATTTTTAACCCTTTTTCAGTGATCCAATCGAGCTGATTATTTGCAGGCAGACTCGTGGAAATGACTGTATCACGCCAAATTTTTTAAAAACAATTTTTATCAATTCTCAGATTTTCCCCAATTTTTATTATTTTTGAAAAAAAAATTATTTTTTCACTTTTATTAGCATAACTTGAAGGGACTCCAAATTTTTAAACTACATACTTAAGCGTTACGAAAAAAAAATGCTTTTTGACCCATCCTACTCGATATAGTTGTAGTTAATCAATAGTAAGCTTCTAACACTAAACAGTTTTTGACTTTTACAACACTTACAACTGGTCTGACAGATGAAATAAGGAATTGCAAAATTGTTTTAAGTTCTGTTGTGCGAAAACGTATTTGTATATATTTCATCTGAAAAAAATGCAGTGTCCGACGCGAAATAACTTTTGTTACGTTTGTGGCTTATTCGCACCAAGTAAAAAATTACAGCAGACAGTTGTCCGAGGCCTTCGGCCACGGACTGTCCCTGCAGGCTGTGTCAGAGACACGGCCATTAAGTTTAACGTAGAATACGCCATCCGATAAGACAGAAAACATATATAACAATAAAATCATTTGCTTATATTATTTATCATTTATTGTTAAAATATGTTTTCTGTCTTATCGGATGGCGTATTCTACGTTAAACTTAATGGGCGTGTCTCTGACACGGCCTGCAGGGACAGTCCGTGGCCGAAGGCCTCGGACAACTGTCTGCTGTTATTTTTATATTTACCAACGGCATTTGATTCAAGTCCGTTTAAAAAAAAAATATTATGTTCAATTTTTTTAAACTTAATTTAATTTATGTATTTTAATTAATATTTTTATTGAAATAAGTTCTGCGAATGTTGAGAGGGCCGCCCTAATATTAAAAAAGGTTTACCTTATCGAGTCTTCGCATTAGCATTCGAGCGTTGTGTGAAAGCATTACGCTTTACAATTCAAAATTAATGTTACAACAGCTTTATTGAAGCTTTCGCAAAAAAGCTTTATTACGTTAGCTTAATTTTTGTTTCACTTTTTACTAGATACATGTTGCCAAGCAACATTAGCTTGCTGTTCGTTTCACTTTTTACTAGATACATGTTCCTAAGCAATGTTGAGCAACCAAAAACACTCAACCAAACACCACACATATGTTTGAGTGTATGTGTTTAAACAATTTTCACTTGAGAAATTAAAATATTAGAAATATATCAACCAATATGAAATGTATATCAAACGAAAGATAGCCGTTTCCTCAAATTCAATGAAATAAAGATTACAACAATAAAAACCTGACATGACTCCTCATACCGTAAGGTAAGACGTATTCTACGTCAAAATTTGAAAAATATTACTAAAACAGTGGTGAATTCGTTTCAGAAAATATTTAAGACTGCTTATGTTCCTTACTTGTGGTATACTCCGGAAGACGTGTGCGACTATTGCTATAGAAATTTGTGCAAGTTTACTGATGGAAGGTCAACAATAAAGTACGCTGTACCAACAATTTGGCTACCACGCACGGAGCACTGCAATGAATTGTGCTACTTTTGCTCAAACAAAAGGGTACCAATACATTCACCGCAACAAAATTCGCTACGCTAATGTAGAACCGGTAATTCCAGCAGTTCTATACTCACCAGAAGAGCGTGTAGCGGCTTCAATGGAGATTTTTGATAATGTTCCCGAAATAAGCGATGCAGAATCAACAGTTGTACCAACACTGCTATCAACTTTTCTTGCATCGAATGCGAGATGCGAGAGTCCACAAGTATCGGAATTTGTGGCAACACCCAGTGAAATTGGGACTGCAATGCCGCATTTAATAACGCAAACCGACTTCAATGACCTCGTACGAGACGGAAATTTGTCGAGGAGAACAGCAGAACTCTTTGCATCACGCTTTAAGCAGTGGACTATAGTGGCGGCTGATTTTAAAATAACAGCCGCTCGTGGTCGAGGTACCACTATTCCATATGACGAATTTTTTAAATTGCACGAATTAAATTGGAAAAAACCTAGCTTATTGTTATGATATTGATTTGATGTTTGCAAAAATTGGTTACCCTCATATTTCAGAGGAGTGGCGACTTTTCATCGATGCATCGGTCAACCGGTCAACACCCGTGATAGTTTTATCTACGTTATAACTATTGGTTGCAAATAAACATTATTTCACAGTTCAGTGCCATATGTTATAGAAAAAATAAACATTTTCGACAAACAAAGTGGTAAAAATGAGGCGAGAAAAGTCAAAAATTTGCAAAAATTTACCACAAAAATGCCAAAAGGAGCTACAATTCTTAAGTGCTAAACAAGCACCAGTCTTTTGCAAACTCATATTCTCTCACAGATAACAGTTTCTCTCTCGCGTGGAATGAATTTAAATCAAAGTATGAAATTCACTTATATTTTTTCTCGACCAATTGATGTTTTTATGTTCGTGGAACCTGCCCACTTTGATTCTAGTGAGGAAATTCAAAGAATTCGGACCACTATGTACAATTCTCTAGCCGCGATACGAGCTCAAGGAGCTTCTAACTATAATTTGGATATTTTATGCTCTGGGCTTTTATCAAGAGACTACAAGATGGAACTTTGTCGCAGTGGACACGATATTTGAAATATCGACGCGACATCAAGTAGTGGAACGAAGCAGTATTTTTTTAATAGGTATGTAACGATAGAAATTGATTACAAATTATTTAAAAAATTATTTGAGAAATTCATTTCAGTACGATTTCGTTCCGCTCAGTCGCCAAATCGCTGCTGTTGCATAGACTAACCATGAGATAGATAATATGTAATATGTTAAGGAACATTTCATATCATTCTCAATTTCCAAAATTGTAGAGCAGATTTGTTTCTACTTTAGCTGAGTCGTCAACAAAATATTTAGGCTTAGTTTCACAGTTGGTAAATGACCAATTAAAATAACTTTAAATGCCCGATGTCTGTCATTTGAATGTCACTAATTAAAATTTTTTCTGAGCCTTTAAATGATGATTGTGAAACCTGCCCTATGACTGTTATTTACATGCTTGTTATGTTAACGGTTGGTTTAAATTTCAGAGAATACGTCATTTCTATTAAAGGTTCAAGAAGGTATGTGGCATTTGAATCTATATTAAAACTCATAGTTAATAAATGAAAATTAGTCGCTAATAACACTGTGCCAAAATCGGCAGGGGTTCCTACTTTCGGAAAAAGTTACATCGGTCAAAAAAGGCTATACTTGTCCCGGCGTTTCGCTGGGTCACGTCTAGAAATTCAGATATATCGGTTTGAAGTTAGACGTATCATATAGTGGAATTTGTCACGTTTGGTGCTTTTTTGTTTGTCATAACGCGAGAACTACTAGTCCCATTTAGGTACCACAAACTTAGAAAAATTAAGAATTACAATTTCTTTAGTCAATTTATATACCGCTTCTCTACATAATCAACAGTTTTGTAGTTATAAATAAATTTATGATGAAAACAATAATGTTTTGGCTAAAAAATTTATATTTTTATTTTTAAAAATTACGAAAAATCCAGAACGGGAAAAAGTGTCAAAAAGTCACATAACCTATGAACAAAATGAGACAAAACCCATGCAAATCGATGAACGTGGTTCGCTTTTATTCACAATTGACTAGAATATTGACTAGAATATTGATTTTTTTGTTTTAATGAATGTGGATAATCGTAGGGTAATTCCAAAATATTTCGACACAGTCCAGGACCCAGCCGCTATTGAATTGTATGAAATTTGGACAGAAGTTTCTCCTTTTTTTTTTTTTTTTTTTGAAGTCGTTTATTTAGTTCATAATTTTTTACAATTCATTTCTATAAATAAACAAATTAGATTAGATACACTTTATTTTCTATACATAGCCCTATACTCGGGAACTCAGTATGTTTTATAGCTACACTAAACTTATAAATAATTTTAATTTCATGTATAGTCTTTACGTAATACAAATACATAAGTGTAGTTACGATTCATTATAAATTAGTTTGTAATGAAAAATTCAAAAAAACATCACTTATTTTTCAAAGAAAGATTATAATAAAAGAGGTCAGAGTTGGTAAAAAGGAAAGGCGCAATTAATTTGATATCCACCAGAATTTAGTTCTATCGATCTTAAGTCTCTCGTTAATGTCCCTGTTTGATACTGATGTATCAAATCTGAATTCACTATCGTTAACGGAGTTAGTATTGACAGACTTAACATTAGCTCTTCTATGAACGTGGTAGAAAATAGGGATGCCTGTTGAATCCTGTATGAATCCCTTTTTATCTAGGTAAACAAATACTTCTGGAGGTACGAATCCACTCAAAAGTGAAGTTTCTACGTAGCCATCATCTACGTAGTAAGGTGCCATAATGAGATTGTTTGTACAACATTGCATGCGGTGGACAATGTGGTTCCTTATAATTTTTATAATAAAGTTGTCTATTCTTATAATGTTGGCAGAGTTATAAAGTATAAAGTATATAAGTTATTCGCTATAAATTTTTTATGTTGGCTGCTTTCTGATCTAAATAAGCAAGTACATGATCGAAGACATATTCTTTCAAATTTGCGGTATCTTTCCATGTATGGAGGTGAGACATTAAACCATATGGGACACCCGTATGTGAGTATAGGTCGAATTAGTGTTTGGTATAACAAAATTTTTACATCTGTAGTGATATTTTTGGAAAAAAAACAATGTTTTGTATGTGAAAAATGCTCTTCTCGCTTTCTCGATTTGTTCTTTAATATGTGTATTAAAAAATAAAAATTTATCCAAATATATGCCTAAGTATTTGACACACTCTTTATTGCCTATATTTGCATTATCTATCGGCGACCTTATGCCAAAACTCTTCCAGTGGTTTTTTTATGTCGTAATTACGTTTATCAACTGGAGGTCTAAAAAGTATTTTTTCACATTTGTCAAAATTTATTTCCATATTCCAATCTTTTGCGTATTTCACTACTCTATCAAATTTATTTTGCAGCTTTTCGGATATTTTTCGAACACTGTTGTCCGCGTGATATACTATAATATCGTCAGCGAAGCCAATGGCGTCAGGGACTCGATTTAGAAGCTCGTGAATGTAGAGATTAAATAGAATAGGAGCATTAACAGTTCCTTGTTGCAGACCGTTTATAATTGTGAACTGTTGAGTGCTTGTTTCGGTTTTTTAGTTGACTATGAATTTTCTATCATGTATCATATTAAAAAGTAAATAGGTAATATAGGACGGAAAGTTGTATTTAGAAATTTTATAAATTAAGCCCGGAATCCAGACGTTATCGAAAGCTTTTTGAAAATCTATTAAACAAGCACCTGTGTACAATTTTTTGTTTAAATTCCATTGTATATTTGAAACTAATAAGTTTGTTGCATGGATTGTAGAGTGTTTGAATTTAAAACCAAATTGGTTTTCATTTATAATCTCCTTAGACTCCAATATCTTTATAATCCTCTTATTAACACAAACTTCAAAAATTTTGCTTATGTTTGGGAGCAAGGTTATGGCTCTGAGATTTTTGGGGTCATCAGTATCTTTACTTTTCTTTGGAATGGAGACAACTTTTCCTAGTTTCCACGCTGTAGGAAAGTATGAGTTGTTGATCATGTTGTTGAAAAGTGTGCAGTATTCAAACATTTTGTAGCAAGGAAGATTTTTAAGAACAATATTCGGTATATTGTCAACGCCGGAAGACAGTTTTGCTCTCAAATTTTGGAAAATGAAAATAATTTCTTCGCGGGTTATAAATAAATCCATATCTTGTGAGTTAATTATGTTATTTGAGTCAACTCTATCAGTAAACGTAATTATGTGTGTAGCGTTATTGTCTGTTGTGTATTTGTAGCCGAGTTAAACGGAAGTGTCTTTTTATTCTTAATTCATTTATATGTTTACATTTCGTTTGTCAACACTTGACAGTTGATTATAGGTACCTTAACACTATACAACATTAATACTTCATTATAGGTACCTTTGCACTATACAATATACATAAATGGTAATACTCAACAACCCCCTTTCTATAAAGAGTTGTGTTCACAATCATTTCAATAAATCATAAATGCGTTATTATTCTTAAAATCGTCTAACCAAAAACTTTTGCTAAACATTATTTCCAAAATAAGTATTCTGTATATTTTTCTTAGCTTTGATTGAGGCAGTTCTGTATCTTTTCCCTAGCTTTGATTGAGGCGGTTCTCTGTTGTGGTCTATTCTTGTACACATTTTCATCACTTTCACTTTCATCACTTTCATTGACCAGCACTGATTCGATCTGCTTTTGAACGTCTTCATTAGAATCCTTGGGAATATGCTCAGTGTGTATCAACTCTGCAACCTCTTCGCCTTTACGTGCATCATGACCTTCACCCTTCGCACTTGAGCGAATTTGATTGAGGTGGCGTTTTATTACATAATTATTGTGATTGAAACGACAAGTGTAATTTCGTGGACCAATTACTTTTTCTATAACAGCTGGTGACCAACTTGCTTTGTTAGGATTGCTATAATTGCGTATGTAAACATTCTGACCAACAGAAAATCTTTCATCACGTTTGCCACTAAAATTTCTACTAGAATCATCTTGCGATTTTTCAATAATTGTTTTTGTTACTGGTGGCTTTAAACAGCTAAAACGGGATTTGAGTTCCCTACCTAGTAAAATTTTTGCAGGAGATTCCTTCGTAGTGCAATGCTGCGTGATTCGATAATCAAATAAGAATCTATTAAGTATTGTTTTAAAGTCTATATTCGGATTTTTATTTAAGTTAGCATAAAGAGATTTCTTCAAAGTTTTAACAAAATTCTCTGCCTGCCCATTTGTAGCTGGATGTCCCGGGGCAGTAAGAATATGTGTAATTTTATTCTGATCCATAAAATTCTTAAACTCAGCAGAGGTAAATTGACGTCCGTTGTCGCTGACTAGTGTATTGATCAAACCGAACCGGCAGAATGTCTCACGAAGTTTACTTATAGTAAACGATGACGTAATTTCCTTGGTTTCGAAAACCTCCACCCACTTTGAGAAAGAATCAACAATAATAAAAAGATAATATCCTCTAATAGGACCAGCAAAGTCAACATGAATTCGCTGCCAAACAGCACTGGTAGGAGACCAACTGATCAATGTTGATTTTTCCGGGCTAGCTTGTGACATCTGACATGATTGACAATCTTTTATTAAAACTTCAATTTCTGAATCAATATTGGGCCACCACACATAAGACCTTGCCAGTGCTTTTGTCTTAACTACACCTAAATGAGAATCATGTAGTGTATCTAAAACATATTTTCTTAATTTTGTTGGTATTATAGTGCGGTGCCCCCACAAGAGACAATTCGACTCAACAGTCAATTCTAAGGATTTTGATTTAAAAGATGCAAACTCTTTGCCTTCGATACTATCTATCGTGCCTTGCAAAACACAATCAATCACTCTTGACAGTATAGGATCTCTTCGAGATTCAATAGAAACATTTTTATAGTCAAGGTGCATTGGGTTCGTAAAAGCCACATAATTTAGATAATTCGACTCTTGTACAACCCCAATAGTTTCTACTTGAGCAATACGTGACAAACTATCAGCTTTGTTATCACTGCCTTTAACATACTTGATTTCATAATCAAAACCTGATAATGTCAATGCCCATCTCTGCATACGTGATGCAGCCATTACTGGAATCCCTTTGTGTTGACCAAAAATTGCTAACAAGGGTCTATGATCAGTTTTTAATATGAAGTGAATTCCCAATAAATATTGTCTTAGTTTTGTAACGCTAAAGACAATTGCTAATGCTTCTTTCTCAACAGTACTATAATTTTTTTCAGCGTTATTTAATGCTCTCGAAACATATGCTATTGGCTTTTCAACACCATTTTCAAATATGTGACTGAGAACCCCTGCAATTGCAGAGTTAGAAGCATCAGTAGTTAAGACAATTGGAAGTTCTTGATTAAAATGAGCCAAAACGCGATCTGAGCATATTTCCGTTTTCAAATGTTTATAGGCCGTTTCACAATCATGTGTCCATTTAAATTTAATATATTTCTTTAACAAATTGTAAAGTGGTATCATTTTCTGTGAAAAGTTGGGAACGAAACTAGAATGATGGTTAACTAAACCAATAAAAGCTCTTACTTCAGAAACGTTTGTGGGTCTTGGAGCTTTCAAAACTACTTCAACTCGGTTTTGATTGTTTGTTAATCCATGTTTACCTATATCAAAACCTAAATAAGAAATTTTTTGTTTGAAAAATTCACATTTACTTTCATTGAGCCTTAAGCCCACCGACTGAAGTTTAGTTAAAACTTGTCTTAAAATCTTTAAGTGCTCAGAGAAACTTTCACCTGAAACAACAATGTCATCTTGGTAACAAAACACATGTTCAAACTTACTTAAAAGATTCTCAATAGTTCTTTGAAATATTGATGCAGCTGTTTTTATACCAAAAGGTAATCTTGTCATACGGAAAATTCCCATATGTGTACTCCAGGTACATAGTTTTTGTGACTCCTCATCTAACTCAATCTGGTTATATGCATTAGACAGATCAAGCTTGGTAAATATCGTGCAGCCCTGCATTGATCCAAAAATTTGGTCAATCCTTGGCAAGGGATAGTTACAATCTTTCAAAAATCGATTGATTGTAGACTTGTAGTCTCCACAAATACGAATTTGACCATTCGATTTTAAAATTGGTACTAACGGAGTACCCCATTCCGAATTATCAACTGGCACTAACATTCCAGATTTGAGCAACTCTTTCAACTGTTTTTCAATATCACTACGCCAAGCGAACGGGATTGGTCTCGGCTTACAAAAAACAGGTGTGGCATTTTCTATGACTGGGAGATTGACTTTACTCAAAGTATAACAGCCTAAGCCACTTCTGAAAACTTCAGAAAATTCAGATTTTAACGATGAGACAATTTCATTGTACGAATCGTACGATATAGCAAAAACATCTTTCTTTAAATCTTTGGTTTCTCTTTGCACTAACTCAAAACCAAATCCGTGTAGAAAATCTCTACCTAACAAAGTTGGCCTGTCAGCATCCGTGACAATAATCGAACACTTTATAATTTGTTCACGAAACCTCACTTGCGTCTCAAACTCACCCATAACCTTCAACAGCTCACCTCCATATCCCGTGAACGGTGTTTTACAAGGTTGTAAAATATTTCTATTGAAATATTTATCAAAAACTTTAGCCGACATCAAACAACACGGAGCACCCGTATCACACACCGCAGCAATCGACTTCCCATTGATTGTTACCGACAGTTCATAACAATTGTTCAGTTTATTTTCAGTGATGGTCTCCGAAAGCTCAGAATTACATTTAGCACTTATACTGTAAACAGAAAAATTATCAGAAGAAACTTCTTTTTCAATGAACTCAACCTCACTTTCGATATACTTAACCTCACTGTCTCTTCTACTCTTACAAATACTCGACAAGTGACCCTTTTTATGGCATGAATGGCACGTTGCTGACCGAAATTTGCACTTCTCTGATGGGTGATTTTTCCAACCACAGTGATCACACGCACGCCTCAGCTTTTGCTCCCTATGCCCTTGACCTTTGGGTTCTCCTTTACCTTGCGGCCTGATGTACATAACCTCTTCGGCTGCCGAGTGACTGCTGCACTTGGTCTCCAAAATTACGGCCTTTTTGAATGCTGATTTCAGTGTTAGCGTTTCATCTTCCTCGCAAAATTTTTCAAAAATTCGGGATGGTGGCCCCATAACAAATTTGTCCAACACTATGCGTTCAAGGGAATCGCCAAACTTGCAGTTCATGGACAACTTCTTCACTCTCGCAAACCAGGCAGCCACTGTTTCCGATGTTGTCATCGTCGCGCTGTAAAACATTTTACGCTCTCGAAATACAATCACTGGCGGCATATAATAAGAACATAATAAGTCCACTAAGTCATCATATGATTTCCTACATGGAAGCTCCGGACTGCAAATACTATGTAGGACTGCATACGCTTCAGAGCCTATACACTTTAGAAGAGTGGAAACTTTTCCACTTTCTGTCGAGCATGCAACTTCAATAAAGTGCATTTGCAGACGTTCGTTCCATAACTGGAAATTCTCGCTGGGCACAAATTCTGGCATGGTGGAAGCATGCACGGTGGCGTTTACAATTTGCGAATTGTTTAAACTCACATCTGCTTGTGATGTCGCCATAATAAATGGATTTTTTACTTTTCTTTTCTTTACCGACTGCGCCAATTTGTTGTGTATTTGTAGCCGAGTTAAACGGAAGTGTCTTTTTATTCTTAATTCATTTATATGTTTACATTTCGTTTGTCAACACTTGACAGTTGATTATAGGTACCTTAACACTATACAACATTAATACTTCATTATAGGTACCTTTACACTATACAATATACATAAATGGTAATACTCAACATTGTCAAACAAAAATTTTTCTTCTAAAAACCTGTTGAAATATTCGCCTACTTTTTTTTGTGTTGGATTTTGTCCATCAATTATCTTTGTGGCGTCAATAGTCTCCATGTAGGCACCAACAACGTTAAGAATTTGGTGTCTTTCATTAACAATGAATTTATTTATGGTAGGGTCTATATTTAACGTTTGCCGGTTAATATTAGCTTTATTTAATAGGTGAGAATCTGTATTTGAAATTTTAAGTGTATCAAAAGACGTTGAATGACATTTTCTATACTCTTTGCTTCTAAAAACATATCTGCTGAATTTTTCAAACATAAACGGGTAAGTCTGTCCATGTGATACGAGTTAGTAGAAATACGGAAATTATCATCTAGAAGCTTTCTTATTAGTTTAAGTTTATTTTTTAACAAGGTCTCATTCCTATGTGATAGTAGATGCTGAAGTCTATTATGACTTTTAATTAAAGACAGAATTCTGCTTTTTTCAGTCTGAAGTTTCTTTATAACTGCGGTTATAAGCATTTTCAAATAAGATTTTTCTTGCTGTTTTGGTATTGTCTCCTCCATAGCTTTAATAATATTATCATTTAACAGTTTTAGGAAGGAATCAAACTCTTCGTTTGTCAAATTCCTGTTGCTTGGAATTTTATGCAAATTTATAATACTTAGGACTTTATTTTGGAATTTCCTCCAGTTTGTTTTCTTGAAGTTGTACTTGTGTATTTGTTCTTGTCGTAATATATCAAAATTTTCATATACACTTTTTGAGGCAAGTATTTGAAGCGCAGCGTGGTCGCTATCATAAGGCAGTACACTTAGACAAGTTGTCGTTTGGTTTTCTCTTTTTATATGTATACGATGATCAGCAATGCAAATATCAAGAAAAGACTTAGACCGAGGGTAAGAAGGTGAAACAGATGCAAATAAACTGCATCTAGATCTTATATCGTTATTCATCAACCAATCTTTCATTATGGCACCCTTGTGGTTGTTTGTTAAATTGCCCCAATCTGTGTGTTTACAGTTGAGGTCGCGAACTAGTATGTAGTAATTGTCATTGTTTTCTAAATTAAATGATTCAAACAGTTGATTTATTTCTTTCTTTAGATATTGATCGTTGTTGCCTGATGGATAGTAAGCAGAAATAATGTATAGACAATTATTTGAATTTGTTACAATTTTAATAATACATGTTTCCAAATATTTAAATGTATCTATATGAATATTTGTAATCATTTTAAATTTAATATCCTTTTTGACCAATATAGCTGTACCTACACCTCTGTTTGAGCCTAATCTATCTCTTCAAAAAGTAGTTTATGTTTTTTAGTTTATGTTTATTATTCAAAAAGTAGTTTATGTTTTTTGTTCAGTTTGGTTTCATTTGGGAGTACAATATCTGGTTTAAAATTTTTTAAAAAAATTTAATAGTTCGTGCCTTCTAGCTAATCTGATAATTGAATTAACATTAATATGAATTATTTTTCATTCTTTAGATATAATTTTTGTTGAGGATGTATTTACATTCATTACATATCAAAACTTGAAAACAATGTATCTATTCTAGCAGATTGTAATTGTAGTTGTTTCTGCAGATTTAACATTTGGTTGCATAGGCTATTCAGCGTATTTTTAAGCTCAACAAAGAAAGGATTTTGCATATTCATGCTGATATTTGTTAAATTATCTGGGGGTAATCCGCGTCTTAGAGTATTTGCAAAGCTTATATTAGGGTTCACAAAATTTGGGCTTATTCTATTGTTTTGTTTTAATAATTGACGTCTAGTTTTTATTTTGTTTTGCAACTCCTTATATTTTTCGCAACCTTTATAAGAAGCTGGATGACCGTATTGGTTGCAAAGAACGCAGAAAAGTTTGTCACGATCATTTTCTGAATCGCTGGGAACATCACACTTTCCAATTTCATGTGTTTTGTTACACTTAACACATCAATGTTGGAGAAAACAGTTGACGGCACTATCAAAGAATCCTTGACAATTCCTGCATTGTTGTATTACAGGTTTTTTAAGTGGTTCCCATTTATCGCAGCGATATAGAATCCCTCTAATATTTTTTAATTGTTTGGTGTCGCTCTCTGGGCTTATCTGGACGAGAAATATTGGTAGGATGTAGGCTCCTTTTTTTGATTTGGTGGTAATAAACTGGCTTACTTTGATAAATTTTATATTTTCATTTTCATGAATGCGAAGCTCTTGAAGTATTTCATCAGTGGTGTTGTTAGCGTTTAGCCCTTTTAATAGAAATGTCTTGTTCTTGTTGTTTTTGGGGGTATATGTATTGAAATGGGTGTTTGTTTTTTGTAGATATATTTTTACCCGTGCAAAATTAGACATATTGTTTAAATATAGGATAATTTTTTTATTCTTTTTATTAAATTCTTTTGTTTTAAAATCGTTGATTTTAAGACCCTTTTTAATGAACTTTATTATTTCGTTAGACTCTACATCGTAGATGTTTATTGGTGGAATTCTTTCGCGGTTGCTTTGGTTATTGTCTTCTGTATTTGGGTTGTTTATTCTCTCAGTAGATTTTGTAGTGCTTGAGTTCTTTGCTGCTGCTGATCGTAGTTCACCAGTCAAGCGGCTGCCCGAAGTTGATGGTTGCTCACTTGTTTTTTGTTGTTTGTTATGACCTTCTAAGTGCTTTTTATATTGAGAGAGCGTCTCTTCGTCGCACTCAAAATCATTGTCAAGTAGGGAGTAATAATTACTCTTCCGGTGTTTGTATTGAGAATTCTCATTCATGTTGTTATTCTCACAGTCATTTTTTCGTTTTCTGTCATTATCTAATGACTTGTAATTATTATTCAATAAATTTGAGTTCCGAGCACAAGGCTCAATCATTTTATTAACACTAAAGTTAATGTTAATATAAATGAATTATCTTTGCACTGTATCCACTTGCAG
This sequence comes from Phaonia tiefii, assembly GCA_963931995.1. Classification (NCBI taxonomy): domain Eukaryota; kingdom Metazoa; phylum Arthropoda; class Insecta; order Diptera; family Muscidae; genus Phaonia; species Phaonia tiefii. Next base: position 57,610,044 of record OZ008370.1, read on the forward strand.
TAGGTATTGTTTGGCACTTTCTGAAAAAACGATCTGACTCTTGAATTTATTCAAAAGGGACGTTTCCTGGTGAGTAACGCAACTTTGTTTTTAAATATCCGGCATTAATTGACTAGGTTATAGAAGTTTTTGTTAAAACTAAAGCTTTACTTTACTTCACTAAAGCTTCATGATGCTGGTAAATTTTCAGAAAAACAAAGCATAATTAATTTTTGTAGAATTTTTATTAATAGAATTCGTATGGACGAAGAGAAACTACCGTTCAAATTTTATACCAATCAAAAGAGAGCGGGTTCGAAAATACTGATTTTTGTGTCGATTTTTTTTGGAATTACCCTGTACTGAAAGAATTTAAAAAATTTGTTCGAGGATATGTACAAAAATTTTTTTTTTTTTCATAATGTTTATTGGTTTCAAATTAATATTCAATATATAACTACAATAAACAATAGTAATAGTATCAATTTAAAATTATACACTGTCCCTATGAGGGATCTCTAGTACAATGAATGTTAATATTATAAATATGTTTAGAATTTTGGTTCTCATTAGGCTTGTTCAAATGTACAATATAATAACAGCAAAATATGTGATGAAAAGTATACAAAAACATCACGTGATTATATGAGATGTATAAAATAAATAGTCTTAAAGTAAAAGGAAATAATATAGTGTGCACTATTTCAGGATAACCACCAGAAATTCGAGCAGTTTAATGTTAATAAAAAGTGTCTATTTGATACACTTGTGTCGAAACGTTTCGTATACTCATTATACTCTATAAATTGAATAGATTTATCAGTGGCCCGTCTATAAGTATGATAAAAGACCGGTATTCCATGCTCGTTTTGGACATATTTTCGTCTACCTAGCAGTATAAAGGCTTCAGGCGGAACGTATCCCTTGGCAACTGTATTAAGCAAATAATTATCTAAAGCAAAATACAGAGCTTTTATTAAATTGTTATTTTCACAAAGTGTGCATCTCATTATATGGTGTCTAGTCAAATTTATCATAAAGTTATCTATTCTAATCACATTATCTTTTGTGTATAAAGTTCTATTGGAAAAATATTTTGTGAAATTACTTTGTGGAGTTCTGTATAGTGAAGTACACGCTCGCAAACATTTTCTTTCAAAAACACGTATCTTTTCCATAACTGAAGGAGATATATTGAACCAAATGGGGCATCCATATGTAATAATCGGTCGGATCATACATTGATACATAACTATCTTAACCTGCGGAGATAAATACTTGGAGTGGAATAATGATCTGTATATAAAGTAAGCATTGGTCGCTTTTCTAATAATTTCGTTTATGTGAAAGTTGTAGTATAAGAAATTGTCTAGGTAGACTCCTAAATATTTAACTACTTTGCTATTCGGTATAATTATATTGTTTAGTTTTGATTTAATGCCAAATGTTTTCCAATTTTTTCTCACATCATAGTTGCATTTTCCCACAGGTGGTCTAAATAGTATAGATTCGCATTTATTTATGTTTATCCGTAGCATCCAATCAATGGTGTATTTTTCGACTATATCGAATTGATTCTGAAGTCCGTTATTGATTTTATTTATTTTATCATCCGCATGATAAATAACTATGTCGTCTGCGAATGAAATTATATTTTCGGTTTTGTCGAGCAATTCAAGTAAGTAAATGTTGAAAAGAGTTGGAGATATCACGGTACCCTGCTGAAGTCCATTTTCCATTGAATATTTATTTGTGCTTGTTTTATCTTTATGAGAAACTATAAATTGGCGATTGCTTATCATGTTATAGATCAGGATTATTAACCATGTCGGAAATTTGTAATTTTTAAGTTTATAAATTAATCCCTGTATCCAAACACTGTCGAATGCTTTTTCCATATCGATTAGGCACCCCCCTGTACAATAACTTCTATTCCAGTTCCAATTAATATTCGATGTCAATACATGTATCGCATGAACAGTAGAGTGTTTGTGTTTGAACCCGAATTGCTTCTCACTGCTTATATTCGACTTTTCGCAGATTTTTTGAATTGTGTTGTTTACACATATTTCGAATATTTTACTAATGTTGGGAAGCAAACTTATAGCTCTAATATTTTTCGGATCATTGGCATTTTTGTCCTCTTTTGGTAATAGTACCACTTTTGCAGTTTCCCACATGTTTGGGAAATATGCATTATTTATCATGTTATTGAACAAAGTGCAATATTCCGATATTATAGTTATTGGCAATCTTTTCAGTATTATATTCGGGATGGCGTCTATGCCAGAAGAAAGCTTCCCTCTTAAATTTTGAAAAACGTAGACCAGTTGGTCTAATGTAATAAAACAATTCCCTAATTGGTCATCATGTAGATCATTAGACAACACTTGGTCATTATATTTCATAATATAATTCTGATTCTTCTCATAGCTATTTTTAATATCTAAGAATTCTTTAAAGTTATCTGTCACTATTGTGTGTGTGGTATTGTCATTGTCAATCTCTTTATGAGAGTGGAATGACTCGAAGTATGCTCCTATTTCATCTAATACTTGTACCTCATCTCTTATTACAAAGTTGTTCATATTGTCCTTTTCGGCATTCATCGGATTCACTCCCGCCCTTGTTAAGATGTGTGCCGCATTTCCCGGTAAATTTAGAAATTGCATATTAAGAGGTTTACTTTTCTTGAAACTCTTTTTTATTTCCATGAACATATTACCAGAATCTGAAGTTTTTAAATGAGACAGTTTACCTTGAAATTTTTTGTTCAGTTGTAATGCGAAATTTTCATCTAGCAGTTTTCTTATCAGTTTTAACTTCGCTTTTATAATTTGAACCATTGTCTGCGGTAGTGTGTGTTCAAGCCTATTATGTTTCTTGATCAGAGTAAGAAGTTTACTTTTTCCTGCCTGCAGTCTTTGAATTACTGTGTTTGTAATTTTCGAAAAACAATCAAAGTGTTTGAATTTTGGTACCGAGTTTTCTATACCCTTAATAATTACTTCATTTAGATTCTCAAGACTAGAATCAATTTCTGAATTTGATAAGTTCCTATAATTTGGGATGTTAGATAACATATTTATGTTCCTAATGATGAAGGATTCAAACTTCTTCCAGTTTGTCTTTTTATAATTATAATGGAGTATTGGATCTTCTTTGAAAAAAGTAAATAATTCCCTTTCGCTGTTCATTGTCGCTATTATTTCCAAACCATTATGATCACTGTCGAAGTCAATTGTCCTGAGACAGTTTGGGGTATCGTTTTCCGTATGTATATTTAGCCTAGAGTCTGCTATACATAAATCTAAGTAAGATCCGCAACGAGGGTAAGATGGTACAGTGGATGCATATAAATTACATCTGAACTCGATTCCGTAATCATTTAGCCATTTTTTTTAAATTATTTCCCTTTACATTATTATTTGGGTTACCCCAATCTTTATGTTTGCTGTTCAAGTCTCCTGCTAAGATGTAATAGTTTTCACTATCTTGTAATCTAATTGAATCAAATAGGTTATAAAGATCAGTTTTTATATTATTGTTATTTCCAGCTGGAAAGTAAGCTGAAATTATAAAAATATTATTTTTTCCATTTATTGGAATTTTTATAATACAGGTTTCCAATAGATCAAACGAATTTGTTATACTATTGCTGTAGTAGCTATGTTTAATATTATTTCGTATTAGTATGGCTGTACCACCCCCTCTTAATGAGCCTGTTCGATCCTTCCTTATAATTTTATATTCATTGAAATGTAATTTGTGTTTCGGGTTTAATTTTGTCTCATTTAATAAAACAATATCTGGTTTATGTTTATCCAACAAATTTTGTAGTTCGTACCTGCGGCTAATTTTTATTATCGAGTTTACATTTATATGTATAATTTTTAGGCTTTTAGTGGTTGTTGAGTTAGAAGCCATTATACTTTTAACATAGAGAAAATAGTATCTACGCGAGATATTTGAATTTGTAGTTGTTTTTGTAAATTTACGACTTGAGTAGTTAAATTGACCATTATATTTTTCATTTCCTCTATAAACGAGTTTGGTAATGTAGGGTTAAAATTCATCTGAGATGCCATAGTATTGTTTCCTTTCACTTTGTCTGCAAAACTTATTCCTGATTCTACATTAAAGTTAGATAAATTTAAATTCTTAGATGTCTTATTTTGTAACTTATATCTTAGTTTTTGTTGAAGATTTCTATAAATTTCGCAACCTTTGTAGGATGCTGGGTGACCATGTTTTTTTACAAAGCACACAATAAAGTTTTTCCCTCTCGTTCGATTCTAGTGAACATTTCCCTTTTTCATGAGTTTTATCGCATTTCACGCATTTTGGTGGTAAAAAACAATTAGTAGCGCTGTGGAAAAATCCTTGGCAGTTTCTGCATTGTGGTATTTCAGGGTGTTTTAATTGGTCCCAATGGATGCAATGATATAAAAGAGTTTTAATTTGCTTAAGCTTGTTGATGTTGCTATTTGGACTTATCTGCACCAGGAAAATTGGCAGTGTATAACCATTTTGTATAGATTTTTTTGTTGAAAATTGACTGACTTTTATGAACTGTAAGTCATCATCTTGATGTTGATTTAATTCTTCTAATATTTCTTTAATATCGGTGTTTCCATTTAACCCTTCTAAAAGGTAGGTTTTAGTTTTCTCCGATATTGGGGTAAAAGTGAAAAATTTAGCATTCGATTTTTCAAGGTATGCTTTAATTCTGGCATAGTCATTTAAATTGTTCATAAAAAGTGATTTTTTATTTCGAAATTCTTTTATTTTAAATTCATTTATTTTCAATCCATTTTTTATGAATTGTATTAAATGTTTTGATTCGATGTCAATTAAATTAATTGGTGGAACCTTTGTCTGAGTATTGTGTTGGTTTTGAGTCACTGTATCATTGCTACTGCTTTTTGGTTTGTTTTGACTAGCACTTTGAGATTTGTATTCAACTTCTTTTTCTTTATATTCTTTTACATGCTTTTCAAACTGTTGTAATACTTTATCATCACGTTGTGGGTCATTTTCAATATCAAGCACTGAGTAGTAGTTAGATTTTAGGTATTTAGAGTGGGTGTTAACACTCATTGTATCGCTCTTTCTCTTTCTTTTTTCTATATTGTTATTAGTGTTATTGTTTGTCACATCTTCTTTATTTGTTTCGTGAGCATTATGCTCGTTCATTATATTTTGTTATAATAACAATTAGACAAAATAGTTTTTTTTTCACTTTTTGTTGAATTTATACGATATTAGTGGAAAGTTTATAATGTTCAAAGGAGTTGATTATGATCTTGGTTATATTCTCAATGTTAAACCGATAATAGATATTGATCTTAGTAATGCGTCTCACTGTCGCGATCGATCTCCATATGTACAAAATTCTTTCGAAGATATGTACATTGATGACTTTTTTATGATTCTCAGAATTTAAAAAAAAGTAAATGAGTGCGGTAGCTACTCCGGTCACATTCAATTAAAGGGAAACAAGGGAAGTTCACTTTTTTATTGATGTGTGTTTTTCCGTTGGCTACGGATGATGTTTTCACAGAAATTACATGCACATTTTATGAGTGCTCATTATTTGAAATGATTTTGAACGCGAAAAATACAAGTGATTTTTCTCCGGTTTTTTTACAAGTGAATAACAGCAAAATATAGTGACGGAATAACGAAAGTATAAAATCGAAATGAGTGGAAATTGTCCAGAAAGTCTCAATTTATTTTGTTACGTTTGTGGCAAAAGCGCTCTTTCAACAAATACTGGGTCATTCACTGAGTAAGTGGAGCATGAATTTAAATTTCCATTCCGAAATAATTCGCGGCGTTACTTGACCCCATACAAAATTTGGAAAACGTGAGACAATGCTCTTACCATATGGATCCAAGGGAAACACAGTTCACTTTCTTTTGGTGTAACAATGATTTGGACTGATCCAGGAGAGCACAATTCCGACAACTGTTATGCTTGTGTAAACAAAATATGTGGAGATCATAAAGGCCTTAAACAAAGAGTTTACATCATTTTACATTGGCTATAGCACAGATGTGAGTGAAACATACGATTCCTTGAAAATAATTTTGGAGAAAGTTTGCTACTCTGATCACATTTGGCGGATCAGTTGTGATCGTGGCGATGCTAAGAGGTCTCCAAGCAGGCTATATTTAATTATCAGCTAAAAACAGCTGAAAAAATATAATTTTACATATCTTCAGTTACAAACTAAATACAAAACTAAAGTATAATAATTAAATTAAAACAGTAATCAGGAACAAAATTAAAAAACAAATAGTAATAAATTCATGCAGGAGATAATAGATTGAACATGGACGATATTAACAGTTAGGGAATTCACATGGTCTCCTAAAGTCATAAGTCGTAAAGTCATATTTAACAAATTAGTACATATGACTTATGCATGTGAGCAGCATGTTGTATGTGCTAAATCATAAGTCATAAAAACGTCAAATAAACGTCAAGCAACAAAACAAAATTATTAAAAAAAAATTAAAAAGTGCCACCAAGAAGCGAAAAAGATAAAACTGTTACGGTTTTGTGTGAAAAGCTTGTGCACAAAAACTTACCGAAGTAGTTTCTTCTCACTCCATTTGTCCAATTTCCTTTTTTTTTTTATTATTTTACCAATTAAAATTAATCCTTGAGTTAATGTTGTAGACATGTATCTGATTAAATAGTAAACAAAAAACAGCTGGCACTGAACGTACGTGGAAAAACAGACATGCTCAGGTTGTATCGTCGTAAAATATATTTACATGAAGAATACCAACAACATATTTGCAACTGTTGTATTATTTTAGCATATACGATAAATACAACACAATAGTACACCATGTGAACTCCCTAAGTATTATTATATAAGTACAAAAAGACTACTATGAAGATAAGGATGATATGAATGGAATAGGAATGGAAAAAAGAACAGTAACAAATAAAGTTGCAACAGATGCAGCATGATAGAAAGAGTAGGAACTGGTGAAGTATGTGGAGCAGGAGCAAATGAAGTAAAAACATATGACACAGGAACAGATAAAGCAGGAATAGATGGAGCTGGAACAGATGTAGCAGGACTAAGGAAGCAGGAACTGATGAGGCAGGAGCAGATGAAGCAGAAACAGATGACACGGAAACAGATTAAGCAGGAACAGATGAAGAAGGGCAGATGAAGCAGCAACTAATGAAGCAGGAACAGATGAAGGTGGAATAGATAGAGTAAGAACATATGAAGCAGGAATATGATGCAGGAGAAACAGGAACAGATGTAGCAGGACAGATGAAGTAGGAACTGATGAAGCAGGAGCAAATGAAGCGGGAACAGATGATACAGAAACAGAATTAGCAGGAACAGATGAATAAGGACAGAATAAGCAGGATCTGATGAAACGGGTGAAACAGGAACAGATAGAGCAAGAACAGTGTCACAGGAACAGATGAAGCAGGAACAGATGAAGCAGGATGGCAATGAAGCAAGAACACATGCAGCAGGACATATGAAGGAAAAACTGATAATTTAGATGGAGCAAGAACAGATGAAGCAAGAACAGATGATACAGGAACAGATAAAGCCGGAACAGATGGGGCAGGAACATATGTAGCAGGACAGATGAAGTAGAAGCTGATGAAGCAGGAACAGATGAAGCGAGAACAGATGACACCGAAACAGATTAATCAGGAACAGATGAATAAGGACAGATGAAGCAGGATAAACAGATACATCAAGATGAGAATGAAGCAGGAACAGATGAAGTAGGAAATTTAGTTCGGAACCAAAATTCGTTCACATGATTTCTCGAATGAAATCTTAAATCTGGCAATTCTAAGCATCAGCAGTCATTAAAAAATAATCGCTCGTTTAATTACTTCAATCGAATCCGATAGAGAGAATAGGTGGTGGAGCTCAATAAAAGTATTGCAAATAAAAGTATTGCAAAGAGTAATCAATAAAAGTATTGCAAAGAGTAATGGATTAAAGCATTCGTAGTTATGTTTGAACGCGGGTAGATAAAATGGAACATATTCTCTAGAAGCTCTAAGAGGAACATTAAAGTTCAGTGAAGAGACCAAACATGCTAAATGAATTTCTCCATTGATTAGTTGAACCATAAAACATACAGACAACATTGCCCTACGACGCTCTAAAATAGGTAAATCAATGAGTTGTAATCTACGAGTATAGGTAGGTAGGTTCGAAGATGAACTCCAGCCAAGATTGCGTAAAGCAAAAAGTAAAATCTGCTTCTGAACAGATTCGATTCTATCCATATAGCGCCTATTATGTGGAAGCCAAACTATTGAACCGTACTCAAGAGTCGGACTGAGAAGGCTACTATACAGTCGCTTTGACAAATACGGATCATCAAATTCCCTGGACCAACGTTTTATAAATCCTAACAAACAAAATGCCCTACCTATACAAGTATCAATATGTGACGAAAAAGTAAGTTTACTGTCAAGAGTGACACCTAAGTCGCAAAACTGAGACACATTATCCAACACATTATCACCAATCTTGTAAAAAGTTTCCGAACACATCCTTCTGTTAAACCACATTTTTTTTTTACATTTACTCAAGTTAAGAAGCATAAAATTACAATCACACCATTTAACAAAACTTATCAAATCCTTCTGCAGTAAATGACATTCATTCACAGATTTCATAGACAAATACAATTTGACATCATCTGCGTACATTAGAATCATTGAATGATTAATAACCTACGGCAGGTCATTTAAAAACGGGTTAAAAGGAAGAGGCCCTAAATGACTGCCCTGAGGAACACCAGAAGAAACAAAAATCTGTCGCGATAAACACCCTTTAAATAATACTGACTGAGTTCTGCCAATTAAATAAGAATAAGAAGACAACCAATGCAAAACTTTTGATGAAAACCCCATCATATCATGCTTCAAGAGAAGAAGATTATGATTAACCTTATCAAAAGCTTTACTAAAATCTGTATATATCACATCCGTCTGAAGTTTCGAAGAAAGTGCTGAAAAAACATGTGAAACAAATTCTAACAAATTAGTAACAGTTGATCTACCTTTTATAAACCCATATTGTTGAGGGGAAATAATACTCTTTAGCAAATGCACAATTTCAGCCGCAACTAATTTTTCGAAAAGCTAAGGAATTGCACTCAACTTGGCAATACCCATATAATTTTCGACATTTGACCTAGAACCATTTTTATGCAACGGAGTAATGAAGCTTTGCTTCCAAAGAGAAGGAAACACACCAGAGGAAAGTGAGCGAGGAAATATACAATGCCTCAGCACAATTCTTAAGAACAATAGACGGTACTCCATCAGGGCCAGGGGAATAATTGGATTTAAGGAATAGAAGTCCCACATACACTTCATTAAAAGAAAAAGCAAAATCACACAATAAACCAAAACGAGGAACACAATAAGAATAGTTAGTTGATGCGGAAACACCTTTAACGTAAGTAGATTGAAAAAAATCAGCAAAAAGTTCAGCAATTTCACCATCAACCGATTTCGACACATCTCTATGTGTAAGTGAGATAGGATAACCTCTTACATTTCTCTTCGAATTAACAAACTCGTAAAAACATTTCGGATCAGAGTTTATTTTAGTCTTTATCCTTACAATATAATTAGAATAGCTTCGTAGGTTTACTACATCACATTTATGCATGGCAATAGAGTAATGCATGAAGTCTACACTATTTCCAGTTCTCTTAAACCTCTTATATAATCTATTTCTGCGGTTTCTCAGGCCACGTAACTCTTTTGTCGACCAGAAAAAAAGACACCTTCAAATAATGGCCATCTAACGCTCAGAAAAGAGTCTTGCAGATTTTCTCTATTTCTGCGGTTTCTCAGGCTACGTAACCCTTTTGTCGACCAGAAAAAAATCAACTTCAAATAATGGCCATCTAACGCTCAGAAGAGAGTCTTGCAGAACACAAAAATTTGCACGCTTGAAGTTATAAGACTTTAAAATTTGTCCAGATGATCCCCTATGAGAAGATTCATCACCCAGGTCAACATCGATCCGTAATGTTGGATGATATCCGTCCTCTGGGGTAACAAAAGGTTCTGTTCTCATTACAGTCAAATCGGAAACATTAGAATATACTAGGTCAAGAAGTCTATCAGAAATATTTAAAGAATTATTCAATTGTATAAGACCCAGTTCAGATAATGCATCGAAAAGAGCACTATTCTGAACAAAGGTCGCTGGAATCATAAATCCACTTTCCAAACAAAAACACCATGATACATCTGGAATATTGAAGTCACCACACACAAGAATAATGTCTCGTATGGACATCATTTCCATTACATTGCCTATAATACGTGCGTGCTCAGAGTACACATCACTATTAGAATTCGGGGGAATATAAGAACAAGTTATAACAAGTTGAATACGCGCAATAGACAAGCGAACACACAAGAATTCCACACTTGGATCATGCGAGACTGAGATCAGTAAAGATGGAATTGAAGAATGATCTGCAACTAAAACACCACCTCCTCTACGCACCAAACGATCCTTTATATAAACCTGATAATTATCACAAAAAAACCACTAAGTCAAAGGTGGTAGGTTTTAACCATGACTCAGTAAAAACAATTACAGAATAATCAGAAAAAAAGCTCTTTAAATATAAATTAGACAATTTCGAATTAATTCCCCTAACATTTTGATAAAGGAAAGAAAAACGATTCACTAGTTTTTTGAAGATTGTAGATCTACAGGAACGGAGCGACGAGGTCTGATACGATGAGTAAACTCTCTCACGAGAACACCCATTGGCCAAAAGATTAAAGATTCAACTAAAATACGAAACATATTTTCCGGAACAATAATTCTAAACGACGATACCATTGTCCTTAAAGTTAGGCGAGTGTGAGTTTATATAATTTACAATTCTATCAACAGCAGTATCCGCAGAGAGACGAGACACAAAAACAGTTCTTCGAGGGGGCACAACAATCAAAACATCATCTCTAGGCACCTCATGGCGAGCTGGAACGATTGGTACCGTAACAATACCAGTTAAGTCCCCAGGCGGCAATGCGGGTCCAGACACAAGACCAGACTCCAGCAAACAATCAGCCTTTGCGCTAGAGTTCGAACTTGAAGACGGAATACAATTTGAACTAGACTGAAAATCGACAGAAGAAATAATAATAATAGCATCAGTACCAGCATCTGATGATTTCGGAGATGAGTCAGTAGTCGGGTTAGCAGCACTTAAAGCAGCAGCCCTAGCAGGAGGAATAGATGACGGCAAGGGTGATAAAAACATGTTACCAATGATATCCAAGTTAGGTGTGGGTGGAATATCATCCACACAACAATCCACAATTCGTTCCCTAGAAGCCTTTTTCCTTTTGGGAGACGATACCAAATTCTCCGGTCATTTAAACTTGCTACACATTTCCTCCATCTGTTTAAATTTAGCAAATAGGGAGTTAAAATCAACATTCAAGTTAGAGAACCCCTTTTTCGCCTCTTTAAACAATATATAGAAATCAACATCATAATCTCTACAATTCGAACAAGCCCAACGAAGACCACTTTCCTTAGATGTGATCTTATCGAAGTACCTGCCATTAAAACCGGCACATTTCACATGTACATGGCCATCACAAATCCAACATGTGTGTTGTATGTCTCACAATGGTTCAACTACGCATTTTACTCGAATTTATTCAAGTTCCTTACATCTACGAATTTTAATAATTATCGATTGAATGCAATTATTAGTAAAGAAACTATATTGCACTGTGTAAACTTTGTCATTTAAATTAGTATTTTAGTGGCCTGGTAACACCAAACTGAACGAAATGCACACACGTACTTTATAACCAAAATTGACAGCTACATTCGTTGTTGTTTCCGTAAAATTATTGAAATTTAATTTATTTTTGTCATCGTTCATTGAATTCTGAGTACTTTAGTTATTATGTCTACTGGAAAACTGTAAGTACATGTTGTTTATTACCAGGTAGGGATTCACTTAAAATCCGTAGTGTTTTTGATGAGAAACATAAAAATGCATGGGCTTACAAAAAAATGTACGTGATTGCAGTCTAAAAATTCTATTGTATTAGTTAGTTCATATATTGAAATTTCATAATAAAAAGAAAACCGAATCCCCGCGTTAACCTTACATTTTATATTTAATTTTTTCAGAAAATGTTGCTGGAATATAGTACTTGGAGTTATTTCAAGAATGGTTTAAGTTCAAAAATTTAACCAGGGTCGAAATTGGTCCACAGCTGTCATTGAGGCGAATTTTATTAGGATTCAAGTACAAAAACATTGTAATAATGCCAATATTTGCTTTTGGTGAATTACGTGTCAACTGTATTCAATTCAACGACAGTAATTCGATTTATATGCCTAATGTTGTGTTGCAATGGATGTTTGGGACATAACTCAGGCAAATGAACTCCGATTTGTACATATAATACCAAAATGCAAATGAGAATTTTATAAACTTTTTAGTTGCGTACCTACTTTTTTAAAGTTGTTGGGGAAAAAATAGTTATTCACCTTTATGTAATGAAAAATCAGAATTTGTCATTAAATTAGCATTCTCTTGTTTGTGTTCCATCGGGCGGCAACTAAAGTTATCCTGCGAAATTGGGAAACAGATTACCCTTCTCAACTGTGTATCATTATCATTGGACGCTTTAGAAAAAAAGAAGTTATTTTAGCCGAAATGTAAAATTTTTTCCAACTACTATATTTTTCAAATAGCTAGTATTTCCGAACAGTAATTAGTATGAACAAATCTTACCCGCAATATTAAATAAAACTAATCAGTCTTTGTAACAAAGAAAAATTGAGTGCAAGATATTTAAAACTGAATGATATACTCTGCAAGTAATTCGAAAAAAGATATCAAAATTTTTCGATTCTCAAATTTCAAATATATCGAATATCTGTAATGCGAAAAAAATTTAAATTTGTTGTACTCATTACGAACAATTATATCTATATATGTAAAAAACATAAAAAGAAATAAAAAACTAATTAAAAAAAATTAAGATACAGTGTTGTATTTATAAATGCACTAAAACTAGAAAATAATTTTTCTCTTAGCCTCAATAAGTATATTCTTCTTCATGATGGGGTTGTACAATGGTCCGCCTAATTATCACATCAACAACAATGGTCTAGATACTTTCAATGAACAGCGTAATTAAAATGAATTAGTTAATGAATTTTCTAGCGATCTCTCAAAGAAAACGCTTGCATTTAAATTAAAACTGTTGACATTTAATTTTGACGCTTAATTTGACATTTACTTTTGTCACCATTTTTTTTAATTTAAATTCAAGCGTTTTATTTGCGAGATCCCTAGAAAATTAATTAACTAATTCATTTTAATTCCGCTCTTTATTGAAAGTATCTAGACCATTGTTGTTGAAGTGCTAAGTAGGCGGACCATTGTACAACCCCATCATGAAGAAGAATATACTTATTGAGCCTAAGAGAAAAATTATTTTCTAGTTTTTAGTGCATTTATAAATAAAACACTGTAACTTAATTTTTTTTAATTATTGTTTTATTTTTAACTTTTTAGTAAATAAATTTTTAATGTTTTATTTTTTTTTTTCATTTTCATGTATTGTCATCCAAATCTGACAAGTGTGCAACATTTTAGTTCGATTGGTCAACTGCAACTGTGTTAAAAATGAGTCACTAGATTTGAACAATACAGACAGACAACAAAACAAGTTAAATAAATCACTGTAAAAACCAAATGTTTTGTTTTCTTGGAAATCGAAAACTGCTAAAAATAGGCAACTTTGGAAATTTTTTTGAAATTTATCCGACTGTGCCATTTTCAATATTGATATATGGCCATAATAATATAATCACTGGCTCCTTGCCTACAATCGGGTTTTTTACAGAACTTAAAAACGGTTGCTAGATCAAACAAAATTTATCGATTCTGAACCACTGTGTGTCTATGGAATAGCCGATGTAAAGGAAACCAATACCAAACGCATTCCTGGTTTTCTCGAGATCCAATGGAGAAAGGATACATAAATAAATCGTTTACCGTTACATCCCATGAAGGGATTAGTTAGCTGTGCTCCTTCTAGTTTACACACACTGATTGGGACCTATAATTTTACGCCGGTTCCGAACGGTACTTCGAGAAGCTTTTTCATGGCTAAGTACTCGATAGTGTCGCCTTCACTAAGCGAGGTGACTGCCGTCGAAAGAAATGTAAGGTGGTCAGAGCAGGGATCGAACCCACGTTCTCATGCACAAGAGCCGCGCACACTACCATTGTACCACCGACAACTGAGTAAATGATCCACTCGTGCCAATCGAGAACATCCTCATGCCCCCTTGTCAAACTGGAAATCGTCAAAAATTTCACCAAGGCCATTGTGAATCAACTAAAATTCTCGATTATTTGAAAAATATTTTCCCACGAATGTGCGAATCAAAATTGAAGGAAGGTGTTCTGAATGGGTCCGATATACGGAAACTCGTGAAATCAAAAGAATTTAAAGACGCTTTAGTCGGAATTGATTACCTAGCGTGGAGGACAGTGAAAAAAGTCAAACGATATTTTTTGGTAAGTAGGCGAGCACATAATTACTTCACTCTTGTGAGCAAGATGTTGCAATACTTCCAGAAATTTGGAGTGAACATGTCTTTCAAAATTCACTTCTTGCATCACCATCTCGAATACTTCCGCAAGCAGATAGCCTCAGAGTCGGATGAACATGGCGAGCGCTTCCATCAATGGAAACGCGATATACAGGCAAAATGCTGGTTCCGATGGTGGCTGGAAATTGTTGGTGGTCGCAAAAAACGTACGATCCCGACAATGACGATGACGAATTAGAATATACAATGTGAGTTCCCTCCGAGGGTAGGTGACAAAATTGAAGTTAACAATTGATTTTGTCTCAGATGAAGACAGATCGTCATCCGATACAAACTCCAAACAAGACAGCGGACCTTAACGCAAGAAAGTATAGGGAGCAAACAAAAGAAAATAAGTTTGTGTGTTCATTGATTTTAATGATTTATGTCTCATTTTGTTCATAGGTTATGTGTCTTTACGTGAAAGTAATAAGACTTGACACTTTTTTCCGTTTTGAATTTTATTAATAAGAAATACAAAATTGTAATGTTTTAGGCAAAAAATTATATTTTTCACATACATTTATTTATAACTGCAAAGGAACAGAATATCAATAGATTAAATGAATTGTAATTCTTATTTTTTCTAAGTTTGTTGCAGCAAAATCGGAGTAACCAAAATCCCCGATGTGATAGTTACTAATATCAAATCGATATATCTTGATTCCTAGACGTGACCCAGTGAAACGGCCGGTCAGGTATAACTTGTTTTTGTCCATATAACTTTTCCTGGTAGTCACAATCTCCGCCGATCACTGACCCCAGTCGTTTGTCGCACAGTGTAATCGTTACACAAGGAATAGATACTTCAACAGCCAGTAGGGGACTATAAGTACCTTCGTATTAAAAAAGTTTCACGTTCCCGTCATCAGCTCCTCAATACGCATCATTTGAGAATATTGGTGATAAATTAATGACCCATCATCATCATGAGCACTGACCCAGCTATATTGACAAATAATGAAGCCAATACATTCGTGTAAATGTTTCGTATTTCTATTTATAAACTGCTGGAGATGACAGTCGAAATAAGTGCAGTCAAAATCATTCTGCTCAAAGGGGATGCGTCCATTGCGACCCGAGTATACTGCTTGTCTATACTGGATGAAAAACGACCCTAATGTTACAATAAACCAACTGCCACTTTTATTTAATCTTCTCGTGTCCGTTTAAAGTCTAATTGTAGTGAGGAGCTTCAAAGGATTCAGACCATACTAAACAATTCACTGGCCGCAAGTTAATCGCAAGTGGTTTTTATCCGATAATTGGGACCCGCTAATTCTCTGGGCCTGTATCAAGAAAGTACCTTTGTTACTTTGGTAACAACATTTGAAATCTCGGCGCGACATACCGTCGTAGAACGAACTCGACGAGTTTCTCTCAACCAGGTTAGAAGTAAGAGAGCACCTCACGCGAAACCGAAAATCTGAAGTCGACTCTCAATTTCATTCATCTGATGATCTGGATATATATCACACTATTTCTATGGCTCATTATCTTAGTAAAAGGTGTAACGCCAACCACACTCTCAAGGAATTCCTTAGATTCGAAGCAGTAGCAGCGCCCGGTCTTCAGGATTTTGTAGATAAAGATAAAATTTGTCTCAATTATTTGGCGTACACTCATATAAAAATAACTGCACAAACAAATTTTAATTTCTCCACTGCAAAAGGAACACCGATTCCGCAGATTCGCAATAAACATCTAAAACTCCCGATTTCCAACTTCCAACTGAATTCGCACTGAAAGACACTCTCAAGCTTTCTATGACCAGCCAAGCACCTCAACACAAGCTAAAAGCATACTCCACTCTCTCTACATACTTCACTGCTTGAAGTAAAAATCTCTATCTCAAAAGAAATCTTCTCCCAAGAGCTCTTTTTTACTTAGAAAAGAATGGAAAACTATTGGCAGCTCGGGCATTTATAAACCACGGGGAAAAAAACACTTGCATTTCTCATAAACTCCAGCAACAACTCTGAACACGATCATTTCCTCAACCAACTCATTTTTGTGAAATGGACGGTCAAGCTGTACGCAGTCCATGTCATTTCTGCAATATAATATTACGCCTTTCTGCAATAGCGATTATAGTGCCAACAATTACGAAAATTCTTCCTGATTTCTGTGCTTCTAACAACAATCACACTCTCCAACACATAAAAGGACATAACATGGTCAACCCTCATTTTTATATGTCGGGCAAAATTGAAATTATCATCTCTATTTTTTTGTTGTCTCTTTCATTACAATTCACAGCATCCCTGATCGCTCTTCATCCGCGGGCCCAAACATCACACAACTCCACGAAAAATACCAGGAAACTGTGGCAGCGTCTATCAACGTGTAGAGATCGAAGCCATCCATTCATCAGCAGAGTCTGCCGGTACAATAACAACCGCATCACTGAAAGTCATGTACCTCCAGCGAAGTTGCTTTTTACTTGATTTCCTTAAAATTAATAGTGTCTTCATTTCCTCTACGTAAATTCCCTTATTGGTTTTAATGTCATCGAGGTTCTTTCTGTCCATATCCCTCTTTTCTTAATATCCCTTATATCTTCTCCAAATCTTCCCCTTGTTAATTTTTAAAGTTAGTTAAGTTGTTTTTCCTCGAACGATATCACTTTTCTCTTCCCATCACTCGGCTTGAAACCAAAAGCTAGATTTGATATTGTTCTGTTTATTTCACTTTTAGTTTAATAAAGTGCATTTTATATCGGTTCAAGAAAGTCTTATTTTTCTCCAGAAAAAAGGCACGGTCTCGACAATATTCAGTAATACACGTTCCACAAAAATTTTGACGTTTTCAGATGACTGTTCCAACCGCACTAATATTTTTTCATTGGATACACTGTCTGGATTGCAGCCAAAGTTTTACTAATGAAAGTATAATCATTTTTCTAGAAAACCTTTGTTGTCGAAGGTTACTTTTAGTTAAATTTGTTGCCAACGGCTATTTGTTGAAAATTGTACTGTCAATGATTTCGTCCAGAAAAATACTGACGAATTTGGCTGATTGCAACTTCATAGAACTTCTTTAGCTAATAAACATATTTGAATTTAAGGGTGATATTTATTTTTTCGGTATTTTTAATTTAATTTACTTATTTATGGTTTCCCGGAATTATGAGGATGCATTTTGAAAAATTTTTGTGTGAAACTATAAAATAAATAAATGGTTTCCCATTACATCCCATGAAGGGACAGGGGAGAACTTCTCACAATCACTGAGTGTGAACCTATACCTCTATTAATATAGATATAGAATGGTGTTGAGGTTGAATATGAAAAATAAAATAGTTTTTTACGTTTCCAATTTAAAATTGTCCTCTCTTCCAATCCAATTTTGCGGAACTTATATGGTCTTAAAAGTGGATTAGTTGCGACTTATAGTGGTCCGAAATATCCCCACAATTCTGCACCTACTACACTGCAGCATTCGCCTCGCTGTATCCTTCTTCACTAAAAGCTGTTAATTATAATGAACGTTCTTGGGCATACGAATCTAAATCGGAGGAAATAATTTCAGCACTTAGAAAAAAAACGATACAGAAATTTAAGTATTTCCCCTATGAGTTCCATTATAAATGATTTATATATTGTTCCAGCCGCCCAGCCGTCCGGCCTTGAGTTAAATTTAATTATAACCTGAGATTTATCGCAGTGCCGTCCACCTTTTGTGTGGTAGGTACTAGAACGGGCGTGGCATCCTTCAAATTTTCTCCGGTTAAGTCAAAACTTACAGATAATTATCCAATATATGAAGCTGATTACATACAGCAGAATAAAGTGTTACAAGAATCATACTGAATGTGTCGAGTTGTATTTGACGTACTAGAGGGGCTTGGTCAAACCGCTCACTTTGAATTCCAAACTAACTTCGAGAAAATAATAATCGCTGACATCATTTTATTGTAATCGGTAAAAGTTGCGGCAGTTATAGTGTTGCTCAGCCAGTCACCCAGTAAACCAGTCGGAAAGGGCTATAATGTAAAGCTCCAAAACGAATTGTGGGATCTAATATGACTCCTTGTATGCTTTAAACTTTTGATGTGTTAACATCTATAGCGGCGTATATGGACTAAATCTATCAAAGTCAAAATCTGCTAAAACCAGATTTTATGCTGCTGCTAAAACCATCGCAGTCGACGTTATGGTGACATTCTAATACGTCAGCTACTTCGTACAAAGTATGTGTGATGTTGTGTGTTTGGCTGTTTTTATTTTAGGTACCCCCTCCCCCCCCCCCCTAAACCCACCACCCACACAAACACTCCACGACACACCAAGCACAAATAAATCACCAACATATCAGCAGTAGTAGTAGTAGTAGTTGTTGTAGTTGTGGTTGTTGGTGTTGTTGTTTTTTTATTATAGTGAAAGGTAAGTCCAATAAAATGTGGGTGCGGAGCACTCTCAGAGCAAAGAGAGTAATGACGTATTATCCCTGCAACCCACGTCTACCAAAAAGTATGCGAAAGCACCAACACATTAAAACAATTTTTCTTCGCTACTAACACATACTAACCGCATTTCTGGCACAATATTTGGAAGATCTACCAGAAACTCTACCAGTAACAGAGAAAGCGCTATGGAATCTAGTATGCGTGAAAACAAGATGAACAATCAAATGTATCACATGTATGTTGCTTTGCATTCTTTGACTTTTGTGGGAATAAAACAAAATGTATTGAGCAAGAAAATAATGACACATGTGCTTGCACTGGGTCTTTAAATAATTTTAAGTATTAATATTATTTAACTGTAACGTCATCATATGATTGAACGCTGTTTTTTATTTTCCAATGTACATTTACGAATGTGTTCATAGAAATCGAACAGGTACCGTGTAGCTAAAAGGTGTTAACACATCGCCCGTGAGTTCGAACACTCATTGGATTTTTTTCCATATCAAATCATAAACTCATATACCCCAATCTCCATGGAAGATGGTATACAAATCAATTTATTTTTATTCTATTTTTTTTCAGCATTTCTTCTTCCAGGAGTATTATATTTTCACATGGTTGGTTGAAATGGTAACAAAGTGCGTTCTAAATGATGAAGATACTGCCCGCTGCTCCTGACCGGATCGTGCTTCAAGCCGATATAAGCTGATGAAAACGTCGAAGGCTATGAGTTCACAAAAACGCAATCAGTCGGTTAAGTTTTTGATGAAACAAGCCATATTAAATTTACGATATGTGAAAAATGTGCACTATAAACCTTTAAAACACTCTATATCACAGAATAACATTTATTACGAACGAAAGAGTATCGTCATTAGTAGATGCATCCTACTGAGTTTTTCATACAAATTAATTTAGTCCTTACGGTTCAACCTCAAGTTCGCGTGCCTATCCGCTGAGACATCGTATATGTTGAGTGTCTGATTTTGTTGAGTGATATGGAAATATGCGTGTTTGTATAAATTTTGCTTCTCTCTAACAAATGGAAGCAATACAAGAAGTTGATAAGCTCTACACGCTAAAAAATGTGTCTTTTTTGTTGTTGTTTGGATGCAAATATAACGTGTTTGTATCTTGTCGCAAATAAAAAAAAAATGGTTTCCCATTACATCCCACGAAGGAATCCGGGAGAGCTTCGCACAACCGGTGAGCTGTGCGGAACAGTTTTACACCGGTTCCGAAGGGTATTTTTGAGAAGCATTTTCATGGCTAAATACTCGATAGTGTCGCCGTCACTTATCGAGAGTAAATGAAATTTCGTTCACAACAATAGAAACGACAATTGCCATACAAGTTTCTGAAACTAAGTAACAATGAAATTATATTTGTGGTAAAGCAAATATTTTTGAGTCAAACTCGGAGTGTGTCTTGCTTTGCGGTTAGATTAAATTGCTGTATAATTGCTGTTCACAGAGGCCCAACGAGATTCCAATAGCCAGAAAAATTGATGCGCAGAGCTCTAGGCCATGTTTGATTACTTATATTTGATAAACCGTTGGATACGTCATTATTACAGAGGGCAAATGGAACAGTGGAAACCCATGGCTACGACTTCCTGGAAACATTTTCTACGGATCTGTTATATTTCTCTTATTTTTGGTTTCCTCAAAAAATAGTGTTATCAGGATTGCATTTAGAATGAATCGTGGCTATAACTCGAAAACAGCGCGTCCAATCGAAAAAATAATAAAAATTTTACCTCCATAGGAGGCTTTAGCCAATGAGTGTCTCCAATATGGCACCACTTTTTTTTCGATGTATAGCCACCTCTTTATTTTAGCGATTTTCTTATTTTGGCGATTTTTCGGAAAAATAAAATTCTTCCATACGAATTGGACCACTTTATGAAAACCCCTTAGAAACACGCAAAAATGAGTTATTTTTTCGATTGGACGCTCCTTTCCGAGATAGAGAGATTTTTCCTAATTTTTTGATATTTCCGATCAAAAATGGGGATGGGTTACCCTGGGTAGCCCATTACCCATCGTGGTGGGTAGCTACCCATTATTTTCCCCATTGCCCTGAGGGTAATGAGTAATCGTGATGAGTAATTCCCCATTTCGTGGGTAGCTACCCATTATTTTCCCCATACCCTCTGGGTAATGGGTAAACGTTCATTACACAATCCCCACGACGATGTGTGTGGGTTACACATGGGAGGGTAAATACGAACTCTGCCAACAACACAACCTTTTACACCCTCTTTATTATTTCCGAACAGCGGTTCACTTGCACAGTATGCAAAAACTGACAGCACAGAGTAAGAGAGTTGTTTTCTATTTCTCTCTCCGCGAATCGTTCTATTTGCACAGATAGTCTAACATGGCATTTAGAGAGATGTTTATGGTACATTCCATGAGTAATTCCAGGTGTAACAAAGGAAACTATAACGATTATAAAAACCCACGAATGGTGCCAAACCTAATAACACACGGGCATGTGCCTGATAAATTCATAGAAAAATTTGATCAAATGTAACTTAATAATCAATTGGTGAAGAGTTTTGCCTGACAAGAGGGGCGCCTTTCTGACACACTGTGGATTATTTGAATGTGGATGGGTAACAATTTCCATTTCCTTTGTTGACACCTTCGCTTTGTTAACTTTGTTTCATTGAATTCATCATATTCAATGCGATCAGAACGCGAACGTTTGAGGGTGGTGGCCAGAGGTTTGGGGATGTAAAAGGAAGACGTGAGTAAAACTGTATCTTATGTCCTTTTTCGGTACCCCCACAAAAATTGCATTTTTTACATTGGATTATATGTATAACACCCACGCACAACAAACCTCTGTCAGTCACATGCCTCATAAAATAGACGCCCGCGTATGAGTGTGTGTTCTTATCCACTTAACATTTCTCACCTGTCCTTCCTTTTGTTTTGCACTGAAACGTGACACTTTTGATGGCGTTCTGTCAGTCAAATACGAGTATGCGAGCATGTCGTCTTACTATGATGAAAGGTGCTGAAGTATCTCACATTGAAAATGTAACGTTTAGAAACTGCTGTACCCAACCAAGCCCATTGGGATATCGAAAATAATTGCTCCTCTTTGTTGTTTATCGACAGCGAAAAGATTCAATGTTTATTTTCCATCTGGTATAGTCCCCGAATACACATGCATACATAAGAATTCGACATTTGTTCTGCAGCGGCGGGAGAAAGAGCCGTTGTATTGTAGTTATTTTATGTCGCTACTTTTCGCAGTTTTCTTTTCAATCAAACACTTTTTATTTGAGTGTCATAAGGATTTTGCATATCTTTCTTACAATATCTAGCAATAAGCGCGAGAGGATGAGTGAGTGGGTTCCTAACACCCACACACGTGGGAAAACTTACAAAAGGCGAAGGGAATGACATAATAAGTTTAAAGAAGAAACACCATTAAAATCAATGACTAATTTAAAAATTTCCTTTTAGCCGCTGGGGACCTTATTGTGCTCTCCAAAAGTGGTAACATTAAGGACAATAGTTACACTCATACACTGTCAGTAAATATTTTTAATTCAGTTAGAATAAAATGTATCTACAACGCACCGAGTATTTGCATAGTTTGAATTTGGTGGGCGTAAGTAAAAAATACGCCTAACCCCTTGATTTGTTATCATTTGTCATCGCCTCTTCTCAGCCGCTGCCCGAATGGGAAAAAGATGAAAGGGTTGATGACGCCGGACGAACGAGTTTTATGTAAATTGGATCCACTCTCGTACCAAGTCTATATAGAATTGAAATGTATAATATGGGAATTTCCACAGAAAGGTCCACACTGACCGAAGTTTTTTTTACATGCATGTATTATTAAAGAGAAGTATTCAAAATTAATTAAATAGAAGATTAGTAGCTTTCCTTATTTGCGATGGTGTGTTATCGGGCTACAAAATACAGGTTCATGTTTTACAATTTACATTTCTAAGAGTAATTATGCAATTCGAATCTTCGAAAGTGGAAGACGTGCAAATAAAAGCAGCTAAAACTGCATTTTCAACTAGGACAAGAATTTAACGCCTTTATATAATTTTTTATAACTGTCTACTATCTCATCTTGTTCTCCTAATCATTATTTTACAAAATAAATTATTATGCCTTAAAATGTCTTTTCAACAAGCGAAATATATTTTAAAAGTTAAAACATACATATAAAAGCTAAAATTCATGTTTTATTTGCGCTAAGTAATTTTGTAATAACAATTTTAACTAAAAATTTTCCAGTGGAAAATTAAGTAACGTAACGTCACGTCAGATACTAAGGTAAATAAAAAAATCAATGAGTGTTCGAAATCACGGGCGATGTGTTAACACCTTTTTTCTACACGGTACCTGTTCGATTTCTATGAACACATTCGTAAATGTTACATTGGAAAATAAAACACAGCGTTCAATCATATGATGACGTTACAGTTAAATAATATTAATACTTGAAATTATTTAAAGACCCAGTGCAAAGCACATGTGTCATTATTTTCTTGCTCAATACTTTTTGTTTTACTCCCACAAAAGTTAAAGAATGCAAAGCAACAGACACTTGTATATACATACATACATTGTTATATTCGTACATACGCTACACAAGTTCACAAAACTGTCATTGCTCTCTTGCTATCTAATTTTTATATACGTATAATGCGTCATGGCTCTCTTTGCTCTGCGAGTGCTCCGCACCCACATTTTATTGGACATACCTTTCACTATAATAAAAGCACAACAACACCAACAACTATAACAACAACTACTACTACTACTACTACTGATATGTTGCTGATTTATTTGTGCTTGCTGTGGGTGTAGGGGGGGTAAATAAAATAAAAACTTTGGAGGGTATATAAGCTTCGGCCCGGCCGAACTTAACACAGTTTCTACTTGTTTTTGTATACACCGGGCAATGCTGAACATCAAATGACCCGCTATGTTTGGCCATAGCAATAACAACGAAACAACCAAACACACAACATCACACATAACCACATGTTTGACATATCAGCAGCAACGAAACAACCAAACACACATCACACATACTTTGTACGAAGTAGCTGACGTATTAGTATGTCACCATAACGTCGACTGCGCAAGCAAGGCTTGCAAATGAATGGTTTTAGCAGCAGCATAAAATCTGGTTTTAGCAGATTTTGACTTTGATAGATTTAGTCCCTATACGCCGCTATAGATGTTAACACATCAAAAAAACTTAGAAAACATTTTTAAATTTTATGACTTGGAAAAGAAACTTATATTGATTTAAATGCTACTAAAAATAGTTTCATAAAAAAAGTCTTGCCAAATTCGCAGTGTTTTGCAATTTTGTAATCCACTTCTGTTTTTTGTAACGTCACGCCAGCTCATATTTTTGCTTCTATTTTTGAATCCTCCGTGTCGATTGTTCTCAATTTCTTTAATGAATAAATTGTTACTTAATCACTACGCAAATGTAAAAAAAGCTTTTTAAAAATATAACTACTTCATGTTTTTTTAAAATATTTTTTCGTACATTTTTTCGTAACGTCAAAATGAAAATGCCCATATATCAATTGAGTCTTAAAAACATCAAACGAAAATTAAAATACATCAATAGAAATTTAAAACACATCAATTCAAATTTAAAATACTCCTATTTCAATTGATGAATTTTAAAATGCAATTGATGTCTTTTAAATTTCAATTGATGTATTCAAATTTCAATTGATGTGTTTTAAATTTCAATTGATATATTTCAAATATGAAGCAGTATATTTAAATTTCAATTGAAGTATTTAAAATTTCAATTATAATTTTCAAATTTCAATAGATATTTTTCAAAATTAAATTGATATTTTGCAATTTTCAATTGGTAATGGTTTCAACTTCAAAAATCATAAGTTTCTTGCTTAGAAACTGATTTCACAAATTTAAATATTCGCATTATTATTCGCATACAGTGTAAATTTTGCAGATCACTGCAACATTACTTGTCTACCCTATCATTATTGTCTGCAAAGCGCCAAAGTGCCGAGTTTCTATTCCTTTGCACAATACGAGTTCTTCACCGTTCTACGTCACCAAGGGACACAAACTTCATTGCGTTTGGTCAATACTTCATCTTCTTAAAAGGAACATGTAATATTGGCTAGTGCGAATGAAGAATTTATATGGTCACTGTGTCTAAGCAAGAGCTTTACGCAGCGACTCATGCGTTCACATGTGTTTCACTTCCGACCCATTGCGATATTTTGTACACATAGACACTTGGAACATTTATCATTTCGCTATAATTTATATATGCAACATTGACATGTTTAACAATTCAATCTAATTTGTAGTTGCACATTTTAATAATCATGTCACAAATGTGAAACCTAAATTTCATTGGAAGTCAATTCAATTCATTCAGTCATGTAAAATTATGTAAAATAAACCAAATTTTAAGTTAGAAATAATACTCCCGTCATGAACTATCAGATATTTAATAAAGTGAAGTGAAAAAACAAAAGTGTGTTTATTTACACTGTGTGCAATTTTTTAAGTCATGACAAAATAACCATATACGGACACCACTACGTGATAAAAGACTAAAAAAAATGACTTTTTGAATGAATTTTTGAATTTTTCCCAAAGTCATGCAATTTTTTTTAATGGGCCGCCAAAGATTTGGGGCCTCGGTATCATTTTCGTAAAAATGTGATCATTTTCTCAGGCTCATGTCTTGCAAACCGTTCAGAATTTCGATTTACTCTCTGAGGCAAAGTTGTAGCTCTTGTCATAAAGAACAAAAACAAGGAGAACGGTTTCACCAAACCACAATGCCCATGGAAAAACGGTACAAAGCCAAAAACCTCGACGCATTGCTTGCAGAGGAATGTTGGTGGAGTCACAAGATCACCCTGTATGATGTTAATGAAGTATTTGAAGAAGAAAGAGCTGATGATGGAGGGCAGTCTGGAAGCAACGTGCCTGTGGACACCATAATTGCTGAATCAGAGTCAGATTCGGACGATTCGGACGACAATTTGGATCCACAACTTAAGAGAGCGCGATTTGCAAGTCCAGGGCCATCAACATTATAAACATAATACGAATACTTTTTTTTAATATTTTTGTAATAGATAGCATAGTATCTCAATGTTGAAGTAAATAAAAAAACAAATGAAATTAAAAAACGGTGTTAAGAATAATTCCCAGGAAGTTTATATGTTCTAGAAATTTGTTTATTGAGATCTTAGGTAAATTTTTGTAGTTGATTGTTTCCTTGAATTTTGAACGGTTTGCTACCTATGGACCTGAACACGGGAAAAAAGGTAAAAAAAAATCGAATTTTTTTAACTTTTTTGCGATTTTGATCTGGAAGGTGAAGTTTTTTTGATTTTAAATGTTCGCAATTTTTGTTCTTTATGACAAGAGCTACAACTTTGCCTCAGAGAGTAAATTCTGAACGGTTTGCAAGATATGAGCCTGAGAAAATGATCACATTTTTACGAAAATGATACCGAGGCTCCAAATCTTTGGCGGCCCATTAAAAAAAAAGTGCATGACTTTGGGAAAAATTGGGAAACACGGGTCTTTTTTTTTTAGTCTTTTATCACGTAGTGGTGTCCGTATATGGTTATTTTTTTTCGTGTTGCACTGTGTTATTATATGAATTATCAGATGATTTTTGGCGCCGAAGATAAAGATATCATATCCATTGACAAAAGTGCTACCGAGTTAAACAAAAAGTGATCCTTGAATAACGAAGTGAATATAAGAGTCATTTTTAAGAAAAATACAAAAAGTTAACCCAAAAGTGATCCTTAAAAAAAGTGAACTTATTAATCCTTTTTAAGATGTAAAACGAAAAGTGATTTTATAATGGTGTGAACTAAGTAAGAGTGACACTTGAATGACAAACTAGTCCTAGTGAAAACAAGTGATCCGATAAAAACAAGTGATCATAGAAAAACAAAATTAAAACTTGTACTGAAACAAAAAAAAAGAAAAAATAGTTTTATTATAAACAGTAAAGAAAAAAAAGTTAACAAAACTTTTTTTAAATTTATGCAAAATAATAAACCGTATGTAGAGCATTACAAAAAAAGAAGAAAAACTTTTTCTATTAGGACAAATATTGAACAAAAAGGACAATACAACTAAAGATGAAACTTTAAACATTTTATTTGTGTACAAAAAACTAAAGAAACCAAACGGTGAAATGTGTCAAGTGATCAACCAAGTGAAGAAATGAAACCACAAGCCACACGCATGGAAATTCTCCTGAAAACATTGCTGCTGACCCGACTGAGGCAAATAGCAGACCCTAGTGTGGGAATCATCAACTGATTTACAGTGACATACCCATATTTAGTATAAGTAAGCAATGATATGTTACTTATATTATATATAAATCTTTAAGTGCATTATTTTTTTATATGATATTATAAATACAAAAAATAAATTACAAATTGTACATACATATTGTATTCCTAACCCTTACTCCCTATTAGGGATGTCAATCGGGATTTCCCGAATCCCGAAAGCCCTGGCATTTTCGGGACTCGCAAATTCCGATAAACCGAAATATGCGCAAAAAAGCCCGGGGCTTAAGTTTTCGAGCTTTAAATGAAAAACAAAGGTCTGAATTGGACAACAAGACGTTTATATTTGACAAAATTAATTTGTACAAAACAAAAAATCGTAAAACAACGGACTGTACGATTAAATAAGGCTGGAACACCAGAATATTCTGTCCAACTTAGTGAAGGGCGTTTAATGAAATTCAGTTTCCTGCTTCCTCTTTCCTGCTTCCGTCGGGTACGTTATCGAAAACCTTTCGCGTTGGCTCATCTTCATACATCCTGATAACATGGCCTAGCCAACGCATTTGGCCTATTTTGATTCGCCTAGCTATGTCCACGTCAGAATATAGGCTATATAGCTCTGCGTTCCAGCGACGTCGGTACTCGTCGTTTTCTCTAACAGGGCCATATATTTTACGGAGAATTTTTCTCTCGAAAACTCCCAGGTGTTTTTCATCCGCTTGCCATATGACCCAAGTTTTGGAGCCTTATGTCAAGACAGGTAAAATGAGAGTCTGATATAGCTGGACTTTTGTCCGTCGAGAGAGGGCTTTGTTCCTAAACTGCTTTCTGAGTCCAAAATAGCATCTATTTGCAAGCACAATTCTCCTATCTATCTCCAGGCTGACGTTGTTGTCCTTGTTCACGGCCGATCCAAGGTAGACAAATTCATCTACCACTTCAAAATTAAATCGGTTGTCAACGTTCAAGTGCGGACCAAGTCCAGAGGTTTCTCTAGTCGTTGACATTATTAATTTTGTCTAGCCCTCATTAACAGCAAGACCCACCTTCCCTGATTCCTTTTCGATTCTTGAAAATACTGCAGTAACCTCTCGCAAATTTCGCCCAATGATGTCTATGTCGGCAGCATACGCCAGCAACATATGGATTTTGGTGTTAATGGTCTTGTTCGTATTTACTGCAGCATTTCTCATTATTATCTCCATTACACTGTTGAAGAGATTGCACGAAAGTGTGTCCCCTTGTCTAAGTCCTCGCTTGGTACAGAATGGTTCAATGACGTCTTTTCCCACTTTCACTGCTGATTTGGTGTTGGTCAGCATAATTCTACAGAGGCGGATCAGTTTTGCCGGAATACCAAGTTCAGAAATAGCTTCGTAGAGATTTCCCCGTATGGGGCAATCGAGCGCAGCTTTGTAATCGACAAAAAGGACTATCCTTGGAGGTGGAAAGTTTCTGATAGCCATTCACTTGGGAGTGGCCAGAAATGATTCCTTCATTGGGAAGTCTAAGCAGCTCACTACTTCCACGCTATATGTCCGGGGCAATGGCTTATCGGAAACCTCCGTTAGCTAGCTAAAGTGAGAAGGCGAAACGAATGAGCATCCTGAGTGGTAATGCGATCACTGATACGTCTCAGGATTATTAGGTGACCTTATCACTGAAGCTCTTCGAAGTAATGGACATATTCTTCTGTACTTTGAAGGCGGATGAGCCAATACCCCTGGCCAACGGCGGACCAAAATTGAAGAAACCAAAATCCAGTTTCGACACACTGCATTCTGGTCAGCGTCTGATCCTTAATGGGCGGCTGAATCATAATCAGCCTGGCAGTAGGTAAAGTGCAAACCTCGGTTGGCTGGGTTTGCCTCCCACCACCGTTATATTGGCAATGAAAATATACGTGGAAAATAACGAGGTAAAGAATAAATGAACGAAAAACAAACAAACAAACAAACTACTCAAATCGTTTAAATTTTTTTTAAAAATCGAAACATGCATTTTGGCGTGGATGATTGTATGAACAAAAATATACACGTTCCCGGCAGAATGTCTTAAGCGACAAAATGGAAATTGTTCAGGAAACGAAAAAAACTTGTTGTCAAGTAGCTGATTTGTATTATTTTTTCAGTTATTACCATTTCATTTGCTTAATAACTCATGACGTGATTATGCAAGTTACATTCTCTGTATATCGAAATATGGAGCTTGTCAAAAATTTTGAGAATATGGAAAAAAGTCATTGTCGTCAAATATCTCGCCTAATACATTCTGCCGGTAACGTGTCGATAATATTTAAAATCTGAAAGAGAAAAATTAATATATCGCCTTAAAAAGATATAGATAAACAACATAACGACAGGTTGTCGATCAAAATGCCATCGATTTAATCGAAAATATTGAGGAAGATTAAATTGAAAATATTTCTATAGGCAACAAGTGTAACGACGGTATTGACCAATGTAAAAGTCCTGTAAACATTCAATACAAATCAATGTTTTTGTTGCAGGTGCAATAAGAAGCGATAACATGCAAGCCGTATACAGCTTTTTGCTGACGATTTTACCAACAAGCATCGATTGTCACATACGTCTTTCGACGGCAGCTTATATAGCCAAAAAAATAAGTTCGAGATTAGCAGATGACACTTTAGATGCTCTAATCCTTTTTGGGGATTTCCTTACAAAATAATTCCTTTAATATGAAGTTTAATAAACGCATATAAAGTATTACACATATGTGTATTAAAAATAAATTGACGTTTTGTTAATTTGTATACCTAAAATAAATATTAAGTACCTTTTTGTTTTGTTCAATACTTATTTGATTTATTTCCTACACTAAACTTGAAAAATAAGCATCCCGAAAAATCCCGGGCTTCCGGGATTTAATTTTTAAAACGCCCGAAGCCCGGCCTTTTTAAAACGCAGTCCCGTTTGACATCCCTACCCCTATCCTATAAAAATGGCAAACCAAAATCAAGTGCAATTAGACGCCTTAAAATACACACAGAGGAGAGATTCGTTGTCACAACTATATTTCCAACCATCTAAAATTTGGCGGTTCCTTGGACTATCACATTATTCAGTTGTGATTAACAATAATTGTGGTCCGTATCACCAGATGTTGTGCATATGGATTGATCTGTAATTCGGTTTTGGTAGCAAGAAATTAAAAATGTAGTTGAAGCCACAGCAACAGGAAATAAGTGTGATCTGCGAATCGAGTTTTAGTTCTGGCAATCAAATTATCCTGTAAGGGCGGAATCTATTTGTTGGATTAACGAAAAATTTTGAAACTAATTCGGTTGTACCAAATAATGCGGGTATGTTGGTAGGCTCAACTAATTACTTGAATTTAATGGCTGTCACAATCATTTATTGATACCATCATATCCCATTATGAATTCTGTAGTGAAACATATATTTTTTTTAAATAGTGTATTTTCTATTTAAATATAAACAAAATTATTATTATTTGTAACCGGGATTCGTATTTCGTGGGTAAAGGGTTACCCTATGTAATTCCATCCATATTTGATCGAAAATATTACAAAATTAAAAAAATTTCTATATCTCGGAAACGGGGCGTCGAAAAAATAGCTCATTTTTGAGGATTTCTAAGGTTTTTCCATAAAGTGGTCCAATTCGTACGGATTTTGTTATATTTTTTAGATCGCCAAAATAACAAAATCGTTGAAATCACAAAATTTCTATATTTCGGACACGGTGCATCCTACCTCAAAAATAATAACTATCTTACCTACATTGGAGGCTGTAATCCACAGATGTCTTTAATACGTCATTTCCTTTTTTAACAAATCGCTAAAAATAAAATTCTTAAATTAAAAAATCACTAAAAATTCATAATGTGTATATTTCGGAAAAGCATCGTTACATTTTTTACCTCCGTATGAAGCTTTACCTAATGGATGCGTTACATAAAAAAATCCGTTAAACTAAAATTTTTCAAATAAAAAATCGCTAACACGCACATATGTTTAGCAAATTTTTTTAAATTAATTATGTCGTATTAAAGACATCCATAGGTTAACGCCTCGCGTGGAGTTAAAAAATTTATGTAACCATTTTTGTATTTTAGCGATTTTCCTATGTTTGTAATTTTTTGAAAAATATGTCTTCCATACGAATTGGACCACTAAAAACCCCCTTAGAAACCCCCAAAAATTGGTTAATTTGGACGCTCCGTATCCGAGATATGGACAATTTTTCCCCTATGAATAAAATTACAATTCTATGAATAAAATTTCTGGAATTCAAATATTAATTTCTTTAAATTGAAAAATTAATTCTTGAAATAAAATACTTTGTTTTCTAGGTTTTCAAATTCAAATTATTTGATTTAACAACAAAATATTGTTGCTTAATCAGCTAAATGTTTCACTGTTAGTTCAAATAAAAACTTCGTTATTGAATAAGTAAAATCAATTCAAACTTTAGAATTTTTAACCACCTCACATTTGTTGAAATTATATCTCGAAATATATGATTTTTCAAATCCTTAAGATGAGATTTTTTTGATGAGAGAATTTTGTTTTTGATGATACTTCGGGATATTCGACCGATATTAATTCGCATATGTAAATTGCATAAAAAAATATATTGGACAAAGAAACCCCCCAACTGTTGACGACACTCGCAAACGTTATAAGGACCATGATTTAATGATATGTACCTGGAATATGCGAACGCTATACAGGACTGGTGCCACTTTCCAACTGGCGGATGTCCTCGGAAAATATAAAGCTGCCATCACAGCGATCCAAGAAATTCGATGGATATGGTTGCACCGGAGGGGGAAACTTCGATATTTACTACAGCTGCCATGAGGATTTATAGTTGGCACGCGATTGCGATAACCAGTTTCAAGGAGGAAAACCAACTATTTAGGCGGAAAAATGGCAGTGGGAGCAGAGAGAGAGTGAAAAACTGAAATGTGTAGGATAAATTGTGAATCCCGAAAGTTTTTCCAGGGGGTAAGAAGATTGAATAACGGGCCTAATAATGGGCTGCCCTCCTACAAGGACGAGAAAGGGAATCTGGTGAATGAGAAGCAGTGTGTGCTCAAAATGTGGA
Source organism: Phaonia tiefii (assembly GCA_963931995.1). NCBI lineage: Eukaryota > Metazoa > Arthropoda > Insecta > Diptera > Muscidae > Phaonia > Phaonia tiefii. The sequence continues at coordinate 57,642,540 of OZ008370.1, forward strand.
GAGACCACTTTTCAGCACTACTCCACTCAGATCAGGAGGTAATGATAGCGGAAGATGGTTTAGATTGTACCACCGAGACGAGATTAGAATGGCGATCTCCCGCCTTAAGAATAATAAAACCGCTTTAAGGCAGGTGGCGAAGGACTGCTAGCCCACATACACCAACTTTATGCGGTATATAACTGGGGGAATCTATGCCCGACGATTGAAGTTTCAGTGTATTATGACCTGTATTCAAAAAGGGTGACCCGTGTGTCTGTTATAACCATCGCGGTATCAGTCTTTTGTCCATCGCGTATAAGGTCTTGTCGAGCGTATTATGTGAAAGACTAATGACAAGTATTGAAAACCTGGACCTTATCAGTGTGATTTTGGACCACGAAAAGCAAATAGATACATACCACCTTTTTGTCGACTACAAAGCTGCTTTCGATAGCCCCATACGGGGAACACTTTTCGAGGCTCTGTCTGAACTTCGCATTCCGGCAAAACTAATCCGCCTCTGTAGAATGACGCTGACTAACACCAAATCAGCAGTGAACGTGAGGAAAGACCTGTACCAGAGCGAGGACTTAGACAAGGCGACACACTTTCGTGCAATCTCTTCAACATCTTAATGGAGATAATAATGCGAAAGGCTGCAGTAAATAGGAACCAGCCAATTAACAAGAAAAGCCATATGTTGCTGGCGTATACTGACGACATAGACATCAATGGGCGAAATTTACGAGCGGTTACTGCTGTATTTTCAAGAATCGAAAAGGAATCAGCGATGGTGGGTCTTGCTGTTAATGAGGGCAAGACAAAATTTATGGTGTCAACGTGTAGAGAAGCCTCTCGACTTGGTCCGCACTTGAGCGTCGACAACCGATTTAATGTTGAAGTGGTAGATGAATTTGTCTGCCTTGGATCCACCGTGAACAAGAACAACAACGTCAGTCTGGAGATAGATAGGAGAATTGTGCTTGCAAATAGATGCTATCAGAAAGCAGTTTAGGAGCAAAGCCCTCTCTCGACGGACAAAAGTCCAGCTACATCAGACTCTCATTTTACCTGTCTTGACATATGGCTCCGAAACTTGGGTCATATGGCAAGCGAATGAAAAACACCTGGGTGTTTTCGAGAGAAAAATTCTCCGTAAAATATATGGCCCTGTTAGAGATGGCTAGGTCATGTTATCAGGATGAATGAAGATGAGCCAGTGCGAAAGGTTTTCGATAGCGTACCCGATAGAAGCAGGAAAAGAGGACGACCAAGACTCCGCTGGAAAGACCAGGCAGAAGAATCCCTCGGTATCCTTGGTGTTACCAACTTGCGGGAAAAGCGTAGGATAGGGCCAGTTGGAAGAATAGGTTGAAATTTGTGTAATTAATATGTGTAAGATGTCTGACCTTATGAGGTTGTGAAATAGTCAGCAAAAGTAAGTAAATTGCATAGTTAAATTTGTATATATACGATTGATGATCAACCGATGGTATCAATTAGGGCATAGTACTTAAGAGTTTGATGACGAACTTGTCACGGGGTCATGCCAATGAGTTTGCTTGACAGAATTGTCTATTATTCCAACAAACACAACCATTTTTCCATTAGCGAAATTTTCCTTGTAGTATGAAATTGTCATACATTAACTGAAAACTAACGCAATCGGTCATAAAATTCAATTTAGAAATGGCAACATTTGCTCAAGAATATTCCAGAAAGCAAATTAAGTTTAAATTAAATTGTATGTATCCACCAAAATCACTTGAAAATTGTAGGAATTAATTGAACAATTTACCAAGTTTTTTCTTCAATACTGAGAATTTTTTTTCTAAAAGCCAGAAATATTTCTTTAATTTGACTAACTTTAATTTTTGTTATTCGCTGAATTTTCAAAATTTATTAATAATATTCCTAATTGTAATTCGGTAATCAATAAATAAAATTAATTAAAGCAAGGAATGTTTCTGTTGAATCAAAGATTGACAAACATAATTTTTTGAAAATAAGAATTAAAGATTTGTAATATTTACAAATGTTTTTTTGTAATTTCAATTAATTAATTTTAAGTTTTACCAAAAACTGTAGGATGAAAAACAACAAATCTTGTTTTGTTACATCAGATAAACTATTTCTATGACTGGAAATTATACAAAAAATTCATTGAAATTGGACGCGACGATTGTTGTGTTCACTTTGTAATATAAAAAAATATGTACATGCAATTCAGAATCTAGTGTGGAGAGATATCGTCGTACCGGAGTTATCTGCACGTATGTACATCCAAAAAGTTTTTTTGGGAAATTGAATTTAAAGTTTCAGAAAGGTATATCAAAAAACTGGTATGGAAAAAGTGGTCCAATAATTTTTTTATATGTAATGGTGGGTATTCTCCGTTGTTGTATGGTAAAATATCAGTGGTCATGGAGAAAAATTTTCGAGATACGCCAATTTTTTCGCTCAGAAAAATTTTGTAATTTAATCGCATAAGCCACTTTTTGTGAGACATTGTTCAAAATGTGGGATATACGTGGCAATGAACTAAAAGAAACATGTTAAAAAATGGTTTCTTTTACATTGGTTTTTCAAAAACACAAAGATTCATATTTATGTATATTGTTGCTATTTCATTTCATAACCCTCATTAGGTATTTAGTATTACTGACGTTACAGTGCTTTGGCTAAGATATGACCCAGTAGTAGAATCTTACTAAAAATTACTGAATTGATGATTGGAGTTAAAAAGTTCAGATGTAGAATAATTCAGACATTTTTAATAATAACGGGTTTTTCAACAGAGACGCTACAAAAGTAAATCGATAGGGACAGCAAACGACGCCATATATTTTCCCGCTCTTTTGACATTTCTCTTCAGTAAGGTTTGCCATTTCATCGTGGAAAGATATACGAGCCAACAACGAGTCGAAATTATTAAAATTTACTACCGAAATTTGGAGTCAGTGGCCTCAACTTTCAGAACGCTACGTCCAATTTATGGTCGTCATAATCGTCAGACCAGATCAACAATTGAGCGTCTAGTGGAAAAATTTGAATCCACAGGCACAGTACAAAATGTTCCCGTGCCAGTGAGACAAAGAAGTGCCCGTAGTGTCGAGAATATTGCTGCCGCTGAGGCTTCAGTTCAAGAAAGCCCAAATGTGGCTCTCACACGTCGTTCTCAAGCGTTGGGCAGCTCTGTGACGTCGTCGTGGCGTATTTTGCGAAAAGATCTTGGCCTACATCCTTACAAGATCAAATTGACGCAAGAACTGAAGCCGTATGACCACCATAAGCGTCGTATGTTCGTGAATTGGGCTGAGCAACAATGATTCGGATTTCCATCGGAAAATTATCTTCAGCGATGAGGCTCATTTATGGCTGAATGGCTTCGTCAATAAGCAAAATATGCGTTATTGGTCAGACAGCAATCCACACGTAATCCATGAGTCATCATTGCATCCCGAAAAAATACGGTTTGGTGCGGTTTGTTGGCCGGCGGCGTCATTGGGCCGTACTTCTCCCGTGATGATCAAGACCGGCACATTACTGTGAATGCGAATCGCTACCGTTCAATGATAACCGAATATTTTTCGCCCCAATTGGATAATATGGACTTGGAGGACATGTGGTTCCAACAGGACGGCGCCACAACCCACACAGCGAATGCAACAATGGCCCAGTCGCCTGGCCGCCTCGGTCGTGCGATTTGACGCCGTTAGATTATTTCCCGTGGGGCTACGTCAAGTCTATGGTCTATGCCAACAAGCCAGCGACGATTGATGAACTTCGTACGAATATCGAACGTGTAATAGTATCGGCCGATTTATGCTTGAAAACCGCCGAAAATTGGGTTCAGCGTCTGGACATTTCAAACATTTTTATATAAAAATAATTAATTAAAAGTCAATACACATCGCCAATTTGCTGAAAAGATACCAAACAAACACCAAATATTATTTTTGAAATTGAGTTGGATAATGCAGTTCGAAGTAACATTTCATGAGAGAAAAAAAAAAGACTTTGAAAGTCTGTATATTTATCTTCCGGAAGAAGATGTTAAATACTTTTCTAACTTAATACCAGGTTAATAGGAGAAAAATAAGCTTTTCTATTTTTTTTTTCATTATTCACATTCAGCCGAATTTTCATAATGAAAACTTGTGTTCGAGTGATACAAATTTTTCTTTATATTTTGGTTTTTATGGTTGGTTTTTATAAATATTTTAGATTATGACAATTACTGTTCTATGGAGGTATTGAAATTGAACAAGTAATTACTTTAATAGTTAAGTTTATGATCAGAATTCAGTTTTTTTTTTAATTTACAAACCATTTGTTAAAATAATAATTACAGTGCTTTTCTTTCATGAGCAACATACGTATTATTTGCACATACGTGGAGATAACATAACAAGTTTTGAATTCTCAAATTTCATATATTTTTCAACGTATATCCACAATATTGGTATATACGATGTTTTATCGCGTTTTATTATTTGTTTTTATGGATATACAATTATAAAACTCCAAAATATTTCATAATCTTTAAGAGGTAGCGACCTGTGGACTAGACACATTGATAGATCTTGAAAAATAACCTTAGAAATTGTTCTTATCTCAATTTGTTGAATTTTGTGATATACGTGCAGATAACTTCGGTACGCCGATATATCAGTTGGGCATATTCGATTTGCCTATAACATTAAAATATAAATCGATTTAATGGCATACTTTTGAAAATATACGTTTGAAAATATACGTAGAAAAACATACGTCAACCGTTGTTATTGTCCAAATCATATAAAATTCTGGGTCTTTACGGCGTAAAATGTTGACATGTATACTTTCTCTATTCTTCCTTGGATCATATCGATATACTGTATTATGCTTTCACAAATTTGTGTCTCACTTTTTGCTTAAAATAATAGTTTTTCTGAAAAGTCTCTTATGAAAAATCGAATACATAACTTTGTAACAAGTGTTTTTATAACAGAAACTAAATTATGATTACAGTGACTAATATTTCAATACGAATTCTAATACTGTACTTTTTATGAGTTGTATCTTCCATTTCAGATGGATGGGGGTTTGGAAATACTCAAATTGGTTAGTACTAATATTTAGTAAGACCTATTTTTAATATATCAATAAAATCGACAAATAATGCTGATGTATGACAATTATGAAATCTGATCAAAGAATAGACTATATCATGGAATTTCTAATGCCTGAATTGATTTCCAACTATTTTTTTCCCTGTTTGTACCTAAACACCATTCCTCAATTTAATGGGAATATCGTAGAAATTACTTACTAACATTTACTAGACTAATAGATATAATAGATCCAGTACTTCAAACATACTTTCTTTCTTCTCAGCTTCTATTTTCTGACATAATAAAAAGCAGATTAGTCGGTAAATCTAGGGAAATTATCGAAATGTATTCGCAGGCTCATTCCTGGCCTGATATGAAGAGAGTTCTGGAAAATAAGTTCGGCCAAAAAAAGAACTGCGAAGAACTTTTTGAAAAGTTAAGGTAAGTTATTTTCAATAACACTAAAGCGGAGTTCTATAATTATATAAAATGTCGCCTGAGATGACTTAGTATTAAAATCAATTTATTACTTGGTGAAGATGGGACAGCATAATATTGCATATTTTCAAAAATAAAATACCAGAACCAATGAGAACTGTGCTGGCTTGCAGGAACCCAAATTCGCTGGAATTCGCAATGGACATTTTATTTGAAAATTGATATTATTGCCAAATTGCTCTTATGGGCAAAGACAGTCGTATCGTAAGGAAACAGAACAAAGATCAACCAAATAAAGACAAAAATCTGATAACAGTGAATAATAACCACCGTACCCGAAATGATAATGACAATAAAAATAGAAAGGACCAAATCAACCCAAATAACATCAGGTATAATAATCGCTATAATAACAGTAGGGCTAATTATCAAAATGGAGAACATAACCAAAATAACAACCAATACCTAAATAATAACCAATATCGAAATCAAGAAGCACAACAACCAGAACCAATACCGATTAATGATAATGAAAATGTCCATCAAGCAGTCCCAACAGGCAACTTTCATATATAGTGATTAAAACAAAACTAGGTCATCTCAAATTTATCATAGATACCGGTGCAACCCATTCAATTATAAACCCTGGACTCTACCACCCAAAATGGAATGCAACATGTGAAATGTTGAATATCAAAACAATACATCACACCATTAAAATCACAGAAAAAGTATCAATGTCAATGTTTGGGGAATTTGGCGGAGATGCCGAAATGAAAATTGAATTTCTAGTTTATCCTTATAATGGACTTATTGGAAATAATATATTAAGGCAAATGAAAGCCAATATAATGATGACGGAAAACTTACTACAAATAGAAGAAAATAAAATTACAATTAGATACACAAATGGTGGTGAATAATATTATTACACGAAGTCGTATTACCAGTCACAAAAAAAGAAGGATGGTGCAATGGTTAGTGTGCGCGCCTCTTGTACAGGAGATCGTGGGTTCGATTCCTGCTTCGACCACCTTAAAATTTCTTTCGACGACGGTCACCTCGCTTAGTGTCGGCGACACTATCGAGTACTTAGCCGTGAAGAAGCTTCTCAAAATACCGTTCGGAACCGGTATAAAACTGTAGGTCCCAATCAGTGAGTATAAAACTATAAAGAGCACAGCTCACTGGTTGTGAGAAGCTCTCCCCAATTCCTTCATGGGATGTAATGGGAGACCATTTTTTTTTTAAAAGAAGGATTAGTATGTAATCCACATACAATTTTTAAAAAAAAATATTGAAATATGTACTCGAAGGCGTGTATGATGCTGCAAATTACACTGTAAGTAAAATTTTAAGTTTTGAAATGACAAACAAAAACCCCTAGACACCCCAACTAATTTTTGGGTCATAGAATCCAGTGGTATACTCCGAGTTAAAAAGTTAGCTCAAAATAACGAGATATTTCGATTTTAAATTCGTAGTAGATTTAAGGTGATTTTTGATTTTATTTGAAGGAAATCCCTGCAAAAGCTCTTGTTAAATCAATTTATATATTTTTCTTTCGACAAAAGGTAACCGTTGAAATAATAGACATCTAGTTGGAAGCAGAATTAGTTTACCTCTTACAATTTGGGGCCATAATAATTATAATAATTTTGGGATTCGGGTTTTGGGATTGACATCCCTATTACAAACAGATGCTACAACATATACATATATCAAAGTGTTCACTTTGATGGATTAGTCCCTACCCGGCGCCACAGATGTTAACACATCAAAAATATAAACATTTTATTGACCTTTTTGAAAAAATAGAAAAATGAGTGACGAAAAATGCAGATCACATTGCAAAAAAATTAAATATGTTTTGTTTTGTGTGTGGAAAATTTTCACCGAAATATCATCGACGTGATTTGGTTGAAGATGCCTTCAAAGCTTACAATCAGTATTTGTTGGTTACGCCCGCTGAAGAAATGCAAAATGTAGAGCATGCACCTGAATTTACGTGTATCACATGTTTTAGTGCATTAAACAAGTGTTGGAAATTACGGCGATATTCAAGGATATTTGTACTTCCAATGATATGGACCGATCCAGGGGAACATGATACAGAAAATTGCTACGCGTGCAAGAACGATGTAAATGGTCTCAATCGAAACAGTAAGTTTACTTAGATAGACTATATATGGAATACACAATTATTTATTCTTATACAAGGTGGCGCAAAAGTAATCCTCCTGTCAGAAAATGCTATAAATTTTGCGATTGGCCCCTAATGTCAGTTCTGTTTTGACATTTGTGTAGTAAACACATGCGAAATACACGTTAATAAACAATGTTACGCTACACTGCTCCAGAACGCGGAATATTGCTGAATATTTATTTGACCAATAATCGGTCGGTGACTTTGGCACAACGTGAATTTCGTCGCAGATTTCCTGGCCGTCCAACGCCTACTGGTGACCACTGCGACATTTAGCCGCTCGCCTCGAAGAGACTGGCACAACACAAGATGCTGCCAGGCATGGCAGACCCCGGAGTAGCCGTTCTGCAGAGAATATTGCTGCTGTAGCCGAGGATGCCATGGAAGTGCCGTCGTGATCGACCAGACGACGTGCCACGCTAAAGAGCAATGATCAACGAGTTCTTTTGCCGCAACTTGATGAATTGGGATTGGAAAACATGTGGTTAAAACAGGACCGTGCAACGGCACACACTGCACGTGCCTCAACCGATATGCTGAAGGATGCATTTCCCGGGCGCCTAATCTCCCGTTTTGGCGATTTGCACTGGCCAGCAAGATCGCCTGATTTGACCGCTCCAGACTTCTTTTTTGGGCTTTTTGAAGTCGCGGGTTTATGTCAACAAGCCTCAGACTCTTGCAGCTCTTAAAGACAATATCCGTCAAGAATGTGAGGACCTATCGCCGGAAGTTTTGGCCAAAGTGATGGAAAATGCCATAAAAAGTGCTCATATGACAATCAACTGTGGCGGCGGCTATTTACATGACATCATATTATCGACTTGATGTAAAAAAAAATAAAAGACCAAATAAAAATAATCCACAAGAAGAATCAAAGTTTTTCATTTTTTTTTAAATTACAGTCAAAAAACATCGGAAGTTTACTTTTGCGCCACCTTGTAGAACGATACGGTTTTATATACAAAGGTACCAGTTCCACACAGTGATGAATTGACTGTCCCAGTACATCCATCGACATACCAATAGGATACTGCGTCCTATGGAGTACAATCACAAACCTCAGCAACATCATTACATCATGCTGATTCTAATTTTAGACAAGTTTTTACAGTTTTTTCATTCAAATAAAATCAAAAATCGCCTTAAATCTACTACAAATTTAAAATCGAAATATCTCGTGATTTCGAGCTAACGTTTCAAAACGGGGTACACCACTGGATTCTACGACACAAAATTAGGTTGACGTGTCTCGGCATTTTGTCATGTCATTTTTTGTGTCATTTTCACCTACTTACAGTGTTATAAGATTTGTGCATTGGTAAATGTGAATGGAAACTTTCCAAAAAAGCTGTCCTGGAAGCTGTTGGTGCGGATGAAGTCCGAAAAGAGAATTTGTACACAATTGAAACTGATAAAGAAATGAATGGTAAACAAGTGATGGAACAAATCCATTCCACACATCTCAATGAGAAGGAAAAACGAAAATTATTACCATTCATTAAAAAGTATATCAAAATTTTTTACACTGAGGAAAGCGGTATTTCCTTGACTAATGCTATTAAACATGAGATAAGGACAATTAATAACATTGCTATATCGGCTAAAACCTAGCGATATCCTCAATTTAATATGGATGAAGTGAAGAAACCAATACAAGAAATGGCGGATAAGCAAATAATAAGTCCCAGCCATTCTCCTTATTCAGCACTGGTATGGATTACACCAGAATAGATAGACGCTAGCTAGGAACGTAAATGGAGGCTTTTGGTCAACTACAGAAAGCTTAACGAAGTGACTATCAATGATAAATTTCCCACGTCCAAACATCGATAAAATATTGAAAAAACTTGGACGTTGCCAATATTTTACAACCCTCGACTTCGCTAAAGGATTTCATCAAATCGAAATTCACGAGAAAGATATACCAAAAACTACATTTAGCGTGGAAGGTGGACACTACGAATTCCTTCGTATTCCATTTGGATTGAAAACGGCTCCAGCTACGTTCCAAAGGCTAATGAACAACGCTTTAAGTGATTTTGAAAATAAAATTTACCTTGTCTATTTTGATGACATCATCATCTTTTCAACATCTTTGCAGGAACATTTAGATTCACTATCCAAAGCATTTCAAAGAATCAACGAAGCCAATTTGAAAATTCAGTTCAACAAAAGTGAATTTATGAAGAGGGATACCAATTTTCTTCGGATAATTATTCATCAATATTTTCTTTATAGATCAAATTACAAATATCACTATTACTGTTCACTTCAATGGCGAACATTATTCAATCCCAACTAATGGAAAAACAGAACTTATCGGAGAATAAAGATTATATTTCAATTAAAGATAGCGATATAAGTATTGTTGATCATTATTGTACTTTAGAATATAGCATTTAATTAATCTGTCAAACTACTATTACACTATTGAAGTTTTACACGACAATATTGATTCTTTGCATGGTTCAGTATCAGGCTTAATACCACTACTTGATACAACGCCGAACAATTTTAATCTTTTGAACATTAAATTAGATAATCTCTCACCACATTTTAGATTTATACGAGGTTTAATAAATGACATGGGGAAAGAACTAAAATTCATAACAGGCAAAATGGACAGTGATGTCGAATAGGAAACTAGATCATTGCTGAGAAATCTAACATCAACTACTAATGTTAACTCACTCGAAATGTGAAATATAGCGCGTATAAGTAAAACAATTTCTTTTAAGATTCAAATTGCTACAACTCATATGATAAGACATCAGTAGTTAGTTGGAAAATATATTAATAAATTTCGCAATGAGATTCAAAATAAATTATCTACATTAGAGGACGAAGTAAGGTTTCTAAGACAGGTTTACCAAAGTAAAAATGAGATAAGCCTACTAAAAAACATATCAACGACATTGTAGGAGTTTCATTTAAATACCATTTAACTAGATATAATACCAACAGACCTACCCCGATGAACAGGAAATTGAAATTATAAATGTTTTCGAAAATATACTAAAACAAAAGTTGCCGTTTCCTTTGAAAAAGACCACATTATCATTATCCCTTCCATTCCCCGATTTTCCAATACATCCCTAGTACAATGATTTTTGAACCAATACCAATTAAAATTAACAAATCTGTATTTATAAAAGAAGACTGAACGTTAATCGATGATTACCAAAATGCATTTTACCCAAATACGTCTACTTATACTTTAGTTTATAAGAGAAACTAAAACAGATTGAAGATCTATGTATTTAAAGTATTTTGAGAAATAGAAAGCAAGTTGTGCACTAAACGAAGACATAAGCACTGAAGTAAAAGAAATGAGAGCAGGAATAATTATATTTACAAACTTTTTTGATTATTTTACAGATAACTGAAATCATGAAAGCCAAGCTATAAATATAAGCCATAATTTTATAATTAAATTTGAAAATTGGGAAAAATATTTTGATAATTTAACATTTCATAATGGCAAACTAATTGTTACACAAAAAATTATTCAAACCACCCTTCTAAATGAAGTAAAAGAAAATAAATAATTTATTAAATTGGATCTACATGACTTGTACTATATAAAACAAATTAAGTATGAAGATAATTTTACTGATTTGGATAATATCCAAAAGACAAACAGAATCTTTAATATAGCTGCAAATAGCACTACAATATCAAATATAATTTTGTTATTAATTCTTATACCTGTGTTTTGTAAACGAAAGGTACATATTCTTCAAGTCTCGTCGGAGCCTCAATCTAACGGAGGGGGAGTAACGATAACACCCAGCCGCTTTATTTCACTTTAGCGTTCTTTTCCAACCACTGTGAAATAAAATGCATAGTCTCAATTTTAATTCCACGAATAAATTCTGGATCGCAAATACGAACTACCATTCACATGTGTTACACTTCCGTTCATTGCCACATTTTGCAAACATAATTGTCATCGACACTTGACACATTTAACAATTGATAATAATCATGTCACAATTGTGAAACCTTAATTTCATTGGAATTCATTTCAATTCATTCAATCATGTAAAATAGTTAGTTAGAAATAATACTTCCGTCATGAGCACAACAGCGATATAGTAAAAAATATCTGAACTATTAGATATTTAATAAAGTGTAGTGAAAAAAAAAAAAAAAGTGTGTTATTTTTATAATCTGAAGGATCAGATATTTAATTGATAGGCTGGGAAACTCCGAATAACATAGAGCTCGCTAGTCCACTGTTGCGCTATAACCTTTAATCATACAACCCTGTGCAACAGTGTTTTTCTTGACTTCAACCAAACCCAAAAATTATATAGTAATTACTTGGACGTGGTGTCACAAAACTCCGCTAGGTTTTGCCCCTATACGTAACCATTTTTTACAGGCCGCAGAAAATGCTAGAGATGGGTCAGGGATTGATTTTACTTCAATATATCGAAAACAGTTTAAAATATTGCAACATAACCTGATATATATGCGCCATGGGTGCTGAACGCAATATGCAAGACACATTCTATCACTACCTGGTGGATTGGCAACGGTCTAGAAGGAATTATAAACACAAACTGTAAAACAACCATATTTCTGCAAACGGTCGCATTTGAGGTCAAATATGATATTTTAGGACGTTGACGAATTTAACAATTTTGTCGAAGGCCTTAAGTTTTACAACTTTGGAGAACATTGATATAATTCTGTGGTAATATTCCAGAAATTATAAACAAAAATTTAAAAAAAAAATACTTCTGAATTGGTGCAATTATTTTGACACCCTCAATGTCATTGTTGTTCATTAGTGTAATGTAATTTTGTGGGAGATATCCATTTGTAATTGGTTCAAAAATGGATATATATAGGCGCATATTTAAAGAAAATGACAAAATGCAGCATTTCTTCACCAGTTATGGAGCTCAAAATATAATTTTTGTTGATTAGTGTATTATGAATTTTATCAAATTTATAAACTTTAATCCTTTTGAAGACAGCTGACTTACTTATCCGGTCTTGAACAACACCTGGGGGTCAGTTAGTTGACAAAGTGAAGATAACATATTTCGTCAACCAGTTTCATCTTTTGCCTTATCTCTCCAGTTGGCAATACCAAGTGAACGCAGGGCTTCGACAACCTGATCCCTCCAGCGGAGTTTTGGTCTTCCTATTTTTCGCCTTCCTTCGAGTTCGGTTTCGAAAACCCTTCTTGTTGGTTCATCTTAATCCGTTCTACTGACATGACCTAGCCAGCGCAATCGCGTTATTTTATTTTACATTTTTCGGAGAATTTTTCTCTCGAAGACTCCTGCAGATATTTCGTCTACTTGCGATAAGATCGAGGATTCTCCGCCATAAAGGAAGACAGGTTGTATGATATAGCTTGATTTTTTTTTACTCGAGAAAGAGCCATATCAACAAAGTGCTTGCATAGCCCAAAATAACATATATTCGCAAGCACTTTTCTCCGCTTGATCTCAAGGCTGACGTTGTTGTTTTTGTTTACGGTAGATCCGAAGTATATAAATTCGTCGACCACCTGGAAATTATAACGAAATTATAATTATAATCTAATCTCTTGGCGGCCCTGCTCTTGAAACCATTAATTTTGACTTGTCCTCAATTACTGTCAGATCCAGTTTTGCTGACTTCTTCTCAATTCTCAAAAACACCGCGGTATTTTTTCTCATTATGCGTCAAATGATATCTATATCATCAGCACACGGGAGTGGCATGTGACTTTTGCTGCTGATGGTTTTATTCATGTTGACTGCACCTTTTCTCATAATGATCTCCATTAAGCTGTTCAAGAGATCGCACGATAGGGTGTCGCCTTGCCTGAGGCCTCTTTTAGTTTCGAAATGTTCGCTAAGATCCTTACCAACTTACAATGCGGATTTGATGTTCGTCAAGGTCATCCTTCCAATGCGTATCAGTTTTGCAGGAATAACAAGCTCAGACATTGCTTCGTAGACTTTCTCCCGTATCGGGCTACCGAAGGCCGCCTTATAATCGGCAAATAGACGTCCATTTGTTTTTCGTGGGTCTTCTCCAGGATTTGACGTAGCGTGAAAATCTGGTGGGTTATCGATTTTCCAGGCCTAAAGCCACACTGGTATGGTCTAATCAGGTCAGCGATAACTGGCTTTAGTCGGTCGCACAATATTCTTGATAGAACCTTATATGCTATGGATAAATGGCTTATTCCACGGTAGTTGGCGCTGAGACTCGGGTCACATTTTTTTAATATGAGACATAGTACACTGAAACTCCAATCGTCGGGGATTCATTCATGTAACCAAATTTTGTTAGTGAGCTGATGCATGCACCTTATCAGCTCATTGCCGCCAGTCTTAAACAGCTCCGTCGGCAATCCATCGGCTCCTGTGTCTTTGTTGTTATTAAGCCGGGCAATAGCTATTCTAACCTCGTATTGGTTAGGAGGTGGGTCGTCGAGGTCGTCATCCAAATTGTGCTCGATTGTCCCATCGTCAGTGGATATCTCAGATACCAGTAGCGCGGAGAAATGATATCTCTATGTTCCCAACATGCTCTGCACATCTGCAATGAGATTTCTGTCCCTGTATTTACAGAAGGGGGCCTGAACTATGTCCATTAGTTCCGTTTTTGACTTTTTGGTAGAATTTTCGGTCTACGTTCTGCCTTCAGTTAGTCTCACTTTTCTCACTCTCGCGCTTTCTCCACTGCCATTTCTTCTCTATACCGTGCAGTCAGAGGGAATTATCCCAGAGGGATAATTTTTTAATTACCAGAATTTTCCAAAAAAGTTACCAAAATTACCAAAGTTTTAAATTTTTTTATTTAGAACATTAAATGTTTATTTAAAATAATTCGTTACATATTAAATAGTACATACATCAATATAAAAAATAAATAAATAGTTTCCCATTACATCCCATGAAGGGATCGCGGAGAGCTTCACACAACCAGTGAGCAGTGCTCTTTCGAGTTTTATACTCAGTGATTGGGACCTACGGTTTTACACCGGTTCCGAACGGTATTTAGAGAAGCTTCTTCATCAACATACATCAATATAAAGATAAAAAGAAAACAAAACAAAATCATAAAATATGGCATAGCAAAATATATTATCTTCACTTTCTTTGCATATTATTGTCTTTCAATTGGAATGCAAAATTATTTAGTTCACAAGTATTCTACCACTTTTATATCAGTGATGCCCATATTTTGAATTCCTCGGCACATTCCTGTCGACACACATATAGTATAAGTTTGTTCGTGTGGTTTCGATCGTGGGTGGTCGGCTCTTGATTTGTTTACATTTTTTCAATGCAAATCAAGGCAAATCAATCAAGGCTAGTAGAGGTTAACGCATTAGAACAGCTGTGTTTGCTTTCTTATTGCTCTATCTGTCAAATTATGTGTATTTTGTTATTGTACTTTTTTGTTTACTTTGTTTTACTCATATGTATTTTTGTTGAATTTGACATTTAGAGTCATATAACAATAACAATATCCCTGTTGTTGGTGCCCACAACAACGACAAATCCTACTGCGTTAACCTCTACTAGATCAGCCTTGATGCAAATCAAATCAGTTGCAGGTCAGCATTTGTTAGAGAAGAGTCGCGCTGTGTAATTGTTAAACAAAATCAATGAGTGTTCGAACTCACGGATGATGTGTTAACACCTTTTTGCTACACGGTACCTGTTCGATTTCTAGGAACACATTAGTAAATGTTACATTGGAAAATTAAAAATAATAGTTTATTGAAAATAATAGTTTAGTGCCATATAGGCACTAAATAAACCTCGGAAAATATAGCATTTTTCAATACATTTTAAAGTAATGTGCATATGTATCTACATGTACACACTTAAAATAAATCACAACCACACATATTAAAATATACTCCATTGCTTATGGAGTCGATGAGTACTTGTGTGAGGGGTCGGGGTGTACCTAAAAGAAACACTGTTAAGAGAATGCAAAGATCGAAAAGTGTGAGAACACAATTATAAATAGAAATAAAAACAACAACACCAACAACAACAACAACTACTACTACTGATATGTTGGCGATTTATTTGTGCTTGCTGTGTCGTGGAGTGTTTGTGTGGCTGGTGGGTGTAGGAGGGGGTACCTAAAAGGAAAACTGTTAAGGGAATGAAAAGAGTGGAGAGTAGGAGTGTAAATTGTCATGGTGGAGGGTATATAACCTTCTGCCCGGCCCAACTTAACACCGTTTCTACTTGTTTTTGTATACACCGGGCAATGCTGAACATCAAATGTTTGGCAACAAAAACGAAACAACCAAACACACAACATCACACATACTTTGTCCGAAATAGCTGACGAATACGTGTGTCACTAAACCAGATGTTTGCCATATCAACAGCAACGAAACAGCCAAACACACAACATCACACATACTTTGTACGAAGTAGCTGACGTATTAGTGTGTCACCATAACATCGACTGCGCAACGACTGAAATTTTCTTGCTCCATTCAACAACAGCAACAGACACATGAACATACATACATTATTATGTTAATACATACGCTATAGACACAATTTCGTTTGCCTCACCCCTGCCACACCACTCTTTCATTCTCTTTCGTAGTCGCAGAAAATCTGGTTTTAGCAGCAGCATAAAATCTGGTTTTAGCAGCAGCAGAAAACAACAGACGAAACAACCAAACACACAACATCACACATACTTTGTCCGAAGTAGCTGACGAATACGTGCGTCACTAAACCAGATGTTTGCCATATCAACAGCAACGAAACAGCCAAACACACAACATCAGACATACTTTGTACGAAGTAGCTGACGTATTAGTGTGTCACCATTACGTCGCCTTACAAGCCTTACAAATGAAATTTTGTTGCTTACAAATGAAATTTTGTTGCTCCATTCAACAACAGCAACAGACACATGAACATACATACATTATTATGTTAATACATAGGCTATAGACACAATTTCGTTTGCCTCACCCCTGCCACACCACTCTTTCATTCTCTTTCGCAGTCGCAGAAAATCTGGTTTTAGCAGCAGCATAAAATCTGGTTTTAGCAGCAGCAGAAAACCTGGCTGTGTGTTGTTTGCATGTGTTGACTTTTATAGACTTAGTCCCTATACGCCGCTATAGATGTTAACACATCAATACATACAATTAAACTTCGGTTTATTCTGCTTCACGCACAGACGCAATATGTGTGTGGGTATCACTGTTTTATATTCAGACCAATCAAAGCACAAATAGTTCGTTAGTGAGAAAGAGACGAATATATTTGGTTATTTAGTGCGAACGACGACCAGCGCGTATTTTGGTTAGGCCCATAATCATTCAATTCTCCCAAATAGTGTTGCCAGTGCTTCATGTTATCTTCTGTTTGTAAGTAACATTTTAGATCACATTTCGTAAAATTTTCTTATAGAAGTATGAAATCAAATGATTTTTTTTATGCTAATTATTTCATATCAGAAGGTTACCAAAATTAATAAAATGTTACCATGTTACCAAGCCGTTTAAATGTTACCAATTTTGGTTGGATATTACCAACTTTGGCAACCGTGGTCACAGCCCGCGTTCCAACTGACTGACGTGTAGCGTTTTTTACATCATTTGCTATGCGACACTCTTCATCGTCCCATGAATTGTTTTGAATTGGTTTTTCAAAACCAAGTACGATTGTTGCGGCAGTTTTTATAAAGTCGGAAATGGGTTTTCACTGGGCTTCAGGATCGTCATCGGGAGAGGGTGGGTTCTGCGGCAAAAGTTGCGAGAGCTTCCTTGAGTAGGCTGTGGCTACCTCTGGTAATTTCAGCTTCCTCTGCGACCGGTTTCGTACGATTTTCGCTCTACTTAATCATGTGCTAAACTTTGCTGCTACCAGGTAGTGATCAGAATCGATGTAAGCTCCTCTGATCACTCATACGTCCATTACACTGGATGAGTACCTTCCAGCAATTACCACGTGATCAATTTGGTTCTTCGTTCTTTGATCAGGGGATATCAAAGTAGCCTTGTGGATGTCTTTATGTTGGAATCTTGTACCACTAATGTCCATGTTTTCTTCCGATGCAAAGTCAATCAGTCCCATACCATTGTCGGAACTGTCAGCATGTAGACTGAATTGGTAATTGTTGGATGAAACACATTTTCCCTGCCTACTTTAGCATTAGAATTTCCTTGTACGTACTTAATGTCATGGTCAGGGCAGCGGTCATACGTTTTGTCTAGGCGCCTAAAGAATCATCTTTCTCCTCTGTCGGACCAGGCACACAAATCAGGGAAATATAAAAATATTTCGCTTTTATGTGGATTGTGGCTATACGTTCACTCACAGCATTGAACTTAGAGACTAGTTGTCGCAGTCTTTTGCCAACTACAAACCCACCGCCAAATTCGGGTTATTTTTCTCATAGCAACTGTTGTACATGTCGCAGTTTTTTGGTTCTTGTGCATACATGTCCGGCCCACCGTATTTCCTGGACAGAGGCAATGTCAGCCTTGTAACTTTCGAGGACCTCTGCCATTTGGATACTAGCATCGGATCTATATAGAGTTCTAACATTACATTTAGTTTACATTTCTTCTTTGGGGTTTTATCCGCCGTTGCCATATCTGTTTGGCTCATCCGCCTTCTAAGGACAAAGGAATATGCCCGATAGTTTGATCAGATTCAGTGACACCACTCACCTACTAAACCTGAGATGTATCAGAGATCGCATAACCAATCAGGCTGCTAATTTGTTTCGCGGTCTCACTGTAGCTAGCTGACGGAGGTTTCCGACAAAGCCATTGCACAGGACATACTGCGTGGATGTAGTGAGCTGCCTGGACTGTCCAATGAAGGAAACATTTCTGGCCACTCCCAAGAGAATGGCTATCAGCAGACAGCTACCGCAATTTATTTAACGTTAGACAAGAAATGTCAAACCTTATAACACATGTGAAATTTTACATGACGCTTCCTTAAATAATCGAGTAACAGTGTGCTTTTCTCTAGAAACGTGTTAGCTGGGATTGTGAAATGGTAAAGTTCTACAATATTGTCACAGGTTGTAATGCAATATTTCAAACTGTTTACGGTTTATTGAAGTATGAAGTAGGGGTTCCGATTTATTGAGAATGGGTTCCTGAGCGGAATTTTGTGACATCCATGTACTTTCATAATTTTTTGGTTTGTTTGATGCCCTAAACAAAACCCTTTCTTTTGTTACACATAAAAAAATAAATGGTTTCCCATTACATCCCATGAAGGGACCGGGGAGAACTTCTCACAATCACTGAGCTGCGCGCTTTCCAGTTTTCACTCACTGATTGGGACCTACAGTTTTACACCGGTTCCTGACGGTATTTTGAGAATCTTTTCATGGCTATATACTCGATAGTGTTGCCGTCAGGGATCTCATGTACAAGAGCCGCGCACACTTACCATTCCACCACCGACGGCCACATTGTTACACAGTATAAGTATAATCGGCTGAGTTGCGGCCGTTTACATACATATAACAAAACCAACTGTTTACAAAATATTTTTATATTTTTCATGCTCTAAGTTAAGGCAAAAAATTATTTTATTTATATTTTTTTTGAAAAAGTGTGCATAAAAATCGGTTAAAAAATTAATGACTTGTGACAGGTTTTGCGGTAACCGTTTACGGCTTTTTCGTTTCTTTCCTTTAAATGCTTACGTGTTCGGTTTTTATTTATACCAGTGTTTTTTATGTTCCAGGCCGATATTTTTTCACCTGCACTTCTGTTTTGTTGACAATTGTGGGTTCGTATTTAACAGTTGTAACGCACCAACAATGTAGAAACACGAAGAATTTTTCCGGAATTTGTTTTGGTTTAAATAATATACCGAGCAAGTTAATCATTCAGCGTTTTGTAAAGAATTTTGGAACTTTGTACTTATATGCACTGAGAGATAAATTGAAGGCTGGCCGAAGTTGTAGCGTAGATGCCAAAAAACAACATTATTGAAGAAATTGGTGCAATAAAATATGGTTAAAAGCACAGGCGTGTGCGCAACGTTTCAAACATAATTGTTATAAATCAAATTGTATCGTTTAAAATTTATTCAACAAAAACATCTGCCTGGAACATAAAAAACAACCTATACGAGTATATGGGGTTGCCCAATTTGAGTGATATGATTTCTAAGTGATGTTGCGGCCATTTGTAGTATGTCATGAGGTGTATTTTTTTCATTGTATTCAGTGATGTTTGCCATTTCATTATGGAGAAAGAACAAAGTTAATAAATTATTTAACTTTTTTTTTCAAAATAATCGTTCTCCAATTGAAACTTTTCCTGCGATTTTGCCATTTTATGGTCGTAATAATCGTCAACAAGTGCTGGCAATTTATAAAATTGTTGCAAATTACGAGCGTACATTTGCGTTCGATAATGTTCAAGTGCCAATAAGGCAAAGAACCGCTTGAAGTAATGAAAATAATGCTGCCGTTCAGGCAAGTGTTACTGAAGACCGCAATTTATCGATTCCAAGACGCTGTCAACAATTGGGGCTATCTCAAATCACAACCTGGCGGATTTTGAGAAAAGAGTAGGGTTCAAAAGGACTCTTTAAGGATTCCGTACAAAATTGTTATCACTCAAGACCTGAATGTTTGGAGATTAACACCATTAGACTATTTTTTGTAGGGCTGTTCGAAGTCTCTGGTCTTTGGCAATAAACCAGACTCTCTTCAAGCTTTACAAGCCAATATTGAACGTGTTTTCATGACATATATCTTGATTTAGTGGAAAAAGTGCTCGAAAATTGGGTTAATTGAATTCGTTCCTGCATAAGAAGACCTGGAGGCAATTTAAAAGACGTTTTATTCAGAACTTAATTGCATCGATTGTACTTCACATTAAATAAAACACATTTTAATTTCCTTAACAATTAGTGTGTGTGAAGCAAGAATCAAAAAAAACCCTTTATATCTATATCTACATATAAAATTGATTGAAAAAAGTACTTTGTTTTAAAAGTAAACGACCGTAACTCAGCCATATTCTAACCGATTTCCGTGGAGAATGGGTACCGACTACCCACAGGGTATGTGGAAAATAGTGGGTAGCTACTAGAGATGGGCACGTGAGTAAGTTTTCACTCCCGCTGACGCACGCTCACGAAAGGCACACAGCCACTCTCGCACGATCACGTACGAAGATTTTGTCGGTACTCACGTTCGCGCACGCAGAATTTGATCCTACTCACATTCACGCGTGAATCACGAGTGATTCACGTGACTCACGACAATCACGCAAAAACTACTCACAAAAATAAAACAGGGTATTGACATGAACCACTTGCTTTATATTCAAACCAATATTGAAAACTATACAAAACAGTGTTCGTAAAAAGTAAGTTCTTAAATACGTTAATTGGGACCATAAAATTAGACACTACTATACTTAAATGTAAGTGTTAGACACTACTACACTTAAATGTAAATGCTTTAGTTAAATTAAGTGTCGTTTTTAATAAATTTAGCAAATGAACTAATCCTGTTTATACGGGAACAACATTTTATCACC
The DNA here is from genome assembly GCA_963931995.1 of Phaonia tiefii. Taxonomy (NCBI): domain Eukaryota; kingdom Metazoa; phylum Arthropoda; class Insecta; order Diptera; family Muscidae; genus Phaonia; species Phaonia tiefii. Next base: position 57,663,799 of record OZ008370.1, read on the forward strand.
TTTATCTTAATGAAGTTTGCCTCTTATTTCCATTAGTATTCTTCCAGACGGACAATGGGACCAACTGCAAAATAAAGTGGTAATAATGTCAGAAATTCTAAATTATTGGTCAGATTATTTTAGAATGTACTAGGTATTTATAGGGGTGAAGTCAGGCCTTCAGAATATTGTATCTAAATGCACCTCTTTCAACGCACGGTTTGCTAAAGCGTGTGAAACTTGTAACCAGATTTTTTATTTTTGAGATTCTACTAAGCAGCACAAACAAAAAACTCTCTGAGTCTGATCGTTACCATGATAGTTGAAATCAAAAGTTTAATATGTCAATTTTGCCACTGACATTGTTTAGTCTTTTGGCAATAACTTGGTAATTTTGAGTCAAAATGCTACATTGACTAAACTTCAAACAGTAGTTGGTTGAACAAATTGTTAAAGTCTTTCAGATCCGTCGGTAACGACAATCTCTCAAAGTTGGAATTTTTTAAACGAATTAGAATGAGTTAGAAAGTGTACCAACACCAAAGATGAAATACTAAACCTAAATAAGTTTGTGTTTTATTTGAAAACCGAAGTAAATAAAATAAATAGTTTCTGCTCGAACAAATTCTTATAGGTGGAAATTCTAAACTTGGAGTCAGAGCCGTGAACATTTTTACGAAACAAATTCTGACTCCAGGCACAAATCTCCGACTCCGAGCACTCCACAGCACTGCATGGGAAAATTATATGGTTAATATAATGAAATTAAAATTACTTGCGAGATAGGGACACAAGTGTGGGATTTTTACTCCCAAAACAGTCTGTTTGCTGATCAAGATTATGCGTACGATCAAAAATTATTTCTGCCTTGTAATTAAACTCATTTCAGTCTAGAATTTGGTGTAAAAAAATTATGAAAATCAACAAGCAAGACTTTTCCCAAACTCAAAACTTTAAAATTTTGTTCAAAAATCATTAATTTTCTGCCAAGGCTAGCTGTAGGGTGCATGCCCAACAAATTTTAAATCACCCTTGCTTAAAAAAATACAACATTTTGTTTCATATTTTTTTCATATTCATATTTTTTTCAGTTTGAAAACATTTACAGTTTGAGAAGTTTTCGTTACCAACCGGTTTTAAATAATTTAAAAAGGTTTTAACGTACGTTTGGTTGCAGTATTACCAATGTAGCTGGTTTTTAGAACTACATTTTGGCTCAAAATTACCAAGTTATTACCAAAAAGCTAGAGAAAGTCAGTGTGAATGTTTACATTTTAAACTTATAATTCCAAATATCTTTGTAACGGTTAGAGAGACGACCCACGACTCTAAATATTTTTGGATTGTGGAATCTCAAAAACAAAGATCATTTAAATCAGACCAAAAGTTAGAAACTTACATGCCATGAAAGTTTTGTCTGCCTGTAGCGAAACGTTCGTTGAAACAAGGTGCCTTTAAATACCAGATTCTGAAAGCCTGACTTCTCCCCTACACATCCTTAGTGCATTCTCAAACAATCGGACCTATAATTTAGAAGTTCTGATGTTATTAGCATTTTTTTGTACACGGTCCCACTGTAAAATTTATAAAAACTTCTTCGCTTGTAGCAGAGTTCCTTGAAATAAAGAAGATGATTAACGACGCTTTGTTAGAGGGAAATGTTATTAGAAGCCTTCCAAAAATACTTTGTGCAACAAAGTAATAAGAAAATCGAATTTAAATGATATCAACCATTCGGAAATATGCGTGACTCACGCGAAAATAGTGCTCACGCATACTTACTCACGCATGGATTGGACTAACGCTCGCTCGCGTACGAAGATGTTATCACTAATCACGTTCAAGCGCGCTCACGTGAGCAAAATTTGGCCTTTGGCCGACTCACGTTCACGCGTGATTCACGTGAAGCATGCCAATCACGTGACTCGTGCCCATCTTTAGTAGCTACCCACGACAATGGGGAGTTACCCATCATGATTACCCGTTACCACAGTGTAATTGGGAAAATAATGGGTAGTCAACCATGGAAATGTGGAATTACCCATCACGTTTACCCATTACACATGAGGAATGGGTGAGCAGCCTTTACCCATTACCCACGGCGATGGGTAATAGGTTACCCAGTGTAACCAAAATTAGAAAAAAATTTATAGCACGGAAATGGGTTATAAATTGTTTACATACACAGCAGGTTTTAAACCAATGGATGATTTCATTATGGCATTACTTTAAAACCAACTTGCTAAAACTTACAGTTTTCGATAAAAATAGCTACAACGCCCTCATCTCTATATTCCGCAAACAGTGCCTTCAATCGAAAAATAATCGATTTGTATGCGTTTATACAGGGCTTTCATAAAGTGGACCAATTCGTATGGAAGAATTTTTTCAAAACAACAATCGTATAATTTTTTGAAGCTGTAACTTTAAGAATACCGGTTTATCGCTATAAGTTACCACAAATCTTAGAATAACTCAGTCATTTTTTAATTTATTCTCTTGTACTTTTTTGGGAAGCTACTTTAGGATAGTTTTTCGGAAAAATAAAACAATTTTTGGCGTAGAATACGTCTTACCTTACGGTATAGGGAGTCATGTCAGGTTGTTATTGTTGTAATCTTTATTTCATTGATTATGGGGAAACGGCGAGATAACTTTTTTTAAAAAATTTTTTGAGGTAAATGAAGATGTTATCTTTCGTTTGATATACATTTCATATTGGTTGATATCTTCCTAATATTTAAATTTCTCAAATGAAAAGTGTTTAAACACAGACACTCAAACATATGTGTGGTGTTTGGTTGAGTGTTTGAGTTTGTAGCGTGAACACAAACTATGCTGCTGTTTCAGTGTGGACACAAACCTTCGGCTGTTGTTTTGATTGATGAAATATTGAAATTTCGTATATTTACTTATGTATTTAAGTGAAACAAAATGTTAAATATGAATTTGAATTTAACATGGATATATAATTATAAAAAATATATGAAAAAATTAATTCATACATTTTTGCGTAGAATACTCCTTACCTTACGGTATAGGGAGTCATGTCAGATTGTTATTGTTGTAATCTTTATTTCATTGATTATGAGGAAACGGCGAGCTAACTTTTTTTAAAAAATTTTTTGTAGGTAATTGAAGATGTTATCTTTCGTTTGATATACATTTCATATTGGTTGATATCTTCCTAATATTTAAATTTCTCAAATGAAAAGTGTTTAAACACATACACTCAAACATATGTGTGGTGTTTGGTTGAGTGTTTGAGTTTGTAGCGTGAACACAAACTATGCTGCTGTTTCAGTGTGGACACAAACCTTCGGCTGTTGTTTTGATTGATGAAATATTGAAATTTCGTATATTTACTTATGTAGTTAAGTGAAACAAAATGTTAAATATGAATTTGAATTTAACATGGATATATAATTATAAAAAATATATGAAAAAATTAATTCATACATTTTGGCGTAGAATACGTCTTACCTTACGGTAGAGGGAGTCATGTCAGATTGTTATTGTTGTAATCTTTATTTCATTGATTATGAGGAAACGGCGAGATTACTTTTTTTTATCCTATTTTTCCTATCATAAGCCCATATTATCAAAAGTAACTTTCAAATAATCAAATTGATTTGCGTCTGTTATTTATCATTTATCCTTACTCTTTTAATTTAGAAACATATTTAACCTATTTTTCCTACCATAAGCTTATGTATATTATCAAAAGTAACTATCAAATAAATAAATTCATTTGCTTATGTTATTTATCATTTATTGTTATATATGTTTTCTGTCTTATCGGATGGCGTATTCTATGTTAAACTTAATGGCCGTGTCGCTGACACAGCCTGCAGGGAAAGTCCGTGGCCGAAGTCCTCGGACAACTGTCTGCTGTATTTTTTTTAGAGCCTCATGATCAGTTTAGAGCGTAAAGAAAATGAAAATTTGTTGAAAAAATTGTGTTTTTTTAAACTTATAAAAAATTGCATGCCAGAAACTACAATTGTGTTATCAGTAGACCTCGGAATTTTGCATACTTTTCGATTTAAATCCGATTGGAACCGAACTTTGCATTTAGACGTTTTATCGTTCAAATATTAAAACTTTGAGTACATATCGAAAATATGCAGAAAATATGCAAAAAATATGCAAAAAATTATGCAAAATATATGCAAACTATATGCAAACTATGCAAAAAATATACAAATTATTCCAAAAATATGCAAAACTACCTAAATTAAAAAATTATATTATTTTTGAAATATGTACATTGTATTGAAATATGTACATTCCAATATTTACCTGTGGTTTTAACAGCGCGAGGTGCACAAGATGATATTAAAAACCTATTAGTAGAGAGGTATCAACAAACACTGCAGACACTGCATACTTATGTATTAACATATGCATGCTTGCATATTCTAGTGCCTACGTATGTAGTTATTGAACTTTTTGTAATTTGTCAGCTGGTTATTGTGATCAACGATTGTTGTTAGTGCGAAAAGGAGAAAGATTGAAAGTAAATGAAATGATTTACTTTTATGGCCCTTTTGCATACCTAACAATAATCGTTGAAGACAGTCAAGTAAAAGAGTCGCTGTGTTTTAACTGCCGTGCTGCTACATACATAAGTTTTGTATTTTGAACAATAATAATTAATAAGTGAAAGTGTTAAAAGGTCTTACAGAAATAAAATGAAAAAATCAACAAATTCAAGAAGAGTTTGATGGACAAATGGTTTAACAGCCTTTCCGAAAAGTGCTTCAAAATTCACGAAAATCATATAATATGCACAACTTGCGACAAAAAGGTAAAAAGTAAATATTCATGCTTATTGCAAATTAATCGTCCGATTTTTTTTAATGCAAATATTTGTTTTCAATAAGCCTGATTGTTTAGATAAACGTTCGTTCTAATGTTTATTATACTTCTAGTTTTCGTGCCAAAAAATATTTCAACTGGTACAGCATATTGCTACTTCTGTTCACAGAAGATCAAAAGTATCCATACATAACAGCGACGATATAGCCACTACTTATACCAACACATCCAGCAACATTCCTGATAGCAATGAACTTCAACTGGACTTATGTGAAGCGCTTGTTGGGGCAAATATAACATGGAATGTGCAAAGCAACACCACATTTAATGAATTTTTAAAGAAATAAACTGCTCAAATAATTCCGAACTAAAGCGCTCTAATAAAGAGCTACTTGCATAAATGTTACCTACAATCAATTCAAAAAATTCGTAATAATACTAAAGACGAAAGCGTTTGGATATCAGTGGATGAAACAACGGACAAACAAGGAAAACAAGGAAAATTGAGCGAAAATAAAACGTCATGTTCATTTTTAATTGTTATGTAAGCAGTTGGAAGAATTAAATAATGCAACTATTTCTCGATTTGTGAGAGACAGTATTCGTATATTGTGGCCACACGGGAATGAGTCAAAAGTTTTGTGCTTTTAACGAATGCTGCATCATATATGATCAAAGCTGGTAAAAACTTAAAAGTTTTTTACCCAAATCTCATTCACATAACTTGTTTGGCACACTGTTTAAATTTAATAGCTGAAAAAGTAAGAACCTCATTCCCTGCCGCGGACTCATTTATATCCTGTGTAAAAAAAAATTTCATAAAAGCTCCGCTCAGAGTACAACGCTACAAACAAATACTCAATGAGTAATTACCACCAGAACCGATCATAACCACATGGCGTACTTGGTTAAAGGCGGCAACATTTTATGCAGATAACATTGAAGGAATAACAGAGGTAAGATTTGTTTATTAATTTTATAAACAAACAATTTTATAAATAAGCAAAAAACAATTTTATAAATACAAACATGTTTATATGTTTTTTAGGTTCTTGAAACACTCTGAATCTATCTGAATCTATCTATCATGCTGGCAAAAGAGCTATTGAAAAATCCGCAATTATTTCCAGATTTTATATATATAAAATCGAATTTCGGCAGGCTTGGCGAAATTATAACTTCCTTGGAAGCGAAGGGCCTACCCTTACCGAAATCAATAAATTTGTTTAAAGAAGCTGAAAATATTGCTTATAACGTAACTGGGGAAATAGGAACGGTTTTAAAAAAAAATTTAAGCAATTTTAAAAAGAAATCCAGATTTCAGTACTATTTTGAAACTAAATAATATTCTAAATGTCTGTGCTGAAGATTTGTCTGTATCCGTTTTAAATGAATATATTAATAAATATAAATTCGCACCATTAACATCCTGTGATGTTGAGAGAAGCTTTTCAGCTTATAAAATGGTTTTTGGTGAAAAACGTCAAAGCCAACGCAATTACCACAAATTTAGAAAAAATTATGGTTATTTATTGGAACACTAACTACACTGAATAGTACCAAATTTGTGGAACTTTAAAATATCTTATATACTTAATATAGTTTCTTGTGCTTTAATATCAGATAATAATTATGTAATAAAATGTAATAAAATTTCTATCGGAATCGTGTTAATATTTTTGATTTTTTTTAACTTACGTATTTTTTTTGCATATTTTGCATATTTTTTGCATATTTTGCATATATTTTGCATATATATTGCATATATATATCGGTAAGGCTTGACGAACAGACACCCACCCGACCATGCACAATGAATTATTAAGCAGTACAGAAATTGCAGTTGATTGAACCGACTTAAACATACACTCAACGTAAGCCAGCCATTGGGGCAGAGTTCCATTAAAGAAGATATAATTTTTTTCCGCCATGAATGGGCTTGGAAAATTCGCCCATACCCAATCCCAGAGTCTTTGCTCAAACTACTATCTAATTCACATTTTAATTAGGATTTGTTGTGAATATGGGAGGTACACAAATGGGCATGGCAAAGTTGAAAATTACTTATTACACAATAAAGCAGCTTTTTACAAAATATAGCCTAGAATCCAATTTAATTACGTTCATGTATCGGAGTGCCGCTCAACTTTTGTATGATGTAACACAGATGTTAGTTTTTAATTACAAAGTTGCGCTTCACAAACATTTTCCGGTTCTATATATAAGGCAGATATTGGGCGGACGACCAACGGTACCATTTTCCATAGCAATTTTCACCTCTGATATAAAAGTTGACAGTTTATTAAACACTAACAAAGTTGAAGATAAAAAAGTTGTAGAAGACATAAGATTTTGTACTAAATGTGTCTATTTGTGTGGGGAGTAACGGAAAGGGCGTGGTCATAATTCTCATCTCTTATCCGAAACTAAATCTGAGCAATTAATAGTCACTGACACAATTTCATTGTGTTCGATAAAGATTCACAGGACAACCTGACATCCCAGCCAAAGAAGCAGACATCGAATCAGTAAAAAATCAGGGTTTGAGCAGAACTCATAAAACTCATTTTAAATTTTAATTCCTTTGCCCACCCATCGTATAATAAATTTGGATGTGTTTTGCTACTTAAATGAGCAACGCTGTGCATTTAGTCCTGTACATTTTCATTAAATCCTAACACACTGTCGAGTATATGGCCAGGCTAATCAACATATAAATACATACGTATTTCTTCTGGGCACAAATGTGCATTACACGAATTTAGAGTTGTTGTCTGGACCCCATTGACCACAACCACACATCCATACATTGAAATAAACAACACACTTACACACTCTCGTCCAACCACACTCACCCATACACACTTAAAATGACAGACGTTAATGTATTTGAAGTGGTTATGGGCAAAATGCGGATATACGCAGGCAGGAACCGGTAGAGAAAGTCACAAAAAAGATATTGCGCGGAGCTTGAATAAATATTTAATGAATGTACAAGTTGTTTTGAGAGGAATGCCGACAGAATTGAACAGGTTCTTTCAGAGATTGAAAACGCATTTTATGCACGTACGTGAAGTTGATAAGACACGGGGATCACATCGTAGAAAGTTACTGCGAAACTGAGTTACTCCTAGTTTAAAAGTGATTGAAATTTAGGGAATGATTTCAAAATGTTTTCGAAAGTTATCTCATTTATATATAATATGTATAAATATGCTTGTGATTTTCGATAATTCCAATCCTTTAAAAGTGTAATGGTTCTTCGATTTGAAAAATAATATGCTGACTCACTATTGTTAAAACATTTAAGAATTTAAAAGTTGTATAAATTAATTTCCTCTTATACAATCTCGATCAGATGATTAGAACCACTTAAGTTTCTGGCGTCAGCAGGTCAATCTTTTTAAAGTTTCTGTCTACATGTTATTATCGTGGGAAAGGGAATTTTATTCAGATTCAGATAATAACAACATTAAGGCTTAATGGAACAGTATTATAAAGGACCTTTTAAAAAAAAAAATAAAAATGATTTCTGTGGCGAGATCTGAAATACGAGTAGCTATACGGTTTGCCAGGAATCAGGAGGATGCATTTGCAAGACACGTTCTTTTTTATATCCCTATTTATAGAGATATAGAAAATGGTCTTGAGCTTGAACAATAAAATAAAAAAGTATCAATAAAGTGGCCGAATAAATATAAAGTAATCATCCCTGATGAACGTAGAGCACGACGAAACAACAGGCAATAACAATTGCCTGTAAACATTGTGTTGCCTTTTAGACAACAACAACCTACATTTCTAATGGAGACCGACGGTTTTCTGGAGATGGAAAGAAATTGTTTGCAAATGTTTTTCATGTTTGTTTTGCTTGCAATATTTTTGGAACACTTGCATATTGGAAAATTCTTAATTCAGATGAGTGTTCGTTTGAATTTAATTTGATGAATTTTTCAAAAGGATCATTCCAAAAAAACGCTGATGAACGTCTGTGGCGAGATCTACGGTTTGCCAGGAATCATGAGGGTGCATTTGCAAAACATCTTCTTTTTTAAACAACTATATCTCTATTTATAGAGATATATGAAATGGTCTTGAGCTTGAACAATAAAATAAAAAAGTACCTATAAAAAGGCCGAATAAATTAAAAAAATCATCCCAAAAATTATTTTTTTCCGTTCGTATGATTAGAAACATTTTGCAATTTCCAATTTTTTGCGCGAAGTCCCATTTGATTTATACAACAAACAATTATTAAAAGAAAAATATAACTTTATAATAAACACTAGTGAAAAATTGGCAAGAAAAGAAGTTTGCACCTAGTAAAAAGAGCCAAAATCGATGTTCATTATTTGCAAGGTTATTCTTATCGGACCATTACTTTTGAGATCACTCCCAAAGATCTTTCCAACAAGTCCAAAAAAATCTGACCATTGGTTCAGAAGTTAGCAATTTTATCCTACTACCTTCCGACCACCAATCCCAGAATTTCAAACCGGTGCCATTTCGCGCCTTGCATTTTCGGGGATGGTCGTGTATATACATTAGACCGACTCACATTATATGGTGGGGAAAACCGTGTTTTTATCCATTTTTCTTATTTGTTCGAATCGAGATGTTTTGTGAACAAACATACTTTTGGGCAGTATATGCCTTTCACCATCCATCGAGCATGACTAATGGATCCTTGTGAGCTGAAATGATGATTGGGAATACTTTCACAATAAAATGATTTCAAGGATTTTCTTGTAGTTGTTTCTTGGTTCTTTTACGTTCAATTGATCTAAGCAAAACGACTTGATCAATTTGGACTTAATCTGGTATTTTGGCTGCATCATCATCTTCTATGCCAGGACTCTATGGATTGTCTTTAATATTTTCCCATTGGTCTTTGACACGAGCAAACACCTGCACTTCTAGCCCAGACGATTTTCCGAATTTGTTTTCGAACATTTTTTTCAATTGCAGTTCAGAAATATGATGTCTGAATTGCAGATGGAAAATACATCGTTCCAGTAGTTAATCAAACAATAGTGACGAACATTGGAATTGCCCATTGTTTGTTGACGTGTTGTCGAAAGAAATACATTGAACACGGTCAGTGATTTTCCACTCAAGCAAAGTCCCCTATATGGCCTCCGCAATACGTTTGCCTTTTACTTTAGCCGATGGCATGCGCAAAGGCTGCTCGTACGCATCATATGTGACGACAACAAATTTCGCTTTAGCCAACTAAAAACGTATAAAAAAAAAGAATAAATGGTTTCCCATTACATCCCATGAAGGGACAGGGGAGAACTTCTCACAATCACTGAGCTGTGCGCTTTCCAGTTTTCACTCACTGATTGGGACTTACAGTTTTACACCGATTCCGAACGGTATTTTTAAAAGGTTTTTCATGGCTATATACTCGATAGTGTCGCCGTCACTATGAGAGGTGACCGCCGTTGAAAGAAATTTAAGGTGGTCAGAGTAGGGATAGAACTCTCGTCCTCATGCACAAGAGCCGCGCACACTACCATTGCACCACCGGCGACCCGATAGTTGACCTTTAACATATATCATATATATTTAACATATAGATTTTCAATTTTAGTGTCGGTTTGAGTTCATAGGTATGAAAAAAGGAAGTAAAGTTGTATAAGTTTCCTTTTATCACAATTGATTTAGTTTCCAATATTTCGATCAACTCCGTTGCTAATCTTCAATATATAAAATAAGAAAAACCCAAAGATTTTCTAAAACAATGGTGACAACAGTAATCACAAATACAATCCGTATTATCCGAAACGTTGTGACTATATCTTCTCTTCAGTTAAAATTTGAATTTGCGCTGTTTTTTTTCCAAAGGCTTATAATGTGCCTACAGTTCTCCGATTTATGTGATGACATCTTTGTCTTCAGTTTGTCCATCGTAGTACCCACAAACACCTTCTGGCATATGTTGAATTTGTCTCCGTTGTACTGAATTTCGTATACCACATTTGGCTTGTCGTCCGTATCGATGCTCGACTTAGTCCTACTAAAATGGCGATTTAGGGCAAAGTTAGACTTTGGGACTAAATGGTATTTTTCCCTGTAATAAACGTTTGAATGCCTTATTCTCTCAGACAGTTGCGGAACATACGCTATGGTCTTATATATATTTTCTGGTTTTGTTTCATTCTTTGGTGTTGGTGGTTTCAAATATGCTCATGTTAGCAAGTCGTCAATCGTGTTAAAAGACTAACTGTTGTAAAATCGTTCGTACTTTCTCCTTATTTTTCCCATGCAATTCCACGATGCTTATTTTTAGCACTCGGATAACGAAGTTCTTGTCCGTATTAAGTTTTGCCCCTCTAGGGCGCCTAGGATAATAATAAAACAGTTTTCCCACCGCTGTAGGCTTTTGATACTAGTCTACTTTTATATTTCCCTCTTGTCGTATAATTATGCAATCCAGATATGGTATTCCACTGTAAACATAATCACATAATTTGTGATTTAAAGAAAATTATACAACTTTGTTTCCTGATCTCATTCCTATGACCTCAAGCCGACACTATAATTGAAAATCATAATAATAATAAAGGTCAACTATAAATACAACTAAGTTATACAATTTAAGTAAAGTTAATTTATCTGTGTCTAATTTCAAAGGTTATGTTAAGGTAAGAACTTTATGCAAAAGTTACCGTTTTTTAATTTATTGAGAAATTAAATAAATTTTCTTATTTAGAAAAGAAAAGGAAAAAGAAAATGTTCACGGAACGAGAATAGAGGAGCTATTTTAAAATCATTGTCGCAGCATAAAGGGTGGAGTTATGGTCTGAGGAGCAATAACGTATTACGGAACATGCTCATATTCATAATTCCAGAGGGTAAAATAATAAATTTCAAACCAAAATAGTCGTATTCTTATGGCCACCATATTTTCCCGACCTAAACACAATTGAAAATGTTTGGGGTTAGCTTTCTAGCAAGTTTTCTGAAGGAGGAATAATATTCGACGATAAGGAATCACTAATTCAAGCCATTAAGGACTACTGGAATGAGGTTTGAATTATTTAACAACTCTTTACGTATCAACAAAAAATCGTATAATTGAACTTATACTTTTCAAAAAGTCTACAATATTATGAGTAAACTATATAATAATGGTTCTTATTATTGAATTATAAATTAATTAATTTTAAAATATTAGTTTTCAGTTGTTTCGGCGTAAGGTCATAAGAATAAAAAGAAAACACTTCAAGTATTTCTTCTTACAATTTTATCAATATTTTCCAATATTTCGACCAACTTCGTTGATAAACATTATTGAACAGTTCAAACAAGAATCAACATAAAAATATATATTATTTTCCTAAATGGGAGAATCATTAATCTTAATTACATTTTGAGATAACACAGAGCACGTCCAAGTTTTTCCACAGGCTTATGTCAACTGATTTGTCCTTCTCTTGAATTTGGCAATTGTGCGCCTATACATTGAACTGTATCCCGTTTGAAGTTAAGCCTTTTCCCCGATGGAACGTCAATTATATGAAGCAATTTTAAAATTAATAAATAGTTTACCATTACATTCCATGACGGGATAGGGGAGAGCTTCTCACAATCAATGAGCTGTGCACTTTATAGTTTTACACTCAATCTATAGTTATATCGGTTCCGAACGGTATTTTGGGCAGATTTTTCATGACAAAGTACTCGATAGTGTCGCCCTCACTAAGCGAGGTGAACGCCGCACAGTTACGCCCGTAGAGCAAACGAGGTTGCAAAAATCTAAATTTGCATGTGCGCCTACGAAAGTTTAAATAAACCCATCTTATAGGAAACTTTTCAACAATCTCAAATATGCTACTCTTAATAATATGTCAGTTCGCGTACTGGATAATTTGTACAAATTTTTACTATTTCTTACTTGATGGTGTTCGTTTACACCAAAAAGCCAATAACGAGAGATCAAGAGAGAGACTATTTTGACAGTTCGATGATAGAGAACTTGCAATTTTTTACTAGAGAAATTTTTGCCAGTTAGAATTTTCAAGTAATAACATATGTTTTAAAACATATGTTTTATGTAAACAAACAAAATTAGGACGTAGAAAGAATATAAAATAATAAATTTATCATTAGAATTTTAGTTTTTAAGAGAAAATGTGATTTTTGAATGTTTTATTATAAATCTTTAAGTATTTCTGTTGAAAAAGAAAACAGTTTTGGTGATTTGTAATGTTTTGTGCGAATTGCGTTTGTTGGTTCTTCCAATGTTTACATTGCATATCAGCTGTTTACATACAAAGTTCTTATTTCTTGCAAGTTTTTACTGGATTGTGTTGAATGTATTTTTGTGTGGTGAAGATAAAATTCCGATTTTGCTGTGTGAAATGGAAAATCAAAATGTTGACAGCTGAAAATTCATGTGCTTGCACTTTTTTGTAATAAATAAGAATTTTTAAAAATATTTCGCTATTTTTATTCAAATTTTAAACAAAATGAATAAATTGCGATTACGCCAAAGGATGTATGTGATGTATCAAATAGAGAGAATGCATGAGGTATGCTGTTATTGTTTTATATTCTTTATACTGCATCGGATAGAACATGTTATTTTAAGCAAAAAAAGTAAAATAGCAAAATCGGCGCAAACGCACAGTTTCGGAATTATGGACCGCCGTATGTTGAAATTTTGAAAAAGTTTAGATTATTTTCCTTTACCTTTCTCAAAAATATAAAGCTTTATACCACAAAAATGCTATGCCGAAGCCGGTGTTGCACCTACTCCAAGTAGAAAATTCCATACTATGCCGAAGCCGGAGTTGGACCTACCCCAGAGGAAATAGTCCCTTAGCCCGACTACGCAGAAACCTCTATGCCATTTTTTGACAACTCACTTAGTTATCGAGTTATTGGATGTTGAAATTTTGAAAAAATCGATAATTTTTAAAAATTTCAACTCGATAACGAAGCGAGTTCTAGAGTAATGCTGGCTAATTTTTTGAGTTTATTTTGACTTCTTTTGTACAAAAAAGTGATGATATCAATAGCTTTACACAGTAGCTTAACCCCGTTACTCTCTCACACATCCGAAATTTCGGGGACCATAACTCGGAAACAATGCATTTGCCCGGATTTTGCTTAAAATAATGTATTCTGCCCGCGTCAAAAAATTGTTGTTTTTTTAAGTGTAATGGTTGTTTTTTTAAGTATAGAACTGATATATTTTGTAATAGAAGTCATGTATTTTGTTTTTGTACTCTTGTATTCTTGTGTGGTTGGTATGTATGAATTTGTGTAGAGTTTCACAACTTAAGAAAATGAGACAAAAACAAAATGCCTGTTGTTGCTGCTACAACTACAACAACACCTGCTGCTATTACCATGTTTCCGAGCAAATGCTGTATAAAAGACAAACGTCAAAATTTAGACTACTTGTCAAAATTTTGTGTAGCCCTGGGGCTAGTGAAAATTTTGACAATAAATACTCACCACGCTAATGTCAAAATTTTGGTCAATAGAAATTATTTGGCTCGATAAACACACAGCATCAGAGAGCAAAATCATTCTTACTCTCCGAAAACTAGTTACTTGATAATTTTTACTGGAAAAGTACTCGAACACAGCTAATATCAGATTTTTAGTTTAGAAGACATAACCGTTCAAAGTTGACCTATTTTCGGTTTTCAAAATATAGACAATTTCAGTTAATTTGGTGCGATTTCAGGTGTAATATCACGAAAACTAGGTAACGAATCATCTTTTTTCCAATTGATTGATGTATTTATAAATGTATAATAATAAAAAAATGCTCTGTTTGCTCTGTGTTTTTCTAGATAAATCGCTATTTAAAAACTATCCCTTTCTTCACTATTTTTCAACATACTTTGGCGTAAAAATGGTCAAGGACAATATTTACTTATGGTCCCTACATGTAGGCACAAATCTTATTCGGACACGTGCGTAATATCAAAATTGCATAATTGAGCCTAAATCTATATGTAATGCAGGTAACAGATACATTTTTACGCATGGTAGCATAAGCCTATATATTGCAAAATAAGCATAATGCCTGCATTAGTCTACGATTGAAAGTTGGCGCAGCAAGTAAAATTATTGGAACTGTTTAGAAAGTCAACCACGCGAAGAATTTTTCGGACGCGCTGTCTATTAAATATACAAATGATAGTGGAAGAGTTAGGTCGCAAATTACAAAATCTGTTGCTGATGCAAGCCCACTGCGACTAAAAAGGATTAAGAAAAGCGTTCCCACGTTCACAAACGCACACATTAAAAAGTATGGTTCCGAAGAAGCCTTGGCCCTGTTTTTGGATTTAGAACTTTGCAAAGAGAAATATGAGAAACTACGGGCATCTTTAATGCGACACGGGGCTGACATTTTCCCGGATACAAGCATATTATGCAAGCCAAAATAAATTCACGACCACTGCGTACGGAGTTTACAAAAGTCTCTGCGATCTGCCAATCTGCAGGATCTTATGGGCCATACAGCAAAACAGTTGTAGGAGAGTCATCCTGAAAATGAGGTGGAAATTATTCCTGAGAAACTGACATTGATCAGCAACTGGGGCTGCGATGGATCATCCGGACAAAGCATTTATAAGCAAAGGGTATCTTCCGATGACGCTACAAAATCTGACGGAAATATTTTTATGGCACCTGTTGCTCCTTTGCGGCTAAAATCTGATGTTTCCCTACACTGGTAAAATTCACGACCGTCATCAGTGCATTATTGCCGACCAATAATATTTCAGTTTGCAAAGGAATCGGCAGAACTCATAAGGACCACGGTGAAGGACATTGAAGAACAAATAAGCAAAATTAAGCCTACAAAGCTGCAAATTGGAGAATGAAAATATATTGAATGTAGTTACGAGTACCACCTGACCATGGTTGACGGAAGAGTCGTAAACGAACTGACAGGAACAACCTCAACATTGTCATGCCCAATTTGCAAAAAATGTCAGAAGAACTTCGGTAATTTAAACGATTCTACAAACGAGGAGAACTGCGAATATGGAATGTCACCATTACATGCAAGGATAAGGTGTATGGAGTTCTTGCTAAAACTGTCATATACCCTACCACAACAAGATGAATACATCGATGAAAATACATCAATTAAGGACAAGGAAAAGACCAGAAAGAAGCAAATACGGGATGTTTTTTTTAAACAAGTTGGACTAAAAGTAGACTGTCCCAAGTGCGAATACGGTAACTCAAACGATGGAAACACTTCTAGGAGATTTTTTGAAAATGATGAGGCAGTATCTAGAATCACTGGAATTGACAATCAAATCGTGAAATGATTGGGAAAGATCTTAAATGTTTTAAACTGCAAAGAAAGTTTTAATTCTACAAAATATGGAGAATATGCATCGAAAACTGCATCTCTTTAAGCAGAAATGTATACACAGAAGAAGATATAATTGAGTACCAGTATTTGCCAATTGGACAGCTTTTTGAAGAAGCACAGGAGTCTCTAACAATTTTTATAAAAAATATAGATTGCAGAACACATTCAACGCATGTTGGCAGCATCTTCCGATCCACTTATTTCGTCCCTGCGGCATGTGAAGTCACGAATAGAGTTAGAAAATAATTATACTTCAGAAATGATTAATTCTGTTACGAATTGTGATGAATATTTTACAGAAAATTGAAAAAGTAAATTAATTAAAACATAAAACCCAAAAAAAATTAATAAAAACAATCTAAAAATGTAAAAACTGTTTTTTTTTACTTTACATAAAATTGATTTATCTACAAATTGTAACTTTGATAACCCAGAAGTAACCACCTATAAAGCCTAGCACCCTTTCCAAACACATATTTCACAAGCTGAACAGTTATCTATCACATGCCATTTAAATTGTTCACTTATCTTATTCGGTTCAATAGATATGAAAGAAATGTAAGGTGGTCAGAGCAGGGATGGAATCCTCGTTCTCAGGTACTAGAGTCTCGAGCACTAATCATTGCCACGGCCACAAATTGTAAATAAAATTAGTTAAATGGTTCCAATCATATGAACGCAACATTTTTTAATAAATTTTGTCTTTTTTTTAAAGGACCTTTTGAATACTGTTGCAGTAAAATGTGATGTTGTTGTTGATTTTTGTAATCTTAAAAAATGCCTTTCCCAATGGTAGTGAAATTTTAGACGTTAAAAAAATTTAAAAATGTATGACCTACTAAGACCATAAATTTTAGTATTTCTAATTAGAGGTTTACACCGATTGTTTCTGCTTCGGCGGCGGCGTAGGGACCTACCAAAACCTGCGGCAGCGGCTTGGACGGCTAACTTGGTCGCGACGACAAGGCCTTTAATATTACAAACGCTTTCAATGGTGACCAAATCTAATATGGTTATCTCTTTGAAAATGTTTACATATATTGATGCCTTCTTTTGGGTTGATATTAGTGTATTCAAAACCGAAACCGGTTATCCAAAAGTCGTTAAACCAATCAGTCTCTCTTATTTTCTTCTGAAGGCATTGGAGAGGATGATTGACTCATCTGTATACGATCATATATGGGTAGGTACATCTCAGCTGTCCGCATGCAAGCGCTTTTACAATTAAGTCAAATCTACGGAAACAGCTCTGCGCGCTTTAGTGTGTTTCTTAGATTAATCTATTTACCAGAAGGATACTACACTCTTGCCGCATTTATTTATATAGAAGGTACCTTTCGCCACGTCTTTCCGAGGTCGATAAAATCAGCTGTATCGGACCAGGGAATCATTAATTTGATATATGGATTGCCTACGCGAAGGCACATAACCTCGTTCCTGTATCAGATGACTTTAACTCTAAGTATGAATAAAGGAACACCCGAAGCAGAAGCCCTATATCCACTTCTATGGAATTTAGGATTGGATAGTATTTTATTGTAGTTGGCGGGATCAGGCTGCACAGTCTGACAGTTATTCATTGACGACCAGGAACTTTCTGTACAAGGTAAATACCCTTCCATATGCAGGACTTAATCACAGAAAACCGAGCCCGTACCCTTTACCGGGAAGCAGAAGTTTCCGTTTCTTCAAACATTGTAATAATCTGGTAAAGACATCTTGCCGTATTTCTAGACAGAAAGCTTAGTTTTAAGTAAAACACTATGGATAGCATCGTGTAAAAGGACCATCGAAGGACGACGGGGCCGTAAATTTGCTGGAAAGGAAAATGGCTGAAGTGTAGGGAACCTGCCTAAGGCATCCTTTGCGATAAATCCCAGCTCATATAGTCATGGGACGATTCTAAGAAATATGCCGCAATGCATAATAGGAGTCAATTATGACACCCATTTCTATATTTAAGGTTCTAAAAGCTTTTTAGGCTTGTGTACTGTTGGTTCCAAACTAGGGTTTGTAATCCATGCTACAGAGCTGGGTTTAGACCTTCCACAAAAGCTAACAGATTATTGCCTAATTCATGGTAATCTGAGAAGGTACCCTTTGTCAGGTCAAAACGTCACCGTATATATATACATATGTATATTCTGAGAATCTGTATTCCTGACCTCAAGAACAGTCGAGTATTTTCACCTTGCAGTTCCATTTTCACCTCATATGTATGCCAGGGCATATACTTGTACAAATTCCAGGTAACTATGAAGCGGTTAAGCTGGCGAGATTATGAAGTACCTGACTTGTTCCTCTGAATATGGAGCATGTGGATATGCCAGTTTTTGCATGCAAGCTCATGCTTAAAATCGAAGCTCTCAGACATTCGAATGATAGATGGTCCTGATGCACAAATTTCAGGATCCCGTTATTACCTGAATCGTACACAAAACTTGGTGTCCATTCCTAGACAAAATATTTCTATGCCAGTAGCTGTGATCACTGGGCTCTGTTTTTTTAAATAAAGGGTCCGCCATCTAACGCTTTTTTTTCAACTAGTGCTTATTTCGTGAATGGTAACACTTAGCTCATGTCTGATTTGACAGGTAATTAGTTTTGTCCTTCCGCTGAACGAATATGGTTGTGTATACGCTTGAACAACGCTGGGAAATATTGCGACATTACTATGAAAACGGCGCTACGTGCCACACAGCCGAAGCTACACTCGATGTTTTGCGCCCTGTTTTTGAAGATCGCATTATCAGCCGCAGAGCTGATGTCGTTTGGCCACCTCGGAGCTGCGATTTGACACCGTTGGATTATTATTTGTGGGGTGCCCTCAAAGATAAGTGTTACGCCGACAAGCCAGAGAAAATTGACGCTTTAGAGGACAATATTCGTGAAGCCATTGGTGAAATACAGCTACACGCAATCGATAATGTGCTTAAAAATTGGACCGATCGTGTAGGCTACTGCATGGCCAGCCGAGGCAGCCATTTGAATGAAATTATTTTCCATTATTAACCGGAAGGATTGTACTTTAAAATAAAAAAAGAAATTTGAGAAAATATTCAGTAGTTTTTTTTTATAGCATTTTCAAAAAAAAAGTTATTTGGCGGACCCTTTACTGTTATCATTTTTATTAACTGCAGTAGCACGATAACCAAATTATAATAATAACCAAAAATCTGGCGTCTCCTGTATTTCTGATTGCTGTATTTATTGTTATTGTATTTTCAGGCGCGCAACTGTTCAATCTCTTTTTGGTTTTTAATTATTGGACTCTTGCTTCAATAACAATGCAAGTTGTCCCGCTTTAACATAACGAGCACTTTACCATCAGCCTGATGCGTGAAATATCATTGCAAACTAACGCTCAAAACAGGCATCTTTGAAACAACCGCATGACTTATTTCTGATTGTTGTATATTTTGTTAGTTCATCTTCAATAAAACACCTAAAAAGCATAAACATGACTCATATTCGACTCCTTTTTCACTTGCGGAACTGATTAAGCAGCAAAATAATCAGTAAAAGTAGTCGAAGAAGACTCAGTTGGCTGATTATGATCTTCCATGATCTTCCAAATGCTAACTGGGTTGTGGTGGCAACGTGTGTTGCTTTGTGTCGCGTTTCTGATAAATTTTGGTGCAATACCTACACCTATACATTTTCTGTGTTGAACAATGTTCCTTACGAGTTATTATATAGAACATTAGTTCTATATAATTCTCTTTTCCAGTTTTATTAATTTTGAGTTGATTTTTTAATCGTTATCTATTTTTTATCAAAATAAAAAAATGTATACATATATATAAACAAATTAGTAACTTCTTAAATATTCATCTAATCGATATTTCCCCGATTACTCAGTCGCTAATTTCGGAGTTGTATAAACGTGTTCGAAAACGTGTATTATGGAAAGGACGCAATTGAAACGCAAACCTATAAACAGAAAAGATGAGACTTTATGAGGCCATACAATCTTATTAGACCCACCTAGCAATTATCTGTTCTTAATAATCTACTCCATTCGTTTACGAAAAGTGCAATAGGCATCTGATTCCATTTCTTTGAAATACACATGTGCTTCAACTCTTGCTTTTCTACATTAAACTGTTGAACTATTATGTATATAGCTTTTCTTAAGTATTCCATTTCTGCTCCTATGTCAAAGCTACCAAGCGGTTTCTAGAAATAATACCCACCGAAAAGTCAGAACCGTAACGCAACCGTTGTAAGTTGTAAGTATTGAAGTTGTAACTTCTTCAAATTCGAAACGCAGGAACGTGTTGATGCACTGCATACTAAAGGCTGCGCAAAACCATTTGAATGACCATTTAAGATAATTGTTTATTTGGAAGAAATTAACTGTTGGGATGTAGCGACAACCAAATAAAATACTTCAGTGTAGTACTTGCGACAAATCATTGGTGTGTGAAGGTGTAGACCGCAAAAACACAGTAAACAAGTCAAAAACAAGAAAGGATATGTAAGATATCGTAAGCAGTGTTCCTATTTTGGTGCTTAAAGTACCGTTTTTATTGTTTTTCTTGATTTCAACAGATCGCATTTTCCGTACGTGTGCTTTTTTAAAAAAATCGAATTTTTCGGTGTTTTTACAGACATTTCCAGAGCTTTTACAACAACGACTTTCTAAGTTGTTACACAACTCGGGACCTTAGAACAACAAGGTTCTAAGTGCACCAAGGAATTTTTGAGACAACCCAGATTGAATCCACTTTAATAACCAAATTACTACAGGAAGATATGCAGTTGGAAGTTTAGATATCTCGCAAACGATACGACATATAAGTATGCCGATAGCAGTTATTGAAAGGGCATGACCATTTTAGTGCGATGAGCTACCCAGATGAATTTAGTTACAATTTTCAGTTAGAACCTACTACATTTAGTTCAAGATCATACTACGCACTTCGTTAATGGTTAGAAAGTTATCCTTATTTTCATAATATTCCACCTTTTTAGAACGCTGTTGATTTCAATAAACTCTTAACAGGGAGAACGTCTCTTGAGTGGTTCTGTTGATAATTTTACTGTATATTACAATGCAAATGCCTACAATGTGCTGATTAGGTTATGGCTAACGAGAATAAACGTTAGCTCCTCCGGTGAACCATTTATTTCGTCTGAGATAATTCGCCCAGATCCGCAAATGATTCCTAAGTGACGTTTCGGTCATCTGTAGTATGCCATGATCTGTCATTTTTTTCATTGTATTCAGTAATGTTTACAATTTCATCATTGAGGGATATTCGCAAGAACATCGTTTAAGAATTAATCAATTTTTTGTATCAAAATAATCGTTCTACAATAGCAACTTTTCGTGCGCTTTTGCCATTTTGTGGTTGTAATACTCGTCCACCTGTCCTCGCTATTTTGTTCGAATTGTTGCAAATTACGAGCGTGCATTTTCTTTACGTAATGTTCAAGTGCCAATAAGACAAAGAACCTCTCGAAGTAATGAAATATTGCTACCATTTAGGCAAGTGGTGCTGAAGACTGCAAATCACCGATTCCAAGACTTTGTCAACAATTGGGACTGTCTCAAACCACTACCTGGCGGATTTTGAGAAAGGAAAGGAAGAACTGAAGCCATTGGACTACCGTAAACGTCATGAATTTGCTGATTTTGTCTGGGAATAACTTGAAAACGATAACGATTTTTGATGTGTTAACATCTATACGCGCACATCTAGGGGAGTAAACTATAAATTTAATATATACGCAAGTGTTAGGTTTGTAAGAGTAAATCATCGTTTGTTTGTTCGTTGCTTGGCAGTCGGTATTGAAAGTGATTATTGGGCGATTTTCATATAATTTTCCCACGCGATTTTCTCCGGAAATTCATAGCCGATTTTATTAATTTTTGGATTAAAAAACTAGTGCGGGTTTCGACGAAGAGTTTAGGCCAGAAATTAAGGCGATCCAATATCGGTGAGCCGAGATTGAAGTGTTTTAATTTGGAGTATTAATTTGGAGTAATATTAAAAAAGTGTTTTATGTTGATCTTCGGTTATATCGTACGAATATAACAATGTATGTATGTATGTACAAGTGTCTGTTGCTTTGCATTCTTTGACTTTTGTGGGAATAAAACAAAAAGTATTGAGCAAGAAAATAATGACACATGTGCTTGCACTGGGTCTTTAAATAATTTTAAGTATTAATATTATTTAACTGTAACGTCATCATATGATTGAACGCTGTTTTTATTTTCCAATGTAACATTTACGAATGTGTTCATAGAAATCGAACAGGTACCGTGTAGCAAAAAGGTGTTAACACATCGCCCGTGAGTTCGAACACTCATTGGATTTTTTTTTTTTAAGAAAATCATCTTCTCCGGTGAGGCTCACTTTCAACTGAGTGGTGCGGCAAATAAATAAAACTGTCGATTTTGGTGCGAAGAAGATTCACAAATTATTCACGAACAACCATTACATTCACCTAAATTAACAGTTTTGTGTAGTTTTTGGTCTGGTGGGATCATCGGTCCGTACTTTTGGCCGAAATTGGAGGAAGTTGATCTTGACGGGGCTACGTGCCACCTGAACCTGAACCTGGATTATTGCGAGAAAAGTTGGGACAGTCGTTTATTTCAGGAAATTGTAAAGTTGTGAATTAGTTGTTGATTTAATATTTAGATTGTGATTTAACACCAGTAGACTATTTCCTGTACGGCTGTTTGAAGCCATTGGTCTTTGGCAATAAACCAGACGCTCTTCAAGCTTTACAAGTCAATAGAGTGCTCGAAAATTGGGTTCATCGAATTCGTTCCTGCAGAAGAAGACGTGGAGGCCATTTGAAAGACGTTTTATTCAGGTCTTAATTGTATCGATTGTACTTCACACTAAATAAAAAAAATAATGTGAGTCCGATCACAGGGGAGATGTGTAAACATCTAGTAATGAAAAATTTTTTTTAAGTTGGAAGTACTTATGCTTTTAGTATATTTTTTTAATTAATCAATTAAAAGTATCAAAACTTTCAATATTGTAAATACATAGGAATTTGCTGGTTTTTGTTTGTTTTATTTAACTTATTTGGTTAGTACATGGGCGTACTGCAATATATATGTACTGCATTAAAAATTACAGTAAGCAGTAAATTTACTGATTACTGAAAAAATGCAGTAAATTTTTACTGATAATGAAATTTAATTTGCATTACCAGTCAAATCATAGAGCCGTATTCATAATAATCAGTAATCGGGCATTACTGATTACTGAAAATTCAATGCACCTCATCATAATCATGTAGGCACTTTATAAAAATTGCTGAAAAAAATTTTAGTAATCAGTAAAAATTTACTAGTTAAAGAATTATTTTTACTGAAACTTTAGTAGTACTGCAAAGTGCCCATCTATGGTAAATGCCTTAAGTACAAATAGTTAATATTGGCTTATGGTAACTAAAATAAGTATATACATTTTTAGCTCGAAGTAAATCATTGTGTTTTCTCCAATTTGCATTTTTACAAACTTTATGTACTCTTCCTTATGGGATCCTAAATATTTTTCACGAACTGATAATAGATTTGACCGAACTTCCCAGTGGTACAGAAATGTAAATTCACAAAAAACAAAGGCATATTCGTTCCTACAAACAAACAAAATAAACAGAATAGACACAAACAAAATAAACAGAATAAACACAATAAAATTTATAAGACTAAGACTTAAACATTCCAAATTAACACACGGACCCTTAACTAATATCCCCAATCTTAAAATTTGCCATTGTGATTTAACTAATGCTTTTAGTCCCCACCATTTCCTTAAAGGTTGTCATAAATCCCAAACAATAAGAATTCTATTAATTATCTAACAACATTCACTACAATCGAAATTTGTAAAATTATTGAATATTTGAAACAGATAAATCTATATCAACATATAAAGGGTTTTTCAATTTGAGTGATATGATTTCTTTAAAAAAAATATCCGATGATAGTAATTGTTACATTGGAAAATAAAAAAAGAAATAATTGTTTTTGTTTTGTCATAAACAGAGCGATGACAAAAAGTATTGAATAGTATAGAATAGTATTGAATAGTCTGAGTAAAAGAGCATGAACTTGTCTTATTCTCTTTATGGAATATTTCGACAATGTTATTACATATTTCGACAATGGTATTACATAAAACAATACAAAAAGCATAAATGTTTCAAAAGGCATCAATGATTCACATCAAAATTATGAATGAACCAAAATGTTACGACAAAAAAAGAGTAATACGTTTTGAAACATTCGCCAGATGTTGCCAGTGGTTTTGAGTCACACAATTCGTTTCATGAGTTCTCTATACTATTCAATGCTCTTTGGCGACGACAACCTGTTTGTTTGTTCGCTGCTGCTACATCAATACCATCATTCTTACATTCAAGCAGAAACTATTGTTGTACAACAACCACGTATGTGAAGCTAACGCTGTGTGTTCACATTGATACGATTTCCCTACCCGTGCCTATAGATGTTTCCAATATAAATTAAGGTTATAACATATCTTCATTACGTACTGTTGCCTTACACTGAAGCTGGTGCACGACAATTGGGTAACAATCTCCATCTCATGCCAATTATTATGGGTGGAGATTTTAATACAAATTTTGCAAACCCACAGTCGCAAGCTTTATCAAAATTTTTATTTTTACCTCTTGCCGATTTTTAATTTTAATAACTTGGTAGCCATTGGAACCGATAAAGCTTCTGTGATGTCCAGAATTCATAAAGGGCATGTTCGCAAAGATTAAACAAAAGTATTTACAATCTAGTTAACCTAATTTTAGTACTTGTGTGTGCCAGTCTCTTCAATTGACTGTGCAGGTACAGACAAGTGTACTCCAAAAAAATTTGAAGTTTCTGGTAACAGAAACACATGAATGGTTTTGCCATTCACATATCCTTCATAAAGCGGATGAAAAAATTGTTAAATAAATAATTATGATGTCAGCTCTCAAAATATTCCAATGGTTTCAGGGAGAAGGTGGTTATCTAATGAAAGGGCCGCTAAGGCAATATTGAAAATATGACTCTATTTGAAAATCATTTTAACACTATACTGAAATGCACTTATGGGAACAATCAGCTGAAATTTGACATTATTAATTTGACGTTATAAACGTAATATACTTATTAGGGTGACATTTTTGTTTTTGCATGGAAATTTCAGTTTCTTGAGATTGAAGGATTGCCGGGCCGAATATTATGCCACTTGAGGTACAAATTGTATGCTGAAAATTTGGGGATAACTGGACCATGGTAGCATGTGGCGCCTGAAGGTAAAAGACCAAAAATTATCAAATTATGGGTTTCCAAGTGAAAGGTTCTAGCAATATAATAATTTGTCGGTGGACTTTTATGAAGCTTGGCGGGATTGTAACACAGAAATTACTTTTTATGTGGCAATAATTTGAGATATTCTGGTTAAGTTAAAAATTTCAAAGATTAATTATTTCCAATAGACACTTCCCAGCCTGCAATATTTCGAGCCGGTTCCGTTTTTCGAATTTTTCTAGAGTTTAATTGGAAAAATGTGGTCTTTCAAGTCGACTTCTAGAATCAGTATAAAATCTAAATACACTTCGCTAAATACACTTCGCTAAATACACTTCGCTTTTAATATAGAAATGGAGGATTGTCGACATTGTTTCTATTTCGAGTCTTAATTGATACCATCTGTCGATTAAATTTCACGTCGGTAAATCATCCACATTTCTACTCAATATAGTCTGTCATAACTTATACGAAAACACAATTTTTTCGACATGATATCGAATTCGATATCGATTTAATATTTAGAAATATCGATGCATTTCGGTACGATTTCGATTCATTTTGCATACTGGGTTCCAGCAATATACCCGGATTTCCTTGAAACTTGGTGAAGTTATAACAGTGAAATTATTCTTAATCCTCTAAAGCTGTATTCTAAAATAATGAGCAAAAATAATGAGAATAATCTTTTCAGGGTAAATTTGGGCCTCTGATTTAAACAAAGATACTCAGTTCAAACATCCGTTTACCTTTCATGCGACAAAACATAAATAAGTGCCCTGAATCCAAAAGTGCAAACGGGCTTTAGTGGTACAAAATACAGTATAGTTTAAGTGGCTGATGTATGCTGGGATGTATAGAAAACAATTGAAATTAATTAGAAGTTCATACCACAATTGAGAAACACATAACTTATTTTCGGATATGAGAGTCAAAGAGAAAATAGAAAAAGAACGGAGCCTGAAAAGCATTAGAATGTATTTCCAATATATTTTTCCAATATTCAGATTCCAGCAATTTACTAATTTTTCTCTGGATTTCTATGGAGCTTGGTGGAATTGTATCAGTGAAGTTACTCTTAATCCCGTAAAAATTTGAAGAAAATCGGGCAAAGCCTAAGTTCGGTATTTCCAATAGACAGCCTCTAGCAATATACAAAGTTTTCCACGGGTTTTTATGAAATTTCATGAACTTGTAACCCCGAAGTTACTTTATATCTTTTTAAAATTTGAAGAAACTGGGGACGCCTCGACTACAAATTTAACTATATAACATGTATTGCATATTTCCTACCATAGAGCTTCGAAGTTGTTCTGGCGATTTAAATGAAGGGATAAATTCGCACCTCGACGTCAAAGTAATTTTTTGAAAATTTAGTATTTTTATCATGCTACTGTTTAGAAACGTATTAATTTTCTGCGGAATTAAGCCTGGTTATCAGCGGCGCGGCAAAAGCGGCGCGGCAAAAGCTCTAAAAAACAGCGGTGGCGGCGTAAAGGTCCAGTTCTAGTCATCTGATTGAGAGGTATGTACTCCCATCCCAATACAGAGTCATGGTACCTTTTGCTATTACGATATCATCAGGTAGAAAATCGGATGGATAAAAGTGAGCCACCCTAAAATAAGATATGATAAGATGCGATATGTGTTAACAATTACCTATTGATACGAGTGAACCAACTGGCGTCGCAATACCGGCTATCTGGGCCAGATCTTGGTACTACAATTTCAGATTGTTAAAAGTTGTTTGTGTGCACGGGTGAATACAAAATAGTCATGACACAAAATTATCAAATTTTCAGTAGAGACCAAAAACTGAATTTGTTAAGTAAAAAATGTATGGAAATTCTCAATAATAGACACATTCATATGGATTACGAAAGGCAGGAGAATATGGCGATGGATGTTTACAATGCATAAAATTGGTCTTTGTTTACTGTTTTTAAGCAAAATATGAAAATCCGAAATTTTGAGTTATGACTCTTTTATAGTTAGGGTGCAATATGTTCTTACAGTGTGTGTATGTATGTATGTACATAAACCCCCAGCTACATATCTCCGATTTGAAAATGTCCTCTTTAATCTGAGTTGAATAGCAGACAGAATCGGTACTGCAGCAATTTTTATTATATATTTTTCTCTGCTCTGTTATTGAATTATGGAATAGTTTTTAAATCCTCAAATATGGTCAAAACAAATGGTTCCATAAATCTAGACTTGACTAAAAATAACAACAACTGCTACATTCGACTGGCGATACAATGATACCAGGCACCGACACACACCGACAAGCATACGTCCATAATTATGACTAAAGGACGCACATAGAGGGTTGCTTCTTCCATATTCCAAACGTATAACGAATACCTATTATTTATTAACTTTTGGGGCGGGTAACGGAAGGGCAAAGATATACAGGACATTTTTATTGCAATGTGTTTCGGTTATTTCCGCATCAGTGTTTATTTCAACTAAACATTTGTCCGTTTTTGCCTCAGAGTTCTTTTGTTGTTAGTGAATGAAAATTGGCACAAATATATAATAAATATCAACATTCTAACGAGTGGGACGACACAGGAACCAATTGTTATACTGGTCACTTTAAATCGGAAAATGGGAAATGCATAACTATTTGTTCGTCTATATGTGTACGAGTATACTGTAGGATTCCAGTGTGCCATATGAATCCGTTACGAAATCGAGATGGATCCGTTTCTTCGGACATTTTGCCCGAAATGGACATCCGTTACGGACTCATAACGAATTCCTTTTTCGTATGAAATTCCTCTCGAAAACGCGGATCGTTTATTCATATTCGAATTCGAATCCGTTTCGGATTCATTTTTTGTAATTTATGAACTCGAAATGGATTCGAGAACTTACGTTTCGCTTTTTATGTCTTAACGGACGTAACGGGTTCGAGACGGATCCGCCATACCGTAGTTTCACTGATTCGCCTTTTTATGTTTTTACGAACTCGTAACGGGTTCGAAGCGGATTCGGAGACTTACATTTCACTTTTTTATGCTTTTACGGATTGTGCACATTGGATGCATCGAAAAACTTTTTTTTAGGGGTGGGTGAGTCTCAAACGATTTTGGTTAAAGCGCTGATTACTGGAATCCCAAAGACCTCTTCTGAAAGGTAAACAAAACAACGAAGAAAACTATGACAACACAAAGGACTCCAAACTTTTTTGCAGTATAAGGTACATCCCTGGACTCACTGACAATAAGACTCTAAAGTCAAATATATACAATGGGAATACATGCTGTGGATACAAGCCAAACGTAACTATAAGCGGGGTTTTCTCAGACGAAAAACAAAGCAGTCTCGTGTATGACGAATGCGGCCAAGTGTACATCGGAACAATTAAGAGAACATTCGAAGTGAGAATGATAGAGCATAAAATGGACATCGAAATGAAAAGAGAGAAGACAGCTCTATTACTACATGAACACTGTGGGCATAATCGAGATTGTGAGAAAATCAGAATACTCGACAGAGAAAACAATGAAAAATAGAGGTATATTATGGTGTCGATAGACGATGATTCTGAATCACGATTCAACCGTATATATGTTGATGCATGATTTGCTACACAGGCTGATTCATTTTCGAATAATCAGTCATTTTCGTTCAGCTTCCGAGCCGCAAGATTGTTGTGCGTTGTATTTTGTCAAGAATTTTAGTTGTAAAGTTGTAAGTAATTAAAGCAAAACAAAATAAAGAAAAATAAAAAACGGCTTTGTACATCCCACAGAACAGTAAGGGAACGATATACATAAATAAATTCCGAAACGTTTCTTCCGCGGACATGTTTCCACTTTCGTTTTTTGATACATAATGAACAGTTTTGCCACACACATTGATTCACGAGTGCACCAGGATCATGCATCAAGCCAAAATACAAAAATATTTTGATTTTCGCGATTAATGCATGCATAATGTCGGTGTGACACATCCAGCTCGTCTCGCATATTGTGCCAGATCATCGATCATTCGCATGACTGACAGCTACGGTTGCATGACCTAGCACGCAGAAAGGGTCGTACCCACATGCTCCATATCCAGTGGAAGAGGTAAGGTATTCCGTAATATCACTTTGCACCCATATAGGATGGATATCGAACTACTGGAGAATATCATTTAGAGATACGCTGCAGATGCGGGTTGTTCTTGAAGTCAGTAATGCAGATTGCAGACAGTATAGCTGTCTGACTGTGAGAGTAGATGTTGATAACCCTGAGAGTGATGGTCAATGGTCTCTTCGTCAGAATAGGCACTATAACCTAATATGCGTACCTATCTAGTGGTAACAGGGTGAGGATGACACCAAAACTCTCGACTGCGAACCCTATCTACTTTTTTTTTGCATATACGACCAATATATGCCATTCATATTCGTTTGATCGTCGGCCTAGTCTTTCTGAGGTGCAACGAAGGAGATAGTTGATGATGTCAATCAGCGCCAGTTAAAGAGTTTCCAAAGAAGATCCCTAATAATAATAATTTTAAGTTATGGTTGTCAAATTATTTATTTGTATTTTCTGTTTGTTCTATTATTTAAAGTTTACGTTTTGTGTTTAGACAAATACCAATTGGTGTTAGATTAAATTACTCTTATGTAAAATATTAGAAAATAATAATTGTAAGACTTATGCTAGCTAACTTGTCGGTGTTTTAAATATATAATTGTAATATAAATATTTTTTGAAATAGACCACATCTAATGAAGGGGTCAACAAAACATTGACGAAATGTCGGAAAAACTTGTAATAAAGAATGATCTTTTAATTACAACACAAATATAGACCCAATTATCTTAAAAATTCCAAACAATAATAATTTGAAGACCAGGCTATACAACGATAACTGAGGGTAGTTTTGGCCACCTGACAAAAAAGAAAGATATATTACTTTACTGTCGACAATATATTTGTACACTTCTGATCAATAAGATTTTTCTTTAACTTTGTATTAAAATATAATAAATATTATATTTTGTGATAGAGACGAATGACGTGGATAACACACTCAATGCTCTTAACACCTACAACGGACAAATAGAATTCACAATGGAAGATTAATTAACTTGAACTCTAAGCACCCTACGAGAATTGTTATTAACACGGCGAGTTTTGAATATCGGCGAAAAGGACTAAAACTAAAAAGACATACTGGGTCGGAATAGGCATATGGGACAATTTACAGCACGAGAACAAGATCGACAGGAAGAAACCCCGCCGAAAATTTTCAAATCTCTGACGAATATACCTGGTTATTCCGAGAGACTAAAGCACTCAGATATCCATAACAAAGTGTCATATAGGTCGTTAAAATTAGACAATACTCTGAACAGGTTAGTTAGGCGGAAAAAGCCTAGAATGCCGAAAAAGGATAAGTCGAATATTTTATATCAGATAACAAGCAGTGGTGACAAATCTGACGTATGCCAAAAGATATACGTTGGCACCACGATGACGAAGTTGAAGAAACGTCTATCTTCCCACAAATCAGACTTAAGGGCCACCTTTAAACCTATGGAACAGGAAACAGCATTAGCATCCCACTGTGTCGCGACGGGTTATAATTATAAATTTGACGACGTTGAGGATTTAGCGGAACAAATCAATTGCTCGCGACGATTTATCTCGAAATACTGCACATAAAGACTCAGACTCAGAGGAAAGACTCAATAATGAAGGCGGTCCCACAGTTAGAATTTGGTGAAAAGTGTCAAACATATGGTTTAACTTTCAAGGCGCCACGTTGTTTAGGATTTTTATTTGAGCCATCAAAAGCAAACGATCTCAGTGAATTTGTTAACATGGCATAAATTGGTCACCGTTATGAAATTCAATATTTTCAATTGAAAGGTGTCACTCCGAGCAATATTAAATCGGAGCTAGATTCTACTCTAGGGAAGCCTACTCCTTGGTTTACGACTATACAATATTGGGTACCAGGGCTTTAACCAGGCCGTACGAGCTGCCAAGACGAACACAGTAGTGGTCGACCAATTGAGGTGCCCACGCCAGACACGGTTCAGAAAATTCACAAAATGGTATTGGATGATCGTCTCCTGAATGTGCGTGAGCTAGCTGAAATGATAGGCATATCAAAAAGTGATATACATCGTATATTGACCGAAGATCTGAAGATGTGAAGGTTGTGCGCAAGATGGGTGCCGCGCTTGCTTCAATAGAGCATAAACAGCGTCGTGAAGATGTTTCAGTAGAGTTTTTGGGGATTTTTCACCGCAATAAAGCCGAATTTTTGCATCGATTTATAACCATGGATGAGACATGGGTCCATCACTTCACACCTGACACAAAGGAACAGCCAAAGCAGTGGGCTGCCATGGAAGAATCGTGTCCAATGGAGGTTTTTTGCGATACGCATGGGATAATTTTCATTGATTATCTTCAGAATGGAGAAACTATCAACGGCGAATAGTATACTAATTTATTGCAACGTTTAAGTGATGAAATTGTTGAAAAAATGCCGCATTTGGCGTATAAGAAAATGGTGTTTCATCCAGACAATGTCCCAGTTCAAACATCCACTATTGCGATGGCCAAAATTAATGAACTAAAGTTCGAGTTTCTTCACCACGCAACTTATTCACCAAATTTAAACCCTCGGACTATTTTGAAAAAACGGCTCGGCGGTAAAAGATTTGCGAACAATGCAGAGGTGGAGTCTATGATTGATGGCTATTTTAAGGAGTTTGACAGTTCTTACTATAAATAGGATACCAAAGCTATTGAATGTCGCTGGAAAAGCTGTACCGAGCTAAAAGGACATTATGTTGGAAAATATAGTCCATTTTTCCCAACTTTTTTGTGTCTTCTTTGTTAGGTCGGCTAGACCGACATTGATCGATGAGCTCAAATAAATCGACATGAAATAAGCAAACACAGGGAAATCAATATTTAGTTGAGGAAGCTTGAACGCTGCGTACGACTAATTTGTTATTTTATGATTTATACTACATGTAATTATTGTCAATACTTTTTGGTCAATATGTGATTAATGTTATATTTTTGTTTATAGAATCGTGAGGATAATTAGCGATGATAATCGAAGTAATTGAAATATTTAATACATCTTGAAAAAACAGACAAACACGCTGGTATTTTAATTTTATGACCTCAAGTCCATCTAATTCAATACATAATTCTTCGCAATTTAAAAAAAAAAATAATGATTTAGGAGAATTTGCGGGAATTGCAAATTTTATATTCAGCATTTCAAAATTCAGTCTTTCAAAATTGTAACCACAAACAAATATTTGTGTATACAGCATTTTAGATCTCCATGATTTGAAATTCTATAAAATTGGTGTTTTCAGTACAACTTAGTGTACGGTGGAGTATGTTTTATGGTGGTTCCGGAAATAGGACGGATCTACGCAGCGCCTCTAGTGCGTTTTTAATAAGTTGTGTATATTTATAATTTAACGGACAGGCAAAAGACGTGTCGCTATATTGAAATTCCTTAACATGTTATTATGACTAATAACTAGCAACTAGTTCAGAATTATATGCACCAAAAATCTTGTTGAAAGCGCTCAAAATGTGCAAAAAAAAACGTAAAATATTCAGCAAACACGTGAAATAAATCCGTTCACATATAAATAAATAAAAATTAGTTTAACATATGTTCAAAAGGATGAAGTTAGGGATAAAGTACGTATTGTGTACTTTGTCCAAAATAAAAAGAATTAAATTTTTTTGGGTAGTCATTTATTTCACATATTTGATATTGTAACTATTATTGCTCCGTAGAACAGCTACCGGAATCGGAAAATGTAACTCCTCAAATGACTGATGAATGGGAATCTAAAACTCTTCCTGAAATTCGAAGAACATATGCTAAACTGCATACGTTCAACTTCAATGAATGTGAATATGTCATATTCTTGCGTTCCCTCCCAGACACAACACTAAGTTTTAAAGATGACGCTTGCCATGGTGGAAAAAAGACGAAGGAACGCATGACGACTATTGTCAGGTACAATTCGGATGGGTCGGAGAAGTTACCATAGCTCGTTATTGGCAAATGAAAACGTCCTAAGAATGTGAAACAACTACTTCTAGATTCTGTGGCAAACTGTTAAGCTTGGATGACAGCTGAATTATTTAGTTAACGGCTAGAAAAAATGTATTGAAAATTTTTCGCTCAAAATAGAAAAGTACACATATATTAGACACCTGCACAGTAGGGTGTACTGAAAACTTTTTCTTTTAATTTTAGACGTTGCTGAAGAAGCCAAAATGGCAAAAAGGTGCTCAATAGTTGATTTAGTCATCTTATCCCAAGCACTTCCCATAACAGCACTTCCCATAACTGAATATTTTTGGAGGAGTTTCATTCAACTCAAATATTTCTGTAATATAATTTTACGATAGTGAAGCTTCAAATTTTTAATTCATTTCAAATTCCTTTCAATCCAGTTTATATTTCAAAATAGATTATCTTTTGAATATAATCTCTGTTAACAGCAGGAGTATTTCTTCAATAGCCAAATTTAACAAAGTTAAAACTTGAATTATGACTAACCTAACAAAACTTCCTAGTATTATTTGTATCCAAAAAACTTGGATACACTTGAATTAACCCAAATCTACGATATTGCAGGTGGTTATAAAGCTCTTCAATGTTGTAGAAAGGACAGTTACGGCAGTACATCAAGTTATGTTCAATATAAAATACAATACAGATCAATTAAAATAGCATAATTTTATGGATCTCCAAAATGTGGAGTTAACTCTTTTTTTTCTCTATGGGAGAATATGTTAATTTGTCGTGGGCGAAGCTCATTTATTTTTGCTGGAGATGCCAATATTAATCGTTTAGATGATATCACACCTCAGGAAATTTTGAATATTCTTTTAAATTACAATGCGAGAAACTGTCATAATGTGATAACTGGAACGATGGACGGTCATGTGTATAGTAAAATTGTTGATAAGGTAAGCGTTGATTCCATTAAATGTGATTTGTCACATCCTAATTTGATACGTTAACAAAATTGTCACTTGTTGCAACCACAGTCGTAAGATCCAATGTGTTCTTATGAAAGTTCCGTCACACAGTGGGGCCGATCGGAAAACACGCGGTAATAATGTCACAACTTTTAAACTATTGTTCTGATCATTTTGGAGTATACCAGACATTTGTAGAGGAGTCAGGCTTTTAAAACCTTATGTGTTAACACAGTAGTTGCTACTAGAGATGGGCGCGAGTCACGTGATTGGGGTGAATTACGAGTGATTCACGCGTGAACGTGAGCAGGACCAAATTTTGATCAAAAATTGAGCTTTTCGGACCAAGATTATGCGTACGGTCAAGATTTTTTTTACAGGTAGTTAACAAAATTTCAGCCTAGAGTTTGTTTTAAAAAAGTATAAAAATCAACAAGCGAAACTTTTCCTAAACTCGAAAAGTGAAAATGTTGTTAGAAAATCGACCACTTTCTGTCCAAAACTATTTTAAATTACATTTAATAGGCATTATTTGTCTACCCAATTTTATATCTTTCTCATAAAATATTTTAGAAAGAACTGAAAGAATGATGGTACTTTTACTAACAAATATCATTTTTTACAGGTTGAAAACATTTTTGCTTTGAGAAGTTATTGTTGCCCAACGGTTTAAAATAATTTAAAAAATTCCTAAACTTACAATTGGTTGAAGTCCTGCCAATGTAGTATTTTGACTCAAAATTACCAAATTATTACAAAAAAATAAACAAAGTCAGTGCAAAAAATTTACATTTTAATCGGTTGATTTCAACTACCTCTGTATCGGTCAGACTCCGCTTGTTTTTTGTTTGTGCTGCTTAGTAGAATCTCAAAAACAAAAAATATGGTTACAAGTATAGAAGTTACATGCCGCAAGAGTTTGAACATCACCAAAACCCCGACACCCGGTTGCAAAACAACCGCCTGATTCCTCTCCTACAAATACGAGGTACATTCTACAATAACCTCGCAATTAGTTTAGAATTTCTGATATTATTATCATTTTTTTGCAATTGGTCCCACTGTGCGTCTGAAATAATACTAATGGATATAAGAGATAAACTTCTTTGAGATAAAGTAGCTAAAATGTTGTTCCAGTATAAAAAAGCTTAGTTTATTTGCTAAACTTATTAAAAATGTCACTCAACTTTAACTTCGGGAGTTGCATTTAAGTAAAGTTTAAGTATTTTAAAATATTGTTTTGAAAGCAAAGCAAGTGGTTCATGTAAGAAACCTATTTTAATTTTGTGAGTAATTTTGCGTGATTCACGTGAACATGGGTGAACGTGAGCAAGACCAAAATTTGCTCATGTGAGCGTACGTGAACGTAAGTAGCGATAAAATCTTCGTGCATGAGCGTGCGCGAGTGACCGTATTACTTTCCTGAGCGTGAGTCAAAACTCACTCACGTGCCCGGATGTCAAAGTTGACCACTGTGGTGCTGTTGCAACTTTCAAAGCCTGGTACTTCTACACTTATAGTCCGATTATAACAATTTTTAACTTTTGAGAATCTACTGCGCAAGACAAACAAAAAAAAAGCTAAGTGATGCGAAAAATCGTTTATCGTTATTAAGATATTCTATATCAAAATTTAAAAATCCAAATTCTTTCATTCTCTTTTTTCAGTTGTTTGTTAATAATTCGGTCATTTGAGGGAAACGAATATTTCTGGAAACACCACTAGATTGGAAACACTTCAGTAATGAATATACTGTGAAAATTAATTATTAAGTTATCTGAAGGCGTTTGGAAATGCCGACTTCTCAAATTTGGAATTTTCTTTCAACCTGTAAAAAACACACTATTTTCCGGAAAGGTACCATGATTCATTTAGTATTTTCTTTAGTTTTTTTCAGACAAACTTTTTAATTTCTTCTAAAAGACAAGGCTTTGGCAAATATATTTAATGTAAAATTTTGAGCATTCGGAAATGTACCCTACAGGAGCATTCACTGAAAATTTGCCATTTTTGAACAACTTTCTCAATTTCGATGTTTGTCAAAAATTTCGCTCGGACTTTTTAAAATATTTTTAATTTTTATTGCATAAGTAGATTGAAATATTCTTACATACACCCAAAAAAGAAATAGATCCTACACATGAATGAGCTCACGAGAGCTCGTTTTGGTTAAAATTTTTTTCAGTTTCGAAAAATCTTGATTGGATTTAATTAGCCGTGTATTGGTCTATAACATATACAAAAGGTAGTAAGATACCATATATATGTACTTCTATACTGTAAATCATATTTCTAAAAGGTTGTCCCAAAATTCAGTTTTTCCGTATTTTTTCCAAGAATGTTAAAAATAGTTTTGAAATGTGGATATTTATCAACAGAACCTTACCTTTCCAACGGTATACAATGTGTCTGTGTACGGTATTACGGGAAGTGTAGGTATCCCTCGCAAACCTAAACCTGCATTGATTTTGCCATTTCTGTACCCTGCCGATTGTATCGTGTAATATGATGATTTATCCGACCTTTCGTATTATATTCCAAAATTAAACTGTTCGAGCGCTTGGTCGTATTTTCAGTTAATTTTATTCTTCAATATTTCGCTGCCCTTTGTGTAGCATCGTCAAGAAGATAAATACAATTATTAATTAAAAACGAAATGAATTAATAAACAAAATTTTTCGTTATGCCATTTGAAAAAACAACAATAATAAATATGAAAAAATTAAACAACTGAAGAAATTTTCTTGTCATATGAAAAATGTTTTAAGTTACAGCTAGAAAAATTTGTGTAGAAACAGTTTCTCTAATTTACAGCCAGTAAAATAATTTGGTTGAAAAAAGCATATCGTCACCTGAAATGCCCTAAGGCGTAACTCTCAAAAAATAAAAACTGTTATTTTGATTAAATATAATACTCCACGCTAAAAGATATACATATATGCAAAATAGTAGGCTTCCAAGTTCCTAAGTTATGCTGTGGAATGAACGCGTTTAAAACTGAGATACATTGGATTTTATAAGGTTTTGTGCTTCTCCTGTAAAATGTTGAAAATGAGGGTTACGTCTTTGGGCATTTTAGGTGACGTTATACATAATGGTAAATTCAACAAGTTTCATCCTTATATTTTAAAAAAGTGTTACCTACACGTCACTAATTAAATGTGCTACATTATCCGTATCTGCTTTAAAGTTCATTCTCTTCGGTGGTCAGAGCAGGGATCGAACCCAAAATTAACTTACGACTCTCGACGAACAAATATGAAATTCTAAGGAAAGTGCTTATCGAAAAATGTTGGCACCGGCGCCAACATCTTGCGTCCGAAATATATGCTGATAATGCTAGTACAAAAATTTGTCTCTCACATCTTCTTGACAATACTGCTTCAAGGATTATATCAAGAATATCTGCAGACGAAGTTGACAAATGCCATAATCCTGAGCTTACTTTAATGTGTAAATGCGGTTGTGATATATCATCAGGGTTTTTAGAATATAAATAAAAAAATTGGATCTGATGCAAATTTCTGAACAATTGTTTGTGCGTCACTTGTAACATTAAAAATGCGCTTATATACTGGCTCACCAACATCTTCAACTGAATCTTCGTCTCAAGAATCCAAACGAAGATTTTATGCTCTCACTCCGCTTTAAATATGTGAAGGAAAATCGAAATACAACCCATTCAGGAACTCGCAGGTCTGCCTCCCATTTACGTGGAAGAGTTATACAACGGACCTTTTGACTACGATCGATGGATAGGTATCAAATGCTAATACTGACGAAAGGTCGTACTGGAAATGTAATATATGTGGGATACAAAATTCTGAATTTGTTGTAGAAGTTAAGTAGTTAAGATGCTCTTCAATTTGGAATGTCGGCGCTTCATTATCGGCTACTATTTCTGGAATATTGCTTACGCTTGGCTTACGATCTTAGATACCGCACAGAAGCACGAAACCAAACTGTTCCTGTAGGAACACAGGAACAATTCTGCACAATATGAGAAAGTAAGAAAATGATCGAATACGTGGAGAATTTAATATGCTTGGACTGATTGTAGATATAGATAAGGCCCTATATGGATATGGATATTTCAATGACGGTAACACTGCAAGACACTTCTTTGAAGATCCAGAAACACGTCCAAAAATATCTGCTCTTGATTAACGTCTTAATAGACGCCTCAAAGTTATATTAGCTGTTATTAATAGCAAAAACTTATTAATGCTGAAAAATTTGACGAAAATTCAAACGATACGTAGAATATAATATCTACTTTATTTACAAGGAAACCAGTAACACCTACAGTCCACAAAGTTCTATGTCATGAAAAGATTTTGTCGAAAACAGTTTACTTCGATTAGGCGAATTCTCGGAAGAAGCGCAAGAATCCGAGAGTAGATATGTCAAACAATACAGACTATTTAATACCTGTAAGTGTTCAAAGATGTCTCAAAATTCAGATCTAAGGCACAATTTATTGCTAGAATCGGATCCGCCACTATCCTCAATTAGAACGAAACGGTTACCAACAATATGCCACGATTTAGACAACGACGACCCCGAAGCGAACGAAATTGAAGATCTGTTATCGGTTGATACTGCAGATAATTTTGTGGTTTGCTAATATGTAAATTTCAGAGCATTTAGAGCATTTAACTAAAATATTCTCAATAAATACATCGATTTAAATGGCACGAATACTTCATTGTTATCCCGAATCCTCACTTTATGAAATGATTATAAAAAAAAAACCCCGAATGGATTGGTATATGTTTGGGACACTTAAAACAAGTGCACAAAATGTACCTCTGCAAGTAAAATTTGAAGAGGACTTCGCCAAAATTAGGCCAGTTCGACATATTTAATGATCCCAACCCATAGTTTCATAAAATAGTGAGAGTTAGGTTTGCGAGTGATACCTACAGTTGCTGTAGGATAGATACCCTCCTCGTCTATAAAACTGTGTTCAGAATATACATGGGGCAAATTAATTTTATGACACTTATAATTTGTTGTTTAATTTGAAAATTCTGTCCAAATGCAAATTCA
The DNA here is from genome assembly GCA_963931995.1 of Phaonia tiefii. Lineage (NCBI taxonomy): Eukaryota > Metazoa > Arthropoda > Insecta > Diptera > Muscidae > Phaonia > Phaonia tiefii. Next base: position 57,703,289 of record OZ008370.1, read on the forward strand.
AAAAACTTTCAGTACCATTGACAATTGTAGTTATTTTCAAAAGATTTCCTTCATATCTGGCAATTTTGGTTTTTAAATATTTTATACAGTACAGGTTTATGAATTCGAAAGTACTACGAGGCAATACCTATTGAAACACACAACCCTACTTAAAAAACAGAATTGACAGAAGACAACCAAATTCAAAATAATGAAAAGCATTTCCATATTTCATTACAATTGGCATCTGTTTCCACAACCTGCAGTTATGTGCATATTTCAAAATTTTCTTTAACACTTTTGGAAAAAATAAGAAAATTTTGTTTTTCGAAAAGTTTTTTAAAAATTTAATTAACAGCCAAAGTCACGATCTCGAAAGAAAACCTAAGCGAACGAAAGCCAGTCGCTCACTTTCGTTCTTATCCCAGTCTTTAAATGTTACTGTGTGGTTGTGTGTTTGCAAAATGGGAACGAAAATGTCAAAACCAGTCACATGTATTTTGGTTGTCGCATACCTGGAAATCAAATAAAAGCTTGAAACACAAACTATTTACATTGAATACAATGGAAGAAACACAATGGACAGAAAATAATGTCATTATAATAAATTTGTTATTAAATTATTTTTCTAATAGATACTGGTTCCTCGTACTCTTCTCTCTCGCTCCGAAATTAAATGGCGAACGTCAACTTTATGTTATTGCTTTGAACAACAACCACACAAACACATGTAAAACCATGCGAACGACAAGTCGAAAGATAGTGACTCGCTTTTTGAAACGAAAGTGAGTGCCTGGCTTCGTTCGCTTGGATTTTGTAGGAGAGGGTGTAAGTGCGTTCCGATTTTGTACTGAATTGTATATGTTTTCGTTCGCTTGTTAGTGGCTCCCAAATCAGCTGTTTGTCGCATAGAAAGAAAGCAAACGTTAACGTTCTACATCGTGACTTTGGCTATTAAAGTATATAAGTACATATTGATTGTTTCTCACTACTATTTGTTTTATCTGCTATAGACCAATACGCGGCCATGATTTTTTTTTTAATATTACGAGTATGCTCTCTTGAGCTGATTGATGTGTAGGATCTATTTCTTTGTTGGCGTGTATTTAAGAGCATTTCAATCTACAGTAAAAATTAAAAACATTTATATAAAACCCCGAGCAAAATTTTTGCCAATCATCGAAAGTGAAAAATTTGTTCACAAGTTGCACATTTTCAGTCAATGCTAACGTAGGGTGCATTTCCGAATGACAAAAATTTTATATTAACCATATCTGACAAAGCCTTTTCTTTTAGAAAAATTTAAAAATTTGTAAAGGTTTCTTGGAAAAACTAAAGAAAATAGTGAATGAATCATTGTACTTTTTCGGGAAAATATTGTGTCTTTACAGGTTGGAAAAAATTCCAAATTTTAGAAACCGGCATTTCCAACCGCCTAGAAAAAGCTTAAACATTTTTACAGTATTTCCAAGTGCCTCTACTGAATTATTTCTAATTTAGTAGTGTTTTCAGAAATATTCGTTTCCCTCAAATCACCGAATTATTAACAAAAGACTGAAAAAAGTCAATGAAAATATTTACAATTTTAAAATATGATAGTGAACAAGGCTGTTTTTATATTCCCTTAAGCTATCGCCACTTATGACTTTCCGAATAAAACGATCCACACTTAATACTACGCAATGTGGCAACATTTGATGTAATGGGTGAAAAAAAATGCGATACGGCAACATGTTCGTAGCCTGTGCCAACAAACACATGGTAGCAGCAGATGATGTTGTAATTGTAACCAGCAACAACAGACATTTTATTTTCGTTCTTTCGTTTCAGTTGTTAAACTCTGCACATATACATTGTGATTCAGGAAGTTCCGGACAAATTTCTCCAGCGTATTCCTTGGCTCATTTCATTAAGAACAGTCAACTAGGACCATGTCCGAAAATACAAGGGTGCGAAATGGCAGTGGGTTCAAAATTTTCGGATTGGCGGTCGGAGGGTAGTAGGGTAAAGTTGCTAACTTCTGAGCCAGTGGTTGGATGTTTTTGCTTTTGAGCTTGTTGGAAAGGTCTTTAAGAGGTAAGTAAACAAAAGTCAAATCGCCGAGATACAGAGCTTTCGGGAAAAATGGAAAAAAATTCACATAACCTCAATTTGCTCAGCCAGATGGCAGGTAACTTATATTTTTTCTGTTAAATGATAGCCATACCTTTCCACAATGACCTAAACGAAGCCCAGAGGCCTTACCGTTCCAAAGTTATGACCATTTTACTCAAATGCAAAAATGTTTGTTTTTGTTTTTTGAAGCGAAATAACAGCACACATTTAGTTGTTTTTGCAAATTAACACGTTTGAGATTTATTTTCCAGTCCATTCATCAGTGCCTAAAAACGTAAGTAGTATTTATAGGTATTCATTGATAGAATTTTGTCATTCAACAAGTGTCTACGAACGCGAAAAGTACAAGGGTTTTTTTAAAAGTGAATAACGACAAAAAAGTAAAAGTTTACACTAATCTCTGCTGCAGCAACAGTTTCGAGTACGTTGTGTTTTGAATTATTAAAAATGGCAACTTATTCAAACGAAGAATTAGCAGACATTCATTACATGTATGGATTCTGCGATGGTAATGCAAGAGCTGCTGCGCGTGAATATGGATTACGTTTTCCTAATCGACGACCACCAAACCGAACAACATTCAGTGAGACGCACCGCCGATTTCGTGAAGGTACGTTATTTACACAAATGGAGCAGCCCGGAAATGAACAGCACGACGTTGCAGTTGAAGAGCTAATTTTGGATGCGATAGACGAGAACCCAATGACAAGCACAAGACGAATCGCGGTCCAATTTGGTGTGGCACAATCAAAAGTATGGCGCGTCCTTCACAAAGAAAAAAACATCCATTCCATTTCACACCAGTTCAAGAACTCTTGGCGGCCGATTTGCCATTACGCTTCTACTTTTGCCGGGAGATGTTGCAACGTGATGTACACGCAGTTATGTTTTTACGTTCGATTGTGTGGACCGACGAAGCGCAATTCCCGAGAGACGGCATAACTAATTTCCATAATTTGCACGAATGGGCCCATGACAATCCCCACAACAAGAAAGAAACCGTATTTCAACACCGACTTGCCGTCAAACGTTTGGGCCGGCATCATCGACAACACCTTGATTGGGCAAAAAGTACTTCCGCCCAGGTTAAATTCGCAAAATTATTTGGCATTTTTGCAAGAAGTCATTCTAGAAGTCATAGAGGAAATACCTCTTGCGGTACGAAATCATGTTTTCTACCAACAAGATGGTGCTCCAGCACATTACGGGCTAATTGTGCCGGATTGGCTTAACACCAATTTCCCTCGACGTTGGATTGGACGAGCCGGACCAATCGCCTGGCCGCCACGATCTCCAGATCTCACACCACTTGATTTCTTTTTGTGGGGCTACATTAAAGATTGTGTGTATTCTGTGCAGATCCACAATCGTAAGCAGTTACTTGCACGCATTGAAGAAGCTGCGGTGAAATTTCGTGAAAAGATGAGTGAACTAAACGTGGCGGATGTGGTTCGCAAACGGCTGCAATTGTGTCTAGTAGAAAATGGGAACCACATTGAAAACTTCCTTTAACATCAAATGTTTTTTTTCCTTATGTGTTTGATTCTTCAGGCAAAAATTTCAATAAAATAACATTTTAAATGTGTTAATTTACAAAAACAAATAAATGTGTGCTGTTATTTCGCTTCCAAAAACAAAACCAAACATTTTTGCATTTCATTAAACTGGTCATAACTTTGGAACTGTAAGACCTCTGGGCTTCGTTTAGGTCATTTTGGAATGGTAAGAGGTATGGCTATCTTTCAACAGAAAATACATAAGTTACCTTCCATCTGGCTGAGCAATTCTGAAATGCCTCTTAAAGGCCTTTCCAACAAGCCCAAAAACACAAAAAAATCCGACCACTGGCTCAGAAGTTAGCAACTTTACCCTACTACCCTCCGACCGTCAATCCGAAAATTTTGAACCCGCTGCCATTTCGCACCCCTGGAATTTTCGGACATGGTCCTAGTGGACTTTTCTTCATGAAATGAGCCAAGGAATACGGTGGAGAAATTTGTCCGGAACTTTCTGAATCACCCTGTATGTAACAACAATACAAGAATACAAAAAGGGATAAAAACAAAATACTTAAGATTTTGACAAGTGAAACGAAAAATGACGTGGAAAAAATTTCGTCACATGTTTAAGCGACTATACCTGGTAAAGAATTCTACCATGATCAATATGTATAACATTTACCGAGCGTTGAACAATTTATTTCCAATTTTGTTTTCTATCGGAAATAAAAGTCTATCCTTCAAACTTCGAGATGTAAAGTATACATACACACAAAGAAAAATGTTGGTAATATTGTCTATAAATGTTGTATAATACCAACAATTGGCATAGGCAACATGGCATTTGCTTTGTTTTGTAGATAATAATACCAAACATTATAGGTGATTTCAAAAAACTGCCTAACATTCTTGGTAAACTGGCTAGAATAGATTGGAAATTTACCTATTTTTAATGCGTAAACTTTGCTATAATTTTTGGTGAATTTATCAAAAATTATTTGATAATTTTGCTATTTTGTATAGCAGAAAGTTAATTTTAGTTTTTATTAATTAACAATAATCGAATGAAAATGTTTCGTACAAAACATAAGCAGCTATTTTTTATTTAAGGTATTTATTGAATATGACAATATAAACCAGAGTTAGTTAAATGTCTTTCAGAGTTCAGAGTGATTTTCAACACCTTACAGTCATTGGTTTTTGGCCGCTGTATTTATTTTATTAAATTAAGCAATATGAGCATTGTATCCACATCTTGCATTGATAACGTCTCGTATTAAATGATTTTGATCATTGTCCATAAATCTTCTCAGATGTACAAATCAAACATAATAATATTTTGATCAAAAAATGAATTTGTTTCAGGCCATCCCGCATCGGTAAAATCAACCACATACCACAGTCGTCGCACACATCCTTTAAATTATTCGTATCCTTTTTGAAATTGCAAATATCTAAAAAAAAAAATGTTTGAATTACTTCATACTATATATTTTATAAAATTTGTGTCCACTTACCTTCCTCACAAATAATTTGTGTGACAATATTGACTGACAATTTTAATTTTCAAAAAATAGCACTACTTATAGTATAGAGTTACAACCTCAATCGGTAAAACTGGGGTGTATAAAACTTCAACTCATGTAGGCAATATTTTGTATATTATTGAGTTTCGTACAAAAATAAATTAACTATGCCGGTAAAGGCAATAAAACTGCTATTATTTTTTTCTGTGTAGTCTACGATTAAACAAAATAATATTAATGAACTTAAAATGTGTAAGTCATTTGGGAAATTTCTGCTTTTGGGTCTCTCCTTGATAACATTTTCATTCGCAAGAAATGATAACAAAATTTATCAAAGATAACTTTGTGTTACCATTTCTTGAAATTTAACATGTGGCAACATTGTCATTGCACAAGTCGGAATTTTAGTAGGAAATTGAAATACCACTTAATATCGCTTAGCTGTCCCGTACAAATTAAGCTACAATTAACTTTAGCGGGGTAAAAAAAGCAAAATAATATCTTAATAACGATAAAAGGTATTCCGCAACACTTGGAACATTCTTTGTTTGACTTGCGTATTAGATTCTCAAAAGTAAAAAATCTTTGTAATCGGTAGAAGTACCAGGCTTTGTGAAAGTTGCAACAGCACCAAAGTAGTCAACTGTGACACACTGTAGTAGCAACGTGTTAACACAAGGTACCTCTAAATGCAAGATTCTAACAGCCTGACTAACTCTAAAATGATTGGAGTTTAGAAGTTGTAATATTATTACCGTGTATTTTCCAATCGGCCCAACTGTGCGACGTTAAACGCCACGGGTGACCCTTCAAATGACTTACCATCTTTGGTGTCGATATTTATCGACGCCAAAATTTACCGACAGAAGTGCTGTAAAACAGACAGTAGATATGAAGTTATTGCATTAAAGGAAATTAAAGGGTATAAGTAAAGTTATACGAGATGCCATTTCATTATTATATGAAATAGCAAAAGATCAGTTTGATCTTAGAAGCCTGAGAAACCAGCAGGTGATAATTATGCCCAAACATCCAGAGATTTATAAAAAGCTTGTAGCCGAGCTTGAAAAAACAGAGTTCTTTGCTTACAAACTCAAGATAGAACATCCTGTCAGATGCGCTCTTCAGTAAACATAGAAGATTTAAAAAATTTTCTTCTTGAACTCGGCAATGAAGTGACCAATATTTGGAATATTCGCCTACGAGGAACAATGGAACCCCTTTCGCTATTCGAAATTGATCTGAAGTTGAATCTCAACAACAAGGAAATATTCTCCATCAAATATCTTACGTATTGTCGTATTGTATTCGAGCCACCCGGTCCGAAAGACTATCCTTCAGTGTTCAAAGTGCCAGCAATATGGTCGCACTAAATTATTCTGCAAAATAAGGCCAAAATGCATAACATGTGCAAACAATCATCTTTCAAAGAACTATGAACGACAAAATCTTGGGAAACCCAAGTCAAATGTGCTCTCTGTAATGAAAATCACCCAGCCAATTATAAAGGCGGCTCTGAATACAAACAAATTCTTCAGACCCAGTACCCGTCTATTCGAAGATCCGATAACAAAGCATTTGCACAAAATATTACTAGTTAGTGGCAGGACAGTTAATGAGCCCGTTCAAACAAATTCACGTGTAAACTCTCACGAATAAAATGCCAAAAATTCCCATGTTCAAACTCATACCGCCATGCCTTCTAATCCTCATGATAACTCTTAGTCATCTAATGCCAATATTGTAAAGGGTAATTCTCAGGATAAATACAACGTATGTCAGAACGTACCCAAAATTCTACATTTTCCAATAAACCATGATCATTCAAACTCAAATGTAACCTTAGAAATGTTTACTGGCCTCAGGGTGTTAATGGAGCAAATGCAATAAACTGTGCTTAATGACAGATTACATGCAAGCTAGCAATTCGTTGCGTAGTCATGTTGTATTAAATCCTTAAAAGTGACAAGCAAACCATTTTATAACAACTGCCTCGCTCTTTCATAATCGTGAGGTGTTTTTGGATTAAAGCTTATAAATTGTTGAAGTTTTTCGAGACCTACAAACCAGTCAGTTTTAATTTCAATATCTCAATATTTTAAAACTGATGGCTGTCATATTGGATTCGCCTGTTAAATTTTTTTATTATGACATCAGATCTACGTTCAGTGGCATTCAAAATCCTGTATACGATAATTTTAGGCCCAAGTTTTCACTTCCCAATTATCTTGCATTTATCTTCAAATATGGTTTAAAAATAGAATTTAGTTATTCAGCAAAGAAGTAAATTATCAACCTTGTTCTGTTTAAAATACCCAGAAACAACACCATCACTTTGACAATTTATTTTTCTGTCAGCTTCAATATCAAACCAAACACCATCTACATATCACCTTACTTGTGGTAACGCAGAGTCTTTATAGCTGCTTTTTAGGCAAATTTCGATATTTGCATTTGCCATTTCATTATGTTGCAGTATCTATACGACAAACAAGTAATAGTAATAACAATACCTTAATCTAATATTTTTAATATTGGAGTTATGACCAAAATTCGGGGATGTGTTAAATATTTGCAAGGTTAGAATGCAAAAGATAAAGCAGTCGAACTTGTCGACGAAAATTTTCCCCAAACCGTACAATTACCTTAATAATGCCAGTGATATCCAAAAGTAGCTATCTGTACGAATTAATGTGGAAATATTTATTAAGCTGCAGTTAATATCATAAATTGTTTAATAATTTTAAGCGATAAGTGTCACGTCTGTTTTAACTATACATACTCGATTTCACGAAAATAAATATACAAATCCGTATATTTAGTACAATATGCATCATTCTATCAGTACGCCCATCCATTTCCCTGTTCAAGCTATTAATGGCAAAACCATTAAAGAATTAACGATTGACACAACAAAACGTTTCTGATGTCTGAGGTTGGGGTATTATTATGTATCGCACATATGTATAATAGGGTGTTTTTATTTTTGTTTGGTTTAAATCTTTGGTCTCTGAATCTCAAATAATAGTTATTAAAATTTTAATTAATAAGTATTAAATTTTATTAACATTTTCATAAATGAAACATTTCCCGTTTGACCGATGCAAACTTGGAATATGACTAATGGCGATTTCGATTCTGAGAAAAAATTTTAAATTTTTTCTGCCGTTTGCCCTAACAGTGCCTTTTTGTGTTCGTTTGTGAAAAAAGTGCAACCCCTCTTGAAGGTTTTGTGGTCGTTTAGAGAGTCTGAGTAAAAGAACATAAACGAGTCTTATTCTCTTTAGAGAATATTTCAATATACTTGCACCATTTCGACAACGTTATTACATAAACAATACAAAAATTATAAATGTTTTAAAGGGTATCAATGTTTCACATCAAAATTATGAAGGGACCAACAAGTTACGACAAAAAGAGAGTAATACGTTTTGAATCATTCGCCAGATGTCGGCTGTGCTTTTGAGTCATACAATTCGTTCCATGAGTTCTCTATACTACTCAATACTCTTACACAATACACTTTGATAGATTGCCCTACCCGCGTCTATAGATGTTAACACATCAAAAATGTATGCGGATTTTTCAGCAAATGTTCACTATGCGTCATACACAAAAAAACTATTTCCCAAAAGGTGGCTGGAGAGGACAACGAGCTTTTTCGCTATCCCTTTGATGCGCAATTAACTTAATGTGAGGACAGCAATAATTGTGTGTCCTATGTGTGCCAGATGTGCGAAGTACCAACTAACCCAAGTGTAATATAAAGCACCGGTTATCAAAAAAAAAAAAACTTGTCTTCGGTCAAAACATTTGTACTTTTATTTATTCTAAATTTCAAATTCAACATGACCTTTGCAACATAATTTCAAATTACAACTAACTATTCAAGAATTCATATAACTTTTGCCATGTGCCAGTGACAATTCTCAAACCGAGAATATCATTACAACATCTATTACATATTGGTTTCGGCAATGCAATTTCTCTGCTTACCAACGGCTCCCGGAAATATATGGGTCCATCTATTCAATGTGTAACCATTCAATGTCATTGCTGTGATCAGCAAATATATATTGCTGCAATCCCACATCATGGATAACAACAACAAAAACGATCGACAGACTTATTTACAGGCACATCAACTTAACTGAGATGATAACATACGTATGTGTGGACGATTCTTAGTCGGGCGCTCATCAGTTCAATTAGTGGTGTTGGTTGACGAAAACTGTTTACGAGTGAATATTTAGGGGTCCAATGGAATCGAGTGGTTTCTTGGAGTTTTGTTCTACGACTGCCAAGCTTGGGGACAGGTAGTCCCACACAGTGGCGTATACAACAAAATGTGAATTTTTTTTCCGAAATAAAAATAGTCATAACTCGGAAAATTTCATCAATGACTTTGGATATTTTACTCCAATCGATGTAGAATTTCACAAAAATATTGGAACATTTTTTTCACATCAGTTTTTTTATACAAATTGTTAAAACTTTAGAGTCAATTTACCAAAAAAAAAAATTTTGGAGATACGTGAAGATAAACTCGGAACGACGATATGTTTCGTCGCAACCACCACATGATTTTTCATAACTAAGAAGCTAATAATAAACCTGAAAATCAGTAACAAATAAATACGCATATGTGACCGCCTAATATAATTATGCTAACTTAAAGGGTACTTATGTACCTTAACATACCCGCCGATACCTTTATAGGTAGTTTGACTAACAATTATGACCTAATATAGTCCGTACTTATTAATTTACTTGTGCATACAGGCAGGTTAAGTTAAAATAAATAATTTAAAAACAAAACAAAACAATAAACCATAATGATTATTACCGACTAATAAAATTGTGTGTCGCTGTAATGATCAAATGTAAACAATGCAGAGCATCGAATTTTGGTGATTGCTAACCAATATGCGATGAGATAAAAAAATACCCTTTGGCGACGACGACCTGCTTGTTTATTCTTATTACAACAACCACGTCTGTGATGCTAACGCAGTGTGTTGTTTGCATATGTTCACTTTGATAGGTTGCCCAACCCGCGCTTATAGATGTTAACACATCAAAAATATTATTTTTGGAAGTTCAAACCAATTCATAGTATGTGTTGAAAATTTATGTCTTGATGGAAAATATTTATTGATGCGCATTAACTATAGTTAATAGACAATATGTTGAATTCCCGCTAACGATTTATATTACAGCTCTGACTCTTTTTGGTATTGATTTGTTTAATCGTTGTGTATTTTCAAACGCTACACCCCCACAACAGCTCTTTATTGTTTCCGGTGTTGATTTCTGTTATAGAATAACTTCCCAATAACTCTTTTCAGTTCCATCCAGTATTGGCGGTTGCATTGCATGCGAGGTACAAAAACAGGAAGTTTTTCATTTGATATAACACAGTATCTTTTGACAAAATATTGCCCAGCAGTAAATTTCATTAAAATCGGAAATGTTAAGCGCGATGTATCATATTGAGAAACCAGACGAACACCCAGCTTTTGTAGGGGAGGTACCAGAACGTCATAATATTTTCCCAGTTACTTTCACATTTGAAGGCAGGAAAACGTTGAGTTCTGAACCCGGCTGTACAGAAATTCATCTACTGTGCGACAATGGATAAAATTTCTGCGAATAGCTGCTACGTGCCTTGAGAACGACACCGACTGATGCACTAAATGCCACACTATAAGTATATATAATACCACTGGACATTGTCGCTAGGCAGATTGCCACAGCTACTGCTCTTAGCCTTAGGGAACTGAACTTAAGCTAGAAAATGGCTTCAGCCTCAGCATCATTATCGACACAGGTATTTTTGGTTACACTTTGGCTGAACCACTCTGTGACAAGAAGTATCACACTCTACACCTAATTGATCAAAATTAAACGGTCGCATACCTGGCCTTAGGAAAAACTGCTATACAAATGGTTCGAAACTTGACCATAAAGTAGGCTTTGGTCTATTTTCTACGGACCTAGAGTTATCCATTGCAAAAAGGCTGCCCGATCACTGTAGCGTCTACTGGGCAGAAACCTTAGCTATTACGGAAGTAGGGGAATGGCTGCGATGTATTATTGTGATTAAGGTTAGAATCAATTATTTCTCTGATAGTCAAGCTGCCATGTAGTCCCAGTAACTTTCTTCCTTAATTCAATAACTGCCTTCGAATGTCGGAGACCTCTTAATGAGATAGCTGAAGAGTAACTTCTGACAAAATATTATTTGGGTGCCTTTGCACATGGATATACCAGGGAACTACAAAGCAGATGAACTTCCTAGAGATGGGTCTACCTTACATTGTCCAGGAGAACTGGAGCATGTGGGCATGACTCTAGAAACTTGGAAACTCTTCCTGAGGAATTGCCTCCTTACGGCAACTAAGAGTAGGTAGTCCCTAGTTGGGAACAGTGTACATTCCAAGCTAATGTGGTCTCGACTAAACTTGAAACCAGAGTTCGCATTTACCCCCCATCGTGAAGTACACATAAACATAACCGTTTGAATGAGTAATGAACGTTTACCCATTACCCACATGGTATGGGGAAAATAATGGGTAGTTACCCATAGGGAAGGGGAATTACCCATCACAATTACCCATTTTTTCGATTGGACACTCCGTTTCCGAGATATAGGCATTTTTCTAATTTTTGATATTATAGATGAAAACTGGGAATGAGTTACGATGGGTTACTCTGGGTAGCCCATTACCGTAGGAAATGTGCAAATGCATCCTACCCATTCCCCATGTTTATTTTCCCCAATACCCCAATAGTAAGTCATCGAGATGGGATTCCCTCACAAATACAATGAAAAAGAGTTGCCCAGGGTAACCCACGAAATAAGAAACCTGGAATAATGACCTGCTGTTCTTATTGGGACCAGACGTCTCCCTTATCGAGTCTGTTATGACGGGTCACTATCTCATTGAGACTAATAGTCTTCAGATTTAACTTTTGTAGAAGCTGCCGTGGCGAAGGGGAGGCGGCAGGCTACGCAAAGCAAATCTGGCTGATATTAGCATCCTCCAACTCTTGAGCATTTTTGCTTGTTCTTGTTCAAAGATAGGGACTAGGAAAATATCATCTGTTCCCTTTGTGTTTATACACCCACACAAATAGATGAGCGCAGAGAAATCGCTCGAATTTTTTTGGAAAACATTCCAAAATGTACTCGTAACTACTTATAAATATATTAAAAAAATTCAAATCAGTGAGGACAAAATATTCTGAGAGCCAAAAGAAACGGATAAATTACATTAATGACGTTTTTGGAGGGAATGGTGTGTCCAAGGAACAACATATGTATGAATGGATATGGAATCGTTAAGAAATATTTTTAAGGAATTTCCTGATGACGAATGTGAAGGAGAATCGGATTGCATTGGAAGTATAACATCACAGCGACAGCAACAGAGAACAGAAACTTGTTGTGATATTTCATTCCAATCAATATTTACTCTATAGAAATTAAATTTATAATTCTCTTTGAGTTTTCTGTATAAATTCAAATTCAATTTCCCAAGATGCTGATTTAAATTTTTTCTTGCCATTGAGGTCCGAAGTTGTCAAATGTTGTTTATACCAATTCCAAGATGTATCTAGTACAGGTGGTAGCGTTAAAACAGCAGATTAAATTGTTTCTTGTCCTTGTGGTTGTTGCCTAAAATTACAACAACTCCTCCTGATATAACCTGAAATGAGTACATCTTGACAATTTGATCAACTGAATTTGACAAGGTCGGCTCCTGAAATAAAAACAAAATGCCTTCAATTCCTACTGCGTCTACCTTATTTATTTTGCCATGCAATTTCCTAATAAATTCCATGCAGGGATAGGTAAATGCTTTTCCCATTCGGTAAGCTGTGTGCATTTCATTGCTTAGACTTACAAATCGGGACCAAACGGGAACATTAGAGCAGGTTGATCGTAGTTTAAAAAAAGTTATGGGAGTCACACCCTAGTTTTGAAGCTTATGATGGGAACATCCCAGAAATATGAAAATGTTTTATTTCGTGCACCCTACATACAGGTAATATTTTTTTTACTTCTGCTTCTGTGGTTGAAAACCGATCGTGGAATGTAGATTATCGTTGGATTTCTATCGGCGACGGCTATTTTTATCCCGTACATCAATTTTAACTCCGAGGACAATTATGACTGGTCTACTCAATTTAAGTTAAACTTTCTAATAAAAAAAATTCATCCCATGAAGGGATTGGGGAGGGCTTCTATGCGTTTTCTAGTTTCGCACCCACTAATTGGTACCTACAGTTTTACATTGGTTCTAGACGGTATTTTGAGAAGCCTTTTCACGGTTAAATATTTGGCAGTGTCGCCGTCACTAAGTGATGTGTCCGCCGTCGAAAGAAATGTATACGTAGGTTGGTCAGAGCAGGGATCGAACGCATGTATAAAAGCCCCGCACATAGGTTTATTAGGTTTATCAGATCTGAACCCAACAAAAAAAGTACGTAGAAGAAAAAAAGGCAGTACAGTCAACGCTCGGTATAACGCATGATATATTGTCAGGCCCATTCGTTAAAGCGAAAAATTCTTCCAGTTTTTTTTAAGTAGCAATTTTATTTAAAAAAAAACAAAAGCTAATTCACATTTCAATGCCTTTTTTGTTCCAGACGCATTTGCACATAAAAGAGCAGTTATCCTTTCCTTTGAAAGTTTTCTGCCTGGAGCTGTTACCTCTCCAGCATGAACATATGTCTTATCGGGTAGCATCTTCCAATATAAACCTGTTTCATCAGCATTAAATACTGCGTCATGCGTCAAGCCCTCGTTTATTATGATTTGGGTAATCTTTCTCTTAAAGGGTTCTACCAAATCATCTCTCGGTGATAACTTTTCACCAGATTCTTTTAAGAGTCTTATGCCAAACCTTTTATTTTATTTTATGCCAAACCTTTTTTTAAATCTGGTCAACCAACCATCACTAGCATTAAATTCAACATCATTGATCTTTTTTTGGATTTCCACTGCTTTTGTTTTCAGCCCTATTCCATTCACAGGAACAAACAATTTTCTTTGCGTAAGGAACCATTCATATAACTTCTCTTCCATCTCAGGATATTCTCCCTTTCTCAGAGATCGGCGGTTTTTTGAACTATTATTAGTGTTTTCCAGATTATTTAAAATTTTTCTTTTCATTGTTTTTAAATTGCATATTGAAGACTTCGATATGCCATACTTTTTTGAAATTACTGATAGGGATAAACCACTTTTACAGTCTTCCAAAATTTTAACTTTTTCACTTAAACCAATTCGTTTTCTATTTCCCATGATATTTTGAAACCATCTAGCTTATGATCAAGAGAACAAGTGTGTACAATGTAAACACAAAAACCAAACGGTATTATAACAGTCAAAGTCAACACATACAAACAACACACAGCACACATAATTAAAAAAAAGTACACTTTTTATTACAAAAATCTTAAAATTATGTACAGAAAACTAACAATTTAAGCCAATAGGAAATAAAAAAATGCTGTGCATATTAGTAACAATTTATAAACTAAATCAAAAACGAACAAACTAAGTGATAATAAATATTTGTTTGTGATAAAAATTACAACTAGCCAGGTGTTTCACATTTTGCTCAATGCTTCTAACTTTACCAAAAATATTTGAATCAAATCGGCCATATATATTTTAAGATATATTGAAATATATTCACAATTGCCTGGTGTACGGACAATTGTTTGATACAGTGTAGGAATGTGAGGTTCGGTACATATACTACTGACATGATGCAACTTACTTTTTGGGGAAAACCAATGAAAATACGGCTATTAAAAACGTCAGACAATGAAGCTAAAAAGTGCCCACAGGTACGAATAAATATGAATATCATTGAGGTCAGTTTCGAGAGAATCCTAAATATCTTTATCCCTACAATGAATGTTTTAAAAAAAAATCAGGAAATCTTATTGAGGCTAGAATAATTGCTGGAAATTATAACGGAACCAATGCCTTGATTCCACAAATTCCCATGATACCAACATACATGCCCATTGATTTCAAAATATTGCAGTTTCCGATTCGGTTGCCATTTGTGATGACCATTAATAAAGCGCAAGGGCAGTCACTTCAAGTCTGTGGCTTAAATTTGACAAATCCGAGTTTTTCCCACGGACACTATATGTGACCTGGTCTACGAAAAAGGAGCTTACGTGCGAAAACTAGTTTTCTGTGAAAAAGCTGTTAAAAGTAAGCAACTCGTTTCGTCAGTTTCTCATTCTCTCGTTAATTGTTCTCCGCGCCGGACGGCCAGTAAGTGTTGTTGTTGGTCCAGTAAGTGTTGTTGTTGGTCCAGTAAGTGTTGTTGTTGGTCGGAATATTATTATAGTTCATCGTGTAAGTTGCTAGTGTGGAACATTTCAAAAAGTAACACTGAAGAAGTGACGTTTACTGTTTCTGTTGATTATCGTCTTCGCATTTCGCATGAAATGAAACATGAGTGTTGATGAGGAGTTCAGTGCCGTATACGGACAATATTTCCATGAAAAGGATGATGAAAACGATGATGAAAACTATGAAGAGAGCGATGATGATGAAGACGAAGTATGTGTATCTCAGGCAGAAGATGATACCGAACAAACTTTTTTTAACATGGACCTGTATGTTGTTGATGTAAAGGAGGAGGATCTGGTAACAAAATTGCTGTCAAAAGATTGTTGTAATAATGAATGCCATACACTGATACCACGGGAAATGATCGAGAGTACGCGGAACAATTGTTCAGAGATGTCGAAAAATGAACTTGATTTAGTGACACTAAGTCACATCGAAGCTGGAATTATGAGTAACGAAAAGCTAGAAAGTGTATACGCAAAGCTTGCTGGGCGGAAGAAATATGGACAGAGCCAGGATACAGAAGTTATGAGGCATAGAATTCAATTTACCTTCTACAGAGTACCTGTTTTTCGTTCGTTTTTCCTTTTTGTACATGCCTGTACGACGAAGCGTTACGAAAATTTAGTACGTCATTTTCACGCACAGAGTGTAACAGTGCGCCAACACGGACTGGCAAATAAACCGAGTATACATCCAAAGTCATTTAAACCGGCTGACATCGAAAAATCTGTTAAATTCATCGAGTCTATAGCCGATTTAATGGCTCTTCCTCTGCCCGGACGACTCCCAAAATTTAAGGGCATTATTACCTGCAAACCTACTATAAAGACACTCGTTCTTTCTGTGACAATTGTGTTGGGCAGAATAAGAATAACACTGTACTATCATATCTGCAATGGTGTTTGGCTCGGGGTCTTAACAAAACTATTTTATTCAATTTTGTACTTACCGGGCACACTAAGTTCGCGCCTGATCGTTACTTCGGTATTTTCAAAAGTAAGTATGCCGTCAGTAACTTCGACACGTATTCAGATTTACTGCAGTGTGTCGAGGCATCATCACCTGGGGGTTACAATAAAGCTGTATCGGCTGAAAAAGTAGTCTGGTATGAATGGGACAGCTATTTTAAACCACTGTACAAGTCACTTGTTGGAATAACGCAATTCCATCATTTCATAATCTCTACAGATTGTGTAAAAACAAAGAAATTCGCAGACAGTGAAGAAGTGCAGTCCTTTAAGCTTCTGTTAAAACCTATCGATCCTGAAATGCCGAAAGTTATACAACCAGCCGGTTTATCTTTGGAACGTACGTGGTACATCTATCACAATCTTCGCAGCTTAGTTTCGGATATATCTAAAGTAGATATTGTGGCTCCATTGCCGAAAGATTTGCCATCGAAGAAACGGAAGGCAAAAACTAGTGAAGATGTTCTCAAACCAGACGAGGAACCAGGTCCATCTTCCTCAGCATCAACACGTAAAAAGATCTCAAGGAAAACGACAACAAAGAAAAATACATAAACTACTCAGCATTATTATTTTTGGCCCATAATACGTTTTTCTACTGTATAATCATGTCTTTATAGCTTATAAGTCAATGTATTTTGTTCATTACCAATAAATTATATTTTGTCGTATTTTTACTCTTCTTTCTCTACATTTTAGTACACTTCTAAGCAAGTTAGGATTTTCTGCTTTTCACCACGTGAAAAGCATCTCATCTTCCATCCGAATCAACCAAAAAGTGAAAATTGATTTTTTGACACCTAAGCCCCCTTTCCGTAGACCACATATGTTGCATGTTCACGTGTGGGTAAACCTTCTGACTTATATACATTTGCACCAGATGGCAAAACTAGAAATATTGTACTTATATATCCTAGAGCACTTGAATAAATAGTAAAACAATAGCAAAATTCTGTTTCATTAAAATTACGTGGCGAAGCGCATCGGGTACCGCTATTATAGTATAATAAGAAGCTTTTGAGACAAATCAGCACACGATCGAAATCTAAACAAATCTACTTCTAACAAATAGTTATTTTACACTGTTCTTCATAATATTCCAGGTTGATTTGCCCATTGTATTTTTCTTCACTCTTTGGCATTACAAAAGCTTTGAAGGCAAAACGAAGTTTGGCGGTTAGAGCTAGTTTAGTATACATTTGTGTTTTAAACCCAACAAAAGTAAATTTAGAAAAGAAAAAGTGAAATAAGTTTTAAAAAAGTACACTTTGTTAAATAAAAATTTAAATTTTCTCAAAAAAAAAAGTACAAAGTAACTTTTCTTAAAACAATACTTTATTGTAAAGAACTACTTGGCTTAACAAAAGTAAATTTTCTTACAAAAAGTAACTTTTCTTAAAAAAAGTAATATTTTTCTTTCCTTTTCCTTCCTTTTCTTTAAAGAGTACCTTTTTTGTGAAACAAATTAACATTTCATGAGATAAGTACATACTGTTAAAAATTTACCTATTCTTAAAAAAGGACCAATTCGAAAAAAAATTACATTTCTTAAAAAAAAAAAACATTTGTTCAAAAAAATACCTTCTCTTAAAAAAAACACACGTGGCAGTTGGGGGACTGCCGACAGAAGCTATGCTCCAACTTACTTTCGATTGTTTTTTAATATTTTTGAAACACAATGATTGAAAATATATATAGTTATTTATTATTACTATTATTATTAACACTTAATTGCGAGCACATACAACATTTTTCGTCGTTTAATGAGCATAAGGTTTCTCTTTCTCTCTTTCTCGTACTTCTAGTAACACAAATACACAAATTAATGTGTAGTTGTTTGCGTGTGTCCATTGTACCTGTTTGTATTTGTTTTTTGTTTGCACTAGCTTCCAACCAACTAGCCTACAAACCTGTTGTGAGAGTGTTAATGTTATTTTGAAAGAGTTGAAAGATGAGCTTTATTTTCCGTGAAGTTTGACAAATTGTAATAACTACATGGTGATATGAAAGCTTGCAAAAGTGAAATCCGGCACATTGTATTTAAAGTCATGTTGATTAAAGCTTTCTGAAATATTAATATGGTTGTAATCTGTGCTGGATTGATCCATGTTATTGATAACAGGTTAGCTACTTTTATTTCTACTAGTCCTGTAGAGGTGGCGCTGGTATATGATAAAGCTTATTCTGTTAAGTTTGATCCATGTTATTGATAACAGGTTAGCTACTTTTATTTCTACTAGTCCTGTAGAGGTGGCGCTGGTATATGATAAAGCTTATTCTGTTATGTTTGATCCATGTTATTGATAACAGGTTAGCTACTTTTATTTCTACTAGTCCTGTAGAGGTGGCGCTGGTATATGATAAAGCTTATTCTGTTATGTTAAAAATAACGGTACTATCACCTCACGCATTTTCGTTATGCCATTTTTTCCCAGTTAACTCCGTCTCTCAAAGCCCGCTGTAAGAAGCATAGCTTCAAAAACTTTTTCTTACAAAAATTCCATTTCTTATAAGTACTTTTTTTAAAAAATAAAATACTACCTTTTCTTTTCTTGAGATAAGTAGCCTTCCTGATAATAAGTAAATTTTCTTAAAAAATAACCTTTTCCTAAAAAGAGTACAACTTCTTTAAAAAGTACTGGTTCTTAATAAAAAGTACTTCTTTGTAAAAAAAATTCACACTCTTATAGCATTTTCTTACAAATTGTACCTATCATGAAAATATTACCTTTTCCTAAAAAACATTAGCTTTTATTAAAAGAAGTACTCTCTATAAAAAATTACCTTTTCTGGAAAATATAAGTACTTATTTAATACATATTCTTACAAAAGAGACTTAAAAATATCCCTTTTTTTAAATACATTCCACAAAAAAAATTGTTTTCTAAAAAAAAATATGTACATTCTATACTAAAAAATTTATTAAAAAAAACTATCATTCTACAAAAATTATCTTTTCTTAAAGATCCATTTAAATTATCGTATTTTCCAATGTATCCCTTAGGCGTGTTTGAACTAAGTAGTACGTAATATATAGCGAAAGGAACTTCGTTCCAACCGGATGTCCCCTGACACCTCATGTAATTTTTATTTCATGCACCCAACATACCGCTAATAGTTTTTTGTTAGTGCTTTTTTTGTTTGAAAACCGATCGTGGATGTAATTTGTCGTTGAATTTTTATTGGGGGCGACTGGAAAGACTGGTTTACTCAATTTAAGTTAAACTTCCTAATAACAAAAGTGGTTTCCCATTACATCCCATGAACGGATTGGGGAGGCTTCTCACAATCAGTGAGCTATGCGCTTTCTACTTATAGTTTTGCACTTACTAATTGGGACCTACAGTTCCGGACGGTATATTGAGAAGCTTTTTCATGGCTAAATATCCGTCAGCGTCGCCGTCACTAAGCTGTAGGTTGGTCAGAGCAGGGATCAAACCCACGTTCCCATGTACAGGAGGCCCTCACACTACCTTTGTACCTCCGACAGTGGTGTTACCAAAATTAAGTAAAATTTGTAATCTAAATTTAAGTTAATTTTTACGTTAAATTTGGGATATGCTTTTTTTGAGTGCAGCTCGTACAAATGTTAGATCGCGTGCTGCCAGATTATGCACAGGATATTACAAAAACGAAAATAACTGTTCACTGTGCCAGAATCTTGCCTTTTCCCCTCACGTAGTAATATTGTTGATTTTATCAAAATCATTTAATTTGCAGACAAATTTTATTTTGTGGATGCTTGTTCGGTGTCGAATGAGACAATACAGTAATTTCGAATGAGATAATACTTTTATATTGCAAAACCGGACTGGGGTCGAATTACAGCATCCGCTTCGTAAAGGTATCACGATTACAAGAGTTTTTAAAGCGTAAATTTTATGGTACGTTCCAAGAAGCTGTTATTGAAGAAATCTTAATCCTCTGTTGATTTCATACATTTCTTATATTTGGATTCAAGTTTATATTTTATCGAGCTCGCAAAATATGGATCACGGTATAAGTCGGATGCAGTAATTCGAATCCTGAGCTGTGTTAGTGCGGCCTTATCATACTTGTAAATTATTAGTCATTGTTTTAGT
Organism: Phaonia tiefii; assembly: GCA_963931995.1. Classification (NCBI taxonomy): domain Eukaryota; kingdom Metazoa; phylum Arthropoda; class Insecta; order Diptera; family Muscidae; genus Phaonia; species Phaonia tiefii. The sequence continues at coordinate 57,723,848 of OZ008370.1, forward strand.
CAGTTTTTAATGATTTTGGCCGAATGTTTTGGGTCGTTGTCGTGCTGAAAAATCACTCTTTCAGTAGCAGGACCCATTTTTTCTATAGTAGCTCGTAAATGATTTTGAAGAATTGAAATAAATTGTTCTTTTTTCATAATACACTAAATTTTAACCAGAAGACCTACACCATTATTTGTAATACATCCGTATACCATTATAGTATCATGGTTTGTGTTACTGCGTTCGTGGTAATAGTATGTGGATCTTTGGTCCAGTACCAACCACAGTCATCGGAGTCAAATCGAGTAATTTTTGTCTCATCAGACCATATAACCTATATCACAAGGCGCAATTGTATTTTTGTTACTTAAAACGAATCGAATTTAATACTTTATCTTCTTCCAGTCAGCCTCAGTCCAGTTTTCGTAGACCTGGGCGAATTTATCACGACACTTTTTTTTCCTTCTCTGCAGTGATAACATCCAATCATTTGAGACTTTGACGAGCTGTCGACTCACTGGCGTCAATATTTAATGCTTTTAGTGCTGCAGCTGGGGCTATTATATTCTCACTTTTTACTAATTTTGATAAATAACGACAAGCTCCCGTCTTTCTAGCGCGTCCAGGAGCAGCTGAAGTTTTGATATTTTTCTTCCATTATAACTATATGACCTACATTCAACTTTTTCAACGTTCCGAATAGAATTATTATTTTTCACTACATTTGGAGGCTATATTTGAGTTTCTGGATCTATAAAGAGTTGAAGTGAGTACAACATTGAGTATTGTTTACACATTACGCTCTTTTAAACATATATGTATGTATAATTGTTGTATTGTATCTCAGTTAGATTGCACTTTTTAAATTTAGTGTAATTTTGTGCAAGTGGCAACTCTGAAATTTGGCTACCGTCAAATATATTTGATCCGATTATTAAAAAAGGACCGCTTTACGAAAGAACAACTCGTTATAATTGTGAAAACATATTACAAAAATTTGAAAGTTATGCTGAGACCGCTCGCAAACCTCGAAGAATTTTCAGTCGAGAAAGTGAACCTAATGTGTCAACCATTCGAAGTATGGTCGAAAAATTTGAAGAAACTGGGTCGGTTGCGGACAGTAAGACTCCTTCGCGTCCACTTACCGATGGGTCTCTTGAAAACATTGCTGCTGTAAACGAGAGAGTCGCCGAAACGCTAAAAGCTAAAACCAGCAGACAATGGAAAGCACCGGCAATTCGTTCAATGGCTAATGGAGCAAAGTGAAGTCAAAGGCAATTTTTCAAAAACCTTCTTCTCCGATGAAGCACATTTCCATCTGAATGGCATCGTGAATATACAAATTTGTCGAATTTGGGGCTCAGAAAATTCTCATGCAATCCATGACAAACAAATGCACCCACAACGAGCAACTGCATGTTGGGGATTTTGGTCAGGCGGCGTGATTGGAGCTTACTTTTTTGAGCCCGACATTGTAGTGACTGTGAATTCCCAAATATGGGATCTTGAGGACCAACCAGTGGTCATATATGCCATAATGCAACGACGCCATATTGCTGTGAATTATGAATAAAATACATGCATTCAATTTATGAGGATACAATATATTATTGAATTCAACGTCTCATTGTAATACTACCCAATTTTTCTTTTATAAACGTTTCCGGGTTCAACTTTAGGGAACAAAGCTTACCTCTAAAACCATGCTTTTGGGGGTCTTTGCTTCAGAACATCGGCAGAAGAGTAATTTTCCGGTCACAAATTGCCAGAAATCTGATTCTTTCACCAAATAAGAGTAAACCTTTGACTATGAAACTACATTTCTTTACTCATCACCATTTACATTTATCAAGTTCCATGTAATTACGAGGTGGAGCAATAAGTCCGTGGCTTTTCGAACTTCCCTCGTAGTTATATGAAATGCGTTTAGCAGCTGTTCAAAACATACAACTTCGTTAATTTTTTTAAAAATGGAAAAAAGTGAATTTTTTTCTAAATAAAAACATCTAATCAAACCAAGGAAAAGCTTGCTAAATAGTCGCACAAGTACAAGTGACGCTGAACGTTCTGGACGGCCAATTGAGGTCAATATACCCGTAAATGTCAAAAAATCCACGATATGGTGTTGGCCGATCGAAGAGTAAAAGTAGGTAAGATTGTTGATGCCATAGGCATTTCAAATGGCTGTGTGGTTTCTATTTTAAATGATCAGTTGGGTTTAAGAAAGCTGTCTGCAAGATGGGTGCCCCGTTTGCTCTCAATTGACCATACACGTAATCGTGTGACAACTTCAAACGTTCGTTTGGAGTTCTTTAGCCGGAATTTTGCGACGTTTCGAAACTGTGGATGACACATGGATCCATTACTACACTCCGGGGACCAACCAGCAGTCTAAACAATGTATTTCTCCGGGTGAACCGGCTTCGAAGAAGGCCAAGGTAAGTTTGTCGGCCAATAAGGTGATGGCAGCAATTGTTTGGGATGCACGCGGGATAATCCACATTGATTACCTTCAAAAGGTAAAAATAATAAACGGCGAATATTATGAAAACTTATTGGACCGATTTAACGAGGATTTAAAACAAACGACCCCATAGGGCCAAGAAAAAAGTTATTTTTCATCAAGGTAATGTATTAATTGGGCTACAAATTCGTACCTCATCCGCCATATTCTCCTGATTTAGCCTCCAGTGACTACTTCCTATTTCCAAACCTAAAAAAAAACTACAATATATTCTAAACTAGCTGGACCCGGCAAACTTGGTTTTGCCTTCAAAGTTTTTGTAATACCAAAGGGTGAACAAAAATACAATGGGGAAATAAAGCTGTAGTTGACTGGAATATAATGAAGAAGAGTGTAAAATAACTATTTGTTAGAAGTAGATTTATTTAGATTTCGATCGTGTGCTGATTTGTCTAAAAAGATTCTCAGCGCTTCGCTACTGTATTGTAATTTTAATGAAACACACTCTTGTTATTTCTTTTTCTATTTATTCAAGTGCTCTAGGATATATAAGTACAATATTTCTTGTTTTACACTCTGGTGCAAATATATATAAGTCTGAAGATTTACCCACACGTGAACATGCAATATATATTGTCCGAAGGAAAAACACAGATTTCTCAAATTTAAGCCACAGACTTGAAGCGACTGCACTTGCACTTTACTGATGGCTATCGCAAATGCAAACCGAATCGGAAACTGTAATCTTTTGAAATCGATGTTCATGTGTGTAGGTAACATGGGAATGCGTGGCATCAGGATATAGGTTCCTCATTCTTCATTTTAAAAAAAGAATCATTATTGGGATAACTAAATGTAGGATGCTCCCAAAACTGACCTCAATGATATTCATATTCATTCGTACCTGTGGACACTTGCTTAACTTCATAGTCTTACGTATTTAATAGCCGTATTTTCATTGGTTTTCCCCAAAAAGTAATTTGCAACATATAGTAGTATATGTACCGAAATTCACATTCCTACACTGTATCAAACAATTGTCCGTTCACCAGGCAGTTGTGAACATATTTCAATATATCTCAAAAGATATAGGACCTATTTGATTCATATATTTTTTTAAAGTTAGAAGCATTGCACTTTAAAAAAATATTTAAAAAGAAACGGCCATATATTTTTTTGAGATACATTGAAATGTGTTCGCAAATTCCTGGTGTACGGACAATTGTTTGATATAGTATATGTAATAGTCAAATGCTGACGTGGGCGGGCGGCGCCTCGGCCCTTTTTGGCAACTTACTTCCAAATAGCCTGTTCGTATCTGTGGGCCAACTGTAACATACTGTGAAATTTTTAGGACGATCAAGATATTATGACTGCTATAACGGTTTCTTTAAAAGGGGCGTAGCACCGCCCACTTCCACCCTGGCTGTAATTCATACTGTACCAACAACATATGTATATACTGAATTTCATTTTCGGTTTATTAGAAAAGCCGTCAGAGAGATTTTTTAAAAAGGGGCGTGGCACCGCCCACTCACACCGTGGGTGTAATTCGAACTATACAAACAACATATAGACCAAATATCATTTTCAGACCTCTGATAGTTTATGAGATACATCTGTACAATATTTCAAGTTGCACGCCACGCCCACTGATCCGAACCCGCGCGTTTTTTGGTGGCTCACGAATTTTGCTGCCAAATGCATCCACACAAATTTTCAAGGTGATTGGTGAAACAGTCCTCCAGATATTGCGTTTTCAAAAACATTTGTTTTCACCACCGACCACACAGCTACATTCTGTGAAAATGTCAAAAAGAACGGTCCAACCGTTTTCGAATCTATACGATAATGCACACAAACAAACAAACCAACAAACGCAAACTCATTTCATATATATGTATATATATATAGTGGTTACAGGCGCCACCTTGAAAACTTCCCATAAACAAGAAATATTCCACCATATGTTAGTCTAGACACAAACCAAAGCAAAAGTACCCATTATAGTTGTTAATACAGGATTGTATAAAGTTGATAAAAAAAAGTTTTTTATTTTTTTTCATTTAGTCCCCATCCCGCAACGTGCGATAAGGAAATTCGATCCAAAAAGTGTAGAAAAATGGAAAAGAAATGTGGGACTTCTGTGCGTTCTCTCACAAAACTAGTGCGAGGACCACAAATACTTCGTGGATACTCCTTCAGTAAGATGATTATAACCAAATGGGTTTTAAACATCAGAAGATTTTGGCCAATTTTTGGTCAGAAATCATTTTATTGGCATAATTAATTTGCAATTAAACACTACATTAATTCTTTAAGGAAATAATTACCAAATGATTAAAAAGCCAAATTTCATCGGTAAAACAATTCTTAAGTATGCACCTGATATTGTGATCAGTGATGAGAAATGGTACAATGGCAACTGATTTCGCACGATTTGGTTATATTTCAATCTACAACAGAAATTATAAAAAAAACATTTTATAGTTTGTACACTCCAAGGCATTATATATATTGTTTCGTAGATTAAAATGTATTTTAATGAAGGGATAAAAATTGCAGTTGAAAAGGTATTTTGTGCCCATCCTACCGAACATGTAGTTCAGGATTAATTATTGTTTTCTTGTTTTTACGCTGACTGATTACGTGAGGTGTCAGGGGAGACCCGGTTGGAACGAAGTTCGTTTCGCTATATATTATGTACTAGTACCAACACGCCTAAGGCGCCCGTCGAAAAATACGATTACTTAAATAGGTCTTTAAGAGAAGATAATAAACAATAATAAAGTTTTTTTAAGAAAATTGTTTTTTTATAGAATGTATTTTTTACCGTATATTTTTAGGTCCTTTTGGAAGAATATTACATATTCCGAAAAAGTTCCGTTTCTAAAAGAGAGCTACTTCTTTTCTTAAAAGCTAATGTTTTTTGAACAAAAGGTACTATTTTTAAGAATAGGCTTTCTGTAAGAAAAAGCCATAAGAATATAATTTTTTTTACAAAGAAGTAATTTTTTAAGAACAGGTAGTTTTTAAGGAAGTGATACACTTTTTAGGAAAACGTTATTTTTGTAAGAAAATGTCATTGTCTTCAGAAAGGCTATTTATCTCAAGAAAAGAAAAAAAATGGTTTTATTTTATTTTTAAGAAAATGAATTTTTGTACGAAAAGGTATATTTTTAAGAGAAGGTATTTTTTTTTTGAAGAAAAGGTTTTTTTAGGAAATGGGATTTTTTTTTAGTTTAGTCCTTTTTTCAGAATAGGTAAATTTTTAAGAGTAGGTACTGATCTCAAGAAAAGTTATTTTGTTTCACACAAAAATGGTACTATTTAAAGGAAAGGAAACACAATTTGTTGCAAGAAAATTAACTTTCTTTGAGAAAAGGTACTTTTTGTAAGAAAATTTACTTTTGTTAAGCAAAGGTACTTCTTTAAGATAAGGTATTTTTTTAATAAAAGGTACTTTGTTTAAGAATATGAATAGGTTTTGTTTTTTTGAGAAAATTTACTTTTTTTAAGAAAAGGCACTTATTTAAGAAAATTTTCTTTCATTTTAAACTTCTGTAACTTCGCTCCTCCCGAGCGGCGAAAGTCATGACTTGGAAGGCCTGAAATCATGACCAAACAGGCCTTCTTTGAAATATCCAAAGGCTTTCCTCTTCCGTTTTTTTTAACATTGCGTGAGATTGACAGGCAAGGCCTTCCTTGCCCATAGCCTAAAGAAGGTCGTAAAAGGCATGCAAAACGGAAGGCCTTAGAAGGGCCTTAGAAGGGATTTTAATTTATTTTTTTTTAAAGGAAAATAATATATAACCAACACTTTAGTTGCGTTTTCTTCTTCTATCTCTCAAGTGGCTCGGATGATATTAGCCTTATCGCTCTGGATTATTCGTATAAGATCGGTATTTAGCGACACTCCAAAAGGAAAGCCACTAGGTGTCAAATTGCAGCTCCGAGGCAGTCTTGACATCGTCAAGTCAGCTGATAACACGATTACCGAATTTAGTGCGCAAAGAAGGGATCGATTGTTTTATAAGCTGTGTGACATGCTGCGATTATTCACGTTCATATCTTTCATTTCAGCTCAAAAAAGTCACGAATTTGTATTTGGGCCACCCTTTATATTTTTGAGGTATTTTACCACTAATCACAACAATAAGTATAGTCTTTTACGCCATTTGACATTATTACATTTTGTAACAAGGATTGTTTCTTTCAATTTGATCGTATATTGGTTTTTTTTTTTGTTTAATAATTCTGTTTTGGAATATGTTTTTCCTATTTTATTTCTCCGGTATTCGCAATTATCGCCATATTATTAGCAGAAATGATTGTGTAATTGACAAGACTCGCATCATTAATCTCTTGTTAACAACATCTTATAATAACTAACTAAGAAGACAATTAATTGTGAACTGAATAATAAATGTTTTACGCTGACGTCAAATTGCCCGCTTCAAATGAGGCGAAGTGATAACATTTTCTGACATTTGTATAAAGCATGATTCAAGATGGCAAAAAATTGACGGAGCGAGTTGCTTTGCTTTTTTATATATTTTTAAAAAAGAAGGATTTGGACAAAAAGTCTTTAATGCCCAAAAATGGTCTTGCCTTTTTCCACGAAAATAGAAAAAATACATGCAATTTTTAAAACCCTGTTAAATCAATTCTACATCCTCAGTTATTTTACCTGTATTATTTTACCATGACAAAATCGTAGAAAACAGAAAACAAAACAATACGAATAAAGTAAAATACGAAGCGAGAATAATTTCTCCGACATTTCATCCCAATAAAAAATATATGGATTATGGAAATAATAAGTGAGCAATCGAAAGATTTTTTTTGTTTTGCTAAAAAATTACTCGAAGTTAGAAAAAAACGTTGATGGCTTGCTAACTACTCCGAAATCTATCAATTAACGCGCATCAATGTATTGTTGATGTACTATTTCTTGACATTTCTGTTAATTGTTTATTTTTTCGCTTTATTTACTTACCTATTTTCTCAGTGTCGTCGTTGACTTCAAAATGTAAAGACATGTTTTTTTAAGCATCGCGAATAGCTACTCGTATAGTAATAGATTATAAAAAATGTGACAATATTTTGTTAACATTTTTCCAAAATTGTGTGGCTAAACTATTGCAGGACGGAATTGTACACAGATTTATTCTACGAGACATCCCAATGTATATGTATTTATGTTCTTTCAGGAGATAAAAAATATTACTCCCTTTATGGTCTTTGCGGAGATAAAAAAGATTACTCCCTTGCTCTCCTTTACGAGATTAAAATGAATACTCCTTTTATCCTCCATTAGGAGCTCTAAAGAAGTTCTTGCCCCTAAGGACATGCAATGTTAAAAAGGAGTATAAAATGCATGTGGCTCGGAGGTTTGTGGAGTAATCCATTACTCGCAAAGGAGCGATCCAAGATTAAGTTTTGGTTGATCCTCTTTTTTACTGGAATCTTCGTTTCGTCCCGCTTCCCACATAGCTTTCACTCTGTATGTGCGCTAATTCATACAAACTTATATGTAGCCGCTTGTCGGCCAATATTATCCCATCACTTGTAGCACGAATTCTGTCGTCAGCTTTAGTTGTAATGCGATCCGAAATCTCAAAATTTATAAAATCTGTAGTTAGATCAAGTGGCGTCTGAGTGGCCCATTTTATAATAAAATAAAGTCCGGAAAGAAAGACTGCCCTACACTTTGATGTTATTTTACTAAGAAGAATGTGTTAAAAATATTTTGGGGTTAATTCATTTCCGTTTTGGGGTTTTGGCATATATTTGCATACTATCTTTTAGAGAATAATTCGCAATGCTACGATTATTCTGCCCCCCATTTCAAAGAATATTTTCCAGTATTAAGTAATTATTTACTGACATGATTCAAACTTATTCTCCTTTGATTAGAAATGTACTATTAAGAAATATAACTACAGGGTGGCTGATGAAAGCTGCTACCAAAAAAAATTGATAACTTTTTCCCGGAAGATGCTTGGAAAGGTGGAAGAGGACGATAACTTGCGCAATTGTCTTTTCATGTCTGATGAGTCTCATTTTGATCTGAACGGCAACGTAAACAAAGATAATTGTCGCGCAAGGAGTGGTTCCAACCCACAAATACTGCAGGAGAGGAAATTGCATGTATTGTCGGCCCATTCTTTTTGGAACAAAAAGGGACACAGCGTTACTGTTAAATGAGACCGTCATTTGGGCATGCTAAAGGAATTTTTCTTTCCGGAACTACGCCGAAAGAGAATTCCTTTCAACTCTGTGTGGTTTCAACAAGATGGTGCAACTGCTCAAGCTCATTTCAAGAAACTCTAACTTCCGTTGGCCCCACAGGTCACCTGACCTACCTCCACCGGACTTTTTCTTGTGGGGTTATTGTAAACAGGAAATGTACAAATCGCAACCGACAAATGTGGGTGAACTAAAACAATCAATTTTAGCGACAATAGCTGCAATTTCAGCCTCAACTTTGTGGGCAGTAATGGAAACTTTTTGCAAAGATGCCTCACCTCCATCAACTAGTAGGACAGGCATTTAAATTCAATTATCTTTAAGACTAATTAAACCATTTTGAATACAATTCAATGGGCTTTCAAATGAAAAAAGACTGAATAAAGTCCATGCATTAAAAAATAAGTTAATTCAGTTTCTTAAGGTAGCAAAATTCAATAGCCACCCTGTACCAGTTTTCTTAAAATTGTGAGTTTCGAACAAACTGTGCAACCGGTATTTTACTGCCGGTTTCACCGATATTTCTTCTGATATCGTATCTTTCAAATAAAAACAAATAATTCGATGTTCAATTACCAAAAAAATATTGTCAAAACCTTTAAAAAACTAAAATATGTACATAGTATATATTTTCCCATTACTTCCCATCTATCAGATCAGTGAGCTGAGAGTTTTCTAGTTTTAAACTAACCGATTGGGATCCAGAGTATTAAACCGGTTCTGAACGGGTTTTGAGTTGTGGTTTGCAATTTGTCCATGGATGAAACAATTTCCGCAATTCGAATTTTTTCTAATGAAAATTAAAATTTAACTTTCAAAAAATTAAAAGATGAGAACTTTTTTCAAATATTTGTTTACTTTATAATGCTTAACAAAACAAATTACTTATTTTTTTAAAGCAAAAGTTTATAGATAGTTTATATTGGTTGATATTTTAAGTGAAAAACCTCAATTAATTATAAAACCCGAAACCAATGAAAACCAAGGGTTTCCTCTAAAAAAAAAGGTAGATCCGGTATTTAAAAACTGATTTTTCAAAACAACGAAACCCCAGTTTCTGGAATTAACCTATTTTCAGTACTCTAGAAATGAGCCATAAGTCGTGTTCTCAAAGCTCAACCATGGGGATTCATCGTATGAAAGGGTATGGTCCATTGATTGGGCGAAGCTCCCCCTATCACTTCATGTGATGTAACAGGAATCTTGGTCAAATTACATTTTCAGTAATAAATCAAATGCTAGTCTGATCTTATTTCATATTTTGCATTATAAAGATAAATAAAATGAACAACTTTAGATGAAGACAACTGGTCGATGACGGGAGTTTAAGCTTTTTATATTATTTATTGCTTTTATTTCCATGGTGATGATGTTCGATGAAGATCGAAATATTGAAACTAGAATAAAATAGATGATCATAAAAAACGGCCCTGGAGCTCTAATTTTAAAATTGAAGAACTTAAAATGAAATAAATTCATAATTTTATAAGCACCTTCACTTTGAATCCAAAAAGTTGTAACAACATTTGGATCGCTTTACAGGGGCAAAAATTAAAAAAATTTTTTCTAACTTTGGCAATAATATTTGAACTTTTAAAATTAGAGGCCTACGATTCTATGCGAATATAAAGTTCTCATATTGTAAATATATTCACATTAATATTATTTGTAAATATTGTTGAGAAAACCAAACGTTTGATTGATAAACAACTTAATCTATCAAATTCAATGCAAATGTATTCCAACAGTAGAACTAAAAGACAAAGAACGAAAGCAACATAAATTTATTTTCTTGTTCTTATACCACAACCTGCAGCATATGCATCATGATATAAACAATTGAATTGTTACTTTTGGGTTATCATTTTTTACACTAAATAGGTAAATGATTTTTTTAAATTAAAATTTTTGAACAAAGAACATTTTATTGAAACTAGCGCACATTCTAAAAAGTTTAGGTTTAGGTTTAGCCACACAAATCTCAAATTTTATTGAAACTAGCGCAGATTCTAAACAGACTGGATATGTAAAAGTAGATCGGGAAACTATATGTTCTACCGTATAAAATGTTTGGAGAGCAAATCAAGATTCCACAGGACAGTAGATTATATTTGCTAATTAATATGGTCTATAATTTGTCAATAAATATGGTCTATTATCTATAATCAGTCAAATTTCCTTAAATGTTAGAGATACATAGACTGAATATACATTTAAGAAGAAACAAAAGAAGAAAGAAATTCTATTGCAAAATTTCACGATGCTTTTTTTTATTTTTCCGGATACCTGGTTGTGGAACGTTACATCAAAAGCGGCTCTGGCTTAAAATCATATCCAGTAATAGCACAATTTCTGAAAACAACCCGTATTTGTACCACCTATAACCTTGTGGTGAGTATAAAAACTTGAAAGCGCACAGCTTACTGGTTGTGAGATGCTCTCCCCAATTCCTTCACGGGGTGTAATGGGAAACCATTTATTTTTAACTTTGCGGCCGCCTGTAGTGCAATGGTGAGTAGGTGAGGCTCTTGTTTACGAGAACGTGGTTTCGATCCCTGCTCTGACCACCTTACATGTCTATCGACGACGGTCACCCCGCTTAGTGACGGTGACACTACGAGAACTTAGTCAGGAAAGAACTTCTCAAAATACCGTTCGGTACCGGTGGAAAACTATAGTTCCCATTCGCTGAGTGTAAAACTATTAAGCGCACAATTCAGTGATTGTGAGGAGCTATTCCATATCCCTGCACGGGATGTAATACACCCGCAGGAAATGTATTCGACTTAGTCGTAACCTAATACTCTAGGTGTCATCCCATCCGAATTAGAGGTTGTCATAACCGGATTAGGCGTATTCACAACCTATTAGAGTTTGCTCCAAACGGACGTTAGTTGTGGGATGAAACTCAGTAGTGGCAACCTCAATTCGGTTGTACCAACTAGAATTCGGTGGCATGTACTATATATATATACATTACTTCCTACTGATTACTGAAATTCTGGCAATTTTAAGGTGATTTATTTTAAATTTTCAGACATTAATGGCTATAAATTTTATATATCGACCTCAGGACCTAGCATTAGACATGTGTTCCATTTATTTATTGTCGGCATTAATTCAGTAGCCACTTTCATTAAATTGTCAGATTAAAAAATTAATTAGATTAAAGATTTTACCACATTCCTCCAGAAATATAAAGAATATGTTTTCAAAACAGATTCAATGCTTAGAGTGGTGCAATGCTTAGAGTGCGCTCCTCTTGTACATGATATCCTGGGTTTGATCCCTGCCCTGATCACCTTGAATTTCGTTCGCCGGTGGTCACTTAATAAAAAATTACCCAAAACACCGTTCGGATTCGGTGTAAAAAGTGTAGGTCCCAATCAGTGAGTATGCAACTAGAAAGCGCACAGCTCACTGCTTGTGAGAAGCTCCCCTCAATTCCGTCATGGGATATAATGGGGAACCACTTATTTATTTATATCGTGAACAAGACTTTCTGTAAAAATTCTAAAAATTTTTGTTATAAAGGTTTTTCCAATAAGGCCTTGATAACTTTTTTTTAAAATAAAACGCAAACCATATGAGATATTTCCAAAACTTTATGATCAACTTGAAATACAATCAAAAGGTTTATGAATGGAACTCGAGTTCGTTCATATGGCCACCGCGGGCACGTCGCCAACGGTAGATTCCTTGGACCCAATTTTCGATGACTCCGTCACACATTTCGGCCGTAACGGCCGCTATTTCGCATTCAATGTTTGCTCTGAGTTCTTCCAACGTCGCGGCTTGTTGGCATAGACCAATGATTTGACATAGCTCAAAAGAAAAAAGTCTAGAGGCGTTAAATCGAACGAACGAGACGGCCAATTGACTGGTCCATTTCATGAGATAACACGCTCACCAAACTTACTCTTCAATAAATCTATTGTAACGTGTGCTGTGCGGCTTGTGGCACCGTCCTGTTGAAACGACATGTCATCCAAGTTCATGTTTTGCAATTCGGGCCAAAAACAATCGGTACACATGGTGCGATAACGATCGCCATTCACAATAACGATACGATCGTCATTGTCATCGATAAAATATGGCCCAGCGACGCCGCCGGCATGAAAACCGCACCAAACAGTTATTTTTTGTGGATGAAGTGGTGATTCATGAAGCACATGTGGATTTTCACCAAACCAATAGCACATATTTTGCTTATTGACGAACCCATTGAGCCACATATGAGCGTCGTCACTGAAGATGATTTTGCGATGAATTCATCATCTTGGCACATCTTCTTCAGATTCAAATCGGAGAACGTACGTCGCGTCAAATGGTCCATCGGCTTCAATTCTTGAGTCAACTTGATATTGTATGGGTGTAAACCAAGATCTTTACGCAAAATTCGCCATAAAGTGGTTCTTGGGAACGCCGCGGAATCGACTGATTTGGATCGTTTGCTACGGACGCCTGACCGGCAGCGATATTTTCATCACTTCGACTAACCCGTTGTCTCACTGGCAGGGCAGCATCACACAATGAATATGAAGACTCAAATTTTTGCACTAAACTTGTTATTGCTTGTCTACTAGGTGGAGAATAACGACCGAAAATTGGAGTTAACGCTCTTAAAGTTGCGGTCACCGACTCCGAATTTCGGTAGTACATTTTTATAATTTGCATACGTTGTTCCTTCATGTACTTTACCATGTTGAGTTAAGTGAAAAAGCGAAAAGTAACAGTTACATGATCAGTGAAATAGTGCGTTCACAAAATAAATTCAAAGTTGTCAAGTACCTATTGGAAAACCCTATATTAAAATAATAAAATTCTTATTTTTTCCGATTAAAAGGTAATGCATTAGCTTTAGAGCGAGCGAGAATGAAATAATATAAAAAAAAATATAACTTGTGGAGGTACTAAGTGATTTTCGGTCGACAGTTTCGGCAAATTCTAATTGCCTATAAAGTTGTTAAATATTCGATAGATGATATTAACAATGGTATCAATTCAGGCACAGTGACTAAGCATCTGATGTGGAATATGCCGCTTAGTTCAAAGCTAGTCATGCCAGTGAAAGTGCTTTCCTGAGTTATCTATTATTCCAACGAAAACCAACCATGTTTCTCTTACAAGAGTGTATCAGACCTTGAAAATTTGTAGTATGACCTGCTCATACATTAAAATTCAAAACTAACAAAAATATAGCCATTACGAGAAATATAAAATTTTCCCATTTTTATCAAAAACGCCCTAATTAATGTCTGTGAATGCAGCTGGCGCAGTTGGGGAATGTATTACGAGTATTAATGGCGATAAATACATATTCCGAGTTAATTTCTGTTTTATGCTTTTCATTTCATTGACTCGACTCGACCGATATTCCCAAATTATATTTTAAATTGCCCAGATGGGAGGGCCGTGATGATATGCAGTTGGGATTAATTGGCATCAGTTTAATTTATTACAGCTTTATTTAATTTTGAAAATTTTGAACGGAGTTCTCATAATATCTCCGCCACAAGGATTGGCAAGAATAAAACTTCGACGAGATAGAATTAATTTGAATTGAACAATAATTTAAGACACTACAAAAATGTGTTTGCATGTATGATACATTTTGTAGTAATAACAGTTGAAGAACCATAGGCAGTAATTACATGAAAGGAAATTAAGCGAGTTGCAGATAAATGTCTGCAAGAAGTGCATCGAGTATTGTCATAAGTATTATGATAACATTATGATAGTCTGATTTACCTCCTCTATTAGTTTTTAAATTTATGTCAATTCCTTGTAGTCCGGTCAAAATAAACATTTCAAATTGCATTAACTCGCATAAAGCTGAAAATTGGCATAGACCTTCAGTTTACGAATACAAATAATATGTGAAAAGTCCCCGTTGATCCGATGCTTGCTAAAAAAGATATTCGAGGTCAAAGGTCAAAAATATACGTTTTTTGCATTTTTTTCGTAAACGGTAAATATATCGCGAAAATGGTTAAAGTAAAAGTTGTAGATTATTAAATTTCCTACAAAAAACGTTCTTATACTTTTTTGCTACGACCCACCATTCCAGAGATATGGCGATCCCAAAAGTAGGAAGAGCCGTACTCTGCGTAATATGCACACATTTCCGCACCACCTATGAGGTAGTGTGCTCGGCGCTTTTTTTTTAACGTGGTCTCCCCGATAGGAATATTCCACCAGACGTGATTCAGTGTTTAGTGTGTATTATTAAAAAATACAATATGAAATAAAATATGGTATTATTGGAAATTATTTCATAAAATTATGTGAATTGATTTAAAAAAAATTTTAATCTGACTGATAGTCTTCGAGCTCAACTTCAACTATAATGTCTTCGTTTTCTCCTTGGTTTTCTTCTACTTCTTCTTGTATATCTGTACATTGTTCAAATAAAAATTCATCAGATGATTCTTCGTCGATATCATTTAAATTTTCACCTGAGGCAATTGATATAGTATTAGAGCAAGACTGACCTTGACAATTAGTGCATGCTACTGAGCAAAACAATCCAACTTTTTTGCAGCCACAGTTTCCACTGCAACCTTTTTTGCAGTTGCAAAAAATGGTGTTCAGAAGTTTTTCTGGAGCAGGTGGGAGTAAAGTATGAATTGGCACCACAGTATTATCCACTAATGTCCAACCCCAGTCTTCCGGATTCAATTCATTGCCTAGCCACACTTGGATTTGATAATACACTCGACATAAATGTTGGTAAGCAGCGGCAGATGTTGGTGGAAGGCAAGATAATTCTACCCTTTTATTATTTCGGGTATTTTTTACAAAACTTAAATATCTGTATTTATCGAGACAATCAATTTTTTTTGGAGCTCCATACATTGCAAGAAGAAAACGAATTCCATTTGAGACGATGAGTTGTGAAGAAGAATTGATGTCTTTAAATACTTCCGCGTAATTAATTAAATCATTACGTTTTTCACATAATTTGAAGACTGATGTTTTACCCCTTTTAAAAAATGCTGAAGTAGTGTCGCAGCCAGTTATTGCATGTAAAAATAAGATATTTTTTTCACATTTGGGATAGGCAGATAAACTTTTCGATGAATAAATATTTGTTTGTTGTCCGGCCTTTCCAGGTTTTAAAAAATATATAATCTCATCAACTGGAACGCGCGCAGTGAGTAGTATTAATAAATCCACATCTTCACCAACAACAATAGTTAAATTTGTTGTATTAAATTGTTCTATTGCTGTTTCAATGATTAGAACATCAGCGTCGTTATCAGCTTGTTTCACTGAAATGTTTGCAGCTTTAAATTTATCACATAAAATTGAAATAAAGCGCGACTTGTTGTGAGTATTAGCCAGGAATTTTTGTTGATTGGTTGGAACAGCCATATATTCATCAAAAACAAAATCCGCAGATGAAGATGTTTTTGTAGATCGACGGTGTTGTTCTGCAGCTTTAATATTTTTTTTATTATCAGAATAACCATCAAATACAATTGTCACTTTTTGACCAAAATGACTATGTATATACTGTACGTATTTATCAAAAATAGAGCTAAATAATTCTCCTTGATCCCACACAACGCGGTGTAAAAGATATCCACCATCAATGATGTAATTTGTATTGGTGCTGTCAATTTCAATGATCACGGGTTGAAAGCAATCATATATAGCTGACTTTTGTGTTTTACGCATTCCAATTGCATCGAAGAGTGATAATGGGTAAGGAGCTAATTCATATTCGAAGAATTTTTCGATTTCATCATCAAATGCCTTAGTGATACTCATACGTTGAAATAGCAATACAGGGTCTACAGGTACTTTCTCGTCATGAACTTTTATAGAGCTACTCATGCTTAAAATAGGGAGTACTCTATCAGCCCTTTTTAATTTTATGTTGTTGAATGTTTGTCCTGTTATTTTAGACATAGCAGCAATTCCAACTTCTCGAGCTTGATGACAATTAATTTTATTATCACCGACTACTCCACTAGCAATTGATAAGATTTTGTTAATATGAGGAAAAGGATTGTGGAATAAAAACCATTCCAAAAGTTTTTTCACGTCACTAACATCTTTTTTAACTCTTGAGTCACTTGCATCGACATGTTGATCTGTTACGTCCATTCTAACATTAGCAAGATCTTCCACTCCTTCACACACAGCATTCATCGCATGCATGCCATAAACCCATTTACTTATGACACTCTCTTTCGTGCTTCTTCCTCGAGAAATCCCTCCACTTGTCTTCATTGATTTCATCAGTGATTGCTCAATAACCATATCCGTGGAAGTTCCACAAGTTAATTTTTAGGAACGTCTTACAGTAAAAAATCCCTCTGTAAATCTCCGGTAAACACTGCTATCCATTAACTTCTCCAACTGCAGCATATCTTGCAAATATAGATGCGCCGACTTGGCATAAGGAAAGTGTCCTGATGCGTGAAAATAAGGGAGCATTTCTTTGACGCTGTTTATGTGAGCTTGCCAATCTCCCATACGCTCAGCTCTTATGAACTCTTTAGCAAGTGATACCATGCGAAAATATTGTATCCACAATTTTGCTGTAGGTCCTCGTTCTTCATATTCTTTGAGCTTGTGGTCGAACTGTTTGAGTAATACTCCGCTTATTTCATCGTCATTTTCTATATCATAATAAGTAGTGGTGTTATTTAATAAATTTTCAATTGTTGTCTTGAGATTTTCAGTTATCTCACCATCAATTACAATTTCTTTTAATATTATTGTTGCTAAAGCCAGATGAAGCAATGTATGAGCTCTAACAGCTCTCGCGTAAGCATGGCCATTGAGCATTTTGTCTAGTGAATTGGGTGCATAAATTAGAGACAGCACCTCTTTTAGGCCACTTCCTTGCATGATGAAACCAATTGCTCCAAAAAATGACATGAGTAAATGAAACCCTCCAAGTCTTACTATGATTTTTGATAATTCAGATCCTTCAGGTGCTGTAGAGACGATTTGTCGAGCTTTCGCATACAGAGGTTGATCAAAAGTAATAATGCATACATCGTGACCATAATGTTTTGCATTTTCCAAAGTACAGAGTAAAGTTGTGTATATTGTATTGTAGTTACTGGCTGGTTGACGAATAAATGGTAAGAATGAAATTTGTGATGTAGAAAAATTCTTAATACTACTTGTTAAACGTTCAATATATCCATTCCAACCGGGTAGCGTTACATTCTTGGTTTTGGCATATAACCATAAGATATCAACTTTTTGGAGTGCATTTACGTCATTTTCATATTCAACATTTTGCACAGGTATTTTACTGTAAGCTACTACACCATTGTTTTGATAGAATCGTATTTTCACTTCAGCTTTTGCCGCGAAATCTTCTGCTGAATGGACTTTATTCACTCGCGATATAGGCTCTTCTAATATAAATGAATTTTTCGGAGTAACAATTTGAATGATACCCATTACGTGAAGCGTATTATGGCCATCTAAAGTATGTACATTTATATCAGCATTGTCTGCAACATACTGAATACATGTACCAGTTTCTGGTGCTAAAATGTGAGGTGGTTTGTGAAAAACTGCGGCCGCTTCATACAACATAGTGTCAGTGTAAGATGCACACAAACCAAGAGACGAAAAAATTTCGATAAGTCGTTTTGATCCAAACCGTCGATGAAAAAATATCGAAAGACCTAATTGCAATTTTGATTTGAATGATCTAGGCCTAATAGCAGTCATAATAATATGACTAATATTTGTACACACTACTTTAAAGTGTTCTAATTTGAATCTTTTATTTTTAAGAATAAGTTTTTCTAAAAAGTATGTCAATGATTCCGGTATAACACTGTATATATCTTCAAACATTCGATTAGGCGAGGGATAGTCACTATTTTCAAATGTTAAAGATTGAATATCCTCTCGAATGATTGCTGCTGCAGCTTTCAGGAATCTAAACTTTTCTTCTTTTTCATTACTTTTTTTATTTTCATACCAAGCTTTGTTAAGAATATCATGCTGATTATCGATGAAACAAATAAATGTTACTTTTCCGGGTTTTTCAGTTAAAATAATTTTATTTCCATACTTCAACTTCAAACGCATCTTAATTGTTCTGCTATCTATAGTTGGAATTTCACAAATATTTTTTAATTCATCTAATGAAAACTGGCAATCATCACTATTTTCGATGTATGTAAATATTTTATCCATCGCAGAATTTATAGCTTCATTTTGAGGACGACAGCTTTTCACCCCAGTAGTGGGTCTCAAGAAGGAGTTGTAGCAATTAATATGGTACTTAGCCTCAGCAGCAACTAAATCATACACATACTCAATGCGAGCAATAACATTTTTTGCAGTATCATCAGAACGACTTCGAGCTATCTTCATAATAGATTCTTTAAATTCTAATGTAGACACTTTACAGATTTTACGCCTACACTTTTGCGGTTGTTTTTTTTCAGCCTCTTCACTTGCATTATTGCCGCAAAAAAAGCAATAGTTTTTAAAACTAAAATCAGGTTCACTTAGCTGCGCTCTAGTACGCGGTGGACTGATTTTAGACATTTTAGATGTACTAGCTTGTTCTATGTCATGCTGCCTTTTAACTGCAGCAATAGAACTCTTACGAGTATACATTTTTCGGCATTGCGTATGAATGGTTACAGATTCACTATTACTTAGGTATTCAAAAAACCCATCATTTCTCTCAACACTTGAATCAATTAAAGTTTTCATTCCACGTTCAACAACAACAATGTCACCTTCAGTCAAAGATTTACTACAAATAAAACACAAATTCGACATTTTTGTCAAAAACTATTAAACAATACAAATCGTGATAAAAAGCAGCAGTAACGAGTACGTATTTTCAATGCAAAGAAACATTCAACACTAAAAATATAGTTGACGCAGAAAATTATTTTTTTAACGTATAATTCTGTATGCAGGCGGCGTAGGCATCCAATCCAGTATTTCAAACGGGAATATCTCTGGAATGGTGGGTCGTAGCAAAAAAGTATAAGAACGTTTTTTGTAGGAAATTTAATAATCTACAACTTTAACCATTTTCGCGATATATTTACCGTTTACGAAAAAAATGCAAAAAACGTATATTTTTGACCTTTGACCTCGAATATCTTTTTTAGCAAGCATCGGATCAACGGGGACTTTTCACATATTATTTGTATTCGTGAACTGAAGGTCTATGCCAATTTTCAGCTTTATGCGAGTTAATGCAAGGTTAGCCTTTTTTTGTGTCTATTTTGACCGGACTATTGTTAGCACATGTTTTACGAAAATGTTCACCCACAAATTTTGCATTTTCTACGACAACTGGAATATTTTTTTGAGTATATCATTCTGGTAAGTAAGTAAGGGACACATTTCTACGACGCTGGTAAAATTTGGCTATGGGAAATAAGGAGAAACTAAAACTTGGCGATTATGGTTAAGAGATGCAAAAAATGCAGTAAAACATCAAATGGAAACCCGTCAAAAACATTTTAAAATTCACTTAATTGTATTAGTGGTTAGAATCACAGGTGCGCATCGGGATCGGAATCGGCTTGAAGAAAAACCGATATAGGCGGGATCAGGATCAGCATTGGTCGGGATCGGGTGTTTCGCTATTAGTTGTACACGATTTTAGATAAGTATTTGGCAACGTTGGACGTGGTATAACCTCCAGTATTTTACTCATTGGAAATATAACCTATAAACCTAACTCACGAATCGCAAATCAGTATTAAGTCTAAAATTTAATAAAACGTACATACTTATTATCATAATTAATTATTGTTTGAGAAAATAAAAAAAAATATAGATAAACTTGGCAGTTTGCTTACTCATATAATGTATAAGTAGATTCAAATCGAGGAAAATTTTGAAAACTCCTTAAAAGGTGGGATTTTTTAAAAATTTTACAATTTGTCTATATGTACCTGTTAGTTTTTCTACGTGCTCTATTAGAACACATGCTATTATCCGAATAGGTTATTCTTATAGACATCGCGATGCAGTTTTGTACGTCGAGATATATTTCGCCAAATATGATTTTTCGTTTTAAACCGACCGAAACACATACAAAATCTCAATATGTTTAAATATAAAGTCCTTTATTATTGACAAAAATGAGATAATTTTTTCCCCATAAATCTTGTCTTGACTTTAAATGCATGCTCGAGTGGGGTGTATGGCGCTACCAATTTCTCCAGCATAACACCACAGGAATGAATATGGGAAATTTTATCTTGAGCAGATTTATTTAAATTTCTTTCGAAAAATTGTTTAACATATTTGAAAAGGAAAATAATTTTTGAATTTTACGTATGGAGTTTAGGAAGTAGATAAATCGACAATAACTGTAATTTTTTGTTCGTCTGGAAATTGGATAAGTTATACTTAAAAAGAAATCAATGATTTTTTGGATTCAATGGAGAAATTCATTATAATTAGACATTGAAATCTGTAACTGATTCCCAGCAAGTTGATGAAGTTACTTGCAAATCTTGCAAATCTTATGCAAATCTCTATATCTACGTATATAGAGCTGGATATAAATAATTGACAAATACTGAAACTGTCAAGGAAACATCGTTACTTTTAAGTGATTCTTCACGTAGTTTCTTGATTTCTCTGCACTTCTGACATTCCGATTTCTACTCCGTATTTGTATGCAGTTTGTGAAACTATTTATCTAAAAGTGGAGTGCAGTATGAAAATGAAAAGAACGCTAAAAGTATATTACACTATGCGACAAATTGAAAACTTTTGTTTAGGTGTAAAATTATGTAATTATGTCGTATCACAAAACCCTGGTCGGTTCAATCCCTGCTCATCACAATTCTTTTCTCCGGCCTAAGAAGATATTAGCTGAGGATCAGTGCACTACTTATATATTCGATTTGACTTCAATAAATCGGTGGGTATTTAAAATTTTGCATTGTATAAATAATGTTCAAATAATGAAGTCTTTCAGAAAATCAGTTTTCGTGTTATTCGAAAATCTAGTCTTTACCAATAAACTGATTTTCATAAAACCATCCGAAAAAAACCCGATTTAACCGAGTTTTTACTTTTTTTATCATAATTGAATCAAACCTGCATAAAAGCAATAGAATGTTTGGTCGAATTTATATTAATTTTTTTAAGTTCTTATCAAAATCAATTTCTGTGAAAAAGTACTTTTATAACAAAGTATTCATTTCAATAGAAAATATTATAAAATAAATAATGTGAAATTGTTTATTATGGTGGATGGTTGGAAATAAATATCATCAGCTCCCTTCTCCACAAGTATTTAGGTATATCATCACACATTATAGGGATACACAAATCTCAAGTAAGCGAGAATTGTCTATACTCCTACATGTACGAAAACATCCTTAACAATACTTTGCATAACCATCAATATTCACAATATTTCTTTCCTATGCAGGCTTTCATCGAAAGCCAATGCATAGACGTCGTTGTTTCAAAAACGAACCAACGATTGTCATGAGATTGGCGTAAAGGCACAGTCTGCATATTACTTAAATTTTAGTTTTTTTATTCGATCTTGACGATATTATTTTCTTTAATAATTTTTCCGGTTCAAGATCGATTTTTATGAAAAGTACTTATTTCTATATTCCCAACGATCCACCATAATAATCAATATCACATTCTATTTCTTACTTTTCATAGAAATTGATATTGAACCGGAAAAATTATTAAAAAATATATAATACTTATATATACATATATATGATAGAGAATTATTCAATTTAGTTCAGAAAAGTTTATCGCAAACACTTTAAGGTTTTTGTTGCAGTTAGCAGCTTAAATTATTTCATAAGGATACAATTTAATTGTCAGTATTTTATACTGTACCTTGTTTAGCTTAGACGAAGTCGGAAGTGGGAGAGATGCATTCACTCAACATGGTGGATGGATTTACTGTTAAACGGCTAACAGGTTACTTAGATTTCATGGAATGTAAGGAGCTCCACCTGCAGAAACGTATTAAAAATTGTACTGGGGGATTGATCGATGATCACTCCTATTGGACATGAGAGACAAAATCATTTTAGATACAGTGGGTCGCACAAGAAAATGTTTCAGTGAAAATAAAAGGTTTCAAAACGGTGGCTATGTTACAGGATGAATATATAATGAAGATGGTGAATACATTAGGCGATATACAAGGTGGCGCAAAAGTAATCCTCCTACCAGAAAATGCTATAAATTTTGCGATTGGCCCCTAATGTCAGTTCTGTTTTGACATTTGTGTAGTAAACACATGCGAAATACACGTTAATAAACAATGTTACGCTACACTGCTCCAGAACGCGGAATATTGCTGACTATTTATTTGACCAATAATCGCTCGGTGACTTTGGCACAACGTGAATTTCGTCGCAGATTTCCTGGCCGTCCAACGCCTACTGGTGAAACAGTGCGACGTTTAGCCGCTCGCCTCGAAGAGACTGGCACAACACGAGATGCTGCCAGGCGTGGCAGACCCCGGAGTAGCCGGTCTGCAGAGAATGTTGCTGCCGTAGCCAAGGATGTCATGGAAGCGCCGTCGACATCGACCAGACGACGTGCCACGCTACAGAGCAATGATCAACGAGTTCTTTTTGCCGCAACTTGATGAATTGGGATTGGAAAACATATGGTTCCAACAGGACGGTGCAACGGCACACACTGCACGTGCCACAACCGATATGCTGAAGGATGCATTTCCCGGGCGCCTAATCTCCCGTTTTGCCGATTTGCACTGGCCAGCAAGATCGCCTGATTTGACCGCTCCAGACTTCTTTTTGTGGGGCTTTTTGAAGTTGCGGGTTTATGTCAACAAGCCTCAAACTCTTGCAGCTCCTTAAGACAATATCCGTCAAGAATGTGAGGACCTATCGCCGGAAGTTTTGGCCAAAGTGATGGAAAATGCCATAAAAAGGGCTCAAATGACAATCAACTGTGGCGGCGGCCATTTACATGACATCATATTCTCGACTTGATGTAAAAAAAATTAAAAGACCAAATAAAAATAATCCACAAGAAGAATCAAAGTTTTTCATTTTTTTTTAAATTACAGCCGAAAAACATCGGAAGTGTACTTTTGCGCCACCTTGTATGTTCATAGAGACGCCTCAGAAGGGATCCAACATCAAGCCTACAAGAAAAGAATAACAGATTATTGGATAAATTATTTAACTTGTACAGCTCCCAGAACTTATGGTTTACCCAGAACTTATGGTTTACCGAAGATACTAAAAGAGGGAACCCCTTAAGACCAATATGCTCTTCGACAAATACACCGCGTTATGGCTTATGCAGATTTGTTGTAGAGATTCTTAAAACTGTGACGAAAAACTCGAAGTATAATGTTAAAGACGCAGTTGATTTTAAATCTAGGCAACAGAACTTGCAGCTTGACGAAGATGAAATATTGGCATTATTTGACGTTGTTAAACTATTTCCTATTATACCTACCCATAAATTTGGCATTCCGGACTATGGACGATAAATGGAGTGAAATTGGAATATACACGACTATACCACGAGATCTTTCTCTATCGGGCTGAATCAAGGATACAGGGTATTTTAAATATGAGGATCACCACCATCGCCGATAATGGCTGACTTATGATGGAAGTTTTGCTGGATACGACACTTTCGAAATTAATGGAAACTGAGAATACATATCTTGACCAAATATGTGGACGATATATTTGAAGTTATTAAACAACCAGAGGTGGATGTGACGTCAAAGTCACTTAACTCCTTCAATCGGCAAGAACAATTCACAATGGAAGTGGAAAAGAAGCAGCCATTGCCATATCTTGGTAGTTTAGTTTTAAGACAGGATAACAATGTTAAAAATACTGGTATCTAAAATTTACGGCATCAGGACAAATAATATAATATTATTCCAGGCATCCAAAGGGGACGATAATTACTAGTGTAAGTCAAAAGAGTGATTCAGATAAGTGGCATCGAATTTCATAGGCAAAATTTGGAGAAAATACGGTAAATTTTGAGAATGAACAGTTGTCCTCGGAATAGGGTCAATACGGCCAATGGGTAATGATAATGTAGTGAAAATTCAAGTCGTTAACGTACGTTCCGGGACTCTCTGAGATAATTAAATATTCGAATATTTATGACGGAGAGAAGTATAAATTAGCACCTAAGTCCAAATTCACTCTGAACCAACTTTTTAGCAGGACCAAATTTAGAATCGACACAGAATACAAACCAACTGTGGTATACAGAATCAAATGCAACGGGGATAAGTTCAACATATGCCACAAAGTATATTTTGGCACTACAATGTACAAACTAAAGACGAGAACAGAAATAGGACCAAAAGGCTCAAAATAAACATTTGGCACACAAAAACAGAACTAGTAACCCATTGCAGTTTAACTGGGCACATCCATGAATTAACTATTCACAGTTACACTACACTGAACGGAAAAGCATCGTCACAGGGATGAAAATGTTCATTACCCCAACAACTTTAGTCATCGAAAGTGAGCTAACGTACAGTTTCATTCCCGCTACGAAAATGTGTTTATCAACAGCAAATTGTTCGTCACTGCGAAGAACGTATGGTTGTTGCTGCAATGCATTTTATTTATTATTGCACCGAATTTGTTTCGCTGCTGCAATGAATTTGTTTCATTGTTGCAGTGTATAAGTACCGTTCTTGCAATTTCTTCATTGCTGCAATGAAATTGCTTCATTGCTGCAATGAATTTGTTTCATTGCAGCTATGAATTTGTTTCATTGCAGCTACGAATTTGTTTCATTGATGCTATGAACTTATTTCATTACCGCAATGATTTTGTTTCATTGCTGTAATAAATGTGTTAAAGTATGTTTGAAATTATTTATTGTTTATTGTGCATACAGACACTGTCACTATTATATTGCAGGTGTTTTGATAAAAAATTAATTTTGTCTTGTCCTCATTTACTGTCACACCCACTTTTCCTGACTCCTTTTCATTTCTCGAAAACACTGCAGTAATTGTGCGCCCAATGCTATCGATATCGGTTTTATTCATGTTGACTGCAGATTTTCTCATAATGATCTTCATTCATTAAGATTAAAAAAAAGACGTTAAAGAGATGGCACGAGAGGGTCTCGCCTCATAGTTTCGAAAGGCTCGGTAAGATCCTTAACAACTTTCACAGGAATATGAAGCTCAGACATTGCTTCGTAGATTCTCTCGTATAGGACTATCGAAGGCCACCTTATACTCGACAAACAGGTGATAGGTTTCGATTTGTCTTGCTAGGAATTTAGCGTAGCGTGAAAATCTGGTCAGTTGTCGACTTTCCAGGCCTAAAGCCACACTGGTATGGTCCAAGCAGATCTGCGAAAAATGGTTTTAGTCCTTCGCAAATTATACACTCCGGTTCACTTATTTAAAGGCACTAAAAAATCCATATTCAGCAACCTGTATCTTTTGCAATTTGTAACCGATTGCAGAATTATAAAATGCAAACGGAAGCCAGACATCTTGAGATATAACAAAAATCATGACAATAGTCGACTCTTAACTAAAGAACTTTTTTGAACAATTTATAAAAAAAAGGCCAAAAATGTGGTTTTTTTGGTTCACTTGAATAAAGGCACTTTAACTAATTTTAATGAATTTATTTTAATTTATTTTACTTTATTTAAGAACTATTAGTAATGGATACAACCCCCTTTGTTTTTAATAACTTCAAATATACAGGTTTTCACTGAGAGATAAAGAGAATTTATGTAATCCAACGAAATTTGATTCCAAGCATCCTTAATGGCCTGATATAGTGACTGTCATCAAATTGTCTACCTCCTTCATAGAACTTACGAGATAACCAACCCCAGATAATTTCGATAATGTTTAGATCTGGCGAATAGGGTGGCCAGTCAAGAATATTAACATTTTGGCTTGCAATGAACTCTTTTACTACTCTGGCGTTGTGTATAGGGGCATTATCCTGTTGCAATATCCAAGATATGGGACCAAGTAGTTCTCTGAACTTCGGAAAAGCCAATTCCAATAACGTTTTATAGCTTGCATCAGTCATTTTTGCACTTTGAAATTCAAGATCGATGGTGCCATGGCAGCCTTATACGTACGTAATAGCACCCCACACCATAACGCCGCCCTCTCGTCTGTGATGTCGGTTCAAAAAACTCTTTTCTTTGCGCAGATTATGGAAATAATAATTGTATCCATCAGACCCATCCAAATTAAACTTCTTCTCATCCGTAAATACAACGGATCTGCAGTCATTTACATGACCTCTTGTCTGCGCATCCCATACCATGTAATCTCTTGCGAATTGAAGCCGCTTTTCTTAACGAGGATCATTAAGTGGCAGCTTTTTTTGTAATTTCAGGTATTTAAGATACTCACAGCTCTTAACTACTCCGCGTACTGATGACTGGCTCGCTTACACTCCAGCTTGAGCTCTTATTTATGACAAGTATAAGGCAGAATTAGAAGCAATTCTGATGATTTTTCTTTTCTCATACATATAAAGGCAATGAAACCCTTCCTTTAACATTTTTTCCATACCCCTCGGGGTCCTTGATGTAATTGTCGACAACTGTAGGGCTCCGTCCAATTTCTTTAGCTATTGTGCGGTCCGATAGATTTAAAATTTTTTGTTTTGTCATTTTGACTCGTAAAATGATTAAGATGTAATAAATTGTAATAAACAAACGGTCCCTACAAAAAATCATCGCTTACTTTAAAAATAATAACAAAAATAATAAAGTGCCTATATTCAAGTGAACCAGTTAAGTTCTCTAGTTAAGAAACCACTATTGTCATGATTTTTTTTTATATCTCTAGATGTCTAACTTCCATTTCCATTCTAAAATTCTGAAAACTGTTACAAATTTTGAAAGATACAGGCTGCTGGATAAGGAATTTTTAGTGCCTTTAAATAAATGAACGGGAGTGTACTTGATAGAACCATATATGCTTCGGATATAAGCCTTATTCCACGGTAGTTGGCGTAGAGATACGGGTCACTTTTTTTAAATATGGGGATAGTACACTGAGATTCCAAATCCTTCTTTTTTGAACAACAATTGTAATTAATTCCTCTTTGACATCAATACCCAAGCTTTGCTAGCTTCTCTTATCGCATCAAGTAAAGAATTTGACAACAGTTTGCTATCTTCGGACATATCTAAAATTTTCATTAAAATAAGTTTTCTGTAATATTAAAAATATTATTAATTGTAAATTGTAAAATTGTGCCATGGTTCATTAGCAGTACGATGACGCCATGTTCGGTGGGGAAAGAGCAAGCTTAATACTGGTCAATTTGAATCGCAAATTTTTAGCATGTTTTTGACAGTTGTCAACAAACTTCAAGATCTTCCTCTTTTTATGAGCAAACTTGATGACCAGTTTCATCCAAGTCATAGTGTTATTTTCACAATTTGTCTCAAGCAATTTTAGACATCTTAAACAGCGCGGATTCTTAGACTTCCCAATTACAATAAGTTTCAACTTTTCTGTTCCTGTGAAACTGCTTCCTACCATAAATTACCAGTTATTCTCTCTTTCCCGCCAACACATTTTTCATTATCGAAACCAAGAGTCCCAAATGATAAAACACTTAAAAAATAGCCGGTTAGATCAGCGTTGAACACATTGTTCATATCGTAATCCGTAATCAAACTTTGGAAGAACAGTGTTGACCCAATTGTCAGAAGTATCCATATTCGCATCTCCAACTTTACCTCTTTTAAGTTTGCGCTAGCTGAAAAGTGTGTATGGCCCAATCCAATTGCAAAGTCGTTTTCTTACAGGAGCGGTCCAGAGATAGGAAGATTTTTGATATGTTAACATCTATACACTGAACGGTAAAGCTTCGTCACAGGGATGAAAATATTCATCACCACAACAACTTTTGTCATCGAAAGTGAGCTAAGGTATAGTTTCATTCCCGCTATGAAAATGTGTTCATCAACTGCAAATTGTTCGTTAATGTGGTGAAAGTATTGTTGTTGCTGCAATGAATGAGCTTCATTATTGCAACGAATTTGTTTCGTTGATGCAATGAAGTTGTTTCATTGCTACAATGAATATGTATCGTTCTTGCAATGAATATGTATCGTTCTTGCAATGAATTTATTTTATTGCTGCAATGAATTTGTTTCGTTACCGGAATGAAATTGCTTCATTGCTGAAATGAATTTGTTTCGCTGATGCTATGAATTTGTTTCATTGGTGCAGAGAATTTGAGTCACTATTGCAATAAAAATTGCAATAAATTTACATTTTGGTTCATTGATACAGTTAATGTTTTGAAGTGTGCTTGAAATTATTTATTGCCAATTGTACACAAATACACTGGTAGTATTACATTGCAGGTGTTTTGATAAAAATTTTTTGAAGTTTTGTTTCAAAAATTGTTCTCTATTATACATGGTGTCCGCCGGGAAGGTATACTATTTTGTTTTGCCGCCATTTTGGTAAACATTAGTCGTGACAGTTCATATTTGGCAGTCGTGAATTAGAGACGTTATTTTTGAAAAATATTCGATAAACTAACGTGTTTTAATCGTTAAAACATTTTATCAAAATCAATCATCGATTACTGTGACGATGAGAAAGTTACGTGAAATTTTTGAGAGAAACAACGTGCCAACAAAACCCGCCATTTATCGCCATCATTTCGAAGAAAGAGGGTCTGTACCTGATAGGTCCAAGCATGGACAAGATCTGCAAGATCGGCTGGAAACATAACTGCTTCTCAAGAAAGTGTTCAAAACAATCCCTCAACCTCAATTCGACGCCGTGATCAGGAGCTTGGTCTTCAAAGAACAACTTTGGCCACAATTTTGCGCAAGGATTTGCATTTGTTTCCATTTAAGATTCAGTTGACACAAGAGCTTCTTCCACAAGACCACTTACGCCGCCGTACATATGCCAATAGGATGTTACAACTCGCCCATGGCAACCCCGCCACGAACAACAAGTTACTTCAAGGAATGGTGATGTTGATTGGCCTCAACGGTCGCCTGGTTTGACTGCCCCGAACTTCTTTTTGTGGGGATATCTGAAAAGCAGGGTTTATGCAAACAAACCAGAAACGCTTGAGCAACTCAAACAAAATATTCGTGATGAAGTTAATGAAATACCGCGTAAAATGTGTGTGAATGTAATGATAAATGTGTTCAAAAGGGCTCGCATTTGTAAGGCTATCAGAGGCGGACATTTATCTGATATTGTATTCCGTACCTAATTACCGACATTAAATGAAACATTTATCAATATAAGATCCTTTCTCTTTCATTTAATCAAAAATTATAAACCAGCAAAGTAATTGTTTGTTTCTTTGACTTTGGCTGCATGCAAAATGTCTGCATGGCTTTCGATTTTTTCGGAATCCAATTACCAATACACAGCAACAAGCGCGACCGAATTATGGGTAAAACACGAAACCACCAACATTTTGTTTCGATTTGTACCGTCACGCGCGTACACACACACAAATGTTCAGTTACATATTTCGGGGTAGTTTTTTTGCTGTCGATGCGTCACTTTCTCTGCTGTCGTGTTGCTCCTTGCATTCTGTTTTGATTTATAGATACTCAAGTTACACACAAGATCACAGCAAACACATAAATTCACACAATTTATTTTTCACAATAGGGAGTATTACTAAGTAATAATGTTTTAAAAAATGTATTTAAAATATTCCGACGGAGAAATATGTCTACCCCTTTCGGTTGTTGCAATGGAACTGATTTAAGATGTGTACGTGCCTCACCACTCACGCTCACCATTTTTTCTTGCCGGCCTTTATTTTACTCTCGATCATTTTTCGACTGCTTTTCTCTCTGTACCTTCATAAAAATTAGTTTCGTCACAATAACGCAATTGTTTCGTCAACTAAAAATGTTGGCAAACCTCAAAAAAAAAATATCTTTATATATATAATTCTACTGCACGTGCTTTTGTGACTGAACTCCTCCTAAATTTCTGGACCGATTTGAATAAATTTTTGTGTATGCATTTGGGTGGCGCCCTGGGTGGTTTAGATTTACCATTCGGTACAATTGGACAAAGGGGCGTGGTACCTCCCATACAAACCACAAATTAAAAATCCATTATTTCTGCTCCTGCTAACGGTATTTGAATAAAATTTGCAGGACAACGTCTGCCGGTTCAGCTAGTAAACTATAAAAAGTGAGAGATAAACCATATATCAGTAGTTTAAATCTCATGCCTTTACTTCTTGTAATTTTTAACCAATTTTTCTACAAAATTCAAATTAAATAAAATTGTTGCAGGATCGAAAAGTAAGTTGTTGTAGCAACGAAATGAAAAATTGTCAAGCAAATCATGTATGAAATTTTTCGTTGTAGCGACTACTGAATTGTCGGATATACGACACTTTTCACTATAGCAACGTCAAAACATCAACGAAAATGTTGCATCCATGCGACGAAGCGTTTCTCATTCAGTGTAGGCGCGGGTATGGACTTAGTTCACAAAGTGAATACATCCAAACACAGTTTGTCCGACTGTGATCACACATATTCTTCAACTGCGATCCCACAGATGTCAGACTGCGAAAAACAACACACACTGATGTAGCGGCAGCGAAGCATGGAGAATAATGACGTGGTTATATACAAATGAGAACTAAGAAAGCAACGAAAACTGTGTGAACTTGTGTAGCGTATGTCCGAACATAATAAATTCCAGTAGATGTTGTTGAAGCGATACTTAAGCAACTGAATACTAATAAATCTAGCGGATTAGATAAAATGAAGACTTTATATCTAAAGAATTTATCTATCGTCGCTATAACTTCTATGAGTAGAATTTTTCGCTTCTGTATAAAATTTCAATATTTCCCTTTAGTTTAGCGGAAAGCTAAAGGTATACCGATTCATAAGCCTGGTAAACCGTCACATTCCGTCAGCAGCTATAGACCTATTAGCCTGCTGAGCAACATAAGGAAACTGTTTGAAAAAATGTTGAAAGAGAGACTTTGGAATTGTATCATTATGGCCGGAATTATTCCTGACGAGCAATTTAGTTTCTGAGCCCATCTCAGCAGATGTCATCAAATTAAAAGGAAAGCAAACTACGTGCATCGCCAATTTGACTTAAGACGTTTGTCGGCCATGGTCTTATTAGACGTTGAGAAAGCTTTTGATACCGTTTGACATGATGGATTAATTTATAAAATGATTCAACTTGAATTTCCTAAATATTTAGTAATAATTGTTCAATAATTTGTATGCGAACGATCTCCATGTGTTCATATAAACCAAGACATATCAGACTCTGTATTAATACCTTCGGGTGTTCCTCAAAGTTCATAAAAAAAAAATAAATGGTTTCCCATTACATCCCATGAAGGGACTGGGGAGAACTTCTCACAATCACTGAGCTGTGCGCTTTCCAGTTTTCACTCACTGATGGGGACCTACAGTTTTACACCGATTCCGAACGGTAATTTGAGAAGATTTTTCATGGCTAGATACTCGATAGTGTCGCCGTCACTATGCGAGGTGACCGCCGCCGAAAGAATTTTTTTTTTTGAAGGTGGTCAGAGCCGGGTTCGAACCCAGGATCTCATGTACAAGAGCCGCGCACACTACCATTGCACCACCGACGGCCTCAAAGTTCAGTGTTAGGATTTCTCCTTTATATAATCTACATCTCTGATTTCCCTTAAGTTAAGGGATGTAAATTGGCTTTCTTTGCCGTCGATTCAGCTGTTTTCTGTTCAGGCTGGCTTGCGGAGGATATACTTATATAAATACTTTCAGGCACGCAAGATTCTTTAAAAAAAATTGTTGAGTACTTTGCAAAATGGAAGATGAAAATTAATGCTGAGAAATCATAGGCTATCTTCTTTTACTAAAAAAAAGAAAATCTTGCTTCATTCAACACACGCCTGATGTTTAGCGATCATGTCCAAATATTTTAAGTAAATTGAATTTGGCAATTAAACTTCTTTATCCCCTTATTAATAGAAAACTGACCTAAGATATGATAATAATATCAGCATTCTGAAGTCAGTATTTCAATCTATCGCTTTATCTGCTTGTCCTGTTTGGGAAGTTTGTGCTAAAACCCATATAAAGAATATAAAATATTAAAGTTAATGCTTAATCTTCCTTGGCATTTTAACACAAGAAGTTTGCACGATTTAAGCAATGCTGATTTTATTAACTCCAGGATAATTCATATTACACAAAACTTTGTTAATTCCTATTCATCAATTTTTATCCGTGCTGTCTTTTTCACATTTTATTGAAGGTTTTTGTCGTTGTTTCATTCTCCCTAAAAGTTTTCATAAACGCACCTTTGTTGTTTTTTATCAGTATTAATAATCTAAATGTAAGGTTTTATATAGACCATCTCTTTAAAGTAAAATTAGATCATAAATGTAATATGTATATTAATAAAATTATAACGAAATAGAAAAAAAAGATTCCTGGTTATGATTTAGTTGATAATCTATGTAGCAGAAATTTTTTGTTTTTCACACAAACTCCACTGTACCTGTATAAAAAAAATGGTTTCTCATTACATTCCATGAAGGAATTGGGGAGAGCTCCTCACAAACCGTGAGATGTGCGCTTTCTAGTTTTAAACTCACTGATTGGGACCTACAGTTTTACATTGATTCCGAACGGTATTTTGAGAAGCGTTTTTATGGCTAAGTACTCGATAGTGTCGCCGTTACTATGCGAGGTGACCGCCGCCGAAAGAAATTTAAGGTGGTCAGAGCAGGGATCGAACCCAAAATTGCATGTACAAGAGGCGCGCACACTCACCATTGCACCACCGACGGCCACACTGTACCTGTATTGTAGACTTTTATTTGGACTGTCCACGCAACGCATGACATTTATAATATCAGAATATAAATATCTTAACTCTAGTAGACACTTCTTCCATAATGCATTGCCTAATAGAATGAAATCAATTACGAGCAGAAACAGTTTTAAAACAGCACTTTTACAATACATAAATACGAACCAAATATTTTCATAACTTTACCTCTATCATCATTATTCTCTCATTACGTCTAGCCGTATTTGAATTCAATTAGAATCAAAAATTTTTTTCAACAATTTTGTAATTTTTAATTTATTTTTATTGTTATCGTCTTATTTTATTAAATGAAATAATTGCATAATGATTATTAATGACTACCACCTATGAAATACCATTTGAACTATAAAATGAATTATTTTTTATTGTTCTTATAATGGGAAGGTCAATAAACAAACATTAAACATTATGTTAAGGTCATATATTTCCGAAAGATTTTTTGAATTACAATATGAGAGCGAATACTCATAACTTATGGAAATAATAGCGGGTATTCCGCAATGTAGTATACGAGGACCAATGTTGTATCCTCTCTATACAAGATACACATCGAACACGAAAATTTACACACTTGTCCATGACACGGCTGTAATATCTACAGATTTATCAACAGCAGAAACATCAGCGCTCTTACAAGGTGCAATAAAAAAAAATTAATGTGAGTCCGATCACAGGGGAGATGTGTAAACATCTAGTAATGAAAAATTTTTTTTAAGTTGGAAGTACTTATGCTTTTAGTATATTTTTGATGTGTTAACATCTATACGCGCGCCTCTAGGGCAGTAAACTATCAAACTAATACATACGCAAGTGTTAGGTTTGGAAGAGTAAATCATCGTTTGTTTGTTCGTTGCTTGGCAGTCGGTATCGAAAGTGATTATTGGGCGATTTTCATATAATTTTCCCACGCGATTTTCTCCGGAAATTCATAGCCGATTTTATTAATTTTTGGATTAAAAAGCTAGTGCGGGTTTCGACGAAGAGTCTAGACCAAAAATTAAGGCGATCCGATATTTAAGTGTTTTAATTTGGAGTATTAATTTGGAGTAATATTAAAAAAGTATTTTATGTTGATCTTCGGTTATATCGTACGAATATAACAATGTATGTATGTATGTACAAGTGTCTGTTGCTTTGCATTCTTTGACTTTTGTGGGAATAAAACAAAAAGTATTGAGCAAGAAAATAATGACACTTGTGCTTGCAGTGGGTCTTTAAATAATTGTAAGTATTAATATTATTTAACTGTAACGTCATCATATGATTGAACGCTGTTTTCTATTTTCCAATGTAACATTTACGAATGTGTTCATAGAAATCGAACAGGTACCGTGTAGCAAAAAGGTGTTAACACATCGCCCGTGAGTTCGAACACTCATTGGATTTTTTTTTTATTTAATCAATTAAAAGTATCAAAACTTTCAATATTGTAAATACATAGGAATTTGCTGGTTTTTGTTTGTTTTATTTAACTTATTTGGTTAGTAAATGGGCACATTGCAGTATATATGTACTGCATTAAAAATTACAGTAAGCAGTAAATTTACTGATTACTGAAAAAATTCAGTAAATTTTTACTGATAATGAAATTTAATTTGCATTACCAGTAAAATCATAGGGCTGTATTCGTAATAATCAGTAATCGGGCATTACTGATTACTGAAAATTCAATGCACCTCATCGTAATCATGTAGGCACTTTAGAAAAATGGCTGAAAAAAATTTTAGTAATCATTAAAAATTTACTAGTTAAAGAATTATTTTTACTGAAATTTTAGTAGTACTGCAAAGTGCCCATCTATGGTAAATCCCTTAAGTACAAATAGTTAATATTGGCTTATGGTAACTAAAATAAGATACATATTTACAATTTTGACTCGATTGTGTATATGGTGCACGACAATTGGGTAACAATCTCCATCTCATGCCAATTATTATGGGTGGAGATTTTAATACAAATTTTGCAAACCCACAGTCGCAAGCTTTATCAAAATTTTTATTTGACGTTTTCCACTTGCATATGAGCAATTCTCCACAAACCCCCACAACTAACAATTTCACTACTATAGATGCAGTTTTCCATAGATTTTTAAATACAATCGAGTCAAAAATTTAAATATGTATAAATATGTATGTAATGCCCGATTACTGATTATTATGAATACGGCCCAATGATTTTACTGGTAATGCAAATTAAATTTCATTATCAGTAAAAATTTACTGCATTTTTTCAGTAATCAGTAAATTTACTGCTTACTGTAATTTTTAATGCAGTACATATATATTGCAGTGTGCCCATTTACTAACCAAATAAGTTAAATAAAACAAACAAAAACCAGCAAATTCCTATGTATTTACAATATTGAAAGTTTTGATACTTTTAATTGATTAATTAAAAAAATATACTAAAAGCATAAGTACTTCCAACTTTAAAAAATTTTTTCATTACTAGATGTTTACACATCTCCCCTGTGATCGGACTCACATTAATATTTTTACCTACAGACATTGAAAGTCTTAAAAAATAAATTAAACGCTCCGTGGCAAGTAAGGAATGAAAATAATCATAGAGACTTAAGTGTACTCATTATGCATTACACAATAAATAGTTATGCTCAAAGGATATCCAACAGTTGTTCGCACATAATAACTCTGTAGCTCGGATTGTACCAGAAAAAGTCGCCCCCAGGAGATTGCGGCGCAAAAAATCACAAGATATTATCACCGAGAACAACAACTGAAGATGTTTTTATTGTAACGTTTTTAAGTTTATAATTGTAATTTAAAGAAGAAGTATGCCAGTGGGTTAATATATGAGCAGCCGTAGACAATAAATAAAGAAAAAAACATAGAAACTCAGTTCAAAAATCAAATCTGGTATAGAAATACTTCACATTTGGAAGCTGAAAAAGTTCCTGACAAATTGGACGCCAAAACAATTTCCAACACTTAAAATCATTTCACAGTCTATTCAGCTTCTCCAATAACCAATCCAAATTGTATTGTTACCATCGTGGTTCATTTTGAGCCATTAGGAAGAAGTGTTAGAGAACAAACACTAAATGAAGTCAGATATGCGCCAGCTATTAAGTGTTATAATTAAAAGCAATTACTTAATTGCTTCGAAAATATAAGCAATAAAGAGCAGATTACTACATATTTGGTGTGATGGACAAAAGTAAATTGAACTGCATTTTGCAGCAACAACTCAATGGCGAAAGCTTTAAGGAATTGCTGGCAATTAGCTTTTAACTACCTCCCTCACATTTCGATTGAACTTACACGCAATCCTAGTAATGCAGCTACGTGTTGGTAAATGAGGTGTCCTTTACAGGTTACCAAAATTCTCGTTTTGCTATAAACAATTTGGACAATTTACTCTGAAAGAGCGAAGCGAATTGAAGTTTAAAATAATATTTTGCCAACATTAATAACATTCTTCGAGCACGGTGCGGCTAAGCAAATTTAATAAAATTTTTGGTGGTATTCCAATTGGTAAGTGGCTTCAGTTTTAAGACGGTGCACTGGGAAATCCACGATAATAATATCACTACTTTTAAAGTATTGATTGTTCTGATCACTTTGGAATGTTCTAGATATTTGTAGAGGAGGAGTCAGGCTTTCATAAAATTGCATTCACACAGTTGGTGCTACAGGGTGTCAAAGTTGGCCACTTTGGTGCTGCTGAAATTTGCAGAGCGTGGTACTTCTACACTTATAGACCGATAACAAAGCTTCCTTACTTTTGAGAATCTACTATGCGAGACTAACAAAAAATACGCAAAGTATTGTCGAATATCTTTTACCATTATTAAGATATCCTTACTAAAGTTTAAAATTGCCAATTTTTTCATTAACATTTTTCAGTTTTTTGTTAATAACTCGGTCATTTGAAGGAAAAGCGTATTTTATCATTTTTATATATTTAAAGAATACACTGTAAACAGAATACACTCAAGCCGTTTGGAAATGCCGACTTCTTAAATTTGGAATTTTGTTTCAACCTGAAAAAATCACAATATTTTCGCGAAAAGGTGCATTTCATTTACCGAGCAAAGCTCTTAGAAATAACAATAAATAGGAAATTACCACCTGTATTATTAAAAAGAAAAGAATTGTATACATATACATATATATACATACACATATACAAATAAAACATTATTTTCAAAGTGGTTTAATTCAGTATCGAAACCACTAAGTTTTGATTTAATTTTAATCATTACTCGTTATCAAAATTCATCTCAATAGCCCAAAATTCTCAATACTGCAAGTTTAAATTACATTCTTTTGAGAGTGATTTCGATAACATTTGCATTAGAAACCAGCAGAAAGTTGTAAATTTTTCACAACGACAAGCCTTTGGCAATTCTTTGCATTCTTTGAAAATGTAAAATTTTGGAGAAAATTTTTCAATTTCGATGTTTGACATAAATTTCGCTCGGGGTACTTCTACTGTTTTTTTATTTATTTTGTAGACTGAAATGTTCTTAAACACTCGCAAAAAAGAGAAGCAACGCATAAATGAGCTCCAGAAAACTTAATATATAGAAAAGTCGAATTTCCATTTGGAGATTTGATCGGAATTATAAATCTGTTTTTTTTTTACCATTTGGAAACAAATTTAATGGGATTTAATTGACCGTGCATTGGTCTATAACAATTAAAGCATTGGCCAAATACGATTAATATGTACTTATATACTTTTAATAAAATTTGTAAAAGATTTTCCAAAACAATTTATTTTAAACTTTTTCGGTATTTTTTTCAAAATTTTAAAGAAATTTTTAAAGAATTTTTAAACACCATTTTATTGAAGTAGAATTTACCTCTACAATGGCATAAAGTAGCGGGTTTTTCAATAAGAGCGCTACAAAAGTTTTTTTAAAAAAATCAAAACCGGTTTCAGATACCAATGAAATTCTTTATTCCTGTGAAAGTACGTTCGATGCCATTATGTATGGAACTCGATTTCTTTTGCATGGCCACCACGGGCACGCCTGTAGAAGTCCAGACGCTGAACCCAATTTTCGACGGTTTTCAAACACAAATCGGCCGATACTGCTGCAATTTCACGTTCGATATTCGTTCGAAGTTCATCAATCGTCGCTGGCTTGTTGGCATAGACCATAGACTTGACGTAGCCCTACAGGAAATAATCTAACGGCGTCAAATCGCACGACCGTGGCGGCCAATCGACTAGACCATTTCGTGAGATAACACGTTCACCAAACTTGATTTCCAATAAATTGATTGTGGCATTCGCTGTGTGGCTTGTGGCGCCGTCCTGTTGGAACCACATGTCCTCCAAGTCCATATTATCCAATTGGGGCCAAAATTATTGGGTTATTATTGAACGGTAGCGATTCGCATTCACAGTAATGTGCCGGTCTTGATCATCACGGAAGAAGTTCGGCCAATGACGCCGCCGGCCTACAAACCGCACCATACCGTAATCTTTTCGGGATGCAATGATGACTCATGGATTACGTGTGGATTGCTTTCTGACCAATAACGCATATTTTGCTTATTGACGAAGCCATTCAGCCAGAAATGAGCCTCATCGCTGAAGATGATTTTCCGATGAAAATCCGAATAATTTTCAAGTTGTTGCTCAGCCCAATTCAATTTGATCTTGTAAGTATGTAGGCCAAGATCTTTTCGCAAAATTCGCCACAACGACGTCACAGAGATGCCCAACGGTTGAGAACGACTTGTGAGAGATACATTTTGGCATTCTCACTGGCACTGGAACTTTTTGTACTGTGCCTGTGGATTCAAATTTTTCCACTAGGCGCTCAATTGTTGATCTGGTAAGACGATTATGACGACCATAAATTGGACGTAGCGTTCTGAAAGTTGAGGCCACTGACTCCAAATTTCGGTAGTAAATTTTAATAATTTCGACTCGTTGTTGGCTCGTATATCTTTCCATGATGAAATACCAAACCTTACTGAAGAGAAATGTCAAAAGAGCGGGAAAAAATATGGCGTCGTTTGCTGTCCCTATCGATTTACTTTTGTAGCGTCTCTGTTGAAAATCCCTTTATAAGTATTTCGACTTGAGACGGAAAATATAGCAAAAACACATATTTTATCTCATTTACTCATTTAATGAATTTCCCTTATTCTGACCGGGACGCATTT
Source organism: Phaonia tiefii (assembly GCA_963931995.1). Classification (NCBI taxonomy): domain Eukaryota; kingdom Metazoa; phylum Arthropoda; class Insecta; order Diptera; family Muscidae; genus Phaonia; species Phaonia tiefii. The sequence goes on from OZ008370.1 coordinate 57,763,539, forward strand.
CAATCACATTGGACGACCACTTTAGAAAGCCATTGAACTCGAAACAGTGCTGGAGTACTTTTGGATTACTTTCGGCTTCACTCTTACTGTGAAATGCTATGTCTGGGCTTTCATCCGGAACGAAATCACTACCTGATAATTCTTCATTTTCAGTTTCTTCTAAGATAATTTATATTTCTTCTCTAGTAAAATATTTAGGAACCGTACTCATAGTTGTTTATTTTCGCACTAAATTCAGTAAAAACCAAAACACATGTTGAAGCAACAAAACATTGGACAGCTTAAATGTTGAATCTGAGTGAAATAGGAATAAAGCAAATATCGTTGCAACGGCAGCCGCATCGCCAAGCAAAGTAAAATTGTGAAATATCTAACTGCTGGATTTGTAGGTGGGGCAAGAAATTGAAAACACTTCTATATACATGTATAACAATATCGAATATTCTAATTAGCCGAAATGTGCAATGGAACATTTTTGTAACAGGGGATGGAATTATGATGTCTTGAAATTACAACAAAACTTATCAATGAATTTAGCTAAAATATCCAAAAAGCCAATTAGTAATGAAGAAGTCACAAATCAGTCAAACAGCGAAATTGAATTTTCGCTGCCAAAACCAACGAGCAAAACAGAATTCATGTGGAACATTTTTGTTAAAATCACGCACGTTCTATTAATTTACAAAAAAGGACGAAACCATTATTTATATTTAATTAGCAAATGCATTTAATGAGTTCATAATTGTATGTAATTTAAAATTTACAATTGGGAATATAATATATAATAATACTATCCAGTCGCAGTTGCACTAGTTGGAGCTTTATCAAGTATTTTAAGATACTATTTGTCCCTCTAATCTTCAACAAACTTTCTACTACGGCATTCCACTACGTCGGTGCTAATTGGAGAAAGACGGTAAATGGATAAGTTGTTTGGATGAAACACTGCACAACCTTTAGCATCGCTTATATCTCCATCGCTGTCACCTTTAACACAAAACTCGCGCCAACATTTTATGTTAATACGATCTAATAACGCAATGTTAACAAATTTGCTGACAAATTGTTTTGTTTTGAAATTGAAGAAATTCCTTTAGTCCAGTGGTAGGCAAAACCGAACGCACGCACCCAAACGTATTATGTGATTGTGTGCGGTCGCAATCGCACAGGCATAGACTGATCCCAGTTAGCATTTGGAAGATCATAATCATCCAACTGAGTCTTCTTCGACTACTTTTACTGATTATGTTGCTGCTTAATCAGTTCCGCAAGTGAAAAAGGAGTCGAATATGAGTCATGTTTATGCTTTTTAAGTGTTTTATTGAAGATGCACTAACAAAATATACAACAATCAGAAATAAATCATGCGGTTCTTTCAAATACATATGCCTGTTTTGAGCGATAGTTTGCAATGATATTTCGCGCATCAGGCTGATGGTAAAGTGCTCGTTATGTTATAGCGGGACAACTTGCATTGTTATTGAAGCAAGAGTCCAATAATTAAAAAGCAAAAAGAGATTGAATAGTTGCGCGCCTCAGACATACTGGAGTCGCCCGATTTTTGGTTATTATTAGGTTATTATTATAATTTGGTTATTATTATAATTTGGTTATTATTATAAATTGAATCGTGTAGTGAAGTGCTGCTGCAGTTAATAAAAAAGATAATAAAAGGTCCGCCATCTAACTTTTTTTTTCAACTAGTGCTTATTTCGTGAATGGTAACACTTAGCTCATATCTGATTAGACAGATAATTAGTTTTATCCTTCCGCTGAACGAATATGGTTGTGTATACGCTTGAACAACGCTGGGAAATATTGCGACATTACTTTGAAAATCATGGTAATGTTGCAGAATGCCGATTTACAGAAGATGCCGACTTTGCCAAAACAATCATCTTTTCAGATGAAGCTCATTTTGATCTTGGCGGGTATGTAAATAAGCAAAATTGTCGCATTTGGGGCACAGAAAACCCGCACGCATACACTGAAAAGCCGATTCGCCCAAAACTAGTCACTGTTTGGTGCGGATTTTGGTCCAGGGGCATAATTGGGCCATTTTTGTTCGAAAATGAGCAAGAAGTGGCCGTTACAGTCAATGGCGATCGTTATCGGGCCATGTTGAACGAATTTTTGTTCAAAAAAGTTGAAGAGGTTTCAACAGGATGGCGCTGCGTGCCACACAGCCGAAGGTACACTCGATGTTTTCCGTCCTGTTTTTGAAGATCGCATTATCAGCCGCAAGAGCTGATGTCGTTTGGCCACCTCGGAGACGCGATTTGACACCGTTGGACTATTATTTGTGGGGTGCCCTCAAAGATAAGTGTTACGCCGACAAGCCTGAGACAATTGACGCTTTAAAGGACAATATTCGTGAAGCCATTGGTAAAATTCAACTGCACACAATCGATAATGTGCTTAAAAATTGGACCGATCGTGTAGGCTACTGCATGCCCAGCCGAAGCAGCCATTTGAATGAAATTATTTTCCATTATTAACCGGAACGCTTGTACTTTCAAATAAAAAAAGATATTTGAGAAAATATTCAGCAGTTTTTTTTTATAGGATTTTCAAAAAAAAGTTATTTGGCGGACCCGTTAGTATTTAAAAATAAATAATTAATAATAAAAATTAATAATACAAGCGTAATGTCAGCCAAACAATTGAAAAGATTGGCTAAAAAAGAAGCTGAAATGCTAATGTGCCCAAACAAAAAACCAATGAATTCTGAGGAATACAAAAACGACTAAGAAATGACTCGAAGAATATTCGGAAATTATTATTATAAAAACAACTAACAAATGACCCAAATAAGACTCGAATATGAGTACAAAAACGACTGAGGAATGACCCGAAAATGGTTACAAAAAGGACTAACAAATGACCCAAAAACGACTCATAAGTGATTACATGATGACTCGAAAGTGACTAGAATATCGATTCATAAAAGAGTCTTCAAGAAGAGTCGCGGGTAGGGTACCATTTTCTCCCGACAAACCAGTCTTTTACGATCAGAAAATGAGCGCATTTATGCTCTTTTTTATCACGCAGGGGAGTCATAAAAGACTCATACATATATGATCAAAAATTTCACAAAATGCTAACTGGAATGCTTCGACTCAAACATAGTTGTTGTGTATATGTGAATTGCCGATCGTTTGTGTGTGAAAAATACGAGAAAAATACGATTATTGTCTGCCCATGTTATGTTCACAAATATGAACATTACACAGTGATACAAAAAAGGAATGAAGTCGAAATACCGGGGAAGTGGTATTATATTTCTTGTAGGTGTTGTCGAATAAAACATGAACCATTTGTGAAATTTAGAAAGAAGGGACTTAGACCTATCCAATCATATATATGGTGTTTGAGAATAATTATATACAAACATATTTGTTTCTCATTTTTTGTAAATTTTTTTGGCGGTACTTCTAACGTTATTTTATAAGGATTTGTAAACTTGTTAAAAAACACAATTTAGTTTTCAAAAATCCGTCCTTAATTGACGGACTTATTGAAGTTTTCGTCAAAAAAAATTTTTTCCCAAAATTACAAAATTCCATTGAGAGCGTAACTAATATAAAAATATGCCTTCTTTATCACTTAGAAAACGTCTAAAGTACATAAAACAACGTTCGCATTTAATAACAATCGTTTACAAATAAAATTAAAATGTGCGACAAACACAATAGATTTTCCTATATTTGTTGGTTATTTACTAACATCAGTCATCAGCGTGATTTAGAAATAATATTTGTGTGGTGACTAATATGACGTCGGACTGTTCGTGGAGGCCAGAAATGATTCCTAGGCAATGGCTTCATCGGAAACCTCCGTAAGCTAGCTACAGTGAGAAGGCGAAACAAATGATCAGCCCGATTGCTTTTGCGATCACTGATATGTTTCAGGGTTAGTAGGTGACTGCTGACACTGAACCTCGTTATGCAATCGGATCAGCCAAACATATGGGCCAACAGCGGCCAGAAACCAAAAGAAGAAACCCCAGATTCGACATATTGCACACTGGTCAGCATTTTATCCATAATGGGCGGGTGCAATCAAATATCCTGGCAGTAGGTAAAACGCAAAAACCCGGTGGACTGGGTTTGCCTCCCGCCACCGTTCATAATGGCAGTGAAAATACAAAAACGAAAAAGAAAACATAAACAACCACCGCAAACGTTGTACGGACCGCGATATACAGGTATGCATTTGCAATGTAAGAACTCTATATAGATCCGATGCAAATACCCAATTGGCAGATGTTCTCGAACGTTATAAGGTTTAAATTACCCCTATCCAGGAAATGTGATGGAGAAGACATGGCTGCCCAAGAAAAATAAACTGCGACATATACTACAGTTGCCATGAAAAAAAACATGAATTTGGTTGCAGAGTTGTAGTTGGCAAAAGACTGCGACATCTAGCCTCTAGGTTCAGTCCTGCGGTCAGCCACAATCCGCATAAAAGCTAAATATTTTTATATTTCCCTAATTTGTGTGCACGCCCCGACAGAAGACAAAGATGGTGATGCCAAAGACATATTCTATGAGCTCCTAGAGTAAACGTATAACCGCTGCTATGACCATGCCATTAAGACTGTACTAGGAGATTTTAATGCTAAAGTAGGCAGACAGAATGTGTTCCATCCATCTACTGGCAACGTCAGTCTACATGCTGACAACTCCGACAACGGTATGTGACTGATTGACTTTGACGCGGCAAAACACATGGTCGTTAGTAGTACAAGATTTCAGCATAGAAACATCCACAAGGCTACTTGGATATCTCCTGATCAAAGAACGAAGAACCAAATTGATCACGTGATAATTGATGGAAGGCACTCTTCCAGTGTAATTGACGTACGAGTGATCAAAGGAGCTAACATCGATTCTGATCACTACCTGGTAGCAGCAAATGATCGCACAAGATCAACGCTCGGAGATATAAGGGTTTTTTTTTGTCGCTAAACGGTTTAACCAGGTCTGTACAGACCTACATGGGATTTGTATGGAAATGCATAGTCAGGTGTCCTAAAAGTGTATATAAATGCATTTTATGGTAGGAAAGCCACAAAACGAGCAATAAAAACTCATTTTTATACATCTTAGGTAGCGATTTACGCTATTTTATTAATAATATGTAACAAAATACATTTTATGTACGGCAATCAAGGCAGGAGTACCTGGCATGAGAGTGTTGTTGGCATGCCCGCTTTTTGCCATGAATGGAATGGAATGAAAGCGTGTTTTTCGTTGTTTTTTATCCAACTTAAAACACAGCGAGCATCATGGTCTGCGGGCAGAGGATGCGGCATGGGTTGGTCATCTATGGGCGTGCCTGCAGCTACCTGCAAAAAAACAAAGTTGAAAATTGATTTTCGAATTTGATTTCAATGAATGAACAAATGAATTGCGTACCTCTACACCGAATAACGCCATGGACTGCTTCACATGTTGCATGCCTCTTACCATTGGGTTTGTTGCTCTTTCTTCTATGTAAAAACATGTTTATACTGCACTCGAAATCTAGAGATATCTAGATTTCGTGGCCTAAACATCTCATTCTCCATACACAAATCAGCTGTTCCTGTGAATGAAATCTAGACAATCGAGATTTCGGTTGCAACATCAACGCGGTATAAGGGATCACCAGCTGTTCGGGCAATTCCATAAGGAACATACGTCTTCTATCTGCTCGCTTTACATGCCCCAATTTGTCATGTCTGAGAAATGCAGTCAATCCGACAACGTCAAGCATATTGAAAAGCAGGGCCAACGGCCATCGGTTTGTGGCCCGTTTGCTGGTGTAACCGCCGACCATCCATGGTGTCCACTCCTGCTTTATAAATACTTTAGTCCAATATTTGGAATGGGTTCTGCGCTGGTTTCGACGAGTTGACGGTGCAATTTTAGTGTTCCGTGGAAATAAGAACCACTGTTTTTTTCTTTTTTGGCACATATGACCATAGTGCGATGTGCTGCACACCTCTCTTTTAGGGTCCAACATCTCCTTCGGTATGCAGGCCTTTCAATGTTTCGTATGAAAAACGACGCTATTGCTGTCTACTCAACGACTGAGTAGGATATACCAACAATACGTGTGAATTGAGTGAGCTCTATAGAGCCACTGTTGGACAGCTATGGTTTAGACTTATTTATTTTATTTTATTTTATTTTGCTGCTATACTAATATTTGTTTGCACTCTATTCAATATGTACATTTTAAATAAATTTTATTTTTATACCGTCTGGACCAAAATATTTGTAAACCCGGATCATTGTGTTCGGAGATTGTTGCTCCAGGATTACATGGAAGGAATTGTCTCTAACAAGAAAAACAAAAAAGTTATACACATTTTTATATGCAAAAAGTCTGCACAGACCTGGTTATACCTCCGTGGGTTAAGTAGAGTGAAAGTCGTGGTAGACCATTTGGATATTTGCCGGTCACTTTGGGTCAGTTTTCTGGACCTTACTTCAAAAAAGGACAAAAAGGACGTCTAAAAATAATGATAGAGAATTTTGGGTTATGACGACATATAGTGAAATTTAATGAGTGAAATTTAATTGGAGTTTGACTATACGCAGCTCTTGTGATTGTTTGGCGCAGGAATCGGTCACCCCCAAAATTGGTGATGCACAGTGTAATGGATATATATATGATCTTCTGAAATAGTTTTTCGTTGATACAGGCTATTTTCATTCTCATTTATTATGGTTTTATCATTTCTACCATTGAAATATAGCGCGAAAATTTCCACATGTTTCAAGTGGAAATCAATTTTTCCCGTGATTACGACAGAGCTCTATATATTTTATATGTATCTGTTATTTGATATCTATGGTTGATGGTTTCTGCTGCACCGGTGGCGTAGGGACCTGGGAAAGCCGGTGGCGGCCGGCTCCTAATTATAAGGAAATTATCCTGCTGCTGCTGTGCCGAATTCAATTCTTAGGATGTTTGACCTGCTGTTGTTGTAGTTGTAACTGTTAGGGAATGGGACTGGCTTTAGATATAAAAAACTCAAATTGTAGTTTAACTCCATAAAATAATTCCTGGGAAATTAAGCGGACTGTTACTTGTCTAAACTGCAGCAGCCGATGGAAGATAAATGCCATATCTAGCGCAAATTCTTACAATAGCTTGTAAGGAAATATTGTTTCTTGTCTTCCCAAGTACCAAAGGACTATGTTAATTAGATATCGGCAATAGTATAGACGTGGTCCTGCGTATTGGGTGTGAGGTCTATTCAGACTTCGAAATTCGAGATGCTTTTCAAATACTGGAATTCGGAATTTTCTTTGAAATTTGAGAAAATAATTTTCTTAGCAGGAACTCGACTGTTCTCAGAGCAATTGCCTTGATCAGCACTTGCAACATAGTATGCCAAATGAGGCAGTTGTAGAAAACGAAAAATAATTTTCAACATTTCATTTATGATTCTCATTTTTAATTTTTATGTAGACTATTTTAAAAAGGATCTGTGCTTTTTTAGTAGTAGCGTATTCTTTATTTCAAAATTTCATTGAACAATGTATATAATATAATTAATTTATAGATTACAATAAAGATTAATTATTCAGATTTACTCTTATTACTCTCAAGACGATGGCGGACAGCAGTCCGACTATACCCAATTCATTGTTTAGGGACGGAACTCAACTATTCATATGTTCATGTCCTATTCTTTGTGGTTAAACTCGTTTACCAACCAATTTCTTTAAAATAGACAATTTTTTATATAACTCGCTAGTACGAGTAACTTAAAATTAATAATTGAGCCACTTAATGTGTCTATTACTTTCTCATAATTTAATACAATTTTACCAAAATATGGGTGTCTCAGTAAGAATGCACCTTTTCATTTTAAAATAAAAACACGAATTTGTGGCTGTCGGTGGTGCAATGCCTAGTGTGCGCGGCTCTTGTGGATAAGAACCTTACATTTCCTTCGATAGCGGCCACCTCGCTTAGTGATGTCGACACTATCGAGTACTTAGCCATGAAAAGGTTCCCAAAATACGTTTCGCAACCGGTGTAAAACTGCAGGTCCCAATCAGTGGGTGAAAGATTAGAAAGCGCACAGCTCACTGGTTGTGAGAAGCGCTCCCCAATCCCTTCATGGAATGTAATGTGAAATATTTTTTTTGAGATGGTTGTTCCGATTAAGTAGGTTTTGTTTATGGTTTAAATTCATCAGGGATGATTTTTATTTATTCGGCTTTTTTATTGGTACTTTTTAATTTTATTGTTCAAGCTCGTGGCCATTCTATATCTCTATTAATAGAGATATAGTTTTCTAAAAAGGAGTTTTGCAAAAGTATTCCTATGATTCCTGGTTAACTGTATAACTACTTCAAATCTAGCCACAGATCGTCATCAGCGGTTGTTTGGACTGATGCTATTGACAAAATTCATCAAACTAAATGCAAACGAAATCTCACTTGAATTGAGAATTCACTATAATGCAAGTGCTCGAAAAATATCGCAAGCAAAACACACAAGAAAACATTTGCAGAAACTTCTTTCCATCTCCAGAGAACCATCGGTTCCTATTGGACATGTTTTTTGTTGTTGCCTAAAAGACAACACAATTTTTTACATACAACAACAATTGCATGCAGTTTCGTGGTGCTCCACGTTATTCAAATTCATCAGGGATGATTTTTGTTTGTTCGGCCTTTTTATTAGTACTTTTTAATTTTGTTGCTCAAGCTTTCGTTGGCAACTCTACTCTGATTTAGTTTGTTTTTAGTTGTGCTCCGTGAATTTAACTTTATTTTCGTATTTTAAAAGTTTAAATAGTGCTTGTTGTGTTAATAGTGTGAAGATAAGTTAAATTACATTGCAATTGTGTGTTCAGTGCAGTTTTCGTTTTATTGTGTGCAATTGGAAATTCTATTGACCGTGTAAAACACAAACAACAACAATAATATTTATTTGTCATTGTTGAGAACGTCTAACATTGTAGTTGTTTGATTTTCTATTTATCTTTCATTCTCTTTGTTTCGTTTTTTGTGTGTCAGAGTTGCCATCTGGTTTGGGAATTAATATCAAAGGGATAATAATTTCATACGTTTTTGGTAATTTTGTCGATTTTGGAATTATGTTTTTAGTATTTGTTTCTTATTTATTTATTTTTTACTCTGACTTAATTATGATGACTTGCATGAACAAAGACTGTAAGGTTAGATCGGATACCGATATCCTGGATTGGAAAAGAGAGCAGGTTCACCAAAAGCTTCCTCGCCGAAAAGGAAGAAGACGGCTAAGAAGGACCCTCCATTGTTGGTAATTCCTTCCTCGACGAATTTAATGGACGTTAATTCTCCAGCTCCAGATTCAAGTCCAGTGAAATCTTCTGCCCCTTCTAGTTTTGCTGAAGTCGTTTCTGTAGTTGCTATAGCTTCCACGGCCAGCGATAAGTCATCTCCTCCGGGTTGTAATCCCGCCCCGGTGCCAGGACCGGAACCGAGAAAGTTGACCGGCAAGCAAGACAGTATTTGTATCTAGACTTTCCCCCGACACGACCGAAGAGGATATACGACTTTACATATTGTCTAAATTAGTCGGGAATAATTCTAACGATTCCATACAGTGCTTCAAGCTGAAATCACAATGTTAAGAACGTAGGTCGTCTTTCAAAATTATTATGGAAAGCCATGTTGACATGGATCTAAAATAGAGGAAACATGATGAGAAATTACCTCTGTGACTAACTTCTCAAAAATTTTAGGAATGACACTCAATTTTGCAATTCCCCTATAATTTGCAACATTCACGAAACTACCAGATTTGTGGAGAGCGATTATATAAGAGCTCTTCCACTGTGCAGGAAAATGACCGAACTTCAACGAAGCGTTAAATAAGAGAGTCAACGGTAAGCTGAGAGAATTCGAGTCCGGGATACCATCAGGACCAGCTTTATTCGAGGCTTTAAATCTGATTAAGTTATCTAGCAACCACAAAGAATTTACGACAGGTTCATCAAACGAAATAGTAGAGCGGACAGTGTGCAGGTATGATTCGAATACATCATAGGCTTGGGTGGAATACATAGATGCGAAAAAATCGGCGAAACAACTAGCAATTTACTCTTCATCTGAATAATCAATACCGATCATTTTGATCCAAATTATTATGCCGAAAAGAATGATGACCTAGAGAACAGTATATGCTTACATTTCGCAAAATTAAGCTCCATCAAATTGGTTTCGCACCACGTCTGGAAATTAGACAAATCCCTCTGAAGTAAAGTATATTGACAAGGATCCTTGTAAGAAAAATAGATCTTCACGTCATCAGCGTACATTAACAATTTAGAGTGGATTATGGAGGCGGGTAAGTCGTTAATGAATAAGAAGAATAGAACCGGCCAAGATGACTGCCCTGAGGCACCCCAGATAACACAAAAATAGATCTTGAGAATGATCGGCCAAATGATACCATTTGTTCTCGGTTTATTAAGTAAGAACTAATTCAATTCAACATATTACAATTAAAACCCATTGCCTCGAGTTTATATAAAAACTAATTGTGGTTAACTTTATCAAAGGCCTTACTCAAATCGGTAAAATTCATATCAGTTTGATCTCCATTAATAAATCCGTCAACAATAGAAGAGGAAAACTGAAGCAAATTAGTCACAATGGAACGACCCTTCCGAAAGCCATGTTGAAAAGGATCTAAAATAGAGGAAACATGATGAGAAATTACCTCTGTGACCAACTTCTCAAAAAGTTTAGGAATGACACTCAATTTTGCAATTCCCCTATAATTTGCAACTTTCACCAAACTACCAGACTTGTGGAGGGGGATTATATAAGAGCCGTTCACTTTGCAGGAAAATTACCAAACTTCATCGAAGCCTTAAATAAGAGAGCCAACGGTAAGCTGTTAAAATTCGAGCAGTATCCGGGATACCATCAGTACCATAAATTACGATCTGATCAAATTATCTAGCAACCACGAAGAATTTACGACAGGTGCATCAAACGGAATGGTAGAAGGGACAGCGTATGGGTATGGTTTGTAAACATCATAGGCTCGGGTGGAATAAATAGATGTGAAAAAATCGGGGAAACAATAAATAGATGTGAAAAACTCGGGGAAGCAATAACTTTCCTCATCTGAATAATCAATACCATTCATTTTAATTCTACAAGGTGTGGAAGACTAATTACGCTTCAAGGTACCTAATCTAAAGAATGATTTTTGGTTCCACTTGCAATTCGCCTTCAACTTATCCAAATTTAATATATAACTTTCACGAGATTTGGAGTTGTATTTACTCTTAACAACAATACACCTAGCATAGTCTGCTATCAGTCCAGATTTTTTATACCTTGATGACTATGGGAGACCAGTATTTCCCATTATAGATCTCTTAGGTACAGGCTTAGAAATATAGCCATTAATATTACTATAGAATTCAGCCAGGGCGATTTCAAATTGAAAAGTATTATCAAGCATAAGCCAACATAGGACGTAGAGCGATTGCAACCAAACTGCATGGTATAATTAATTCCCAATGTTGTATGGTAACCAGTGTTGCCGTTTTGGTAGAATCCTACCAAATTTGTTCGGATGGATTTTAAATTTTATAATTTGGTCGGATGGCCCGACCACTTCGATTTTGGTCCATTTTAGACGTACCCATCATTAATTTTAGTTAGCCCTCATTAAAAAAAATCAATTATACCATAGGATGGTACATACGTGTGTACCAACGTGCTGAATTGTGATTTGGCACTTGCCGCCAAAGAAGTTATTGTATTTGACGGCGCAAAAAGCTAATCTTTGTACTTTGCAATACTTCTTCGTTTCGTAAGTTGGACTATACATCGTTAAAACTGAAATTGTGCGCGTCTTCCTTCTAAGTGTTCCTTAATATTGAAAGAAAGTAATCTATCTGTCTAATTTATTGCTGTGAAAATAAAAAATTTGAATTTTGTCAAAATTAAAAACCTGGACAAGTGAGAAACTTGTCCTGCAACATTAAGAAAGTGGTCCGGCAGGCCCGGGAAAGTGTTTCATGCAAAGTGTTATGTGATATGGCAACGAGGTTTCATTCTTAATTTATTTACATTTGGAAATACTAATATTGTGCCTGTTTATTTTTTTTAGGTATATAACAAAAAGGGCTAAGACGGCTGAAGTAAACAACAGTGATGTCTCGAACAGGTCTGCAGATAACAATAATGATGTCTCTGACAAGTCTGAAGATAACAATATTCATGTAAAATTTTAAATGTTTTTTTTTATAAATCTTTTCCACTCTTATTTTCCAGTGGTGGTAGTGAAACACAAGTTAACGCAAAAGAAAGTTTCGATTGGAATGGCTGAACTTGCTTGCTCCAAGTCATTGACATGTCATTTGACCCACCTAAAAGAACATGAGAAATCAACATACCACATTCAAAACTATAATATGCAAAAAATAAATCTGAAGATCAACAAATTTTTTAATGCGGAGGAACAAAAGCGACAAAAACAAGTCTCATATGCAGAATATTAGTAATTTTTTTCCATGTATTGTTTGTTTGCACATAATCCACCGTTTTTATTAATGGACTATCTGCCTGCTTTACTTGTTGAGTGTTGCCCAGATTCTTCAATAGCAAAATTACTGCATTGCGGGAGGACAAAGTCAACTCAAATAGCGACCTATATTGGAAACCAGGCAAGTGATGGTATAATTTCAATTTAAAAAAATGAGGTTTTCCTTAATTGTGGACGAAACAACCGATGTTTCCTCAATAAAATGTCTAGTCCTTGGGACTAGCTATTTTGATTTCACTTTCGGAATTCAAGACAAGTTTCTAGCCATGCTGAAGGCTGCTGAGGCTGATGCGGAGACTATTTGCAAATTAATAAAGGACTTCTTGGCTTCACGCAGTATTCCGTTAAAAAAATTTAATTGGTTTGGCGACAGATGGTGCTAATGCCATGGTCAATGCCAATGCACTTGCTATTCACTTACGCTTTGTGCCAGATATGCTTGTAAAAAAATTCCAACAAGTATTGAGTCTCTTTGCCGCAAAATTTATGTCTTTTTTCGCACAGCCCCAAACGAATAGACGAATCTAAAGAATTTCAAGAATATTGTAGAGTAAAACCCCACCAAATATTAGGCATTTCATTATCACTTGAAGGTGTAATAAATAGAACAGTTGAGCAATGAGATAGCCTTAATTTATATTTTATTTCTTGTTTTTATGAAATGCACGGACTTCAACCTGTAACAATGGCCGAAGATATGACTTGTGTAGAAAAATGTTATTTCTTGTTTTTATCATATTTTTTACCAATTATAAATAATCTCAACAAGCATTAAGACTAATTTCCTACTTAGTCAAATTGACTACAAGAACCACATTAATCAAATTGAACTTTCAAAAATTTATATTGGAACAAAAGGCAGAAATTTTTTGAACTAAAATCTAATGTTTTAAATTTCTATGTTGAATTTTTAGATCAGATAAAAAAGCGATTTGATTTTGAACGGGATGATATTCAGCTTTTACACATAATCACACCTGAAAAGGTTATTATTTTATTTTTAGGAAAAGGTACTTTTAAGAAAAGGAACTTTTGTAAGAAAATGTATTTTTTTAAGAGAAGGTATTTGTTTAAGAAAATGCTTTTTAAGAAATGGTATTCTTTTTCAATTGGTCCTTTTTCAAGAATAGACACACCTTTAAGAGTAGTTATTTATCTCAAGAAAATTTATTTTGTATCACAAAAAATTTAATCTTTAAAGAAAATGTAGTTTCTAAGAAAAGGCAATTTGTTGTAAGAAAATTTGCTTTTTTAAGAAAATGTACTTATTTAAAAAAATACTTTTTTTTAAGAAAAGCTAAGCTTTCAAAGCTACAATATGTACTAAATATTGGTTACAGGCTGTGCTCGGCTCTTGTACATGAGAACGTGGGTTCGGTCCCTGCTCAGTCCACCTTACCTTTCTTTCGAAGACGGTCACCTCGCGTAGTGATGGCACCACCATTGAGTACTTAGCCATGAAAAAGCTCCTCAGAATACCGTTCGCAACCGGTGTAAAACTGTAGGTCCCAATCAAGTGAGTGTAAAACTAGAAAGCGCACTGATTGTGGGAAGCTCTCCTCAATCCCTTCATGAGATGTTATGGAACACCATTATTCTTCATTCAAAAATTCCATAGTCTGGTAGATTGTAATCCACATTTAATTATAACACAATGGAATCTTTTGCGTTTAAGTGAAATAAATATATCGTCATGTTTAAATATTGATTCTTTTTCGATGAAGATTGCCTCAATAAAAAACGGTTTAAATGAAAACTGCTGCGAAGAGCTTTCTAATTTTATATTTAATTTACTTTCCCTGCCTCATAGCTCTGCTGCAGCAGAACGTAAGTTTTCTACAATCTCGTAAGTGAAGTCCAAGCTCAGAAATAAACTGGAGTTAAATTCTATTAATAACATTATGCTATGCAAGGAACTCCTTCATAATATCACCCCCAACTATGTATGGTCAGCTAACAGAGACCTGAACAATTAACTTAACTATTTTAAACAAAAGACCTATAATCTTAATAAATTGCAAATGTTTTATACAAAAACTTTTTGGCAAGAGAGCTTTTATGATATACATACATATGTAAGTAGATTATTTTTCTCTAAAATTCGCATTACAAAAGCAGTTATTGATGTTTTCGTCAATTGCCAATAAATTGTTATAAACAAAAACGCAAATAAATATATGTATACTCGTATACTGATATGATAAAATGAGATCAATTTTATGAATTAAACATTTTTCTTATTGTAATTAAATTACTAATTTAATATTATTTTTTTATAAGCAATGATTCAAATAAAAAATGTATGTTACAAGAATAATAAAACAATTTAGGACTTATTTCACAGTTTTGCTCGGCTACTTGGGTTTTTGGTCGGTTTTATGGAAATTTTTGGTCGAAAATATTTTTTTCAAATGGCAACACTGATGGTAACTATACTCAGCGGAAATTAATGGATCAATTCGAGAAATATCAAAGTTGTTAGAATCATCCACTCAAACTAGATCAAGTACTCGATTCATAGAATTGGGGATGTCGTTCAATTAAATCAAGCCAAGTTCGAATATATGCGTAACAAAATCAGATGACCAAGCACATGGTGTCAAGGGAGTCAGACAATTGGTATCGGGTAAAGACACCCATGTCACAGACGGATATGGACAGTACTACAAATTCAAGATCGCCAATATCATCAATTGTATCTTACGCAGAAGCTAAAGACTTTTAAATTGCGATTAAAATACCACCCGCAATTTTACCAACACGATTTTTTCTATATAATTAGGTTTAAGCCATATCTCAGAAAATGCAATGACATCAAACTCAAAATCAAAGCTATCAGCAAATAATCTAGACAATTTATTATTCAAACTGCGGATATTCTGATACGCCATATTCAAACAACCAATTAGTTTTTTGGAACTCCCCTATTTTCGGACGGTAATCTAGAAAATTATCACGCCTACCGTTATCAAATTCCCTTACATACGTTCTGTGAGAAAAAATGAGAAAGTACGTTCTGTTAGAACCGAAAATTGTGATTTCATCTCGGAGCAATAATTTAGACGCTATTTAAAGTCAAATCTCCTGTCGGGGGCAAGCCCAGATTACTTATCTTAACTTCAGCAAAAGTAGAAGGGACAGATAATAGCTCTGCACTTGTACAAGGAGCAGGAGAATTAACGTCCATTAAATTCGTTGAGAAACGAATTACCAACAGTGGAGGGGACTTCTTAGCCGTCTTCTTCCTTTTCGGCGAGACTGCTTTTGGTGAACCTGCTCTCTTTTGCAATCGCGGATACTTATTGAACTTACCAATAAAGTTAGAAAATCTACCAGATAAAGCCGAAAGATACTTTTCGATATCAGAAAATTCGGACTTCATGCTGCTGAAAAATCTGTAGCACACCAATCTAGTTGTCTACAATCCAGGCAACATCAAGGAAGACGCTTATCATTACCAAGATTTTCTGCCACTCCTGCATAAAGGCCACAGATTTAACATGTACCAAGCTATCACACAGCCAGCATGAAAACAAGGTAACAGTGTCCGATCTAACCTTACAGTCTCTGTTCATGCAAGTCATGATAAATAAATCAGAGTAAAACTAAATAAATTCGAAACAAGTACTAAAAACAGAATTCCAAAATCCATAAAAAATTACCAAAAACGTATGAACTTATTACCCCTTTGATATTAAGTCCCAAACCTAGATGGCAACTCTGACACACAAATAACGTAACAAAGATAACACAGTACAACATTTTTCAGGTGATTGATTCGGGACTCAATTCTGATAATTGTTTGTGAAAGTAGCCCCAAAACGAAGAACTTCTGCATCATTCGTTTCGTCAAGTTACCTCAAATAATAATTTAATAATTAATTTGAAGTTAGTAAGTATCGTATAGGGGAATTTGTCACGTTTTAGGTTCTTTTGTTTGTTATAACTCGAGAACCACTAGTCCGAATAAGCTGAAACAAATTTAGGAAAATTAAGAATTAAGAATTTAATCTGTTCATACAACGTTTCGCCGCATAAGCAACAGTTTCGAAGTTATAAATAAATGTATGAAGAAAAAAAATATTTTTTGCCTAAAAAATTAAATTTTTTTTTTTTAATTCATAATAAATACAAAACGGTAAAAAGTGTCAAGTCCTATTACTTTCACGTAAAGTCAGATAACCTATGAACAAAATGAGACATAGATAATGAAAATCGATTTACGCGTTTCGCTTTTATGCACAATTAAGTGAAGGTATGAATTTCAAAAATTTGCTAGATATGTACAAAATTCTTTGGCAAAAAGGTTGATGAGTTTTTTATGGTTCTCACATTTAAAAACGTGCTGAATCAGGTATGTAGCCACCCTTAAAATATGCGCCGTTCACACTCAATTAAAGGGGGAAAAGGATGTGTGTCAGTACCTGACTTTACTTTTGCATGTACTTCAGTTGACAAATAAATAGTATTTATAGCTGTGCATTGATAGATTTTTGTCATTTAACAAGTGTCGGCGAACGCGAAGAGTACAAGTGCATTTTTCCCCGGTTTTTAAAAGTGAATAACAACAAAACATATAATATATTTCAATATGGAAAATAACAAGTGCCCAAAATTGGATAATTTTTGTTACGTTTGTGGTCATGTTGTCCCAGAAAGAGGCCAACTGGATCGAAAAAAATTGATTACTGAGGAATTCAAAATTCACAGTGTGCAAAAATTGTTATAATACCCTTATAATGTGGATACATGGAAAAGGTGGACAGCTTTCTTTTATGAAGCCAGTAATTTTGGTGGAAGACCTAACTGGACATGATGAATCCAGGTGCTACGCATGCATAAAACCTCGGAATAGGTTAAACAGACAATTGAAAACAAATGTATACACTGCTGCATTTACTGCCACACTTCCAGTTAACCGCCCTGCTGATGTCGATGCACCTAAACCTCCGAGTCTGGATACTGTGTCCCTGCAAGCCGAAACCGTTTTCACCAATCCGACCAATTTGAATGATGCTGATTGGACACCCGATATTGAAAATAATGGATCACAACCGCTAACACAAATGGAAATGGATTACATTGTGGCTAAGATGGGACTAGCACAACTATACTCCGAATGGTTGACATCATTTTAGACGAGCAGAAAACTCACACAGCAAAAGCAGAAAACTCACACAGCAAAAGCTGATTTTCTCAACCACTCAAACTCAGACCACGAATATCAACAACCTACGAAGAAAAGAAGATCATCAGAACCACAAGCGTCAACTTCAACGGGAATGGATATTGACAATAATTATAATTATAATTGAAAATGTTCTAAATTTTGTTTTTATGCATAGATTCCATAAATTCCATATTTTCTGTGTAAGAATAGCTGCAATACAAATCGGAATTTGTATTTACAGTTCTGTGTATATTCATTCATAACATTATTGGAATTGAAATAAATTTATTCATCGATTTTCTCAAAAAATGTCTCACTTTACTCACAAGTTACGTGGCTTTATGCGAAAGTAATTAGATTTGACACTTTTTTCCATTTTGGATTTTTTATGAATTTAAAAAAAAAAAATTTTAAATGACAAAAATCGTTCAATGCACACCTGTAAATACTACGTATTTTTCAATATTTTACTGCCAGGTACTTATATATAGGCGCATATTTTAAGGGTGGCTGGGTATATACCTGATTCAGCACTTGTTCGTTTCAAATTGTGCAAAACTTTCCATATAATGACCACCCCTAAATGTGGGTGCAATTTCTGTAAAAAAATCATACAGATAGTCACCGGAAAACCCCAAATAATTAAAAAAGAAATACAGCAGACAGTTGTCCGAGGCCTTCGGCCACGGACTGTCCCTGCAGGCTGTGTCAGAGACACGGCCATTACGTTTAACGTAGAATACGCCATCCGATAAGACAGAAAACACATAACAATAAATGATAAATAAAATAAGCAAATGAATTTATTTATTTGATAGTTACTTTTGATAATATACATAAGCTTATGGTAGGAAAAATAGGATAATAATGTTTTTAAATTAAAAGAGTAAAGATAAATGATAAATAACAGACGCAAATCAATTTGATTTATATTTTTTATAATTATATATCCATGTTAAATTCAAATTCACATTTAACATTTTGTTTCACTTAAATACATAAGTAAATACATATACGAAATTTCAATATTTCATCAATCAAAACAACAGCCAAAGGTTTGTGTCCACACTGAAACGCTACACCAAACGCTCAACCAAACACCACACATATGTCTGGGTGTATGTGTTTAAACAATTTTCATTTGAGAAATTTAAATATTAGGAAGATATCAACCAATATGAAATGTATATCAAACGAAAGATAACATCTTCATTTACCTACAAAAAAATTTTTAAAAAAGTTATCTCGCCGTTTCCTCATAATCAATGAAATAAAGATTACAACAATAACAATCTGACAGGACCCCCTATACCATAAGGTAAGACGTATTCTACGCCAAAAGTCCACTTTCCTTTTTGCATTTTAATTGTTCACGCACATTTATTAGCGTTTATTGCATTGCTTACGCAATCATAAAAATCAAATAACCTTTTGTTTATTCCTTTTTTTGTTAATTCTCAGAATCATAAAAAAGGTGTCAATGTTTTCTCCAAATAATGTTGTGCATATCTCGAGCAAATTTTTGAAATTCATACATTTACTTAATTGTGAATAAATGAGAAACGCGTGCATCGATTTTCATGGTCTATGCCTTATTTTGCTCATAGGTTATGTGACTTTACGTGAAAGTAATTAGATTTGACACTTTTTTCCATTTTGGATTTTTATGAATTTTTAAAAAAAAAAATTTAATTTTTAGGCAAAAAAACTTTTTTCCCTTCATACATTCATTTTTAACTTCGAAAGTATTGCACACATAGGAAAACGGTATAAGAAAATATTAGAGGAATTCTAAATTTGTTTCAGCTAAATCGGACTAGTGGTTCTGGAGTTATGACAAACAAAAGAGCCTAAAACGTGACAAATTCCCCTATACGATACTTACTAACTTCAAATTAATTATTAAATTATTATTTGAGGTAACTTGACCAAACGAATGACGCAGAAGTTCTTCTTTTTGGGGCTACTTTCACAAACAGTTATCAGAATTGAGTCCCGAAATCATGTGTTGTACTGTGTAATGAAAGAAAAAACAATAAGGAAACAACTACAACGTTAGACGTTCTATATATTATTGTTGTTGTTTAGGTTTTACACGATCAATAGAATTTCCAATTGCACACAATAAAACAAAAACAGTATAAACAAACACTGCACTGAATACACAATTATCTCAAGCAATGTAATTTTACTTATCTTCGCATTATTAACACAACAAGTAGTAGCTATTTAATCTTTTATAATACGAAAATAAAAAAATTAAATTCAAGGAGCACGACTAAAAACGACACTAAATCAGAGTAGAGTTGCTAGGAGTCTTTTGAGCGTATCTTGAGATTAGTTGTTCTTTAAATCGTTGCTGCAGTAAATCGATTGTTTCATGCGCGGTGTGGCAGGCAGGTCAGTCCTGCTGAAACCACATGCCGTCCAAATCCATTCTGTCCAGTTGAGGTCACAAGAACTGCGCTATCATGTTTCTGTAACGAATGCCGTTCACACCCACTACAATGTCGGCCTCATCTTCAAAAAAGTAATGCCCAATCACGCCGCCGGCTGACCAAAGTCCGCACCAGACAGTTGATCGTTGTATGTCGTGCATTCCATGAGCCTCAAACTCGACAATTTTGTGTATTCACGTAGTCATTCAGATGGAAATGCGCATCATCGGTGAGATGACTTTTTTTTGAAAAATTTAAACTGACTTTAGTTTGCTCATTTACCCATTGAACGAACTGCGGGCGCTTTCCGTGGTCAGCGGGTTTGAGCTTCTGAGTAAACTGAATTTTGCACGCATGAAGGTGAAGCTCTTTTGTCAAATTTTACTGGGTAGTGTTCCGTGAAATTTGAAGTTGTAAATAACAATGCCGAATTGAAGTTTTCGGGTTTTCGGCGGCACTCTCGTTTACAGCAGCAATGTTTTCAAGAGGCCGACCGGTATGTTGACGCACAGGAGTCTTACTGTCCATAACCGATCCAGTTTCTCCAAATTTGTTGACCACTCTTCGAATGGTTGACACATTTGGTGCACTTTCTCGACTGACAATTCTTCGAAGTTTTAGAGCGGTCTTAGCATAACTTTCCAAATTTTTGTAATAAGTTTTCACAATTATATCGCGTTGTTCTTTCGTAAAGCGCTCGACTTTTAATAATGGGAATCAACGTATGTGGCAGCTGCCAAATTTCAGGGTTGATACTTGCACATAGAAAAAATTTCACTAAGTTTAAAAACTGCAAACTTACTGAGACCCTCTAATTTCTATATTCTTTTGAAATCTGACAACGACCTATACAATTTTCTATGTGATATTTTTCGTTTATGCTGCAATGTGAGCATATTTTAGATGCGTGTTGTTGGAACCGATTGGAACCTAATAAAGTCTGTTCTTGTCCTTATACTCCGTGATATTTTTTCTTGGTTTAAGTTGTGTGTGGAATACCTTTGGCCAGCCGAATAATCTAGATGTCTATAAATTGGATTTATTCGACTAGCGTTCATGAATAGTGCTTGAAAGTATTCTGTGTGAAGTTCATGTAGAATTTTTTGCTGTTTGTGGCAGCATTCCAGCCTGTTTATATTATCTGGGGTCCACTCAATTCCATTCGATGTCTATTAAGTTATTTTACCCAAAATAGTTTGTACTGTATAGTTTTACTGGTGTGTTAGCCGATTTTCTTTATATTGAAACATGGTTTTGATCACATATCTCAAGTTTGGATCCCAGGAATATAGATGCCCGTTCTCTACTCCTGTTTCAAGTCTCAAGGCATGCGGCGGTGAAAAGTTGAGAAGTTTTAAAATTTTCTTGAGGAAGTAGAGCTATAATTTGTCGACATCTTCAAAATGACTGAAGCCCCATACTTGAGATCCATACGTTTGTATCGCTTGACATGTTGCTTGAAATAATCTCCACTTCGATTTAATTGAAATATTTGACTTTTTCAAAAAGTTTGATTAGTGGCTGCTTTTGCTGTTAAGTTCCGCCTTTCAACATGTACTCTGGAGGACATTTTTTACATGTTCACTGTGACATTTGCTCAATTCTCGTTCGGGCAATAATGGAAATCAAAGTTTTTAGCTACATAAATTTAATTTTTTGATTGCTGCCATAAAATCTTTGTTATTTGTAGGATTTAGCAGATCAAACTGTTTCTTAACTTCAGTTTTCAGCAACAGCAGTAATGCCAATATGTCTCTATATCTGACGGTAATTGAGTGCTATTTACACGGGTTAAGTTGCCTAATAAGGATCATATTATTTTATATTTTCGCAATCAGATTTTAATTTTTGTAAATTCCGTTAAATTTCTTCAGCACACAAAATTACACGATATTTTGGTAAACACATAGGACATCACGGACTACTACACAACAAACATATCGCAAAAGTCTTCAGTTTTTCTATAAAGTATTTCATTTGTGTAAATTTTATTTTTTTCCATTTATTTTTGGAACAAAGTCAATGGTTTGAATATATTAACCCCCATTGGTGATCTACTGATGTCATTTTCGTAGTCTCCATATTTTTGGCCGTCGTTTGTCCGCCATTAGTTACCTTCTTATCAGGTCTCGACCAACCCCGCGGGGCCAGGCACCTTACAAAACGAAGGTAATATATTTCGCCAACCAATTCGATCTTTTACCTTATCGCTCCAGTTAGCAATACCAAGTGTACGCAGGGATTCGTCAACCTGATCCCTCCGGCGGCGTCTTGGTCTTCCTATTTTTCGTCTTCCTTCGAGTTCGGTTTCGAAACGCTTCGTGCTGGTTCGTCTTCATTCATTCTACTGACATGGCCTAACCAGCGCAATCGCGTTATTTTGATCCGCGTAACTATATCAATGTCGGGATTTACCTCATACAGCTCATGGTTCATGCGTCGCCGAAACTCGCCGTTGTGCACTATAGGGTTATAAATCTTCCGGAGCATTTTTCTCCCGAAGTTGTTCATCTGCTTGCGATAAGACCCAGGATTCTGCGCCATAAAGCAAGACAGGTTATATGAGAGTCTGATATAGTTGGATTTTCGTCATTCGAGAGAGGGCTTTATCTCTAAAGTGCTTGCTTAGCCCAAAATATCATCTATACGCAAGCACAATTCTCTGTTTGATCTCAAGGCTGACGTTGTTGGTTTCATTTACCGCAGATCCAAGGTACATAAATTCGTCCAAAACCTCGAAATTATAACGGTTATCAACGTCCACGCTTTGGACTAATCGCTTGGAGGTCCTGCTTGTTGAAACCATTAATTTTAAATTCACATTTTTCGGGATACCCTAATGTGTGGGTAGTGGTTTCGGTTGGTGTTGCCGCGTAGTGCTTTCAAATTCATAAACCTGTTAATATAAAATATTTGAGAACGAAAACTGCCAGATATGAAAGAAATACTTTGCAATGAAATGCAACTCCCAATGGCAATTCAATTTGCCTTTATAGAGGTAGTTCAAATTAAGCTGCAAATTTTAATTATAATTATCATATAATTAACTTGGAAGGTTGCACAGGGACAGGAAATTTTCCTGCCAAGACCGTAGTGCGTGGCGAAGAACCACATCCGGCTGGAGTTGCCCATATTACAAAAGTTGCCTAGCCGACTAGTTACGCGATCCAAAACTCCCGCAAAACAAACACAATTATTAGTGCCAATGGGAGATTTTGCCACTCTTGTTCTGGCACTTTATACACAAAACTCTAATACAAATATTGAGAGACAAGTTACTGATAAAATATAAGTAAATAAATTTTGTGTTCAGACAGGCACAGCAGGGAGCTTCTCACAGTCAACGATCTGTGCGTTTTGTAGGCTTACACTCATTGATTGGGGCGTATACTTCAACACCGGTTCCGAATGGTAATAACGAAAGCTTTAAGAGACTAAATTTGTCATTTAACAACATTTAGCCCAATGCTACTCTGATACTGCATATTGTTGATGGTGCAACTAATTTTCTAGTTAGTGCAAGTTGGGGCAGAAAACCGTTCTGTGCCATATTCACAGATAGCCGTAAAAAACGGTTTACGCTATTACGACGTTTACATACTGCAATATGTTTGCAGAAGAATTTGTTGAATTGAAATTAAATAGGAGAAATCGGTGTCGCAGTTGACCAATTACACATATTTTAAACTGTATGACGAAGCCACGTACTCCTTTGCGTGTGCCCGAAACTTAAATTATGTTGACACAATCTATTTTACTTCCGAAATTTTAATTCAACATTTGAAATTGTGATTTCCAGTGACATTGAAAACGAAATTAACAAACTATTGGTTTTTGTTCAGTGTTGACCACTGAGCTGTGATTTCAATAATAATAACATAAATCGCGTTGTATAAATTAGAAACTAGTTAATAGACTATTGTATCAAGAGCATTTCTTTTAAAATTTATTAAGAAATCCCAGTGCCAATAACGAATTCAGTATCATATCAGAAGTGTATTTAAAACCGATATTTAAACAATATGAATTTATGAATAGGTGCCTGATAATATTCGTTAATGAAAATGTTTCTGCTTTAAACCTCAACAATCTGTCTGGAAATGCCTTTATCATGTTACACTAGAGTGCCTTGCATTTTAGGTAGGTACAGCTATATGTACATATGTATCAACAGGGCAAGTGTAAGAGAGATATACACATACTCACATAAATGTCGATAGATACGTTAGGGGTCAGTGTTTGCAAAAATCCAATCCAAATGTAGCGGACAAAACAAAATAACAAAAATTGTTTCACTTACATTCCCTGAGGGATTGAGGAGACCTTCTAACAGCAAGTGAACGGTGCGATTTATAGTTTTGCGCTCATTAATTGCGACCTTTTTCATGGCTAAGTATCCGATAGTGTCGCCGTCACAAACGGGGTGGAAAACCGTCGAAAGAAATGTAAGGTGGCCAGACCAGTGATCGGACGTACAATAGCCGCACACACTACCACTGCACCACGGGCGGCCACAATACTAAGTAGACCCAAACAAAAAAATATAGAACACTGCAAGTGTTGGTCGAAGTACACCTAATATATTTTCGTCCTTCTTAATATTTATCTGGTAAACGGCACAAACTAGACACATAGATTTTCCAGAATTTCCCATTTCAATGACCATGTTAAACAGCCAGGTAAGTAGACAAGGTGATGGAAACTCCGCTGAATACCTTTAAGGATTGCTGCCCACTCCGAGAGCGAAAATCTAACTTCGAAAAGCCCTGGATGACAGTCAGTATTCATATTATGATAGTGCACGTGGGAAGGGGCAAAGGTTATGATGTTATGACTATCAACTCCCGGATGGAAGCTCCCAGCGGCCAATTTCAATGAAACTCTGCTGAATACCTTTTAGGGAGAACTGCCCACTCCGAGAACGAAAATCTAACTTTGAAAAGCCCTGGATGGCAGAAGCGACAAAGGCAACGCTGAGATGGTTATCATAGGAAACTTGGTTGTACAATAAGGTGTTGCGAACAGTGCAACGGAACTCTTGGAAAATATTTAATGATTGAAACCGATAACGATGTATCTAAGGTTTACATATTCCTATCGAAATGTCGTAAGCAGCCCGGAAACTATTGTTGATAGAGAAGGCAATAGAATGGAAGTAGACGATCAACAACTACAACTACCAATGGCAACTCACTTCTTGGCTGGAGAAGCACAAGTCACGGTGGAAAAGCAGCAACAGTCATCAGTAGCACTCCAAACTTGTCCCTTCACAATCTATGTGTTAGGGTGGGAGCTCAAGAGAGCCGGTTTTAAGTATTCCGTTTATTTATTTCACCGCACGTCTAACGTACGCTTATACTCGAAGGCACAGAATTACATAAGGTAGCCCACAATGTACAAAAGTAAATTTGTGAAAAAATTTCCTCCCTGGCTCAGTCCATAGCAACCTACCGGGCAATAATGGACTGTATCAGTCATCCGCTAACGAACAGGTGGATAGAGGACTGAATGCAAACCCGGATAAACATGAGGTTCGTCTGAAAACAGCGCTTATTGATGTTGAAGTTAAATGGTTATTTGTTGGTAAAATTTAATTAAAGCAAATTAAGAATGACTAATAAACTTAAATGATTAATTCACACAACTTTACTTATAATTTGCCCGAACGTTGCGACTTCTATTTTACGACTGACTGGCTCAATATATTTCTGCTCTATTGAGCCTTTTGAGCATCTATTCTACACTTCTTCATGTCCGATGTATGTATGTACAGGGTTGTCGTAGTCAAATTATACATGCGTAGGGCACTTCAATACGATGTTCTCTGTCAATGTCCCAATCCAACATCCGGCCGTCCTGACCTTACATTCGCTCTGGAATGTTCCCAACGTGTCATAAAATCTACAACTGTCGTACATTTTCTACATATCCGATTCACTCGACTTCATACCGACCATGGTATGGACCATTTTATATGGTCCAAGAAATGTAGGTCTCAACTTTATGACGGTGCCAAATTGTATACGCTTGATGGCGACTAATTCGTAAATTCCATATACAGTCTCTGGGGGTTCTTTTACGGTTGTAGTTTTTGCGATACTACTGCTGAATACTAAGGATGTTCTCCCTAGCCTCTTATGGCATATCTTTCCGCATTGAAATAGTCGATGGCCAGATCATTAAGTAATTCTCGAAGATCTGTAGGATGATCTCCTCTCCAGTTAATAACTTGAGAACGTGATTAATAACAATCCAGTTAATCACTTGAAAAGTGCGAATTGGCTATTTCTAGGGGGTGTGCTGTTCATAATACGTTGAATCCGATCCACATACATGTACCAGTTCATTGGGTTCTCCACACAGAGTTTCGTCAACTTGGCAACTATTGTTTAATGGATCGTCTCTACCTATCTATTCCCTCTTGGAACTCCGGTCGCTATTAAAAGGTGTTGTAGGTTCAGTGATGCACAATATTCCTTAAATTGTCTTGAGGTGAACGCTGTACGTCTATCTGTGGCAATTCGTCTAGGGTTTCCAAATAATGTTACTCGCTTTGTTAGTCACTCTACAACTTCATTCATACCTGTGCTCTTAGTCGGGTACAACCAAACGAAGTGTGAAATGGCATCCACAACTACTAATATATGATTATATTGCTTGAGTGTGAACTCCATCGTACCTACATGGCCAAGGTGGTATGTCACTAATGGTTCATCGGCTTTGTCTAATGGCCTGAGGAATCCTTCTTAACGACCCTTCTTCGCTTCGGAAACTAGACACTCCACACAACTCTTGACCATACAATCAAGTTTACCCGCCAAATTGGGAAAACATCCCTGCTAGTGTGCTACTTGGATTATGTCCTGTTCCATAGAACTCGGTATAACTATCAGCTCACTCTCAGAACCTTTATACATTATGTCAAATTTCATAAAATAGTCCACGTATGATTCCGTCTCTAGTATTTTCCTCATTACTTTGCTCCATTCATCCTGCAGTTGTACTTGTCATAGTCGATATCTCAAGCAATCTTCCATTAATTGACATGACAACCGACGTAGACCATCCATGCATTTCAAATAAACTCGTGTAAAAAGAGCATCCATCTCAATACTCTAGGTTGTATCCCCAGTACAAATATCCTCCACTTTTCTTCTATTACAGCCAGAACTTCAAGTTCATAAGAATGATATTTTTGTTTGGTCGGGCAGTCTTCCGACTCATATATTCCACGGGATGAAATTTGGCACCATATCCTTTCTTCAGTAAAACTGCACCATATGCATAAAAATTGGCATCAGTAATGATCTTACGTGACCGACTGAGGGTAAACAGTTTTCAAAAATTTGCGGGTTTATCATTGGCTTTTGGAACTGTTCGACGGCAAGGATTTTTCATTTCCCATTTTAAATTTAGCATCTTTCCGTAACATATTCGAAAGTGGTCTACCAATTGATGCATAGCTTGGAATGAACAGTCGCAAAAATGAAGAAAGCCCCAAAATCTCTGTAATGCTTTCGCTTTTTCCAGTATCGGGAAATTAGTCACAGCACGTGGTTCCTCAGTCGAAGGTGAAATTGTGGAATTCTCGATGATGTAGCCCAAAAATTGATCTTTCTCTTCAAAAATTGGCAATTCTTCCATATTATGGAAAGCTCTTTTGATCCCGCGACTTTTACAACTCGTTCAAATGTCACAGTTCCATCAGATTCCTTCTCTGAAGGTATAACGATATCGTCCATATAAACGACAACTGTGCCATCAGTAACCTGCTGACGGAAAATGGTTGAAATGTATTTGCGAAAGACTGCGGGGAAGTTCGATATTCCAAAGGGTGCAAACTGGAACTTAAGTTGACCACTATGGGTCACGAAGATAGTGTAGTTTTGCGAGTCTGGCTTAATCGGAACGTAACAAAATCCGTGTCACTAATCCAATGTTGTGAATACTTTGGCCCCTTCCAATCTTGGAATAACATCATCCATTAATGCCACTGGAAAATAATCGCGAATAATTTTGTCGTTGAGCTTGCGATAATCACCACACAAGCGCATTGTACCATCCTTGTTCTGCTCTAAAACTACTGGAGCAGAATACTCCGAATAGCTCGGTTTTATACTACCATCTTTTAACCACTCCTTGACTTGTTTGACAATGATGCATTTGTCAAAATGCGGAACTCGAAGAGGTTTGTGTGCAACTGGATTGTCATCATTTAAAAGGGTTTTCATTTTCACGGGGAAGGGTTCTGGTTTAATCGGCCTATTTGATATTATCATATTCCTAATATCTCTCTGATCTTTACTGTCATCGCAAAGTGTTTCCTCGATGACAGATTCGAGTGAAAGGAGGAGATACAAAAATTCCCACGACTGTTAGCTTTATTAGCATATGGACTCCAGGATAATACGGCATTTTAGGGAGTAAAATAGCAGATGAACTGGCTCGTATGGGGAGTAATCTGTGAATATGTGGAACGGTACTTAATAGGTCATAAAGACCAAACTTAAATAGTGGACAAGAATAACCGACACACGATTATGGAACTAATCATACGGTGGTGGTGTGATCCAGATGGGAACAAGAGCAAAGGGCTTATAAAACAAGACAAGTGCGAGCCGAGCCAACTCAAAGGTGTTCTCACTAGACACTCCACTCAGAAGCCACATCTGCATAGAACTGAGTAGGCATATGTTAGTTAATGTTGGTCGTGCGAGGAGCATATAAGAGCAACGAAATGGAAATCAGTGATTGCCTTAGGAAATTGTATGCTCACAAATTGGTCGTGAATCGAGGAACAAATGCCCCGAACCTTCTGTTTCTTCCTAATATAATCTGGTAGAGGGATGATGATAGTTCAAAAAATGTCCATGTCGAATAAACCAAACATACATTTTTGTTATTAGAACTATATTGAACTCCACGTGTTATCTCTTTTAAGTTTTGCCCTGGCAAAACTAAACCCCTAATCTTTATACATGTGTATGTGCATATTAATACATTGTATATCTGCAAGTGCAATGCAACCGTCGCTTTGTCAGCTTTTGTTTTACTTTCTTTGCAATCTATAGCACAAGGTAGTGTATATGAGGCTGTGTGTGTGTGTGTTATCTGGTACTGTACTACATGCCACATACGCTCGCATACACATCATTGTCTAGTATACGAAGCAGATGTGTGGTTGCATGAGTTTATCTGTGGCCTTCCACAGCATATCCTTCCCCTCATAACAATCAATTCACACGCTCTCTCTCTTACACTTGCCTCTGCACTAATGATGCACACACATACCCGGATCAAAGCAAGGACTAGATCGAATGAGCTGAGTAGTATTTCAGGATGGGATATTTGTATCTGTTCGCCGAACTGTATTTTAACAATTTTGATGTTGAATTAACTAAACTAAATTCACCTTTGCTGTGACTCTGTGACCTCTTTTTATAACTGATCGCATGAATGGCTTTTTGCACCATCATCTAATATTTTCTATTAAGACAACATTTCTACACACATGAATGCTCCAACACACACACATACTCAAGTCTGCATGTGAACAAATATCCCGACACATGTACACTACGTTTGAGTTTTCAGCTTCCTGGTGTGAGTCTGTGAAGAGTTTAAGTTAAATTTATCGGTGGCAACGTTTGGATAATTTAAAACAAATAAACTGTTAAATCACGATAAAATAAAAATGACGGAGAATGAAGTCCATTTCGTTTCATTAGAAATCCGTAAATGGACAGATGAAAATAATGTATAGGATAACTTGGTAAAGTGTGTATTTGTCTGGTGCACTGGGTGCACCGAAATCTCACATATAACTAAGTTTCATATAAGTTGATTAGGCATTTTCTGAGGTATTTGCTCTTCGATCAATTGTGAGACTTTTTACAATAGGGAGATATACATCAAAAGCCCACCGAAAAGCTATGGAGTAAATTAACTAATTTTATGTTTCGGGAATTCAGAAAGCACCAACGCGATATACAATACGAGTTATTGTAAGCAAAAACCCAAGAATAACTTCCACATAGCTTCCACCTACTTTGTGTCGAATGTTCTGCGGAGTTGCCATCTCACACCAAACCATTTATAATATTTATAACTCACACGTTTGCTATTTTTGTTTGTGCTGCTAGTGTCATTGAATCAAAGTGTCATTGAAACTATTTGATATATCCGCTGCATATCGAAGACATTTGGTGTTAGCAATACCGGAAAGCAAAGGTTCACTATTTTCAAATACGGGACAAAAATTTCATATTTCATTTAGGTAAAAAAGTGTAATGTAGCGCATAGGAAAAGTTTTATAACCCCTTAACTATTTTGAGGTAAAATTAATTTTTAAGGCGTTTTCAGAAGCGAAACATCTTATCGCCTAATGGTATTTCATCCAAAAAAAGAGCTGTCATAACGCCCAAAAATGGCTATGTACTGTTTAATATTGCAAAAAAAAAATCAGGGCTAATGGGCAATATGACATGCGTCTGGTCACAATGACATTTTCTCGAGGCGGAAGCATCACCCGCGGCCGTAGCTGTTGCAACCGCGTCCACCGTATTTTACCAACATAATATCAACTACTTTTCGCATTCGTTTCTAAAAGCTTCCTTATACCGGTCAAAGAACTGGTATTATTCTGCGCCGTTGTGGAGATCCTGCATTTCTTTTATATTTTCCATCGCTTTTAATTCATTGTTCATATATATTTACATATCTTCCTAGCTAAGATGATTCGAAAGATCACTGATTTTGTTTGCAAGCCATCATGTAGTGCCATTGGGTAGTAAAGGGTATTTAGTGATTGGTACGCAAAGTTAAAAACCGATTGTCGATTAATCGATCAACTATTCCCACCGCTATTTTTTTAATCAATTAATTTCTTTCCTATATATAGTAGAATCCCGGTTATCCGAACACCGATTATCCGGATATCCGATTATCCGGACTCATCATTCGTCTCAGCTCTAATTGTCTAATTGCCGGCTACGACAGGCTGTCTTTTATTTTGGCGCAAAAACGGGACAATCAAGGAGAAAAACTGTCTGCTAATGTTGCATCAGCCGACTCTTTTGTAGAGGAATTAAAAGAATTTCTAGACGAAAATGCATACGATTTAGATTTGGTATACAATAAGGACGAAACAGGTCTTAATTGGAAAGCTCTACCAAGCAGATCATTAGCATCGCGTCGTGAAAATGCACCACCGGGGCACAAAGTGAGTAAGGACAGAGTCACAGTTATGGTTTGCGCAAACGCTAAAGGAACACATCGATTGCCACTGCTACTTATTGGTAAATCAAAAAATCCACGCTGTGTCAAAAATGTTAAAATCCCCTTAACTTACGCTAACCAACAAAAAGCTTGGATGAACACAGATATTTTTCTTACTTGATATGAAAATACGTTTATTCCTGTGGTGAAGAAATTTCAAAAGGACGTGGGAAAAGAGGGCGATGTATTGTTGTTGTTAGATAATGCGCCAACGCACTCTTCCGCTGAAACACTAAATCGAGAAAATGGGAAGTTCACAGTTACGTTTTTGCCTCCTAACGTAACATCGATATTTCAACGTATGGATCAAAGTGTCATTGAAACTTTAAAACGTTTATAAAGAACGCACCTACTGCGTCGTCTTTTGTCAGCAGACGACAGTGAAATAGAGACGACGTTAAAGTTTTTTAAGGAAGTTAATTTAAAAGATTGTTGTTATATGCTGGTAGAAGCGTGGAACTCTGTGGAATTGCAAACATTAAAAAGGGCATGGAATAAATTATTAAAATTAACTCCATCTAATAACTCAACTAAATCGCACGACGATTTTAAAGAAATAACAAAAATTCTTAGTATTGGTGAAGGGGGCGATGAAGAGAATATTAAGGAGTGGCTGAACTGCGATAGTGAAGACCCTGGATTCCAAATATTAACTGATGAAGAAATCATTGAGAATTTGAACAGTAACGAGAGAGAAGATGAAGAAGAAACTGAAACTGGGGATATATGTCAACTACCATCTCACGCAGAAGCTTTTGAAGCTCTAGATGTTGCCTTTAAGTGGTTTGAAAGACAGGACGAATCGGATCCCATACAGTTGTTACAACTGAAGCGCATCAGGGACTTGATTAATTACGTTAAAGATCAATACCAAGTTATTTCCAAGCAAAACATTAAATTACATAGGTATGTATTATGTAATACATTATGTATCGTTATAGCTCGTTTTTGTATATCGTATTATCTAAACGACTAAAATTTTAATAAAAATTGACAAATGACAAACATGACAAATTTAAATGTATGTAAATTGATTTTTTGATTTGATTTGCTTTGAAATCGATTATCCGGATTTTCGATTATACGGAATAAAAATAAAAAAATAAATGGTTTCCCATTACATCCCATGAAGGGACCGGGGAGAACTTCTCACAATCACTGAGCTGTGCGCTTTCCAGTTTTCACTCACTGATTGGGACCTACGGTTTTACTCCGATTCCGAACGGTATTTTGAGAAGCTTTTTCATGGCTATATACTCGATAGTGTCGCCGTCACTAAGCGAGGTGACCGTCGTCGAAATAAATGTTAAGGTGGTTGGAGCAGGGATCGAACCCAGGATCTCCTGTACAAGAGGCGCGCACACTACCCATTGCACCACCGACGGTTATACGGCATACCCCTGGTTGTATTTGATCCGGATAATCGGGATTCTACTGTAATTGAATTGAATATATTTCTTAATTAATTTCTTATATAATTGATTTGATCCTCATTATTATTTATTTACTGCAATAGTTAACAGGCCTTTGGAAAAGAAATTGCCGTGATACTGGGCCATATTGAATATGACTGACCATATTGACTTTCAGGTTTTGTGAGTCATCACACTGTTATGGTTTGATTGTGGTATTGGATGGCTGGTCTGCGTCAGCATGCCCCCTAGGTTAATGTCTACCATTTCCCGTACTTTGTCTGAATCGAAAACGGACGGGATTAGCCACCAAGTTTGGTACCGTGTGCTCGTTTGGAGTTACACGTGGAAGGTCTCGATCTTGTGCCCTTTCAGTTTATGTTTTTGACTTACGCGAGTATCTTCCAGCGAAGATTGAAGAATGGTTGCCGTTCACTGTAATTGATCGGAAGAGGTGGAAACAGCCTCTCTCCCACAGTGAGAAAGCTACGGCCGACTATCTGTGCTTAATAGATTGCTTTTGTTGCTATTTTGCATTTGAATACCAATATTGTCGTGATGTTGTTGTTGACGTTGTTTTGTAGAATTGTTTCCCGATGACATTTATGGCTAGTTTTGCAGTCAGTGGCCATCTTCGATTCTTAGCTAAATTATGGTTAAAGATCGAATTGTGTTTTTGAGTCAATGGTTAACAGTGATTTTACCTCCTAATGTTGGTTGGTTAACTTGAAGTCAGAACATATTTATTTATTTGAAACTCAGCTTTATCCAATAGAACACAGACGGTAAATTATTTTCAACAACGTTATAACAGTTAATACTTACATTATAAATACTTACATATTACATATGTTAAATGGAAAAAAATAATTTAATTTAACGAAAAGAGTAAGAAAAATTATTAAAAGTAAAAACAATAAGTGATGATTTATCCGACTTTTCGTATTGTATTCAAAAATTAAATTGTTCGAGCGTTTGGTCGTGTTTTTAATTAATTACATTCTTCGATATTTCGCTACCCTTTGGATAGCATCGTCAGGGAGATATACACAATTATTAGTTATACAATTATCAATTGTTTTCATTTCTAATTAGCAATTGTGTATATCTTCCTTACGATGCTATCCAAAGGGTAGCGAAATATCGAAGAATATAATTAATTAAAAACAGGACCAAACGCTCGACCAATTTAATTTTTGAAAAGTAAAACCAAAAGTTAAAAAAGTAATGACGGTAAAGGTAAATAAATATATAAATAGGACAATGAAATTTGGTCTCAAAATGTCACTAGGGTTAATAAAATTAAAAACATAAGAGAAAACATGAATCTGATGTAGAATAGATCAAATAATTGGTTTGAACGAAGTATGTGTTTTGGAGTGTTCCGACACATATAGTGAAATTTTATGGCGATAATTTTTGTAGAACATTTTGACCATGCCCCCGTCGTTTTGGAGCAGTTTTTTGCGAATTTTCAAACAAAAAGTAAAAATTATGGTTATACGTGACAGTTAGAGGGTTAGTTTGTTCCACAAAAATGTTTATCTGAATCTTTTCTATAAAACTTCTGAACATATTTTGTACCTCAGAAGTAAGGAACACACAATTTTGCATGCCGATATGTTGCTTGAAAGTTCCGGGGGGCGGAAACTTTGACCCGCCCTAAAAAAAATCTGATCAGATCTGGCAAAACGCCGATACACGTATATTTTTGTTTAGACCTTTCTACCCGAATCCGTTGACAGAACCCCATAATTTTATTTTTTGGTGTCGCACAGTGGAATGAATTGACCCAAATTTACAATATCGCCGGTTATATGGCTGCTCACTACTGTAGACGGGATAGTTACGGTGATTCTCCAATTTTTGTTCGTGATGGTATTGAATTCACAACACAGTCCTTAATAAGTAAAAAGTTTTTGGATTTAATCATATTAAAACTGAATAATACAAAGCACAATGGTAAACCGGTAAAACTAGCATCATTTTATAGATCTCGAAAGTATGGAATAAATGTTTTTTTGCCTCAATTAGAGAATATGTTAATTTGTGATGGGCGAAGCCCATTTATCTTTGTTGAAGGTGCCCATATTGATTTTTTAGATGATACCACATCTCGGGAACTTTGTAGTATTCTTTTAAATTATGATGCGAGAAATTGTCATAATATGATAACTCGTCCAGTTAGTAAATCGTCCATTGATCATGTGTATAGTAACATTTTTGATAAGGTAAGTGTAGATTCCATTGAATGTGACTTGTCAGATTCACCTTACTGTAAGCATTAAAACGAATGTACGGGATCTCTTTAATAAAACTTTCACTTGTTTCAACCACAGTCGTATGACTGAATATGTTCTTAGGAAAGTTTCGGCATTAAAAACCACGAGTAACCTATCAAATGACCTGTCATCATTGATGTCGATACGTAGAGAAGCGAAAAATGAGTCCACTTTCAAAAGAGCTGTAAAACGGACAGCAGATTTTAAGTTACACCTTGGATAAATTTCAACTTGCAAAAATGAATTGCTGCAAAGGAAAAGCTTTTGAAACTGCGCAGGAAAAAAGAGGTGATGCGGAAATCGAGGCTAGGCTAAAGGCTATAAGTAAAGTCATACGTGATGCATCAAAAAAATCTATGAACATTTATTATATTGATAACCTCACAAATATTTTAAGTGACCCGAAGAAAGGTGGGAATTTTTTGAATACTACTCTTGGTAGAACTGGGAAAAAGGAAATTCATTTATGTGATGTAAATGGAGATGCTATTCTATGTGGTTTTCAAAAAGCATCCATGTTTAGTGAATATTTTCTTCAATCTGTGGAAGATTTAAAGGCTCAAATTGTTCAGCTTCCGGTGGATAATATCAACTTTTTTAGAACTCTTGTTTGACATAGCAGCAGGTTTTACATAAACTATACGACTGAGGAAGAGGTACAGAATATCATCACCAGCTTGTCCAGTGGTAAGAGCCCAGGACTCGATAACATTTCCACTAATATAGTGAAAACGTGTTTTAGTGTTCTAGCTGCAATTTCAGTTAATTTGTTTAACAGAATTGTGACATGTGGTCAATATCCGGACATTTTAAAGATGCATAAGGTTGTGCCTATTGCAAAGGGCCCGACTGCCTCAACATTAGATAAATACCGACCGATTGCAGTTCTACCGACATTTACTAACATTTTTGAAAGAATATTGAATGGTCAAATATCGTTATATTTGGATTCGAATAATTTATGAAGTGAGTTTTAGTTTGGATTTAGAAAAGGCTGCGGAACAGAAGCAGCTGTAAATGTAATAAACTTCATTTGCAAATGATTAGACGATGAGCATAAGGGCGTTCCTGGAATTTTTTATGACTTTTCAAAAGCTTTTGATCTTGTGGATCACATGGTCTTAATAGAGAAAATAGAGTTTTACGGTATACACGTATACACGGTAATGAATTAGCTCTTATCAAGGATTACTTTGAGCACCGTAAACAATTTGTTTGTATCAATGGGAGTAACAGTTCAGTGAAAACGGTAAAGCATGAGGTTCCTCAGGGCAGCGTCCTCGGTCCCCTGTTATTCAAAATGTATCTGAATGATATAGTTAACTTAAACCTATTTGGTAAAATTTTTCTATACGCTGACCATATATGTCTCATATATCTTTATGACTATGAGACTGTTGTTAAAGCTCATATTGAGTGGGATGCGGCTATAATATCGGATTTCTCTAGATTATTTTTAAATGCCAATATGACTCCGGTTATTTGGTTTAAGCCACACTATGATCATAACAACAATTTTGCTATCCACGTCGATGGTAGGGAGGTTTTGGAAGTAAATTGTGTAAAATATTTAGGAGTTTTTTTACATAGTTCACTTTAATGGAGTGAACATATAAGTATGTTAAAGGTAAGGTCATCTCGTGCACTGGGGATATTATACAAATATAAAAACAAGTTCAGTAAGGAAGTACAACTTTTAATATACCAGGCCCTGATCCACAGTAACTTCAATTATATGTCTCTTTTGTATTGCTCCCCCAAAAAGTGGAGAACTTGAGTCTTTACACAGAATACAGAAAAAAAACCTTAAAAATAGTTGACAATCTTCCAATAACATATCCGACTATTTCGCTGTACCGAGACAAATTAACTAATATTCGACCTTAGTATGGTATTTACAAAATGCAGCTTATACTGTACGTTTTTAAATGCCTTCATGGTATAGGCCATCACACATTACAATTTACGAAGAATTAAACGTCTTTTAATACTCGAAATGCTGATAATTTACGAGTAGAAAGATGTAGGCTGGAGTGTACTAAACAGAGACTTGAATATATAGGAAGTTGTGCATTTTATAATTTGCCGATCGTTTTGAAGAATGAACACAGAATTTCTTCATTTAAAACTCTATTGAAGAAATATATCCTTGACAATATTGACGAACTCTTAAAATAATTATTGTTTTCCATTTTTATGTTAATTCTTTGTTCTTTTTTTTATGAAATTACAAACAAATTTTGTTAAATTATAGAAATGAGCGAGAGCCTCTATAATGTCTTTATGACGCTGAGGCTATAAATCAATAATATATTACAATTATGTTACTAAATGAATTAAAAATAAAAAATACAAAAATATAAAAGAGGGCTTTTTGGCTTTTCTAATGGACCGATTGTTATGAAAATTTTACAATGAGGTTCTGATGAACTGCTGACAATCCTTGCCTGTATTTGGAAGTGTTTGGATAAAGGAGCGTGACACCGCCAATACAACTTGAAATTTAAAATGGCTGTATCTCATGAACTATCAGAGGTAGGAAGATAAAATTTGGTATATCTGTTGTTGGTGCAGTATGAATTACAACCAGGGTGTAAGTGGGCGGTGACACGTCCCCTTTTAAAAAATCGCTATGACGGGTTTTCTACTGTACCGATTGTTATGAAATTTCACAATGTGGTACTGATGACCTACTGATAGTCCTTGGTTATATTTGGTAGTGATTAAATAAATCGGCGTTACACCGCCCATACCATTTGAAATTTAAAATGGCTATATCTCATTGACTATCAGAGGTATGAAGTTGAGATTTGGTATATATGTCGTTGATACATTATGAATTACAGTCAAAGTGGTAGTGGGATGTGCCACGCCACTTTTAGAAGAAACCGTCATAATAATAGTTTCATCGTCTGAAAATTTCACAGAATGTTACAGTTGGCCTACAGATTCGAACAGGCTCTTTGGAAGCAAGTCGGTAGAAATGGCCGAGGCACTGCCCACACTCGTCAATATTTGACTATTATATACTATATCAAACAATTCTCAGTAAACCAGTCACTTGAGAACATATTTCAATGTATCTCACAAAATATATGGCCGATTCGATTTAAATAATTTTGTTTAAAGTTCAATGCTTCTAACTTTAAAAACAAAAAAATAATTAAAAAAAATTAAGTTACAGTGTAAAACCTGGAAAATAATTTTTCTCTTAGCCTCAATAAGTATATTCTTCTTCATGATGGGGTTGTACAATGGTCCGACTACTTAGCACTTCAACAACAATGGTCTAGATACTTTCAATAAAGAGCGGAATTAAAATGAATTAGTTAATTAATTTTCTAGGGATCTCGCAAATAAAACGCTTGAATTTAAATTAAAAATGGTGACAAAATAAAATGTCAAATTAAGTGTCAAAATTAAATGTCAACAGTTTTAATTTAAATGCAAGCGTTTTCTTGGAGAGATCGCTAGAAAATTAATTAACTAATTCATTTTAATTACGCTCTTTATTGAAAGTATCTAGACCATTGTTGTTGAAGTGCTAAGTAGAAGAAGAATATACTTATTGAGGCTAAGAAAAAAATTAAAATTAAATTAATGTTAAAAATGAGTTACTAGATTTGAACAATACAGACTAATTTGAACAATACAGACAGACAACAAAGCAAGTTAAATAAAACACTGAAAAAAATATTTGAATCAAATCGGCCACATATCTTTTGAGGTACATTGAAATATGTTCACAATTGCCTGGTGTACGGACAATCGTTTGATACAGTGTAGGAATGTGAGGTACGGTACATATACTGCTGATATGATGGAAATTACTTTTTGGGGAAACCAATGAAAATACAGCTATTAAAAAGGTCAGACTATGAAGCCAAAAAAGTGCCCACAGGTACGAATGAATATGAATATCATTGAGTTCAGTTTCGAGAGCATCCTAGATACCGTTATCCCAATAATGAATTTAAAAAAAAACCAGAACAATCTTATTGAGGCTACTATAATCACTGGAAATTATAAAGGAACCGATGTACTGATTCCACGCATTCCCATGATACCTACAGGCATGACCATCGACTTCAAAAGATTGCAGTTCCCGGATCGGTTGTCATTCGCGATGACCATTAATAAAAATAAAGCCCCAGGACAGTCGCTAAAAGTCTGTGGCTTAAATTTGAATTTTTCCCTCGGACAATATATGTTGCATGTTCACGTGTGGGATGGCCTTCAGACTTATATACATCTGCACCAGATGGCAAAACTAGACATATTGTATATCCTAGAGCACTGGAATAAATAGAAAACAAATAACAAATTTGCGATTCATTAAAATTCAGGGATAGCGAAGCGCAACGGGTACAGCTATTATAGTATACGACGCTTCTTAGACAAATCAGCACACTATCTCTTTCTAACAAATAGTTATTTTACAGTCTTCTTCATCATATTCCAGTCACCTGCAGGTTTATTTGCCCATTGCCAATTAAACGTGGCATTACCCCGTGTCGGAACGCCTGCAGATCTATTCATTTACTGCAAACATAATGGAACAAAATAATTTTGTTCACTCTTTGGCATTACAAAACCTTTGAAGGCAAAACGAAACTTGGCGGGTCCAGCTATATAAGGATAAAAATGAATGTACGTAGTTTTCACGGGCTAAACTCTGGATCTACTGGACCGAATGAGATGAAACTTTCAAATTCGATTTATATTCGCTCAAATTTAGTAAATAGGTGGCGCTTTTTTCCATATAAAAAGTGCGAGTTCATTGGTGGCCTTGACAACATTGTATTCTTTTATCGGCAGGGCGAAGTCTGCCGGGTCAGCTAGCACTTTTATGCATCTAAATGTTAAATCGCCCCTCCCGAAAGCGGAGAGCTGACCTTCGACTGCCCACTAGATTGGTTAGTCAACTCAACCGCAATCACTCCTGCACAGGTAAGCACCTTGGAGTGCGACAAAGCTTCCACTGGCTGTTACTAAAATACAGCGATCAGTGGAGGAGGATACAAAACCTGGTCCCTCATCTAAGAGTCATAAAAGCCACCCAATGCTCGCCAGGTCCTTTAGTGATGTCGCGAAGGGCAGCCTAATCATTGACGTCTTGGATGAAGGTTCCCAGGATGGACATATCCCCAAGGGTAAATGGCGCCTCGTAGAAGGAGCCCTTCTTACGGTGTTCATGGACATCGTCAACGACAACCATGGTTCTGTGCCAATCTGCGAAGACGCGGGGTGGTTCCAGGGAAGCAGTACACTTATCGGCTGCACTGATGAACGAGCAACACGATTGTAAAAGTCAGCCATGAGTCGGGTAGGTGAGGTTTGGCCAGGGGCCAAACTCAAAGCCGTGGATAGGATGGATATGCCTTCTTAACCAAGGGCTAGGGTTTGGGTCCCGTCAAACTCACCTCCAGACCCACAGGACATCCTAAAGATCATCAGCCACTGCAATCCCTCCATTTATGCAAATGATTGGAAGGTGGTCAAGGTTGAGGACCCTATAGGAACCTCCAGGCAGGTAGTTTTGGTCCTGAACCAGGATTCCTTAAAACCCCTAGAGGTGTCCAAAGCCAATTTCGGATTGGGTTCATGAGTGTACCCTCAGGTTATACAA
Organism: Phaonia tiefii; assembly: GCA_963931995.1. Taxonomy (NCBI): domain Eukaryota; kingdom Metazoa; phylum Arthropoda; class Insecta; order Diptera; family Muscidae; genus Phaonia; species Phaonia tiefii. The sequence goes on from OZ008370.1 coordinate 57,804,314, forward strand.
AGTAGATACGCTGAGTGGCAAACGACTGCGAACACAGCTGTAAATACTGGAAAGCATTCTGAAACGGCGGTAGATGCTGAAGAAGCACTACTGGATGCCGACAGTGGCATCATCATCGACCTGTGGGCCGCTCTGCCTGGCTCCGAGATGGGTTCATCACTAGCGAGGGCGATCACGAGACAAACGTGATCGAGGTACCCGGAGTTGAAGATCCTGTAAACGATGGAAGTGCAGCAGATAAATCTTCATCGCAGTAAGGCAGAATCTGCCAACCTAATTTATTTATTTATTTATTTATCTCACAACTACAATCCTCAATAGGATACAGCCGGTAATATGTTTTCAACAACGTTATAAAATTTCTATTATATACATAGTAGACATATCATACAACACGTAATAAAATTAAAATACATTTAACCTAAGAGAAAGAGTAGAGTACAATTAAAATAATATGAAGAAAATTTGTAAAATTTAAAAATTTAAAAAAAAAGAAAAATATAAAAATAAAAATATTAACATAAAATAATTAAAATGAAACAAAATAGTTAAAAATATTATAATTAGGATGTACTCGTATGTTAGTTATAATAATACAAAATACAAAAATAAAAATTATTATTAAAACAGTAACAATACAGGAGCTGGGACAGGAATATCTGGAACATGAGGAACAGGAACAGGAACATCAGCTGGAGTAGAACAACAGAAGGATGAGCAGGAACAAGAGAAATGGTAAACAGACTCCACAAATTTGAGTGGAATGATTCACAGGAACTTTAGGATAAAATCATAGGAGATAACATAGGCAGTCACATCTGGAGCAGGAACGTCGCAAAAATATGTGTGGAACGATAAACAGGAACATTAAAATAGCATAATGGGAGATAAACAGGAAGACTAGGGACTTGAAGATCTGGAACATGAAGATGAGGGACATGAATGTCAGCATCTGGCCTCAACCGCTAATGATCTATCCATCTATTCAGCGTCAGCTACAATTCATTGTAGAATTCAGGATTTATAATAAGATTGATTAATAGAAGCAGGACTGGTTTATCGGAGGAAAATGGTTGGCAACACAAGCTGGATAATAGTTCCCGATTAATTACGAATTAAATATTGCTTAATTATATTCGAAGAATCTGCAGCGGTTAAGGAGTTATAGATCTCATTGTAAATGAGGCAAACACGTCGAAGAGGATTGTAGTAATCGGAATTATAACGGACAGTCGGTAGTTTTATAGGATAGAAATATCGGGTTTGTCTACAAGGAACATTAAAATTTATTTGACTCACGAGAAAATTTGAATCTATACAACCCCTAATGAGTTTTACAATAAACATAGCATTTAACATATACCTGCGGTTTTTCAAGTGTAGGAAGATCAATAAGCATCGTGGATTTTTATAAGGTGGCAAATCATCAATGTTCCAAGCGAGACCACGTAAAGCAAAAAGTAAAAATTGTCTTTGAATCGATTCGATGCGGTCTATGTAACAGGCATTATACGGACACCACACAATACAAGCATATTCTAATCCAGGTCTAACGAGAGAGACAAAAAGACGTTTAGTGACGTACGGATCAGCAAATTCTTTCGCCCATCTTTTTATAAAAGCTAACAGTGATCTGGCTTTGCCTAAACAGGAATCAATATGAAGATCAAAACGCAACTTTTGATCAAGAAGTACTCCTAAATCCATGAAGTAAGACACATTTTCCAATATATAAGAACCAATAAGGTAATCAAAATTCAACGGTGTACTACGGCAAAACGAAAGCTTTTTACATATTCCCTGATTTAGCGACCTACCATTTACCAAACACCAATTAGTGAGACCATCCAAGTCATATTGAAGATGGGTGGAATCCTCAGTATCGCATATAGGCATATATAACTTAACATCATCTGCAAACATCAAAATGTTAGAGGATTTAACTATAGACGGTAGATCATTTACATAGAGAACGAAAAGTAGAGGACCTAAATGACTGCCTTGAGGAACACCAGATGTTACTGATATAGTTGAAGATAATACATTTTTAAACCGCACTTTTTGGGAACGACCACTAAGGTAAGAAGATACTCAGTGCAACAATTTATGTGGAAAACCAATAATATCAAGTTTGTATATTAACAAATTACGAGCAACTGTGTCAAAAGCTTTACTAAAATCTGTATAAATTACATCCATCTGACATTTATCACGAAAAGCTGCAAAAATATGAGACGTTAACTCCAGTAAGTTAGTCGTAGACGACCTGCCCTTAACAAAACCGTACTGATATGGCGAAACCAAGCATCCAACAAAATGAAGTAGTCTATTCGTAACCAATTTTTCAAATAGCTTTGGAAAGTTTGCAATTCCTCTGTAATTTTCAATATTGGATCGACTTCCAGACTTAAAGAGTGGGCTTATGAAACTTGATTTCCAATAAGAGGGAAATTTACCCGGTGTCAACGGTTCATTAAATATTTTTGTGAGTGGAATATACAATTCATAAGCACACATTTTAAGAATTGATGTGGGAATACCATCAGGTTCAGGCGAATTTGAATGTTTTAAAGTTTGCAATCCATAAAGAACTTCATCCTCAGACAAGATAATAGCCGGAATGCCATTAAACGTATTAATATTATAGCAGTAATTTAGTAAAGCAACAGAAGGAGAATATATTTTACGGAGGAATTTAGAAAACATATCAGAAATATCGGCATCATCTGATGACTCTGAACCATTGAATTTCATACTACGCGGATAACCAACTACTTTCCGCTTTGAATTTACAAAGGTGAGAAAATGTTTCGGGATCTTCAGTAGTACTCTTCTCATTTTAGAGATACTTATAAAAAGAGTAACATTTCCTATTATGAACGTTAAATTTATTCCTAGCAACTATGTATTTCGCCAAATAAATTAATGAACCACAACTATCATATCTACTTTTCATTCTATTTCTTAAATTACGTAGACCCCTTAATTCTTTTTTGAACCAAGCAGGCCCAGATTCCAAACTTGAAGGATGATAAGGTATTGAAGCAGAAAACCCAGAGTTCACAATATTATAAAAAAATTTCAATTTTGCACACAAGACCACCATCACAATTCCAATTTGCATTATGTAGAAAAGATCTGAGTAAGGCAGAATTTGTTCTGGCGAAATTAAAATGCATAGTACGTAGCTCTTTCTGTTGGATTAACCCAGAATTTTCTTCCTGTACATCAAGAGCAAATTTAAATGTTGGATGATGTTTATCCTCCGGTAAGACAATGGGAGAAACTCTACATAAAGAAATACAGTTACTGTTCGAAAATACGAGATCCAGTATTCTATTGTTCACATTTTTAATAAAATTTAACTGATGGAGACCTAAATCAAAAATGCCATCCCAATAATTACTCATAGTAGTAGAAGACAGAGGTAAACATCCGTTAGAGTCATCTACAGAGACCCACGTTGTATATGGTAAGTTAAAATCACCTACACAAATTATGTCCGAATTTGAATCGATTAAGTTAACAGCTGATTCTGTCAATCGAAGGTTAAATGTCAATACTAGAACTGGGAGGAATATAGGAGCAAGTCACAAAAACAGATCTTACACCAATGCGAAGACGTACACAAATGAATTCAGACTCACAGTCCACACAGAATGTGACCAATTCAGCAGAAATGGTACTATGTACAGCAATGAGAACACCGCCGCCCGATTTCGTTCCAACTCTATCCTTCCTAAATACCTGATAATCTTTGTAAAAAATCTCAGAATCATTGACACTAGGAACGATTCCGATCTCTATGAATAAACTCTCGAACCAAAAAAAATATCCCTTGGTTGGGAGTAATTAAATTTAAAAACAGCAATATCATTACCAACAATAGAATAATTGGATTCGAAGTCGATCCAATATTGAAAATTACAGAGGAATTGCAAAGTTGAGTGAAATTCCAAAGCTATTTGAAAAATTGGTTACGAATAGACTACTTCATTTTGTTTGATGTTTGGTTTCGCCATATCAGCACGGTTTTGTTAAGGGCAGGTCGTCTACGACTAACTTACTGGAGTTAACGTCTCAAATTTTTGCAGCTTTTCGTGATAAATGTCAGATGGATGTAGTTTACAACTATATCAGTAACATCTGGTGTTCCTCAAGGCAGTCATTTAGGTCCTCTACTTTTCGTTGTTTATTTAAATGATCTACCGTCTATAGTTAAATCCTCTAACATTTTGATGTTTGCAGCACCGTCGGTGGTGCAATGGTTAGTGTGCGCGCCTCTTGTACGGGAGATCCTGGGTTCGATTCCTGCTCCGACCACCTTAAAATTTCTTTCGACGACGGTCACCTCGCTTAGTGACGGCGACACTATCGAGTACTTAGCCATGAAAATGCTTCTCAAAATACCGTTCGGAATCGGTGTAAAACTGTAGGTCCCAATCAGTGAGTGTAAAACTAGAAAGCGCACATCTCACTGATTGTGAGAAGCTCTCCCCAATCCCTCCATGGGATGTTAAGGAACTCCATTTTTTTTTTTTTTTAGATGATGTTTAGTTATATATGCCTATATGATATACTGAGAATTCCACCCATCTTCAATATGACTTGGATGGTCTCACTAATTGGTGTTTGGTAAATGGTATGTCGCTAAATCAGGAAAATATAAAAAGCTTTCGTTTTGCCGTAGTACACCGTTGAATTTTGATTACCTTATTGGTTCTTATATATTGGAAAATGTGTCTTCCTTCATGGATTTAGGAGTACTTCTTGATCAAAAGTTGCGTTTTGATCTTCATATTGATTCCTGTATAGGCAAAGCCAGATCACTGTTAGCTTTTACAAAAAGATGGGCGAAAGAATTTGCTGATCCGTACGTCACTAAACGTCTTTTTGTCTCTCTCGTTATACCTGGATTAGAATATGCTTGTATTGTGTGGTGTCCGTATAATGCCTGTTACATAGACCGCATCGAATCGATTCAAAGACAATTTTTACTTTTTGCTTTAGGTGGTCTCGCTTGGAACATTGATGATTTCCCACCTTATAAAAATCGACTGATGCTTATTGATCTTCCTACACTTGAAAAACCGCAGGTATATGTTAAATGCTATGTTTATTGTAAAACTCAAATTTTCTCCTGAGTCAAATAAATTTTAATGTTCCCTGTAGACAAACCCGATATTTCTATCCTATAAAACTACCGACCGTCCGTTATAATTACGATTACTACAATCCCTTTCGACGCGTTTGCCTCATTTACAATGAGATCTATAATTCCTTACCCGCTTCAGATTCTTTGAATGTAATTAAGCAACATTTAATTCGTAATTAATCGGGAACTATTATCCAGCTTGTGTTGCCAACCATTTTCCTCTAATAAACCAGTCCTGCTTCTATTAATCAATCTTATTATAAATTCTGAATTCTGCAATGAAATGTAGCTGACGCTGAATAGATGGATGGATCATTAGCGGTTGACGCCAGATGCTGACATTCATGTCCCTCATCTTCATGTTCCAGATCTTCAAGTCCCTACTCTTCCTGTTTATCTCCTATTATGCAATTTTTATGTTCCTGTTTATCGTTCCACACATATTGTTGCGACGTTCCTGCTCCAGATTTGACTGCCTATGTTATCTCCTATGATTTTATCCTAAAGTTCCTGTGAATCATTCCACTAAAATTTGTGGAGTTTGTTTACCATTTCTCTTGTTCCTGCTCATCCCCCTGTTGTTCTACTCCACCTGATGTTCCTGTTCCTGTTCCTCATGTTCCTGATGTTCCTGTCCCAGCTCCTGTATTGCTACTGTTTTAATTATAAATAATTTTTTATTTTTGTATTTTGTATTATTTTTTAACTATTTTGTTTCATTTTAATTATTTTATGTTAATATTTTTATATTTATATTTTTCTTTTTTTTTAAATTTTTAAATTTTACAAATTTTCATCATATTATTTTAATTGTACTCTACTCTTTTTCTTATGTTAAATGTATTATAATTTTATTAAGTGTTGTATGATATGTCTACTATGTACATATATAATAGAAATTTTATGACATTTTTGAAAACATATTACCGGCTGTATCCTATTGAGGATTGTAGCTGTGAGATAAATAAATAAATAAATAAAAATTACAATTACCAGTATGTACATTCAAAGACGATTTCTTACGCTTAGGTGACCCTTCAATATATTCAAAGTCATCAAAAACTGACTCCATTTTATTCATATTTCCCTTTACAATTGCGAAATCAGATTTCATACGTGTAATTATTAACTTTGCATCCTTAAACATTCTATAGAAATCAATGTCCTGGGTCCTACACTTCACACATGACCAGCGAAATCCTTTTTCCCGATCAGAAATCATATCATATTGTCTTCCACTAAAACCTGCACAACTCTAATGAGCCTGTGCATCACATAGCCAACAATATATAAACTGTTGATCACTATTGCCCTTCACTTTACATTTAGTATACAAACACGCTATCATGCGGTAGATAGTAAAAATGCGGGTAGTACAACGAGTTTCAAAGTGTGCCTAAAAGTATTCCCCAAAAATTTTAAACAATAAGAAAATTTGATAGCAAAATAACTGATCAAAAGACAAATGAAAACAATAACAACAAACAGGGTAAATGCCAAAGATAAACAAATGGAAAACTTGCAACTTTGCCAAGACCAAATTAAAATCGATGAATGTTATTACAAATGATTTCTAATAATCACTATACTATTCAATTCGAATGCCAAATTCACTTAAGAACACTTGTACACTTTGATTGTATATGGAAAAGCACTATAAATCAGGCCCGTACCGAGGTAGGTGCTAGGGTATGCCCAGCATCCCCTATCCAATTTTGCGCATCCCCGAAAATTATATGACAGAAGTAAATTTATTTCGCTGAAAATTTCTGTTAAAACCTAGGAATATTAACACAAATATTTTTCAAAATAATCCACAATACGGTTTCAATTGTAGTTTTCGATTTATTCATTTCAAAAACTGTTTTCAATAATAAATCGTTGTTCTTTTAACTCTATATTCCATAATTTTTTTTTGGTGGTTTCAATTTAATTGTGAAAGTTATTAAAATAGTTGAACTTTTCGATCCTTTTTATCATTGAAGGCTTTTAAAACGTCATCAATTGAAATATTTTTTAAACGTTTGGCTTCAACAGCGATGAAAGCCAAATTGCGCATACGTTCATTTGTCATTGATAGGTGAGATGGAATGTTAATCTGCGCTAATGCAGAAAATGAAGCTTCGCAGACTGCAGTGCTACATCCAAATGTTTCAACGATAGCAAAAAATTTGTAGACTTCTGGAAATGCATCTTTTGCTTCATACATCAACGATAGAATATTGAACTGAGACCTATTTTCTTCAGTAGCTTCTTGCCATTCCTTTCTTTTATTATTTATATATGTTTTGGCTGTTTTCATATTGTTACGAATTTCCTTATTCGTCCTTTTTGCGTTGTTTTATTCCCAATAATAAAACAAGGTTCGTTTTTAATTACGATAATTACAACGGTATCACTTCCTTTTATTTATTTATACAGTACAACAGTTTACTTTATTTATAACACGTTAACAAGTCTTGTATTTTACTATCAATTCGCGTTGCTTACTTTACGGGGTTTAATCACAAACTGAACTCTCCATTCCAAAGACCTCCGCTATTTATACCAACTCACCATACACAAATGAAGGTACATATATCTAGCGAATTCAAGAACCTTCTAGAAACTAGATGTTGTTGTTGTTGTTTATCTTTGTAGAACATTCTCCTACACAGGAGAATTATCTTTACTGAGGTGAATTCATGCTACTGGTTTAGCGAGCTGGTACGTTGTTACAATGCATACTTTCAGGCGCAGCACTAACCGCCTGCTGTTTACATATTGTTAGTAGAGTCATTAACAGTAAGCAAAAGCTTTTACTTATTCGTAACACTGCCCCCCACTTAAGCCTGTTCGTCCCGAGCAGGCTCAACCCTCCGTTTTCCATACAGAGCTAGTCTTTCCAAATGCACGACTTTCATTTTAGCTCTTGGACTTTGGCTTTTCTGGATTCGATAAACCACGTCATTTATTCGTTTGACAACCTTGTAAGGGCCTTCCCAGTGAGTCTGAAGTTTTGGAGATAAACCCTTCTTGCGCTGTGGGTTGAACAGTAAAACTAGCTGGCCTTCATGAAATCCTTCTGAATTTGCCGCTCGGTCGTATCTGGCTTTCATTTTGTTACTGACCATTTTTAATTTGTTGCGCACAAATTCATGGAGATCATTAAGATCCCCCGTATCATGGTAATTGACATCACTGTTCACAGGGTCAGACGCTGGTATGGTACCGAACTCCAAATCTCCAGGCAGCTTCAGCTCATTTCCGAAAATTACTTTAGCGGGTGTTCGCGAAGTGAAGTCATGGGTGGCCGTCCTATATGCCAAAAGGAACTTCGGTATGTGTTCATCCCAATCTCTTTGATCTGCGCTGACTACTTTTCTTAGGTATTCTTCAAGAGTTCGGTTGAATCTTTCAACCATTCCGTCAGACTGAGGATGCAATGGTGTTGTTCTTGTTTTCCGAATACCGTATGACTCACACATTTCTTTGAAGATGGTCGATTCAAAATTCCTACCCTGGTCCGAATGGAGCTCCGAGGGGACACCAAAACGGCATATCCAGTTATCCACAAACACTTTAATTATAGTCTTCGCTTCCTGATTTGGAACAGGGTATACTTCGGGCCATTTACTGAAGTAATCCATAACCACTAAGACGTACTGGTTTCCAGAGCTACTGACGGGAAATGGACCAGCCACATCCATAGCTATACGCTCAAAGGGTGCACCTGAGTTGTATTGCTGCATGTGGCCATGACTTCTTCGCGTTGGTCCCTTAGCTGTCATGCATTGGGTGCAATTTGCTATCCAATCGGCTACCGCTTGTTGACAGCCAATCCAGTAGAACCGTTGCTTTAGCTTTTCAATGGTCTTGGTTATTCCTAGATGTCCTCCGCTCGGGCCATTATGGAATTCTGTCATTATCTCTTTTCCCTTGGAGGAAGGTACCACTATTAACTTTTTGACTATTTTACCATCCTCACTTTCCCATAACCGGTATAGGCAACCATCCAATAATTTTAGGCTGTTCCACTGGGCCCAGTATGCTTTCATCAGGGGGCTCTCTGAGGCGATGTCATTGCGTGTTGGTCTTTCACCATTTTCTTTTGCAGAAATGATTTTTGCCAGTATAGGGTCGCTTCTTTGTGCTGTTGACCAGTCTTCGTTGGATTCTAGTCGAAGCAGACGTACGTCAATGATGTTTTCTCTCACCTCTGCTTTTGAGCAGTGTTTGCATTCCAGCTTGCATGGACGACGTGACAGGGCATCAGCATTACCGTGTTTTCCTCCTTTTCTATGCTCAATGCTGAAGTCATAGCTCTGCAGTCTTTCAATCCAACGAGCAAGTTGGCCTTCGGGGTTCTTAAATTGCAGTAGCCACCTTAGTGCCGCATGATCGGTTCTTAACTGGAAAGGCTGGCCGTACAGATACTTGTGGTAGTGTTTGACACACTCTATGACTGCCAGTAGCTCTCGTCTCGTAACACAGTAATTTTTCTCTGGCTTTGAGAGTATTCTGCTGTAGTACCCAATAACTTTTTCTTGGCCATTGATTTCCTGCGAGAGCACGCCCCCTATTCCGTAACCACTCGCGTCAGTATCCAACACGAATTTCTCTCCAGCAACAGGATATGCAAGCAAAGGAGCCGTGCATAAATATTGCTTCAGTTGGTGGAATGACTCTTCTTGTTTTTCGCTCCAACAGTACGGCCGATTTTTCATTGTCAGCTCGTGAAGACTTGCAGCCACTGTGGCGAAACCCGGCACAAACCGTCTGTAGTACGTACAGAGTCCTAGAAAACTGCGTAATTCATGGAGATTCTGCGGTCGTGGCCAATCCTTCACTGTCAGGATTTTGTCTTCATCGGTAGAAATGCCATCTGCTGTCACTCGATGTCCCAAATATTTTACTTCTTTCTGGAACAGAGAACACTTCTTCGGGCTGAGCTTCAACCCAGCCGCGGTTATACGTTGAAGGACTTCTTTAAGATTCTTCAGGTGTTCATCGAATGTTTTCCCCATGACAATGATGTCGTCTAGGTATACCAAGCATGTTCGCCAATGAAGTCCTTTCAACACGCACTCCATTAATCGCTCGAAGGTGGCTGGAGCGTTACATAGTCCAAATGGCATTACTTTAAACTGCCACAGACCATCCCCTACGCTGAATGCAGTTTTCTCCTTATCTTTCTCGCTGATTTCTACTTGCCAATAACCACTTTGCAAGTCCAGCGTGGAGAACCATTTTGTTCCTGACAACGTATCCAATGTGTCATCAATTCTTGGTAGTGGATAACTGTCCTTTTTGGTGACGTCGTTGAGCTTTCTATAATCCACACAAAATCGGGTACTTCCATCTTTCTTCTTAACTAGTACCACCGGCGAGCTCCATGGACTTGAAGAAGGTTCGATTACACCATCCTTCTGCATTTCAGCTACCAGTTTCTTTACCTCATCTCTTTTTGCAAGTGGAAGACTTCTGGGCGCCTGTTTTATTGGTCTCGCTTCCCCTGTATTGATGTCATGCTTTACCATTGATGTTCTACCTTGGCATTCTTTTTTCAGGGCGAAGGCAGACGCATGCTTCCACAGTATTTTCTTTGCTTTGTTCCTATCAGAAGGCTTTAGTTCTCGCACCCACTCACTGAGATGCGACTCCAGCACTTTCTGCTCCTTTTCTGATAGTTTGCTGCAGTCAGAATTAACTTCACAGTTGATGACCGCCTCGACTGGTGTACATTCTGCAATTTCTGTGCGGTCGCCGATCACCTCCTCATTGTTGGACAAATTTAGAACTCGTACAGGCAAGTATCCTTCATTATTAGTTCTTACTAGAGCTTTGGCAGTGATGATGTTATAGTTGTTTATACTTGCCGGTTCCACTACCCACAAACCGCCGATCTCACAATCTCCCTCCATTCGGGCCCATACTATGGTTTCTGATTTTGGTGGCAATTTTACATCTTTGTAAGCGATCAGCCTTTTAATCTGTGTTGTATTGTCGTATCCCACATTGAGAGGAATTTCCACATTAGCCCACGTCAAAATTTGCTGCCCCATATCTAACTTGAGGCCTTGGGCAATCATAAAATCTGCGCCAATTATCACTTCATCTACAATGTCGGCGACAATAAACACGTGTTCGATGCTCATGTTGGCAATGGCTAACTTCAATTTAACTTTACCATGTACAGTTGCTGGTTCACCCGTTGCTGTGCGGAGTCTTACACCATGTAACGATTCTATTGGTCCATTTATCAAATCAGATCTGATGATAGATTGTGACGCGCCTGTGTCCATAGTCAATATGCGCTTCCGACCACCGATAGCTCCGTAGACAGTGAGGTTGTTGTTTTTCTGTTGTATTATTGAGATGGAGATCGTGGGGCCCTCGGTTGTGGGAGCTAGTCCATGCCCCTCTGGGCTAGCTCGTTTTAGTTTAACGGAGATTCATTTTGTGTAGTAAAATTTACCCGTTTATTGCCACGTTGGGGTGAGCTCGATCTTGATCGTTTTCGTGGCTCTCTGCAGTTTCGTGAAATATGACCAGGTTTGTCGCAATTGTAGCACTTTGGTCTGGGCTTACTTCCGCCTGGTAACGCCTTGCTGAGGGTTTGGGTGATTTCTTTAAGATCGTTTATGGCACCCTTCAAATCTCCTGCCTCCGACTCCATTTCAATTTTTCTAACTCTTTGTATTTGAGGCTTGGACACAAATTTTGCTGTTTCCTGTGCCAATGCGAACGAAACAGTTTCGGCGAATGTAGCTTTTTGTGTGGCACAAGTCACGTATTTTATGTCAGGATCACGGATGCCGTTGACGAATGCTTCAATCTTAAATTGATCCAAGAATGGGTGGGACTCACCAGGATAAGTCATCAACACCAAACGTTCCACTTCGGTTGCGAAGTCCTGAAGCGTTTCATTATGCTTTTGCACTCGGCCTCTCAATTCCATGCGATATAAATCCTTCTTGTGATCACCACCATACTTGCGTTGTAACGCAGCCAGTATATCCTCGTAGTTGTTTCTGGCACTGACGGGAATGCTCTGAAGGACTTCTGCTGCGTTGCCTTTTAGTGCTAAAATAAGCTCAACGGCTTTGTCGTTGCTGTTCCACAAGTTCTTAATTGCGACCATTTCGAATTGGAATTTAAAAACATCGAAAGGTGTAGAGCCATCGAAACTGGGAGCTTTCAATCTACTAGAGCCTTCAGAAATTACTCGAACCGGACCCTCTTGCAACTGAAGTTCATTCATTTTCCTTTGCAATTCGCTTACATCGTCTTTTAGTTCCCGTTCGACTTCCTCGAACTTATGTTCGACTTCTTCAATCTTCTGCCCCATTTCCTCGATTTTTCTTCAACCTTTTCGAATTTATCGTTCACTTGAATCTCCATATTGCTCACAACTTCGGAGATTTCTTGCAGTTTCTCATTTGTGGCATTTGATGTTTCTTGAATAATTCTAGAATTCTCGCTTAATTTATCGTCCATAATTCTAGAATTCTCGTCCAATTTCTCGTTCATAATTCTAGAATTTTCACCAAATTTCTCATTCAGTTTGTCGTTAATTATTCGAGAATTTTCGCTCAATTTCTCGTCCACAATTCTAGAATTCTCGTTCATAATTCTAGAATTTTCGTCCAATTTGGCCATCATGGCAGCAAACATTGTAGAAACATCTACATTGCCAGTTGCTTCTTTTGCACAAACCTCCATTTCGTCTTTGCACTCGAACTGATATGTGTCAATGTTGATGTTTCGGCGTTTAAATTCTTCTATTAATCGCCTCTGCAGCTCTACTTTATTACCAGCTGTCGGTTGATCCAATTTGCTCAACTCCTTTTTTAGCTGTTCAACTTTGAGTTCCTCAAACTTCATCGTTGTCCTTAATTCGTAATTTCACTTCTGACACCAATGTTACGAATTTCCTTATTCGTCCTTTTTGCGTTGTTTTATTCCCAATAATAAAACAAGGTTCGTTTTTAATTACGATAATTACAACGGTATCACTTCCTTTTATTTATTTATACAGTACAACAGTTTACTTTATTTATAACACGTTAACAAGTCTTGTATTTTACTATCAATTCGCGTTGCTTACTTTACGGGGTTTAATCACAAACTGAACTCTCCATTCCAAAGACCTCCGCTATTTATACCAACTCACCATACACAAATGAAGGTACATATATCTAGCGAATTCAAGAACCTTCTAGAAACTAGATGTTGTTGTTGTTGTTGTTTATCTTTGTAGAACATTCTCCTACACAGGAGAATTATCTTTACTGAGGTGAATTCATGCTACTGGTTTAGCGAGCTGGTACGTTGTTACAATGCATACTTTCAGGCGCAGCACTAACCGCCTGCTGTTTACATACTGTTAGTAGAGTCATTAACAGTAAGCAAAAGCTTTTACTTATTCGTAACAATATCATGCTCCGGTGGCAATGTTATTCCGAGTTTCTCAAGCGGTTTTAATTGATCCATTTCCATATTCGGTGCATTTCACAAAGCCAAGAGAATGTCATTATTTTCGGTAAACCTGTCTTTCAACTCAATAACTTCATAAAAGCATGATCTGATATCTCCACTTTCATCAGGTCGTTCACCAATGCTTTCTTCGATAACGAAGTCACCCAAAAGTGTTGATCTTCTGTGATTTCTGGTTGGACGCGCACGCGCTGCAGCCGATGGTTCAATCAATTCGACCGATGAAGAAATAAGTTGTTCGGTTTCTTCCATAAAATCATTCAACACATCAGGATTACGATAATTAGCAATCCTTTCTTCCACGGCTTCTATTATTGGCATAGCTTTAGAGTAACTCATTTCACGACTTTGAAATGTAGCATCAGCTGGAGCTAAGAGCGTCAATAGCTCATCCATGTATATCAATTTGAACACAAACTTCTGTGTAATAACGCTTAGTATTCCAATGCATGTGGCTATATCATCACCATCTAATTTCAGTCGATTAAATCTATCATCTTTGAGTTTTTGCAATGTGGCCACAATTTGTCGATAATTGGCACGTACTGCTTTTGTTGCTTGATGGTGTCCTGTCCAACGCGTATCGATTAACCGTTTAATGGCAGTACCTTCATACATTTTCTTAATTTTTGGTTTTTTGAAAACCGTGTAAATCATTTGAATTTGATCGAAAAACTCCTTGACAGAAGCCACTTTTTTTACGGTTTCAATTATCACCAACCGTAGCCGATGATTAAAGCAGTGAATGTATGGAAAACATTTTTCCAAAATTTCTTGTAGTCGTTTCATTACACCACTTTTATAGTCATTCATGACGGCTGCACCGTCATAGCACTGTGAAAGTATCTTTTTTGCATCTAGTCCATATGACTAAAGATGATAGCAATAATTTGGTGAACGCGAGTGCGTCCACATCTTCCGTCGATTCGAAAAACAATAGCACTTCAAGCGGTATCCCTTTCGATATGAACCTTGGAGCAATCGATACGCACTCCATCCCATTTTTATCTTTTGTTCCGTCAAAAAGAATAGTGAAAACATCAGCGTCGGCTTTTTTAACTTCATCGACAATGCTCTGCCGCAATAGGTGAGCCACAATACTGATTAATTCAGTTTGAATTCGTGGTGATTTGTACGTTATATTAGGTGTCATATACTTTTGGCTCGCAATCAGTTCTGGATCTCTTTTCATTGTAAATTCAAATAAACTATTGAACAGACCGCCCTCTTCTTTCTCTTCGATATCCCAATCTCCACGCAAGGCTAAACAATTTGAAGCTAGAAATAAAATCACTTCAACTATTGTCTTGCAATAATAATGGCATTTGTCCAAGACAGTGGGGTTCAAAAGTTCGGAAATGGATGTTCCACTTTGATCACGTCTCTTTTTTTAATATAACCTGCAGCTGCGTTCATATGACAGAAAGAAGCGCTATGTTTCACAAAACCCTTGTTCTTAGTTAGAGCTGATAGCCAATTTTTATATCCAATCAATGTGAATTTTGGATCTTTAGATGATTCGCCAAATTGCCGACAAACGTAACAAAATGCTGCATCAAGACTTACTGAATATTCAAGCCAGTCGTATTTGGCAAACCATTGCAACTGAAAACTTCTTTTCTGTTTTCCAAATTCAGTCTGTGGGAATTTGAAATTTTTCAATTTTTCCATTTGAAGATTGCTATCAAAATTTTGTTTTAGCGGTGTAATGTCATTTGGACCATAGTTTGCTGCTGAACTGGTGTCTATACTTCTATTAGCAAATGATGTTGACGGTTGTAGAGTAAAAATGTCTTGGTTAGTTGAAAATGACGGCACGTTGTCTGCAGTTGCCTTTGACACAGTCGCTGTTGTAATCGATTTGGCAATAATTGCATCTTAATTTTTGAAAAATCATATATTTTAAAATTTAAATTCAATCCCATTTTTTATAAATTCTCACTAATTTGAACAACTGGTTTCATCGGTTGAATTAAAATCAATGAAAAAAATATACCTTCGGCAATATCCATTTGTTCATGAACAGCTTCAGTCGTTTTCGTTTCTGGAGGATCATTGCTTGGAGTTGACACTGTGGTTTTAGTCACTGTAGTTGAAGTGACCGTTGTATTCGATGTCGCAATATTTTTGGGTACTAAATACACAATATTATTTATTTCTATAAATTCTTCATTCGATTTGATAAAAAAAACTTCGATTTAGAAAAGGTCTTACCATTCACCGAGTAAAAACTAGAAATGGTTTTTTGCTTAGGATTCGTTTCAACAGGAACATTATCACCTTTTCGTTTTTTTCCATCACTCTTCCCATTCTTTACGCTCGCTCAGACATTGCGTTAGAGCGATTATCCACTGATCCACTGAATGTATTTGTTGAATTGCACACAAAAATTCCAAACAAAAAATCACTTATCCCAGCCGAAAGTACTCGATGAGAGGAGAAAAGTAATTTCTGGATTTTCTAGATTGGTTGCCGTTCGTTTTTTATGAGCCTCTATAGTTTTTTCGCTAAATTCGATTTTGAGCACTTTTTTCCAATTTTCTTCTATTTTTCGCATGGCCATAGCTCGAAAACGGCTGTGAATTTTTTTTTGCAGTCTTCAGCAAAGTTGTAGGCCAACAAAAATGCTGAATATATTAAGTCGGAAAAATTTCATCTTCATGCTCAAAACCCCAAAAATGTCGAAAAAATTACCAACTTTTTCACCGATTTTTTCTGTTTTTGGCGAATTTGGCGAAAAAAACTATAGAGGCTCATAAAAAACCAACGGCAATCAATCTAGCAAAATCCAGAAATTAGTTTTCTCCTCTCATCGGGTACTTTCGGCTGGGATAAGTGATTTTATGTTTGGAATCAAAAAGTTGAATATTGCGTCACTGTGTTGTTCAACCAATTTCAATTCACAGAAAAGTACAGATTTCAATAACAGCTATTTTCAGTGACACAAATTTAATGTTAACAAGTTGAAAAATGCCGATAGAATGAATCGACTCTCGATCGATTGCGATGTCAGAATGCAATAAAAGTAAACATAACACATAAAGCCCTCTGTTGTTGTCTCTTTCTTTCTTTCGTAAATGAAAGAATGCTGCCTAGCTACACCTGTTTGTATGTTTGTTCCAAAGACATAAAACTACAAGATGTCACACTTTTGGCGTAATGGAAAGTTGCGTACGAGTCTCGAAAATCAAATTGTATTTGTTTCTACGAACATTCGGTTCGATTACACAAACAATTTGCTGTCAACTATCAAACCGCAACAACAATGCCAATGTTAAATCTTCATACCGAATGTATTTGCATTTCGTAATGAAGAATATCCAAATAAATGGAATATTAAAATCATAATTTTATGGCTTCATATTCAAGCCAAACAATTTTGCTATCAACATTTTTTTCAACCAATATCAATATTTTTCATTATTCTGCACATTAAAATTCGTTCTTAAATTACTTTGTACAGCAACTTTTGATTTTTGTTAATATCTTTTGCTTTGTTTCAAATGGATGCTGCGCATCCCCAAAAAAAGAGAGCACGGTACGGGCCTGCTATAAACCGAGGAAAATATAAAATTTCTAGTAATAACAACGAGCACTTTAATTTTCGCGTCAAAACACAGCAAGGGTTGCCAGCACTATCGAGTTCTCAGAATGACTACATCAATGGCATGTCAACTTAGATGACTCCCCATTCTATAGTCAGCATAATAGAAAACTCTCTTGAAGATAAGGTCTTCGCTCTGGGGACCTTCCTGGACATTGAGGTAGCCTTCAATAACATTCAACCTTCGGCGATTTTTAGCTCGTTACAGAATTTGGGAGTCGACAGCTTAGTGACACGCCTAATTGGGAAGCTTCTAGTGGATAGATCCGTTAAAGCTGAATGGGGTGGCGTTACAATTGCTAGGAACGTTAACAGGGGGACACCGCAGGGGGAGTTCTGTCTCCACTATTATGGTTAACTTCTGTCAATGAACTTCATCTTGAACTGGACACGGCCGAATGCCAGGTCTTTGCCAGTTGTCTTTGGGGATAATTCTCGACAGAAAACTTTCTTGGTAACCGAATGTGGAGAAGAGGGTGAAAAAGGCGTCAGTTTCTCATTACTGCTGTAAGGGGGCGATAGGAAAGCGCTGGAGACTGTCTCCTAAGACTACCCAGTGGATTTATAGGGAAATAGTCAGAACAATATTTCTCTATGCCACCGTAGTTTGGTGGAAGGCCCTTCAAAAGAAATATTCTGAATTCCTTGATGAAAATTCAAAGATCAGCATGGATTAGCGTTAGTGGGACGATGGGGACCACGCACAGAGGGATTTTGCCGGCAAAAATACCCTTTTTCGAGTGTCAATTATCAAAAATGTAATGATGCAGTTTTGTAGAGAATTGTTTAATTAAGAGAAATAAATCATTAGTTTTTTTCAACAAAATCAACTCTGCAGTAACCTGCATCAGATTTTCATGCATTTCAATGGGCTGGAAACATAACTTCTTTTTGTCGCATCGATTTGGAAATCTATATTTGAAAAATATGGTATTTCTACATTAAGTTTTAAGAAAAAATAATTGAATAACAATAACAGATTAAAATATGTTCATGCTTTTATGATGACACTCAAAAACCTAAGTGTTTTTAGTTTTTCTTGGACTAAAAAAAGGTGGTCGTTATCGATCGTTGTGGTCTGGTTGCTAAAATGTGAAAGGTGGGAGTGTATTCTTTTGATTTCATAAATAAAATTCCCATAATATTTTATACTGTTGAAGAAAGTTAAAAATTTTATAAAAAAAAGTGCCACGAAATTTCATTACAAAAATGGATGAAAACACCATGTAAAATGGTGTATACTTGTAGGCGTATGTGTTTCAATGATGTCGATAATAGAAACGTTAGTTAAGGTTTTTTTACAGCGGTTGTGTTTTATATATCATATCCCTAAAAGTATGCACTGAGAAATGCTGAAAAATTAATAAATTTCGATAATTTTATAGTACAAATTTGACTTTTATTTGGAATGATTGGTTAATTTAAAAAAAAACGGTAAACTATGGCCCACTAATTTTTTTTGCAAATATTCAGCTAAAATATTAGGCTTTAGATATTTATATAGATGTAAGTGCTGATTTACATCTATCACAAACTACAAAGAATTATATCTGTGTTTTCGAAAATTTTGAAAAATGAAAATTTTGTATATGGGCGTTGGACGTGGCACTTAAATTTTTAATATAATTGAGGACTCAAATGCAAGCACTGGCAGTAATTTTTATTGACATAGATATGAAAATGAGGAAAATACAACGATTTTTTATTTTACGTCATATGGGAGGTAGGCGTGGTTGTGGGCGGATTTGAACAAAAACTTGCTGTTTTTCTAATTTAGCAATATGAGAGATGTGTGCGAAATTTCAAAGCCCTAGCTCGATTCCTTCTAATTTTTGCCGCGGCTTCTATGAAGAAATCCCACTGTGCGACGTCAGGCACTGCACGTAGTGCTATCCTGAACAACTGTACTCCTGATATCATGGCCGAATCGGCAGTTGCTACATGCGTGGTGAGAATCAGAGATTTGATATCGGGGCATGCCGGACACGCTGAATTACTACACCGGATCAACTCTATTCCCGTAAAAACGGGCTACTGTATCCCCTCCTTCTACCAGCGACAAATGTAAGGACTGCTCTTCCGAAAAGGAATACCTGGGAAGAGTCACTGGAAGGGGACACCAGTAGTATCAGATTTTTCACGGATGGATCAAAGTTGGACGAGCAAGTATGCTAGCAATAGTGTAAATGTAAATATCTTCTTCAAGCTGCCTGATCACTGTAGTGTATTTCAGGCCAAAATTACCGCCATACTGGAGGTTGCTGATCTACTGAAAAGTAGTGTCACAACCCTCCGGAGAATATGAATCTACACAGACAGTCACGCTGCCATAAAATCCCTGGAAGCCATGTTTGCTACGTCCCTGACGTTGAAAGATAACCTCACTTAGGGTGGCGGAAGAGTATTTTGACATCAGGCTCATCTGGGTACCGGGACACAGCGACATTCCATGCAATTGCGTAGCGGATGCGTTAGCTAGACAGGGCACTACGGCACAGTTTCTTCCGGCAAAAGAAGGTGTTAGTATGCCAATCTCAACCTGCCGTTTGCAGATCAGGCAGTGGGCCGGTAATATGTTCAAGGACAAGTGGAGATTTACTTCAACTTGCAAACAAGGCAGAGTTCTCTAGTCACAGGTGGACAGGAAGAGTACTAGGCAACTACTTAACTTACCGAGAGGCAGGTTATCCACAATGATAGGAACACTTACGGGACATTGTCATGTAGGAAAACACGCCCTAAGATTGGGACATAGAAACACCACTCTCTGTAGATGCTGCATGGAAGATGACGAGGAAATGACGAATCACCTTCTCTTGTATCTACCAGGACTAAGAAGTAGGATATTCGGAACACATTTAGTTAGCACCGTAGTCCTACAAGATATTCCTGTAGGTCTTATAGACAAATTCACTGAAAGGGAAAAGTGGGTAGACGACTAGTCTATAGTTTCTGGGCGATTTTGTAACTATTACTATAATATATTTTTGATTTTTCTACTCTCTCAGAAAATCCTGGCACACAAGATAATGATTTAAACTTTTTCGGTTCCACCGTTGGGTTTTGGTTACCTTGCCCCTTATTTTCATATTGCCCTATTAATCAATCGACTAATTCTATTGGAAAATTGTTGTCCATTAATATAGTTGTAATCTTCTCCGTATTCTTTTTGTGAAAATTCCCGTCGCTTATCTTCAAAACTCTCTCTATTAAGATTCGTGCCGTATTGATAATGGAGATAGGCGCGAGGCACGTGATTGGCGTGATTCACGCGTTAGCATGAGTAGGACAAAATGTTGCTCACGTGAGCGTGCGTGAACGTGAGTAGCGAAAAAATCTTCGTGCGTGAGTCCAATCTTTGAGTGTGCGTGAGTACTATTTTCGCATGAGCCGCGAATATTTGTGAATGCTTGTTATCATTTATTTCCGATTTTCTTACTACTTTGTTAACGAAAGTAGTATTTTTGGAAGACTTTCCATCTAAAAAAGCGTCGTTAATAATCTTCTGTATATTAAGGACCTCTGATACAAGCGAAGAAGTTTTCTGCGTTTCATAGTAGGCCGATATCAAAAATGTGGTAATAATATTATATCAGAACTTCTAAACTATAGGTCCGAATGTTTCAGAATGAACCCAGTATTTATAGGGGAGGAGTGTAGATGGTATATATAGGCACCCTGAGTCAACGTACGTTTTTGATACAAAGTGTCATAATATACCTCCTTAGTGATCAAGCTTTCATGGAATGTAACTTCTTAACTTTTAGGTTGATTTAAAGGCTCTTTCTTTTTGAGATTCTAATGAGCCGCACAAAAAAAATTGCAGAGTCAAGTATCGTGTCTCTAAGCAGTACAAAGATATGTGGAATCAAAAGTTTAAAACATAAACTTTGGCACTGATTTTGTTTAGTGTTTGGTAATAGCCTGGTCGTTTTGAGCCAAATTTAGTTCTAAAAACGCAGCTACATTGGTAAGACTTCAGCCAAATGTAAGTTCAAAATATTTTTAAATTATATAAAACCGGTTGGTAATGACAACTTCTCAAATCTAAAATTTTTTAAAACTGAAAACAAAATATTTGTTGAAAGAAATAAACAATATGATGTAGTTTTTGTTTTGAAACAAAGACCTTGACAAAGGTACTAAATATAATTTAAAAATTTGTTGGACATTCACCATACAGCCAGGACTGGCAGAAAATGAATGATTTTTGAAAAAAGTTTTAAGTTTGGGTTATTTGTTTGTATACTTTTTTAGATAACAATTGTGAACTAAAATGTTGCCAAACATATTCTGATCCTACACATTAATCTTGGTCAGGAGAGCTCATTTTCCAAAATAAACTCGAATTTTTCTGAACGATTTTTTTGGGAGGAAAAGTCTCATACTTCGCTCAGTATTTCTCAAATAATTTTAGTAAAATTAAATTAAATATACATTGGGGTCTAATGTTATGAAGATAATTAATGAAATAGGGCTTTGGACAATATTTTATTATCCGTAGCTGTATACTTGAAAAATGGACGACTTTGCTACGCCCATTATGATACCTCCCATGTAAAAGATGCGCATTGGCATATAGCAAAATATTATACAGGGTGATTCAGGAAGTTCCGGACAAATTTCTCCAGCGTATTCCTTGGCTCATTTCATGAAGAAAAGTCCACTAGGACCATGTCCGAAAGTGCAAGGGTGGGAAATGGCAGCGGGTTGAAAATTTTCCGATTGGTGGTCGGAGGGTAGTAGGGTAAAATTGCTAACTTCTGAGCTAGTGGTCGGATTTTTTTGTTTTTGGACTTATTGAAAAGGTTTTTAAGAGGCCTTTGAGAATAGAAAAAAGTCAAATCGCCGAGATACAGAGCTTTCGGAAAAAAATGGAAAAAAAGTTCACATAACCTCAATTTTCTCAGCCAGATGGCAGGTAACTTATGCTTTTTGAAAGATGGCCATACCTCTTGAATTTCCAAAATGACCTAAACGAAGCCCAGAGGTCTTACCGTTCCAAAGTTATGACCATTTTACTGAAATGCAAAAATGGTTGTTTTTGTTTTTGGAAGCGAAAAAACAGCACACATTTATTTGTTTTTGTAAATTAATACGTTTAAAATTTTATTTTACTGAAATTTTTGGCTGAAGAATCAAACACATAAGGAAAAAAAACCTGTGGGCTTCTTTTAGGGCAATTTTTGAATAACCACCCACACATGCTGAGTTTTCTATGGTTCTCAGATTTAAAAATCCATTATGATACCTAATCCGTTCATTTTTGTCCGGTTTTTTAAAAGTGAATAACGACAAAAAAGTTAAAGTTTACGCTAATCTCTGCTGCAGCAACAGTTTCGAGTACGTTGTGTTTTGAATTAGTAAAAATGGCAACTTATTCAAACGAAGAATTAGCAGACATTCATTACATGTATGG
The DNA here is from genome assembly GCA_963931995.1 of Phaonia tiefii. Taxonomy (NCBI): domain Eukaryota; kingdom Metazoa; phylum Arthropoda; class Insecta; order Diptera; family Muscidae; genus Phaonia; species Phaonia tiefii. The sequence continues at coordinate 57,826,970 of OZ008370.1, forward strand.
ATTCTGCGATGGTAATGCAAGAGCTGCTGCGCGTGAATATGGATTACGTTTTCCTAATCGACGACCACCAAACCGAACAACATTCAGTGAGACGCACCGCCGAAGGTACGTTGTTTACACAAATGGAGCGTCCCGGAAATGAACAATACGACGTTGCAGCTGAAGAGTTATTTTTGGATGCGATAGACGAGAACCCAACGGCAAGCACAAGACGAATCGCGGTCCAGTTGGTGTGGCACAATCAAAAGTATGGCGCGTCCTTCACAAAGAAAAAAACATCCATTCCATTTCACACCAGTTCAAGAACTCTTGGCGGCTTTTACGTCGATTACGATTCGATTGTGTGGACAGACGAAGAGCAATTCACGAGACACGGCATAACTAATTTCCATAATTTGCACGAATGGGCCCATTACAATCCCCACTACAAGAAAGAAAGAGCATTTCAACACCGATTTGCCGTCAACGTTTGGGCTGGCATCATCGACAACACCTTGATTGGGCCAAAAGTACTTCCGCCCAGGTTAAATTCGCAAAATTATTTGGGGTTTAGCAAGAAGTCATGCGAGAAATCCTAGAGAAAGTACCTCTTGCGGTACGAAATCATGTTTTCTACCAACAAGATAGTGATCCAACGGGCTTATTTTGCGGGATTGGCTTAACACCAATTTCCCTCGACGTTGGATTGGACGAGCTGGACCAATCGCCTGGCCGCCGTGATCTCCAGATCTCGCACCACTTGATTTCTTTTTGTGGGGCTACATGAGAGATTGTATGTATTCTGTGCAGATCCACAATCGTGAGCAGTTACTGGCACGCATTGAGGAAGCTGCGGTGAAAGTTCGTGAAAAGATGAGTGAACTAAAGGTGGCGGATGTGGTTCCCAAACGGCAGCAATTGTGGTTAGTAGAAAATGGGAACCACATTGAAAACTTCCTTTAATATCAAATGTTTTTTTTTCCTTATGTGCTTGATTCTTCAGACAAAAATTTCAATAAAATAAAATCTTAAACGTGTTAATTTACAAAAACAAATAAATGTGTGCTGTTATTTCGCTTCCAAAAACAAAAACAAACATTTTTGCATTTCAGTAAACTGGTCATAACTTTGGAACGGTAAGACCTCTGGGCTTCATTTAGGTAATTTTGGAATGGTAAGAGGTGTGGCCAAAAAAAACATAAGTTACCTGCCATCTGGCTGAGCAAATTGAGGTTATGTGAATTTTTTTTCCATCTTTTTCCGAAAGCTCTGTATCTCGGCGATTTGGATTTTTTCTACTTTTTTCCAACAAGCCCAAAAACAAACAAGTCCGACCACTGGCTCAGAAGTTAGCAACTTTACCCTACTACCCTCCGACCAGCAATCCGCAAATTTTGAACCCGCTGCCATTTCGCACCCTTGCATTTTCTGACATGGTCCTAGTGGACTTTTCTTCATGAAATGAGCCAAGGAATACGCTGGAGGAATTTGTCCGGAACTTCCTGTATCACCCTTTATAGTACCAAGTTTAATAGCAGATGTTTTGTTTTTCGAGATTCAATAGTTGATTGACGTTTGACGTAATATAGCTTAATACCAAATTTCATTCAGATTGTCAGTGCTTTGCGGGAGGTTATCACATTGACCAACATACCAGGTAGGGTACAGAATCTGCAAATTCAGGCCGAAATGTTGATTTTGCGTACGTTACCTAGACTTGATGTAATTCCGCAGGTGGACATATTATACATAGGTACAAAGAATGTGTCTACTTCTACTACATTTTAAATGTCAATGCCCAAAATTGGACGACTCGACTCCAGCAATTTGAAAATTCACGACTTCGCTCCGACTAAGACTCCAGAATTATGAAAATATACCACTTCACTTCGCGGTATCATTTTTTGAGCTACCATTTTCATTAACAACGAAATAATTTGAACTGCACAACACATAAATATTAACTTTGTTTTCGATGGCATATTTTTATAAATTCAAAAACAATGGATCCTCTATTCAAAGTAAAATAAAATGTCCATATTCTCGCGATGAAAAAAGGTTTGAAGTTTGATTTTTATTTGTATTTTATTTGTATTTGCACTTCCGTTTTCTATATGCAAATATAATTTAGATGTGATTTGGAGGTGATGTGATTTTTAATGATATCAATAAAATAACAAGCGAAACTTTTCCTAAACTCGAAAAATTATAATTTTGTTAAAAGATCGACCATTTTCTGCCAAGGCTGCCTGTAGGCTGAGCGACCATAATCTTTTTAAATTACAATTAATACCTTTCCCAAAGTCTCTGCTAACCAAGTTTGTTTCCTTGTCACAAAATATTTAAGAAACTACTGAAAGAAAGATGGTCCCCTTGCTAACAAATCCCGGTTTTATCAGGTTAAAAAACAGTTTAACTTTGAGAAGTTGTCGTTGCTGAACGGTCTGAAAGGATTTAAAAATTTGTTAAACTTATAATTGGTGAAGTCCTGCCAGTGTAGCACTTTGACTCAAAATGACCAAGTTGAATTTAAAAAGCAAAAAATGTGGTTACAAGTTTAAAAGTTACATGCCGTGAAAGTTTAAACATGACCAACATTCTGACAGCCGGTAGCAAACCGTACGTTGAAACAGGGTGCCTCTAGATAAAATATTCTGAAAGCCTGAGTAATCTCCTACAAATACGCGGCACATTCTAAAATAATCTGGCAATTAGTTTAAAATTTCTGATATTATAACCACTTATTTGCAATTGACCCCACTGTGCGTGTGTAAGAATACTACTGGAAATAAGAGGCAAACTTCTTTGAGATGCAGGTGATAAAATGCTGTTTCTGTATAAAAGGGCTAAGTTTATTTGCTAAATATTTTAAAAACGACACTCAACTTGAGCTTAGCGATTTGCATTTAAGTATAGTAGTGTCTAATGTCTGAATTTGATCCTAATTAACTTACTTAATATCTTACATTTTATGAACATTGGTTTGGGACATATTCTGTAATATTGTGTTTGAAAGCAAATCAAGTGATTCACGTAAAAAACCTATTTTAATTTTGTGAGTAATTTTTTCGTGATTGCCGTGATTCACGTGAATCACGCGTGATTCACGCTTGATTGTGAGTAGGACCAAATTTTCTTTGAGTAGTTGTCGTTGCGTGAGTACGCGAAAAAATCTTCGTGCGTGAACGTGCGTGAGTGACCGTCTTCCTTTTGTGAGCGTGCGTGAGCGTGAGTCAAAACTTACTCACGTGCCGATCTCTAATTAATAACCATTAATTTCGTTTGTTTGGAGTGATAATTGGTAACCCTTCCAGAAGCAGTTGGTTTTTGGTACAACTCCACTAATAAATTCGCCCCATTTCTTATTACCATGGTATCCAAGTGTGGGAGCCTTGATCCACGCTCTTCTTCAATTGTAAAGATATTGATAAAACAAATAATCAGGACATATTGGGGTATTTTTAGTACACACATCCTTTTATTTTTCGGGACACCTTAATATTCATATTCACTTTAATATTCGTATATTGTTATCCAACCATCTTTTGATTGCTTGAGCAATTTACAAGATTTAATTAACTGGTTTAAACTATTTTGAAACTATTGGAGGTACGTGCCCGAAAGATGTCTCCCTCTAAAGGCAATGACATTCCTCTAGGAATGATGCTCCTGTGAATTATTTATCATCGTTTATAGAAAATATCAACAGACTGACATACAATAAACTTCTTAATTTTATTGCACAAGTTTACAAACTCGTTAGGACGCAAGGATTTTAATTGATTTGCAATGTTAGCCAAAAACTTCAATGCTCACATCTGAAGACACGAAAGTAGAGAAGATTTAAACTTTTCGCATATCGTGTGCAACAGGATGAATAATATTTGAACTGCATTTTTCCTGGAGTTTGTTCCTTCTTATTACACCCTCACCCACAGCGATGTTGAGACATATCATGGAATTTAGAAAAAAGTGTAACGCATAGAAATATATTAAACTCTAGGACTCTTCGCAATATTGTCAGGGGTTTTTTTTTGCTAAAATTAGACTTGGGATATAAAATGGGTTAGAGCCAATAAAAGAAATAAATACTTATCTTGTTATTGCACCACATGAACGGAGAGGTAAGAACTTCCCACAGTCAGTGAGTTGTGCGCATTTTGGTTTAAATTCCCTGATTTTGACATATCAATTTACAATGGCTTCGAATATTTTTTAAATGAGTTTTCATGACTAATTTCTCTACAGTGTCGCTGTCACTTAAACAGGATACCGTCGTGCAAGGCACCACCGACGACCAAAACCTTTCATACAAATTTAAAAAAATAAGTACAACAATTTTGAATACAAAATTTGGTAAATAATCACTTATGTTATGTGCAGAGGGGTGGAGTTGAAGTCGGAGTTTTCAACATCTTAGAATAACTCGGCTCCCCTGGATCTAAGTAATTAACTTCAACTTAGTTGTCGATAAATATTTCAGTAACTAGAGAAATTCAAGATTTTGCCACGCCTAGAAAAAGGACTTTTAGACACGGGTGCTCCAATAAAATATAATTTGTTTTCAAAATCTACTCACTCTGATAGGCTCCGCCTAAAATTTTGGGCAAACTGTTGGCTTGTAACACAACTACACTCGCTCACAATCGCTCATAATTATAATAGGTATGGGGCAATGCGTCAGAAAACTGACCATTTTACCGCTGACATTATGGTATGTCCCATACAAAAGATGAACGATTGGCTGGATATTCATCCGATCGTAATGTAGTTCGCCACTCTTCTTTTGAAAATGGATGACATTGCCAAGCCCATCCCGGTACAAACAACCATAATAATAAACCCTTTCTAGATTAACCACTATAATTTCAAATGAAATACCAACCAAGTTAATGAGCTTAATGGTGAGGGTATGTTTACGGCGGTTACATTGGCTGATACTGCTGCACTGGTTTTTGTTCTTCTTTGGTTATTGGTTCTTCGAACCGTTCAGACGTACAATTCTACATGCGTATATATTTTAGAAACATACCGACAGGTCTATTATCTGGCCATGGTTTTCCAGTGAGTGCGGTGGTGATGGTGATGTTGGCCCTGGTAGTGGTATGTTGGTATTGGCAACACTAAAAGTTACTTAGTTGCCAATAAAAAAGTTTTTAATCTCGTACTACATACGCCAACCAACTCGTAGATCTCTATAATTCTTGGGATATGGAAACAGTTCCAACAACAATTTCATCAACAACGGCAATGGAACAACTGAAGTGAAAAGTTTACTCCGATTGGCTTAAAGAAAACTAACAGACTACATACTACAACTACAAGTGCGTGCAGTGAGAAAAGTTTTGCGGGTTCTTTTTTTGTTTGCGACTCCATCCTAATCAACAATAAATGCATCTTTATTGGTCTCATCCGAATCCGAATGTGAATAATTGATTCGAAATCCTACAATTCGAGAGCAAAGGCGTCACTGACTTCCAATGTAAATACGCACTCATTGGCACCAACTAAATTGCTCATAAATTTCCACACAATGATTAAATCAAATTAAGCCTGCGGGACACAATCGCACGAGGGGGTCTTTAGGCCTGGTACTAGAGCAATTGTCAGAAACACGTTATCACCATCGAACACATTAAAATTTCACGAAGCCACAAATTTGCGTTGAAGGATATCCCTGTGCCAATGTGTGTTTATCACCCAAGAATATCCTTGCACATTGTATAGTGTGTTTGTGGGTTGGCAGGGTACATGAGCTATAAGAGCTGTCTTTGGCTTAGTGATGCTTCGGTGAATGTGGTGGTGTATGGCTTTAGCAATATGGCGAATAAAATTGGTTTGATAAATGATCTCGAACTGGATGTGATTAGGCCGTCTTCTTCGTTTCCGTCAGTTGTTCATGCCAGCATGCTCCGTGTACTTACCACTTTTACATGAACACATTTAAACTGACCCAAACCCGAGCCACCACAATTTCTGTCAAACACCCTCGAATGTCCATACAATTGTCAATTGGAAATTTTGCAGGCAGTACAAAAACAGGGCTCCTACAAGATTCGGCACATATTCATTTGCATGTTCTCAGAGAACGCAGTCTTGGTTGCCCTTCCTTTTGCTTTCTAAAATATGCATCTTCCATTCCACCTTTAAGAAGACCTGAAAAGTAGGCATGGTACTTATGAAACTCTATGCAGGTGACGGGAAGATGTATTAACTTTAGGCTTATAGTTAACTAAAGTGGATATATTTAGTTAAATACCGGTTGGGATGGTATGTGCGCAAAATTGTTGTGTGACAAAGTTAACTACTATGTCCTTTTAGAAAAGTTTCACTTTAATAATGCGTCTTTAGTGTATTCAAAAACCCGGTTTGTGAGCCTATGGCTTCATGCGATGTAATGGGAAACTAAAGGGTAGGCGATGAATTTTTCCAAAATTATAACTATTGGTAAGGCCTATTATTGAAAATTATAGTACCTCCTATAGTACCTTTATCTACTCAATTCTGCATTACATTTTCGATTGTTTGGTCCAATATTTCGTGCTTTAAGGACTCGGAATTTACTTATGTTTTACGGCGCACCAGAGATAATAATTTAGGGGGTTCAAATCCCAGCTGCGAGACGGCCAATGGACTTCCGAGTTTCGGCTGATTACGCGGTTTTCTAACACAGTGCGAAAAATATCGGTTGTGATGTTGGCCGTTTGAGTCGTAGCGCCGTCCTGTCTTCAACTTTTGGGAAGAAAAAAGGACATGAGGTATCAGGGGATACCCGGTTGGAACGAAGTTCGTTTCGCTATATATTATGTACTAGTTAAAATGGATCTTTAAGAAATGATACTTTTTGTAAAATGGTGAACTTTTTTTAAGAGATTTTTTTTTTATGTATTTTATTAAAAAAAAAGTATATTTTAGGTCCTTTTGGTACGAATATGTATTATATTTTCCCGAAAAGGTCCTTTCTTTAATGAGAAGTACTTCTTTTATTAAAAGCTAATGTTTGTTTTTAAGAAAAGGTACAATTTTTAATTAGAAGTACTGTCTGTAAGAAAAAGTCTAAGAGTATGATTTTTTGTTTACAAAGAAGTACTTTTTTAAGAACTGGTACTTTTTAAAGAAGTGGTAGCCTTTTTACGAAACGGTTATTTTTTAAAAAGAATTTACTTATTTTCAGAAAGGCTACTCATCTCAAGAAAAGAAAAGTTATTATTTTATTTTTAAGAAAAGGTTCTTTTAAGAAAAGGAATTTGTGTAAGAAATTGTATTTTTCTTAAGAAATGTATTTTTTTTTTTTGAAAAGTAAGTTTTATTTATGAAATGGTAATTAATTTTAGAATTGGTGCATTTTTCAAGAACAGGCACAATTTTAAGAGTAGGTACTTACTTATCTCAAGAAAAGTAATTTTGTTTTACATAAAAGGTACTCTTTAAAGAAAAGTAAGTTCGATAATGTACTTTTTTAAGAAAATTTACTTATTTAAAAACATTAATTTTTTTAAGAAAAAGTACTTTTTGTAAGTAAATTTACTTTATTAAGAAAAGGTACTTCTTTAAGAAAAGGTGTTTTTTTTAAGAAAACGTACCCTGTTTAAGAATTTTTTTTGAGAAAGTTTACTTTTTCCAAGGAAACGCATTTATTTAAGAAAATGCTATTTTTATACCCTCACCCATAGGATGGGGGTATATATCATGTAATACGTAAAAAATATAACACATTGAAGGAGACATATTGGCCGTCGGTGGTGCAATGGCTAGTGTGCGCGGCTCTTATACATGAGAACGTGGCTTCGTTCCCTGCTCAGACCATCTTACATTTCTTTCGACGACGGTCACCTCGCTTAGTGATGGCGACACTATCGAGTACTTAGCCATGAAAATGCTTCTCAAAATACCGTTCGGAACCGGTGTAAAACAGTAGGTCTCAATCAGTGAGTGTAAAACTAGAAAGCGCACATCTCACTGATTGTGAGAACCTCCCGCAATCCCTTCATGGGATGTCATGGGACACCATATTTATATACATATATGTATATATTAGAGCCTTAGTATCTTCGGACGAAATTCGTTTTTGAGATGTTTGCGCCATGTCCGTCTGTCTGTCTGGCTGGCTGGTTAACACGATAACTGCCGTAAATCTTTATCGATCACCGCGAAATTTTGTCAGTGCGTATTGTTTGTCAATACTGAGTTTGGGATTGAAAATGGGCGTATTGCCCCTTCTGGTATCTCCCATACAAATCGACACATTTAACACAAAATCATGTTTCTTTCAAACCTTTATTTTGGTAGATGTGATTATCTTCAACTCACACACCGGTTAATAATCTGTACATGCCTACTTAACCCGCCAATGGTGACGTACTGGTCTGTGGGACCGGCTGTGTTAAAAAATTCGTATAAATTTATTCTCCGTTATTGTTTTTTGTTGCGATTTCGAGCAGCTGCAGCATTGCACATCCCCCACCATCAGTTAATGACGAAGCTGAGCACAACTTCTGTATTATTTTTTCTAACCTGGTGTGTGAGACCGTGAGTCACCGTGTATGTAAGTAAAATAATCGCAACACTTTTGTATTATATTTTGGAACGATACCAATTTTTGTTCATTTTGTAAAAGTTCCTATTGTCGAAATACTAATAAACATTATTTTCCTTAATGAATGTGTGATTTTTTTATTTTTCTTAATTTTAAAAAATGTATTGCTAAAACATTGTTATTTTTAATGCTCTATTTAAAAACATTTGAGAATTTTAATATTGAAATAAAAGAACTTAAAATGATTATATATCTTTGTTTTATTGTCAAAGTGCATAAATAAAAAAAAACATTAACTATTAGCAACACGTTTCGAAAAACCTTCAGTTGAAAACCACGGTGCATGAGACCGGCGTCACCATTAATCAAAGTCAAATTTGCGTCACCATTGGCGGGTTAACTGGAGGAAATGGGCGAGATTGTCACTCTCATTGTGGTACCTCCCTTACAAAAGAGGGTTTTCGTCCGGTTGTCAATCCGATAAATCGCGTGAAGCACTTCCGATCTTAACGAAATTATGTAGAAGGCTTCATGTTATCCGCCAATCACCGATTAAAACAAGGGCGATATTGCCACGCTCATTGTGGTACCTCCCATACAAAAGTTATTTAGTCGTCTGGGTGTTCAGCACGAGAAGTCCCCCAAGACCGAACCAATGTTTATGAAATTTTGTACTAGTCAATATTTAGTCAAATAAAATTTTGCCACACCCATTATTGTACCTCCCATATAATAGTTGGGCGGATGACTGGTTGATTGATACGTTAACTCTCGTAAACTACAAACGATCTTAATAAAATTCGGTACTAGGCAATATTTTGCTAAAAGCTACTGTGTAAGTAATAACTGATTATTGTGCCACGACAAGATTCGTACGTCCCACACAAAAGTTAGGCGTATTTGCGGTTTGCCGACTCGATATCTCCAATAAATCATAACCGACCTTAATAAAATTTGGTAGTGATCAAAATTTTGGTAACAAATTGCCATGCCCATATTTGTACCTCGCAGATAAATATTGGGAGGGTATAATTTGGGTATTCAATAATATTTGTAATGTATAAATCATCCTGATGGTAAAGGAATGTGAATATACGACGCCGAGGTTGCTGAGGTGAAATAAGCTTAGGCGAAGGTGGCAAATCAAGTCTCTGCACAACTTGCGATTATTGCAGTGATCACCAAACCCCCAGGCTCACCTATTTTCTTTAATATAATGGATACAAATGTTGAACCATGACTAAACATGTCCGAGTAAACAAAATAAACGATAACCCCGATAATGCCTCATAACATTTACCATCCCCATCTATAAGGCTAGCGACAATGGCTGGGGAGATTCTTGACCCTTACCAACCAAACCACATTACGTTACTTTATTCCAGAGTCCCGAAAATTATGTTTCTGCTAACAAGATGAAATGATCCGCAATTTAAACTATTGACACTAACTACACTGCCACTGGAAATTACAAGAATACTATTGAGGAGGAAAATTACTAAAAATGGGTTTGCTATAATCGTATTTATACCGTATGGGCGGGTGATATGGCCCGTGCTCTGATACCCTCCCATCCGTGTTCCTACTAGCACCAAGGCTTTGGTAGGAACCCATATCGAAGGCTACCCTAACACTATCCCAAACGAAAAGTATTTTTTTTACCACTCCATTATAACTTTCTAATTTAATTAATAATAGACGTCTTATCGTAACGGAGTAACGTCATAGGGTAACTAATTTACTTAAGTTTTGGAAATTGTGAGGCGACATTTGGAATCTTTAAATTTTATAATAATTCAAAAAATCTCTTATACTCATAAATTTATATTTCCTATCAAATAATTATGATATTTGAGTTTAATGGTTTTTTTTAATATTTAGCACTTTGTTTGGTTCTCCTTTCGCTTTTGAATTAAATGAAATTGCACAGGGTAAAAAATCGTCGAACGTGGTGTATAAAAATTTAACTAGATGTAGGCGTGTTTCTTTTCATATGTACAGAATATTTTTTTGATGTGTTAACATCTATACGCGCGCCTCTAGGGCAGTAAACTATAAATTTAATACATACGCAAGTGTTAGGTTTGTCAGAGTAAATCATCGTTTGTTTGTTCGTTGCTTGGCAGTCGGTATTGAAAGTGATTATTGGGCGATTTTCATATAATTTTCCCATGCGATTTTCTCCGGAAATTCATAGCCGATTTTATTAATTTTTGGATTAAAAAGCTAGTGCGGGTTTCGACGAAGAGTTTAGGCCAAAAATTAAGGCGATCCGAAATCGGCGAGCCGAGATTTAAGTGTTTTAATTTGGAGTATTAATTTGGAGTAATATTAAAAAAGTGTTTTGTTGATCTTCGGTTTTGTCTTACCATCGTTTGTTGGTTCGTTGCTTGGCAGTCTGTATTGAAAGTGATTATTGGGCGATTTTCATATAATTTTCCCACGCGATTTTCTCCGGAAATTCATAGCCGATTTTATTAATTTTTGGATTAAAAAGCTAGTGCGGGTTTCGACGAAGAGTTTAGGCCAATAATTAAGGCGATCCGATATCGGCGAGCCGAGATTGAAGTGTTTTAATTTGGAGTAATATTAAAAAAGTATTTTATGTTGATCTTCGGTTATATCGTACGAATATAACAATGTATGTATGTATGTATGTACAAGTGTCTGTTGCTTTGCATTCTTTGACTTTTGTGGGAATAAAAAAACAGTATTGAGCAAGAATATAATGACACTTGTGCTTGCACTGGGTCTTTAAATAATTTTAAGTATTAATATTATTTAACTGTAACGTCATCATATGATTGAACGCTGTTTTTTATTTTCCAATGTAACATTTACGAATGTGTTCATAGAAATCGAACAGGTACTGTGTAGCAAAAAGGTGTTAACACATCGCCCGTGAGTTCGAACACTCATTGGATTTTTTTATTAATTGCACAACTCAATTGCAAAGATATGGGTTGTTTTGTGCTATTTGGTGGGTGTTGGGACTTTTTCATATTTTTAATTTTTCTGTTTTAATAAATTTTTTTTCACTGAAAGAAACCGTATGAGAAAATGTGTTTAACAAATTTTATTTTAACTACCACAAAAGCAATCTTCGGTTTTATATAAGTACATAGCATTTTCTTTTGTTTCTTCTTTTTTGGTTGTTCTAGGTTCATTGACCTTTACCAATAATTAATTTTGTTAGCTTAACACAGTGCTTCGTAAATATTAACACCACGAAATGGCGAAAAATGTCAATACGAGTAAAACAGTAAAGTTTTATTTAATCTTCTTTAATATTGTCCTATGTTAGCCTAACAGAGTTAATTGTGAGAGAGCAAAAATATAAAATGATTGGTGTCTTTTCTCCTTGTTGATCACAGTTATTATTTTATTAAAAAAAAACTGTAAACACACTTTCTTATGACTTAAAATTTTTTTTCTCAGTTTTCTACTTATAGCACAGTAGTACGAGTTAGGATTTTGTATACCAACTCAACAAGTAGCTTTTTAAATTACTGTACCAGCTGTATCTGTGATAGAATTACTTTAGATACAAAAAAAAAATTTTTTTTCAGTTTTATTTGATCATACACATCTTTTTATCGTCTTTAATTCTTTTATATATATGTCAGGAAAAACACTTTTAATTACTTTGAATACCGAATTTTAGTTTGTCAGCTAAATTGTTTTTTTTTCAAATTCTTACGTGCGAACCGTTACACTGTGCAATATCCCATTAGTGCCTATTACGAGGCTGAATTTTATGTTTCGGGATTTGGCCACGCTAGTGTTGCACTCTGGCAACTGATAGCTCTATCGTAAAGTTGGAAATTTTTGAGGTTATGCGTACTCAGAACGTCTTTATATACTAGCGCTATTTGTATTGTTTACAGTAACTTAAAAGATTCATCTCGGCCCAAAAATGGAATTAAATCGTGAACATTTTCGTGCAATTATTTTTTTCAACTTTAGACGTGGATTAACTCAGCAACAGTGCATGGATGAACTAAATTCAATTTTTGGCGCTGAAGCTCCATCAAGGGCCAGTGTTTATTATCGATGGTATTGTGAATTCAATCGTGGTCGTAGTTCACTCCATCGATGGTATTGTGAATTCAATCGTGGTCGTAGTTCACTCCAAGACGAATTTCTTGAAGGTCGTCCATAATCAGCTGTTGTTCCGAAAACCATTGATCCTGTGCGCGAACTGATTTTGCGAGATCGTCACGTGACCTATTGTGAGATTGAGACAACCTTAGGCAATAGTGGGACCAGCATACATTCAATATTGCATAAATATTTGACTGTCAATCAAATTTGTTGGCGTTGTCAATCGCTCAAAAAAAGGCTCGTTTCGATTGGTCGAAAGAAATGCTCCAAAAATACGATCGCGGTGCTTCGAAACACGTCTGTGACATCGTGACAGGTGATGAATCCTGAATTTATGTGTATGAGCCCGAAAGTAAACAGCAGTCAACTGTATGGGTGTTTCAAGATGAGCCAAATCCAACAATAGTTGTTCGCGCCCGAAGCACTTCCAAGCAAATGTCCCCAGTTTTTTCGAAAAAACCGGCCATGTCGCAACCGTACCACTAGAACAACGCAGAACAATGAATTCTGAGTGGTACACAACCATTTGTTTGCCAGTTGTCTTCCAAGAAATCAGGTAAACCAACCGCCGATGACCGATCACTCTTCACCATGACAATGCGAGCTCTCACATATCGGCTGAAACAACTGCATATTTGGGCACCCAAAGCATCGATTTGATGGGTCATCCGCCGTATAGTCCTGACTTGGCACCGAATGACTTATTTTTATTGCCGTACGTAAAAAACAAACTGAGAGGTTAACGTTTTTCGACACCTGAAGAAGCGGTTGCTGCATTCAGAATGCATGTTTTGGAGGTACCTCAATCAGAGTGGCAAAAGTGATTCGACAATTGGTTCAAACGCATGCAAAAGTGTATAAATCTTCATGGGGAATATTTTGAAAAACAATAAAGTGATTTTCGATGATTAATATTTGTTTTTGTTCTCTAATCCCGAAACATAAAAAATACAGTTTCCAACCGGTTTTATATATCTTAGATTTTTTTTCTCTGTGTTTTTTCCCTTAATTTTCGTTAACATATTAATTTCAATTTTAATTTCATTTGAAACACCATGTTTTATAAAATATTGTATGCTACTACAAATCTCGTTGCTCTTAATTTTTTTAATTTAGTTTTCAAGACCAAACGCGACATTTCCAATCACCACGAGGTTTATTCCTGACCGAATTCTTCTGGATTGCCCCGATGCAAACTAAATTAATTAATTTTTCACCAATTTCCTGGTTTCCTTTCGAACGCCTGCATAAATGGCAATACGCCGTCTTTGTTGCCACTCTACTCCCAGGTACAACTGAGCGTCAATGCAAAATACATTAGCTGGTTGAGCAAATTCTGGTGTCCATACAACTTTCCCTTCGGAATTTTGTGGACTATTATTATATCAACAATTGCACACGTTCCAATGGAAGGGGCTCTTTTGTCGATTAGGAAACCAGAAAGGGACTGACACAATGTTTAATCTTTCTTTTACCTTTTGCACTATTAACAGAATGCCCAGTAACCATATGACAAATTAATAATAGTTCTCAAATAACGTGACTCTCATAGGCGATCTTCTGGAATTTTCAATTATAGGACAGTGGATTTTAATAAATTTGAAAACCTTACCAAGTAGTTTATTTCAACGAGTATTAATTTGACCAGTAAATTAAATCTTTACCAAAAAAAAATTTTCACACTGTTTTCGGTAGAAATAAAACAAATATTATATGGTTTATTTGCAACTGCTCACGCCAAAAATTTAAAGGGAAAGATGGAGCTATTTCCCTTTTTGAGTACCTTCGATTTATGTGAAGGCGGTTTTCGTTAAATAAGCTGAGCATTCGACCGAGTAAATTAACTTATGTTGCGTTTACACATCACCAGATTTCCACCAGAATTGTATCCCCGAGATGTTGTATTCTACGACTCTTAACAAGTCATATGGTCTCGGAATGCAGAAATCTAGGGAAAATTATCCGTATCTAAATAGGGGATAAACCCAAATTGCTTGGCAGTGACGAATATAGGTTAAAACCAATATGTTGAACTTCCGAATTGCAATTTTCCTTTCCCTCTTCCCCCTCATTAATAAATACATCCGGAAATAGTTTTGCTATAAATAGCCGTATTACAAAATTAAAGTTATTGGTTTATTTATTGTAAACTTCAGGTTATAATTAAAATTTAATTTAATTTATGTTACGTGCTTTGGGGTTGTTTCTGATGAAATTTTGTTTGGTGTATTTTTGTTTATATGGCCGTCGGAGCTGCAATGTTTGCGTGGTGCAATGTTCTCTTGTTCAAGAAAATGTGGGTGGATCCCTGATCTGACCACCTTAGAATTCTTTCGACGGCGCCCACTGGGGCCAGTCTATACAGGGTTGTGCTCAAAACTCTGAATGATAAAGAATGGCTATAAAATACATAAAACTAAAATAATTATAAAAAAATTTAATTGTATTTTCTAATTTTATTCAAAAATCAAAATAGTCGGTCTTCGGAAACATCCGATTCAGCGTCTATTTGTACTAAATCCTCCTCTAAAAGCAAATCCTCCAAACTTCTGCATCAAGAGATTTTCTTTTAATTGGTTCTAAAGACCTTAAACTTGTTATGAGAGGATCCGAAGAAATAAGTAAACGTTGAAACACATCTTCAAGATTAGCCTGCCTTGAAGTTTTTCGGCAAAAACGTTCACGATATATCTTAAAGTCCTTAATTCTTGATTCCTAAACTTCTTCACTCAATTGTCCAATTGACAGAAGAAAAATTTATATAATTTCATATCCATGGATCAGAATTTTGTGCACTGTTGTTGTCATGGGGTGCCAGAGATAAAGGCTGACATATAATTCCGCAGAATCAAGGCAGAACTTCTTGAATTTATTTTCATCTACTTTGAATCCACACGATAATGTTTGTAGAATAAAATTTTTTAACTAATGTTTCATCAATACCAGTTATTGAAGAAGACATTTGACTATTTTGAAAGAATTTGCGAGCCACATTGCTATCATTACTGTTTCCATAACCTGGTTTGGGCTTGTCTATGATTAAAGACATCTTTGTTTTAAATTCGGTTTGTATCCTTGCCTCAACTATATTCTCATTTTCTTTATTAATAGCCAAGTCTTAGTAGGCAACTTATATGCTACATGCAGCAAACATTCGAGCATTCGTATCCATGCATGTAGTACACACATTCCGAATGACAGATTTTCTGTTTTTATTGGCCTATTTACAATAGATTTTATGTCATTAAAATCCTTCGATGTAGCGTTACATAAATAACATCGCAAAGTTGATTTGGTATCTGATAGTGAATTGCAAATTTTACCATCAATCATAATCAAAAGAGGTACAACTTTAGTGTCCGTTAGATTACTGATCTGTACATCCATGATATATTTTTCTTGCTTAGAAAGTTCAACAGTTTCTTTTCTGTACTGTAATTTAATAGGCCTACAATAACGAGGAGATGAAGATCGGGGATTTTGCCACAGTACAAATGTTTTGCCGTTTTCTTTTTCGGTAATTAATCTCAGAGAAACTAACGATGATATAAACATATACTTGTCATCACTGGTATCAGTTACAAACCGCTGCATGTATTGTGTATGACTAGAACTACCGTCAAATCCCCATTTTGATATTGAGGTTAATTTATTACTTTCTGTGCCAGTTAGGGGATCTTTTTCTATTTGCATAATACGATTGGAGTGGAACCTCGCCTTCAACATCAGTCACAGTTATTGCATTACGCAAACATTGCTTTTTAGCTGTTCGAACATTTTTATAAGTAGGAAAAATGTCTTTTGCATAATTCCTCATTGTAATATTCTGGCGCCTACTCAACTCCACATCCGTAATTAAAGACAAGGCTTGTTGGTTAGTTAACATACGACAGTTAGGTCGGTCTTCTTCAGCTGTATTAGGATTAACAATATCTATGACCTTTTGGCTTCATGGCGCTTTCCGCTAGCCTGGGCCCCGTATGCCAACTCTTTAGAAGAATGTGTATTTCGAAGTTCAGCAGTTTTCCTACGTTTTGACTGATCACTGCATTCAACAAAATCTTTAGCAGGCCTTCCTCCTTTGGGCATCTGACATAATTCAAATTTCGAAGACCATTGCAACCAATTCTTTTGTGATTCAAAAAACCTGGTCTTGTGCCTGTTGCATTTATCCCATTTATATATAAACGCATTCCGAAAGTTACACAATGCGATTTTCAGCTCACCTCCTTTAGAGTTTGGACAGTTAGTTTGGCTCGAAATATACTGTCCTAGGTCCACACACTTTTCTTCAGTGATATCTGATCACCTTTGGATAAAATCTCACACAAGTCTTGATTTTTGATGGATATTGTAGATTTATCTGAAATAATATCATAAAAGTCATTTATTCAGATTTTATTGTCAATCAATAGTATATGATAATACTGTACGTTACGTTACGTTAAGTTTTGAGTACCTACAGCTTATGAGGATGCTGATGCAATTATTATAAGTAGTTATTACATTGGACCGAAGCAACCTCCACATAAGTAAAAAAAATTTTTTTTTCAAAAATGCGCAAAGTTATGTTGCTGGCCTTCTTAGTTTACTAATGTACAAAACCTTCCCTTTTTATTAAAAAAATATTTAGAAATATAACTGCGCTTTTTGAAAAAAATTTACTTTAAAAAAATCACCACAAAAAAATGTACACTAACAAAAGTTATTAGTCATAGATCAAAAGCCGATGAACTTATTCATAAAAAAAAATATATAAAACAATTGCCATACCTTGACTGATAGACAACATAATTCATAATTTTATCATTAAACGTCAGAAATAAATATTTGAAAATACACCTTTAATTTTGCGTATGTTATAAAACACCAGTTATTGTCCGCAATCAGCTAAGTTTGAGTTGATGTACTTAACAGCTGACTGCAGTTAGCGACTCAATTTTTACACCAGGGATGGGATATTTTAGTACGATTTCTCCAATATACATAATTATTTTTCTTAAAGTCGAAAATTTTAAAAATTGAGTTTTGAGCACAAACCTTTATGGACTGGCCCCAGTGTGCGGCGGTCACATCGACACTATCGAGTCGCATAATGCCGTTCGGAACCGGTGCAACACCGTAGGTCCCAATCAGTGAGTGTACAATTTTTACGAGCACAGTTAATAAGAGAGAATCCCACGGGAATTATTTTTGGGTTAAGTTGGAGTCAATAAGTATACTAGAATTGAAATCGCCCGCGATTGACAAGTCACTATACATAATGGAGTATTCCTCTATATTAGAAACAAACTAATGTATTTATATGGTATATAAACTGCGCCCACAATTATTTTCCGCTGCTGCTTTTAACTTCGACAAGAACACAATCAACAAGATCGGGAGCAGCTGATGTTGAAATAATATGACAAAATATCAACTGCTTAATATAAATGGCTACTCCTCCGCCTTATCAATTTCTATTGACTCTCACCACACTATACCCGTCCACTAAAAGTGTACTTTGTACTACTCTATATCAGAGTTAAACCACGTTTCGGAAACACAAATTATACCTACGCCGGAGTTTTCAAATATATACCGAAATTCAAAGATTTTACTCATTAGACTTTGAGCATTTATGTGACAGATTTTCAAGTCTTATTTTGACTGCATCCGTCTAATTCGTAGGGAAACATATTGATTTCTTTGTGCTAGCAAAAACTTATTGCCCGAAATGAAAAAAAAATATTTATTACATTCTAATAACACAGGCTAGCCCCGAGAACCAACGCAAAACTGAGACGATTGTGCCAGGATACTAAGGAAGTAGGATACCATAGTAAACTTTCTCCTGTTGGCTGGTCCTGGACACGTGCACAGAAGATGTTCAGAGCTTTTTCAAATAGCATTTTCCTGATCTTCAGTCCCCATTCCTGTGTACCAATTAAAGACCTGCAGCGTCCCATTCATTTTACTTGTACAAACAGATAAAACAAGTAAGAACTTGATATTATCGGTACAAATAAAATAAAGAGTAGAACACAACTTGTGCTAATGCGTTTTGGAAATGAGTAGAGAGCGTTCCTCTTTCTCTGGCTCTCATTGTAGTGGAAGTTTGTTTCCTCTTTATCTGTTCCACTCAGTTCCACCTCTTTTTTATATATATATATCCATTTAATATGGATATTCCAGATCGTACGTTTTGCGTTGATGCTGTTCTCTTACTTTTTCCATGCCTTTTACAAAAAGTGGTGGTGTAAGTTTTATCTGTGGCAAATTTTAAGAAAAAATAAAACAAAAATGACTGAGGTAAGTAAACAGACGCTCTCCTCATATTCCAAGCACAGATAAGAAGAATATCGATATATCTGTTTATTGTGTATGTAAGCATACAAGTATTTTTGATACTTGGTACTTTCACTCTCTCATACCTATTCTATCGATATCAAAAAGAGAAATATTCCATACGCACTCAATCCAAAGCGAGCGAAACAGATACAAGCACATATAAGAAAAATGAACAACAAGCAACAAGTGTGTTTGGATGGTTCTTTGCAGGTCTTTAGTACCAATCAAGCTTGTTTCGTCAATACTGAAACGAGCAATGAGATCTTGCGGTTCATAGATCTCGTTATATTGAATGTGAAATTTGTGTGTCCGCGATACTCTCTCTCGTCCAGATTTCCTGCGTTATCGCATAGCAAAGGTTCAATTAGAAGTACGATAATCATACAGGACAGCTGTTCGAACCAATCTTATGACATCCCATAACATCATAGCCATAACCGTAACGCAGACATTAATGGAATTTGGGCTTTCTGCCATAGCCATAATAAATTTCTGATTGTTCTTGTGTTTTTGTTTTTAAAGTGGGCGCACGCAAAGAAAAAACTCGTACCTCGAAAACGTAATCTTATATAACTGAAGTTAGTTTTGGACTGTAGTTGAGAGAAACGAACTTCTTAGTTGGAACAACCGAAAAATATTTGCACTACACGTGTTGTGAGAAATATAAGCTGGAGAAAACGTTTACGAGGATCGAAACACGGTTCTGCCAACTGTTCTTTCGCTTGCAACAACCGGGTTCTAGTTATTCCAAACTTAAAAACGTTTGCGAAACGTTTACAGTAAACGAGTTATGAACAATTAAAGTTGCAAAAAGTTTGCGAGAAACAAAAAATGGTTCCGTCAACATTTCTTTCGGTTACAACTACCAAGCTGTAGTTACTCTAAACAAAGAAAACGCTTGCTAGAAATGCAAATCGTTTGCACTAAAAGAGCTATAAAAAATTGGAGATGAAAAAACGTTTGCGAGAAACAGTTCCGCCAACTGTGCTTTCGGTCACCTCAACCGAGTTGTAGTGTGTTCAAATGAGTTACGTGAATTAAAAAGTATGAAATCACTGTTAATAATAATTTTTTCTTACTTGTGTTAAGTTCTGTAATTAGTAGATTATTCTAGGATATCGGTTTTTATAAAGTATCACACACGCTTGACGCATATGAATTATAATTGTTTCTTATATTTTCTTTACAAATAAATGTTGCATTTAAAGATTCAATTGGAACAGCAAAATAATCATAGTTTTTGCCAATTATATACACATAAAAGTGAGAGACGAAAAAAGTATTTCATAAATCAACATTAATGCAAAAAAATAGTTAATATATTTTATTATATAATCTATACAAGCCACGTCTGTCTCGCCTCGCATTCAAATAACAACTAAAAGCGCAGTAAACTACAACGCGTCAATTGTTCATGTAACGGTACGGTCAGATTGGGCAAATTTTTGATCAAAATATGTTTCATCAAGTTGATTTTGTGTTCACACTACGCATATTTATTTGCCTCTTTTTGTTTGATCAACCAGGTATCAAATAGAGTCATATAAACAATAGGGAAAATACGTTTGCTCTGTGGTCACACTTGAACAAACATCTGCAGCAAATAACTGTTTGAACAACATGCCAGAAAATACAAATCGGTTTTCTCAAAAAATTTAAGCAATTTGTCAAAAACTCAAATTTGGCAGTAATACGATTTTCTTTTTCAAAAGATTTACACAAGCTGGAAGAAAATATTTTAAATAACTATGATGTAAGAGGATGAACGTCTTCATGTTTTATGCTGTGGAGCAGGGACGGTGTGAATTTTGGAAGCGAAGGAGGCATCTAAAAAAAAACCAACCCGTAACAAACATAGTTTTTAACTATAAATTCTGTATATATGACAAATGGTTTTTATTTTACACATTACTCTAGACACAAACTTTAAATGACAACACTACCACGCATCTTTGTCCAATCCTGCCCATATTTGCAGTAGATCTTAGAATATGTACATTTAATCAACATACCAAATTTTGTTCAAATACCGTTAACAGGCGCAGAAATAATGGATTTTTAATTTGTGATTTGTATGGGATTTGTATATCCAATCCCACCCATATTCATTTTTGTCGTCGCCATTAGGTTGCCTGCAAAGTTTCAGCGCGATTGAATCACGGGAAAAGCGTTAAAAATCAATCCAAAGTTTGCATGCATGCTCACAGGTGAAGTTAGTATAAAGAATTTTAAAAGCTTAAACCTGGTTGCGCTCCCACTGGCCTAGCGAAAAAAGCTCATTGGTTTGAGGTAGAAATCATATTTTTAAGTAAACAAATATTAAAAATCTAACTTTGTGGGGTTCCCTATTTTCGCAGTTATGGCCCTCCAAATTTGGGATATACGGGAGATAAGTTGAATGAGCCACCTTACGCGATCTATGTGACCTCAAATACAAAGTCAGAAGTCAAAATAAAGAAAAAAATTAAATATAATTTTTCGATTACTCGCTTAGTTATCGAGATATCCTTGTTGACATTTTGAAAAATTGTCGAATATTTTTAAATTTTTTTAGAATATTTTTTGGCGAGTTTGATATGTTAAAATCACCTGGCATAATTGTAAGGTCTGGTAGAGGAGATTAAAAAACCATTTTCAACATATTCAGTAGCCTCGAAATTCTAAATATGGCCAAATTCGCCTTATTATATCCTAGTTAGTCGCTGCTTAGTCGTTTTTGAGCCGATTTGAAAAGTCAGTACATATTACCAATGCTAAAGCTTTGCCCTTTTAAAATATGTACACAGTTTTATAGCCGTTGAACAAAATTACCAAAATATTAAATTGTTTATAATATTTACCATTTCTTCTTTTAGTTTAATGTTAGTGATTTTTTTCATTTTATAATTTTAGTCGTAAAAGCTGACTACACTTCTTATAACATGTGTTATTTACCACTGTTTGCTCTTATACTTCTTTTGTTAGATCAAATAAATGATTGCCCAAAAAAGAGGAAACTATTTGCTCTTTATTGGTCATACCTTGGTCACACTGAGCAAATTTTTACATAAAGGCTAATAATTTTGTTTGACCAAAATCAGGTATTTTGTTGTTTGCCACACAAAAATATTTTGTGGTCAGACTTCAAACAAAAGTGGTTGACGAAAGCAGGGTAATTCCATTTTAAATCACCGAAAAAAACTCAATTTTCTTTTTTTTTTTTAAGTCGTTTATTTAGTTGATAATTTTTTACAATTCATTTCTATAAATAAACAAATTAGATTAGATACACTTTATTTTCTATACATAGCCCTATACTCGGGAACTCAGTATGTTTTATAGCTACACTAAACTTATAAATAATTTTAATTTCATTTATAGTCTTTACGTAATACATACACATAAGTGTAGTTACGATTCATTATATATTAGTTTGTAATGAAAAATTCAAACAAACATCACTTATTTTTCAAAGAAAGATTATAATAAAAGAGGTCAGAGTTGGTAAAAAGGAAAGGCGCAATTAATTTGATAGCCACCAGAATTTAGTTCTATCGATCTTAAGTCTCTCGTTAATGTCCCTGTTTGATACTGATGTATCAAATATGAATTCACTGTCGTTAACGGAGTTAGTATTGACAGACTTAACATTAGCTCTTCTATGAACATGGTAGAAAATAGGGATGCCTGTTGAATCCTGTATGAATCCCTTTTTATCTAGGTAAACAAATGCTTCTGGAGGTACGAATCCACTCAAAAGTGAAGAGTCTACGTAGCCATCATCGACGTAGTAAGGTGCCTTAATGAGATTGTTTGTAGAACATTGCATGCGGTGGACAATGTGGTTCCTTATAATTTTTATAATAAAGATGTCTATTCTTATAATGTTGGCAGAGTTATAAAGTCTTTTATTCGCTATAAATTTTTTATGTTGGCTGCTTTCTGATCTAAATAAGGAAGTACATGATCGAAGACATATTCTTTCAAATTTGCGGTATCTTTCCATGTATGGAGGTGAGACATTAAACCATGTGGGACACCCGTATGGGAGTATAGGTCGAATTAGTGTTTGGTATAACAAAATTTTTACATCTGTAGTGATATTTTAGGAAAACAACAATGTTTTGTATGTGAAAAATGCTCTTCTCGCTATCTCGATTTGTTCTTTAATATGTGTATTAAAAAATAAAAATGTATCCAAATATATGCCTAAGTATTTGACACACTCTTTATTGCCTATATTTGCATTATCTATCGGCGACCTTATGCCAAAACTCTTCCAGTGTTTTTTTATGTCGTAATTACATTTATCAACTGGAGGTTCAAAAAGTATTGTTTCACATTTGTCAAAATTTATTTCCATATTCCAATCTTTTGCGTATTTCACTACTGTATCAAATTTATTTTGTAGCTATCCGGATATTTTTCGAACACTGTTGTCCGCTTGATATACTATAATATCGTCAGCGAAGCCAATGGCGTCAGGGACTCGATTTAGAAGCTCGTGAATGTAGAGATTAAATAGAATAGGAGCATTAACAGTTCCTTGTTGCAGACCGTTTATAATTGTGAACTGTTGAGTGCTTGCTTCGGTTTTGTAATTGACTATGAATTTTCTATCATTTATCATATTAAAAAGTAAATATGTAGGTCATATAGGACGGAAAGTTGTATTTAGAAATTTTATAAATTAAGCCCGGAGTCCAGACGTTATCGAAAGCTTTTTGAAAATCTATTAAACAAGCACCTGTGTTTGAATTTAAAACCAAATTGGTTTTCATTTATAATCTTCTCAGATTCCAATATCTTTATAATCCTATTATTAACACAAACTTCAAAAATTTTGCTTATGTTTGGGAGCAAGGTTATGGCTGTAGGAAAGTATGAGTTGTTGATCATGTTGTTGAAAAGTGTGCAGTATTCAAACATTATGTAGCAAGGAAGATTTTTAGGAACAATATTCGGTATATTGTCAACGCCGGAAGACAGTTTTGCTCTCAAATTTTGGAAAATGAAAATAATTTCTTTGCGGGTTATAAATAAATCCATATCTTGTGAGTTAATTATATTATTTGAGTCAACTCTATCAGTAAACGTAATTATGTGTGTAGGGTTATTGTCAAACAAAGATTTTTTTTCTAAAAACCTGTTGAAATAATCGCCTACTTTTTTTTGTGTTGGATTTTGTCCATCAATTATCTTTGTGGCGTAAATAGTCTCCATGTAGGCACCAACAACGTTAAGAATTTGGTGTCTTTCATTAACAATGAATTTATTTATGGTAGGGTCTATATCTAACGTTTGCCGGTTAATATTAGCTTTATTTAATAGGTGAGAATCTGTATTTGAAATTTTAAGTGTATCAAAAGACGTTGAATGACATTTTCTATACTCTCTAAGTCTGTCCCTGTGATACGAGTTAGTAGAAATACGGAAATTATCATCTAGAAGCTTTCTTATTAGTTTGAGTTTATTTTTTAACAAGGTCTCATTCCTATGTGATAGTAGAGGCTGAAGTCTATTACGACTTTTAATTAAAGACAGAATTCAGCTTTTTTCAGTCTGAAGTTTCCGAAAAAAAACTCAATTTTGTACCTCTCTCTCTCTTAGAATTGCACAAAAATTATCATGAATGTTTTACAGTACTAAACTAATATAAATGAAAATATTTTAAGTATCTAGCTTTTGTGGTTCCGGAAAAACACCAAACCAACACACCTGCCAATATTGCTCATATCTTGAAAAGTTTTTAAAGGAACAAGGTCGAAATTGGTCTTATTTAATATGTATTGCAAATAGCTTTAAAACTGCATTTATAATTTTATTGTTTGCAAAGGTCAAAGGTCGCACGAAAAAATTAAATTTCTAAAAATCTGAAAAAATATATGTTGATCCCGATAGTCTCTTCTGCATTTTGTGCCAACAAATTTGTGAGCTCTTATTAGATAGTTCCTGAGATATAGACAATATTGTGGAATTTTTTATTATTCATTCTTCCCTTTATTTCTCCGTTCAACAAGAGCAACAGACACATATACATATATATGTACATTGTTATGTTAGTAAATACTTTATACAAGTTCCCAATGTGCTCAAAAACGGATTCGGATACGTTTCGAACTCGTAACAAGTCCGTAAAATCATAAAAACCGAAATGTGAGTTCTCGAATTCGTTTCGAACCCGTTACGAGTCCGTAAAACCATAAAAATTCGAATCAGTGAAATTGTGGTTTGGCGGATCCGTCTCGAACTCGTTACGAGTCCGAAAAAACATAAAAAAGCGAATCAGTGAAATTGCGATTTGTATATGTATGTTGTATATGCGATTATGTATATGGACTTAGAAAACGTGATCATATCTCTATGTATTCGAAAAACCTTTTTGGAGTATCTTTTGAAAGATTGTTAAAAATAAGACTACTGATATTTTTGCATAGACTGATTTACACAGAAAACCCAAAATACCTGCACGATAAAATCTGTTTTTCTCAATCAGTCAGAGGTAAGAGGATAATTTTACCACGATTTCGTAGCCTGATTTCTGAATGACAATTCTATATTAATGCAAAACGTCTTTGGAATGCTCTTCCTCATAACCAACAATTTAACAGCAATGCAATGAGTTTTAAGAAATTTATTTTTAATTACTTTGCTTCCAAATAATTTTATTTTTGTGTTTCTTTTATATTATTCTTTTATATTATCCTGAATTTTAATATTTACTTTTTTCTTTTCTTTCTGTAATTTATTATTGTTCTATTTATGCTCTAAATTATGTATGTATTGAAATCATTAATTAAACATGTATTTATATATGGCGACCTAATTGTAATATACACATTAAATAATCCTGCACTTGTGTAGGATATAAACAAATAAATAAATAAAATTCTGTCTCTTGTTGTTGTTGGAATTATAGGCCTTTCAGTGATGCTGATACTTAGAGATCTTCTATCGATACTAATTCGCACATGTAAATTGCAGAATTGTATTTGTATATATACGATTGATGATCAACCGATGGTATCAGTTCAGGCACAGTAGTTAGGCATCTGATGATGAACTTATCACGGAGTTCGAAACTAGTCATGCCAGTGAGTGGGTGTTGAACTGAATTGTATATTATTTCCAACAAAAAATATACCCCTTTTCAATTAGAATAATGTTCATGACTTATTAGCTTGTAGTGTGAATTTCTCATACATTAAACAAAAACTAACAAAAAATCGGTCATTAAAATCCAAAATTCAGATAAAAATATTAAAATTTGTTTTTCACAGTTCGGAGTATGAAATCTACGAAATAAATTCGATAAAAATAGAGTGCTCAAAATGAAATTGTATTGCACAAAATAACTCGAGTACGTGCGTTCAGTGAAAATACTTCGCTGCAAGGGAATACCAATACCAATAAAATCATTATTTTGAAAAAATTTATATTTGTATTTGTTTTAAAGCTTAATTAATTTCAAAATTTTACAGAGCGCATTCTTTCATGCCATATTTAATAATGAAATTTTCTACAGAAAATATTATAGTTTTCCAACTAAATTATTCTAATATCATTCATACTTCTTAGCTTTGAAACACAATTCGAGCTACATTGTTGCAGAACCCACAATATGTTACTATATGACTTGGTTTGAGTTATAATGAAAGGTCAATAATGTTAAAATAGCAATACATATTGTGAATGTTGCTTTACTCGATTAATAAACAGGTTACAAAGACATTTTAGTTAATTCCATTACCCCCGGTAATATAGAGAAAATTTCCCGAGAAAGCGGGAACAAAAAATTACAAACCCTACTTTTGATAACTAAGTTAACATTTGAAATTTACGGAATTATTAAAGAATAAACTAGCCCTAAAACATTCTTTAGTTGTTGAAAGCTTAAATATCACTGTGGAAGTCCAAATATGAGACAACGCCGGAGAGGACGGTTTTACCCGAACCGAATCATTAGATTTTTAAGTTACAATTACGGTTTCATACAAAACATATGTAGACGGACGTACCGTTTTCAACAATACGCGTAGTTTTGTGTACGTTGTACGGGTTTCTTCATAACCCATAAAAAAGTAAGCCAGAGTACGTTTTCTCACCCATTGTACTTTTTTTTGTTGTTTTTTATGTGTTTCTTTTGTTCAAACTCAATTAAATAAAGTGTTTTTATCCAAAAAATTTGTCAGAGCAAAAATTTTTAAAATTAAGTAAAATTGATAATTAAATGGAATTGTGCATGAGAACGTGGGTTCGAGTCGGCGACACTATCGAGTATTTATCCATGAAAATGCTTTTCAAAATTCAGTTCGGAACCGGTGTAAAACTGTAAGTCCCAATCAGTGAGTGTAAAACTAGAACACGCACAGCTCACTGGTTTGTGAGCAGCTAATCCCTTCTTGCGATGTAACTGGAAACCTTTTTTCGCAGTGAAAGGCTTTCTCTTATTTGGCCTCAAGAATCTATTTACTGGCAATTTTTGAACTCAAAATTCAAACAAACTCGGAAAATTACTTTTCTGCTGATGTTCTGAATCAAAGACCACCAAAAATCTGGTTTTACAGGTAAGCCTGGTTCTCAAAGGTTGATGCCCAAAACGTGTCGAACAACTTCGCTAAAGAAAGTTTTCCGGTACAAAAACCAAATTGAAGCTAGTGGCTGTCAAAGTGAGTCAATCAAAATCAAAAAAAATCCACTCTATTAGTCAAAATAAAATTTGTATGAAACCGTAATTGTAATTCAAAAATCTAATGATGTAGTTCGGTTCCTCGTACCCTAATTAGGGTAAACCCGTCCTCTCCGGCCTTGTATACGAAATTTTGTGACGATCGCAGTTAGGGTGTTCACCAGATTGTCCTAACTGTTGTAAAGGGTTTTTCAACAGAGACGCTACAAAAGTAAATCGATAGGGACAGCTAAAGACGCCATATTTTTTCCCGTTCTTTTGGCATTTCTCTTCAGTAAGGTTTTCCATTTCAACGTGGACAGATATACGAGCCAACAACGAGTCGAAATTATTAAAATTTACTTCCGAAATTTGGAGTCAGTGGCCTCAACTGTTGAATCCACGTGCCAGTGAGTCGTGCCAGTGAGACAATGAAATGCCCGTAGTGTAGAGAATATTGCTGCCGCTGAGGCTTCAGTTCAAGAAAGCCCAAATGTGTCTCTCACACGTCGTTCTCAAGCGTTGGGCATCTCTGTGACGTCGTTGTGGCGAATTTTGGGAAAAGATCTTGGCCTACATCCTTCCAAGATCAAATTGACGCAAGTACTGAAGCCGCTTGATCACCATAAGCGTAGTATGTTCGTGAATTGGGCTGAGCACCAACTTGAAAATGATTCGGATTTTCATCGGAAAATCATCTTCAGCGATGAGGCTCATTCCTGGCTGAATGGCTTCATGTGGTTCCAACAGGACGGCGCCACAAACCACACAGCGAATGCCACAAACAATTTATTGGAAACCAAGTTTGGTGAACGTGTTATCTCACGAAACGGCCCAGTCGATTGGCAGCCTCGGTCGTGCGATTTGACGCCGTTAGATTATTTCCTGTGGGGCTACGTCATGTCTATGGTCTATGCCAACAAGCTTAAACTTCGTACGAATATCGAACGTGAAGTTGCAGAAGTATCGGCCGATTTATGCTTGTAAACCGTCGAGAATTGGGTTCAGCGTCTGGACTTCTGCAAGCGTGCCCGTGGTGGCCATGCAAAAGAAGTCGAGTTCCATACATAATGGCATCGAACGTACTTTCACAGGAATAAAGAATTTCATTGGTATCTAAAACCGGTTTTGTTTTACTTAAAAAAAATTTTTGTAGCGCTCTTATTGAAAAACCCTTTATGTGTCGTATGTGCTAAAGTTCTACAACAGCTGTACAACTATAGTAGATGTTTCACAAACAAAAGTGTTGTACGATAGTACAACCTTTTCAGAGATGTTTTTGCGGTGTACTAATCGATCAGCTGATACCATTTATTTACCATTTCATCAGCTGTATTATTCATATCAGGGATTGAAAAGTTGATACAATTGTATTTTTTTGATAAAAGTACATTTCAAACCCTAAACAGTAATCCCAAATATATTACAGTACTCCAAAAGAAATTTCATACCTTAACAACAAACGTTCCTATTTTAAATTTGTTTACAAAAAAAATAAAAAGATGGTTCCTAATGTAATTAAAAGCGGCTATATATCGCTTAGTTTGAACTTGCAGCGTTTATAGACAATATAAGGCGAAATAAACAAAACAAATTAAATGAAAATTTTCAATAACTCGCATTGTTATCGAAATATCGGCGGCTCAAATTTTGAAAAATTATCAAAAATTGTTTTTACATTTTCCCAAAATCCAAAAAATCCAGACATGCAAATATCCCTGGTGCCTCAGCCCGGCCGGACGGGTCGAAATACAAAATAATCGTCCGACAGAAACAAAATCGTGCGACAAACCCCCCGTTATCCAAACTTTGGAGGCCCATAACTCCTAAAATAGGGATTGCCCACAACTTTTGTATTTAACATTTTGTGCTGAGTATCGTGTGTTCCACCCCCTTCTCCATAAAATTGTTGATACGACAACAAGGCATAAAGTGGACGTGTTCCTTATTATTACTATTAAATGTAAATATGTGTCAAATTTTGAAAAGAAAATAATAAAAAGAATCATGAAACATATAACTTACGTGTTTTCTATAACAATTTTTTTATTTTTTATAATAATATAACTGTTGCCACAAGTGTTTCAAAAATTGCACTTTTCGAATCAATTGAAAACCCGGGTCCTGTGATAGGCGGGTTCCTGAATACTCTTATCATAATCACCTGATTTGTACAATTTAATTAATTAGAAGTCGCCCAATAACAGCTGGTGCAAAGTGTATTTTTATCAACTGGAAGCATTAGCACAGCTAATTTCAGTATTTTGATGACTGTCAAATTCATGTGTATTTTGTTTTTGTACATGCTTGTTTACTTTTATTGTTGGTGTACATACATGCAGAATTTGACACAACGTTCGCACAAGCCAAATGCCTGTTGTTTTTGCCTACAATTACAACAACGTCTAATGCTTCCACTTGATATAAATACACTAGTGCCACCACCTGCTTCAATACGCCTTGGATTGTAGTATTTATATGCATTTACGACTGGGTGTTCACATAAGTGCTATTGGAGGTCTTATATTTTCTTACAACTCACAACCTTAGTACACCTTGTTAATTACCTAAATTTATTTAGTGTAGGTTGCTTTAGTACCGTAGTCATAATGTGTATTTTAACTGGGGAACAGATAATTTACTGGCAACCCTGTTTTATGTATTACCACAGTGTTTGTGATGCAAAATATAGATAAAGAATATCTTACGACCAAATAAACCAATTTACATTTTATTTACATATGTCATTTTCGTAAAATTAGAAACAAAATTACATGAGGTATCAGGGGACACCCGGTTGGAACGAAGTTATTTTTGTAATATGTTATGTACTAGTTAGTTCCAAAACGCCTAAGGCGCCTGTTGAAAAATACTATAATTTAAATGGATCTTTAAGAAAATACACTTTTTGTAAAATGATACAATTTTTTAATAAATTTGTTATTTATTGAATGTATTTTTTAAAAAAACTATATTTTTAGGTCCTTTTTGTAAGAATATGTATTATATTTTCCCGAAAATGTCCTTTCTTTAACGAGAGGTACTTCTTTTATTAAAAGCTAATATTTTTTTAAGAAAAGCCTAAGAGTATGCATTTTTTTACAAAGAAGTACTTTTGTTAAAAACAGGTACTTTTTAAAGAAGTTGTACTCTTTTTAGGAAAAGGTTATTTTTTAAGAAAATTTACTTATTTTCAGAAATGCTACTTATCTCAAGAAAAGAAAAGGTATTATATTATTTTTAGAGAAAACTTACTTTTAAGAAAATGAGTTTTTGTAAGAATAGGTATTTGTTTTGAGGAGAAAGTATTTTTTTTTTGAAGAAAAGAATTTTTTTTAAGAAATGGTACTCTGTTTAAGTATAAGAAGAAAAGGTACCCTGTTTAAGAATATAAATACGAGTATGTATTGTTTTTGAAAAAATTTATTATTTTTTAAGAAAGCGCACTTATTTAAGAAATTTTTATTTTTTTAAACTTCTTTCACTTTGATTTCTAAATTTAACTTTTAGTCACTTCAAAAATACAATATGTAATAAACAGGCGCCACCAAGAAAATTTCCCAGTAGACAAGAAATGTTGCCCAAAATGTTAGCCTAGACACAGACCAAAGTAAAAGTACGAGTGTAAGAGTAAGTGTGCTGCCAAATGTAATTCCATGGTTAGGGTGGTATTTCATGGAGTTGCCAGTCTTGCACTTTGTCTTTTCTAAATTTACTTTTCGAAGGTGCAAAACTACAATATGTAGAAAACAGGCTCCACCTAGAAAACTTCCCTTTAAACCAAACCAAACCAAAAGTAGTTAAAAAAAGTTGTTTAAAATTTTTTCATTTAGCGCCCATCTCAACGTGCGGAACAGAACAGAACAATTAATATTTTTGTTATTCTTTGATTTGGAAAAGGTTTGAAAAATTCATATCGATTTGGATTTCGTTTTTGTGTATTCGGATATATACCCGGATAATGGGTTCTTGCTTCATGTTTTGATTTCATATACATGCATCACTTTGTAATCAAAAGTTAATTTTGGTTAAAAATTTTAAAAATTGGAACAACAATATTTGGTGACGTGGCTGTATAATGTGCCATTATAAACGCTGCAAATGTACACAAAATAATTCCTCGTGTTCACGTCGTATAAACATTTGTGAATGGCACGCGTGAAATTTAAGCAAATTAACTTTTTTTATCAAACCTATTGTTATTAACGAATACGTAATATGTTGAATTTGAACACAACAATTGCAGTTCCTACTTATTCAGCACAACTATTGTCTGCTCGTGTGACGACTTACAGCAATAGTTGTGGTCGACATATATTTACACTACAGTATTACAAAAGTTTTGTGAATAAGGCCTGAAATTATAAACTCTATGGAATATCAAAATAGTTTAGATTAGATTTATGAACAACATATTTTTGGATTTAAATTACCTTCGTTTAATTGGCCTGTATTTTTATATTGATTAAAAAATCATTATAAGCCCACATATTAGGGTGCCTGGTTGCACAAAAAAAGTAACAAGACTCAAACGACGCGTAAAAATCCACTGGGTACGGAAGATTAAGAATAATATTCCCCTTAGCCGGAGTTTGAAGTC
The DNA here is from genome assembly GCA_963931995.1 of Phaonia tiefii. Taxonomy (NCBI): domain Eukaryota; kingdom Metazoa; phylum Arthropoda; class Insecta; order Diptera; family Muscidae; genus Phaonia; species Phaonia tiefii. The sequence continues at coordinate 57,859,166 of OZ008370.1, forward strand.
GGCAACCCCACTGTAATTTTGAAGCTGGGTTAATAATATAGTAATATCATCCCATTATCAAAATTGTTAACCTGTTAGCTACAAGTACATATCCATATATATTTTTTCACGTTATCGCGTAACCATCAAGTGTGTACTTAACAAAATAAACGTAGATATCCGCGGATATACAACTGAATTTACCCATAGAATAAACTATATTAATTTTGCCAAGGATTGTGTTAAAGAAAAAAAAAACATAATAAATATTATTAAATATTGTAATGAATGAGCATAATGCTCTTAATTCTGATAATGACAATGAACAAATTAAACTTAACTTAACAGAAGAAAGAAAAAGAAAGAATAGTGACAACATGAACTCTGATAGAGAGCCAAAGCAATCGCGAGGTAATTACTTCGCTCCTCTTGCTATCGATGATGATTGTGACAGTGACGTGTTAAAAAGTTTTGAAACACACGTACATAACTATAAGCACAAATTTACACACCAGAGTTCACTCAACAAACTAGATCAAAACAAACCAGATCAAAACAAACCAGTGGAGAGTGAGAGTGCTGCTGCTAATAACATAAATGCAAAGGCAAACAACAACAAAAAAATTCCTCCTATCAATATTTGCGATATTGAAACAAATGAACTTATTTTGTTTTTGAAAAATGGATTAAAAATCAATGAATTTAAAATTAAAGAATTTAGATACAAAAAATCTCTTTTCTTAAACTCCATAAATGACTATACAAAAGTTAAAAGCTACCTTGAAAAAATTAAAGCTAAATTTTTTACATTTACTCCCAAGAGTAACAAAAACAAAACATTTTTATTAAAAGGCTTAGAAGCAGATACAAATATGGAAGAAGTCTTAAATGAACTACGTACACATGAATGCGATAATCTAAAGTTTGTAAAAATAACACAATTTAGCACAAAAAACTCTGTGAAAAATGGCTACAAGTTGCCAATATTTATGGTACAAATTAACCCAGAAAGTGACACAAATCAACTTAAACAAATCCAATCAGTAGTGTATCGAGTAATCCAATGGGAACCACTACGAAGGCCAGAGATAACCCAATGTAGAAACTGCCAAGGTTTCTTTCATAGTGCTTCAAATTGCTTTCTGCCAACCAAATGCGTAAAATGTAACAACAGTCATGAAAAGGGAAAATGCTTATTGAATGAAGTGCAAAAAGAGGAGCTGTATTGCGTTCTATGTAAAAAATTTGGACACCCAGCATCATACAAAGGTTGTGAAGTTTATAGAAAGTTACAAGAAAAGCTGAGAAATCGAAAACAAGCAATTACGGAAAGCAAAACTTATAAAGCTACACACAACCCTTACATAAACCAAGGCATAAGTTTTTCCAGTGTGGTAAAAACTGGCGATGCGCAGCCCAACTTGATGTCAAACACAAACAATCCCTTACTTCAGGAAATTAAAAATATTATGACGAATTTAACTACCCAGATGGTGAACTTACAACAACAACTACAATTACAAAATTCACGTATTGATACGCTATTTAATATGCTGGACGTGTAAGCATGACAAACAACGCTGTAAATAATATATCAAAACAACTAAAAATTGTACATATAAATGTTAACTCCCTGATAAATTTAAGCCGTAGATATACTCTAAGTGAATTTATCAAAGCCCATAATCCAGATTTAGTATTACTTAATGAAACAAAATTAAATAAGAAGCATAAAATAAATTTCGATCAATACAATGTTATTAGAAATGATAGGCCTAATTCAAAAAGAAGTGGAGGAACAGCCATTTTAATAAAAAATTTCATCAAGTATAAGCCTTACACCAACTGTGCCATAAAATCATTAAAACTTTTAGAAACCACAATTATTAAAATTCCCATGAATGATAATAAAATGTTATATGTATTATCAACCTACTACCCATCTGGAAATAATGATACCTTTTTTAAACAAGAAATCCATAAATTATTCGAATCTATTGATATCCAAAATGCAAATAACTACTATATACTCCTTGGTGATTTAAATTGCAAACGTGTTAATTGGGGAAATAAAGACAACAACACAAAAGGCAATATGTTACAAGAATGGCTTTCTAAAAATGAAATATTATTCAGATGTAAATTGTATGCTTCTTCTAAACCATCTTTCCCAAGATCAGAATCATTTATAGATATTTGCATTTTCGATAGCCGAATAGATATACATGCTGAAAACAACACTTTGAATTGTATTAAAACCTTGGACTATGACAGCGACCATAGTGCCCTGGAAGTCATTGCATCAATTAACAGCGAGCGACAGCTTTTTACTATTTTGGAAAATCCGACACGCAATAAATATAATTTCAAGGCCACAAACTGGAAAACATTTCAATGCAAAATTAAAGAAAAATCAAAAAATACCTCTGCGGTCCCAAATAATTTCAATTTAAGAAACGAAGAAATAGAATTGTACTTAAGATCAATAAACAATCTAATTAGTAGTGTTATTGATGAGGTGGTTCCCCAATATAAAAATAATAAATATGCAGTACCAGCAAACCATGTTATCAAAAAATTACACTCAGAAAAAAGTAAATTAGTGACAATTATTAAACAGCATAACAGACTAGAGATCTCACTTCACCCTAATAGAGTTGTACAACTCAAATCAGTTCTTAAACGTTTAAGAAAGATCATTGATGAAAATTTCACCATAGCCATAAACAATGATTTTAAAAACAAAATTTCTAGCATAAAATCAAAAAATTCGCTAGATATGTTTAATAATGTGAGAAAAATCTTCAGAAAATTTGAACCAGTGAATTTAGACGTTATCAAAATTCCGCCCAATCTACCACATATTGTAAATAACGCAGGTATTGACGAAAAAACAATTGAAAGAGATTTAGACCAAAACTTTATTTTACATGATGAAGAGCAAGTTGTTAATATTATAGGCGCGTATTTTGAATCGTTGCATTCACGAAAGGAAGTTGATGAAAATAACCCAACACAAACACATGTCAACACAACATTTAATGAATTTTTGGAACAAAAAACACAGTATGAGCGTAACCTGAATACCATTACCACTTTTACAGATTCACAGACAGCCAATTCATTTTCTAATATAAAGCCAGTAGATTTTTTTGTAACAATAGAAACTATTAAATACACATTTGAAAAATTGCGTAACAAGACTTCCCACGGTCTTGATAATATACCAAATGTTATACTTAAGCACTTACCAGAAAATATTATTCTCGATTACTGCACTCTGTTTAATAATATGATAAATATCTCTTTTTATCCCAAGGACTGGAAAAAAGCTAAGGTAGTTGTCATTCCGAAAAAAGATAAAGATCCTTCAAGACCTGAAAATCTTCGTCCTATCAGTCTTCTGCCAAACATCAGTAAAATATTCGAAATGTGTGTAAACAACACAATTAACGATATATGTATAAAAAACGGACTTGTGAATGATAAGCAATTTGGCTTCAAACATAAACATTCAACTATCAATTCCATTAACAAACTTGTTTCAGATATCAACTGGAACTGGAACAAAAAACTATGTACAGGTGCCTGTCTAATAGACATGGAAAAAGCATTTGATGGCATATGGATTCAAGGCTTAATATGTAAGATTATTGATTACAAATTTCCTTTAAATTTAACAATATTGATTTTCAATATGGTAAACGGAAAGTCCTTCTCAGTTCACCACAATGGTACAAGCAGCAAGACTTTTGACATGATCAATGGTCTACAACAAGGTACTGTTAACGCACCAATATTATTTAATATCTACCTTCTAGATTTAGTCAGTAAAATTGACAACATAATTTCTTTTGCGGACGATATTATTATATACGAATCGGGTGATAAAATATGTAATATTAATCAAAAGCTTCAAAAATCATTTGATATAGTCGAATCGTATACCACAAACTGGCATTTGAAAATAAATATAAGAAAATGCGAAACAATTCTATTCCGTCAAACTGTAGATAAATGCAATCATAACATAAAAACTAAATGGAAATCATTTGGTATTAAGTCAAATTTATGTAACACTGAAATTGTAAATAAAAAGTGCGTCAAATATCTTGGAATATATTTAGATAATTTTTTATATTATGACAAACATGTCGTAAATGTTTTAAACAAAGCAAAAAAAGCTTTTTTTGCATCTAAAAATTTATTTTATTCAAAATATCTTGAAAATCGTGTAAAAATTATTATGTACCAATTATTAATAAGACCGATAATTACGTATGGTTGTTCAATATGGTTCAACATATCGCCTTCATATATGGAAAAACTCCGATTATTTGAAAGAAAGTGTATTAGAGCATGTATGTCTGTGAATAGGTCTAGTCAAAGCAATTATCAAAAATATGTTTCAAACTTAAAGCTTTACAATATTGCGAGTATAAGCAGAATAGACAACTTTATAATATATCTTATAAGAAAACATATATCTAGATGTACACAAACCACTCATTTTAATTTAATTATGGCACCATATTATACAGATGTAGAATACATAAAGTCCTCCATTCTCAAGGGATTTGTTCCGCCCGAAGCATTCCTGTTCCTAGATAGCAAAGGTATAATTCAGAATGAAAATGGCATCCCAATATTCTATCACTTGTATAGAAGGGCAAATATCAAAGCTATTGATTACAATAGAAGAGATTTTGAAAACCTCAGATTTGATAAAACAATCCCTCAAAAGGACAAAGATCTCATCATAAAATTGGATAAGCAGAAATATTGGTGGCTAAATAAAGAATAAAAACACCTCCACTTCTTACTTCTTGACCCTTTTTATTTAAAATAATATAAATCGTAATGTTTTTTGAACTTTCATTACAAGGAAAAGATTAATAAATTTAAACTAAAAAAATATATACATAAGATTGGTATATTAATAATAATCTCAAACGTTGCTTAAAATTGTACTTGAGAACCCCATGTGGGTCGATGTATATATGTAAATTTTGTTAATTATAACTATTGTTTATTGTAGTATATAAATGTATGAAATAATTGAAAATAAATAAACAAACTTAAAAAAAAAAAAAAAAAAAAAAAAAATGATTTTAAATTTTTAGACGAATAGAAATGAGAAAATTTCTATAACATGTTAACAACAATTTTAAAATTTATTGTATGGAATTCGTAAATCAAAGCATTTCAACTATGCTAACTATGTTTTCAATGACGAGTTTAAAAAATTATCAGACTCTTGTTAGCTGCTGGAAAAATAAGACGCAATGTTAACCGCAGGTTATTTTCTAAAGCATAAACAAAAAAAAAATAGAAATGTGATTCGCTTTTAATAATGGCTATAAGAAGTAAAAGATGCGATCTAGAAACACAAATGAAATGGAGAAACACCGGATATGAATAAAAATGTCACACAACATCTTCGTTGGCTGGTTGGTTTTCGTGGTTGCTAAAGATACTATTTAGCATCAATTAGTGTCTTGAGACACCGTTTTGCATACCACATCACCCCGGAAGATCCAAAGTACCGTGTCTATATCCAGCCTGTTAATCGGAGATACCTCATTAGATCCCCTAGATCTATCTCGTGTATCTCAGTGAGGTTATGCAGGAAGGGACGGCTCATAGTCTTCAGACGTCTATTCGTCAGAGTCGGACAACTGCAGGGGAGATGCTCCACCTTCTCCTCCTCTTCTACGACATCGCAGGCACGGCAGTGGTCAACCGTCTTGCGTGATTACCGATCGACCCGATCAGCACGCCAGTTAGCCTAGATATGTCTCCCCCATTATGGCTGATGAGGGAGTTAGTCCGGTGAGTGTTATATTCTGGCCATGTGTTTCTGGATATGTGGCACGTTTCCGTCGTATCCCATCTGGTCTTCGCTCGTTCAAGTTAATGCAGGAAAATACCTCTTTTCACCATCCCTATAGGCGTTGCGACTGACACTGTATGGAGTTCGGTGAAAGAGGATCCTGCCCTAGCTAGTTCGTCTGACTTTTGGTTCCCTAGGAGACCTTTATGGCCTGGTATCTAAGTAAGAACCTCATTGGCCAGCCGACCTAGTAGCTCCACAAGTTTTTCCCTACATTCACTAACGAGTTTAGATGAAGAGTTGTAAGATTTGAGTGATAGGAGAACCGCTTGGCTATCTATAAATATTCCAATGCGCTCTGTTTTTCGCTGTAGTATATGTGCAGCGCAGGCGTCTTTGATGGCCAGTATCTCCGCTTGGAAACGCTGCACTTGTCTGGGAGTTTGAGGCCTGCTTCTTCGGAGAAAACACCCGAGCCGGTTCCAAATTTCATTTTGGGTCCGTCCGTAAATACTTTGGTGTCAAAACCTGTAAGTGGTTGCGCTTTATCCCACTCTATTCTCTTGCGAAACCTGACATCGAATAGGTGATCGAACGTTAATAAGGGGGTGCAGTAATCGGTTGTTATATTGAGTTCTCTTGGGATTGTGTGTACTATACTCGCATGTCCATAAGCGTTGCTCTTCCAGAGTCCAAGAGCGTTTAGTCGGGTGGCACTCCAGGCCGCACTAGCTGTGATGTGGAGGTCGATTGGTATAATATGAAGCATTGCATTAAGGGCTTCAGCTGGACACGTCCTCTTTGCCCCTGTTATGCCGATGCAAGCTGATCTATGTACTCTAAACAATAGTTTCGTGGTGGACGTCTTCCCTGCGACAGGCCACCATACCATTGCACCATAGGAGAGTATTGGCCTGATTATGCTAGTGTACATCCGTAGCACCATTTTCGTTCGGAGACCCCACCGGCTTCCGAACATTTTCCAATTGTACAACCGTAGTACGCAACGGTTGCCTTCTGTGCGCCGTGCTCTATGTTACGCTTCAAGGATAGTTTAGGGTCTAGAATCACGTCCAAGTTCTTGGCGTGAGTTGATATTAGAATATCTATACCACTTAGCCGAGGAGGATTAAACTTTGGTATCTTGGTCTTCTTGGTAAAAAACATGACCTCAGTTTTCCCTGGATTCAATCCGAGACCACTCCAAATGACCCAATCGGTAAGTGATTTCAAGGCCCCATTCATGATTCCGTCATCCGCATACGCCACAGTTTTGATCCTTATATTGTCCAGTTTCAGTAGTATTTTGATGATCAGGAGTAACAAAAGTAGGGGAGAGATGACTCCACCCTGGGGAGTTCCCCTATTCACTCGCTGTTTCCCAAAGAGGCGTTGATAATTCTGCTCTGTAGCATTGTTACTATCCAACTCTTGAGGAATGTTTCCACGCCTAGATCTTCAAGTGATTCTTCTATAGCTTCTGGGTAAGCATATACCGCATATAAGTTGATGCATGTAAGCTAGCAGTCCATCGCTACCTGCCTTAAAAAGTTGAGCGGGTAGCCAATCCCTACCAGCGGCTTTATTATTCATAAGCCGGAAGATTACCGTTCAAATCACCACTTAGTTGATTGGGGGGGTACAATCTACAATCATTACCTCCTCATCTTCAGTGGAAGAATTTGAGTGGAGTAGTGATTAAAAGTGGTCTCTCCACATTTTAAACTCACACTGCTTATCTGTCACCTAATTTCATATCTCGTTCTTGCAGGAGGGCAGACCTTTATTCGTTCAACGCAGCACCCATTGTCATACGTGCACCGTCTTTTTCATCGTACCACGGCTTATCCTTCTGCGGATTTTGAAAGTCAAGTTCAGTCCTTGTAGCGGATTCCAAAGAATGGGAGATGTGCTTCCACTGCGCATCTGGGTCTTCGGGAGGGGGGTATTCTACTCTCGCAGGAGAGAGTGTCTGTCGATAGGATCTTGATATCTCCGGTATTTGTAGCTTGCCAATATCCAGCTTTTCCTGTGTTCGGCTTCGTACGTTTTTCGTCCTGCTCAGCTTTGTGCGAACTTTCGTAGCCACCTGGTAATTATCCGAGTCGATATTGGCACCTCGAATCACCCGTACAATCCATTACACTAGAAGAGTGCCTATCATCTATTACCAAGTGATCAATCTGGTTCTTCGTCTTCATCTTATGAATGTTCTTATGCTGGAATCGTATGCTACTAACTAACATGTTCTTTGCAGTAGCGAAATCAATCAGTCTTATTCCATTATCGGAGGTGGGATCATGTAGACTGTGATTACCGATTTTTGGTCGACAGGCACTTTCCTTTCCCATTTTACCATTAAAATCGCCTAGGATAGTCTTAGTAAATCTCATAAAATTATTCTTTAACCTCATCGTCTTTATCCTCTGTCAGCGCGTTCACACAAATTAAGGAGATTTTGAAATATTTCGCTTTGATGCGAATAATGGCTATACGTTCTCTCATTGTGTTAAACTTTGAAACTGGGTGTCGCAATCTCCTGACAACTATAAATCCGCACCCGTATTTGTGCTTTCGCTTCATCTGGCAATATTGTTATATATGTCATTCGTTCCAGGAAAGAAAGTTGAAAATAAGTGATTTTCTGAATTCACATCCTCCGATTTTGTTTATATTGACAACAGAGACACTCTATGGAGCCATTAAGAGAATCCCATTATCAGATATTTGAAATTTAAAAAACTCGCGATTTTATTCGCGATTTTCATTTTTGAAAAACCTAAAAAAATGAAAAAAGTTGTGAAGTTTGGAGAGCTATATTTTTTTAAGTAGATCGACTATTTCAAAAATTTAAAAAGTTTCTGAATGATACGGTTGTCTATTTGTAGAATCCGTACTCTAAAAATGAGGGCTTGATTTCAGAAATGCATTTTTATAGCAACTGCTCTTTTTGAATGCATTTTCCACTTCTTTTTCCCCCTTTGATTTTAAAAAATTTAACATCATTGCAAAATTCTGAATTTTTTATAAAAAAGACAAGTAATCTTTTTTTGGGACAAGGCAGCTTACTATTTGTAATGATTTTTTAAAAAAAGACTTACTTGATTTTTCATATAAAAAAAAATAAAATTTAATTTTTTTTAGGATTTTGAAAATGTTTGTACAAAATATGAAAGAAATTTATTTGGTATGTAAATTTGAATTGCTATATTTTAAACAGTTTTTGTCGCATTACTATTATTTAAAAAGTTACTGTAAGGTATTGTTGTCATTTAAAGTGTGTTTTTCTAAAATAATGCTGATTGAGTATAAGCGAATGCAATTACTTGTAATATAAATGCTATTTTTGGGTGCACTTTGCAAAAAATTCTAATGTACAGAAAAAAATTGTTTTTCTTTTGATTTTTTTGTAAGTAGGCTTACTTTTTGATGCCAAATACTTATTCCTAGGAAACTACATGCTACTAGAATTGGATGATGAAATACTTCTTCCCTATTTCATCATGTATTCTGTTCAGCGTGTATGCACACCTATGTACATATTTGTACATATGTGTGTACAATTCTGTGACAAGCAAAAGTAGCAAAGATCGAATCAAACTATTAGTTGGAGCGAGATGAGAAATCATTAAAAATAGAAAAATTCTTTGTCCCAGAAAAAGAGAACTTTTATTTAATAAATACTATTCTAAATTTTACAAAAATGTTTTTTTTTGAAAATCGAAGGGGGAAACGCACTGCAAAATGCACTTTAAAACTGCATTTGTATACAATTTTTTTTTTTTTATAGTGGTAATTTTTAAACTGCAAATCATAAAATAGACAAAAACAGCTTTCAGAAACTTTTTAAATCTTTAAAAAATTCGGTCCACTTATGGAAATGTGGCTCTTCAAAGTTCACTACTTTTTCCATTTTTTTTAACTTTTTAACAATTTTAAAAACCTAAAAACGCAAATGTATATTTGGCTCCATAGAGTCTCTCCGTGCAAAATTTGAAGAAAATCGGAAGACCTTCGGTCAGATTTGTGGCGTTTTCTCATGGAATGAATGATGTATATTAACTTATATTAAAGAGTATTCGACATGATTTCCCTATATCCCAAGTTCTTCGTTTCTCTAGGGAGACCTGTACTTTCCCTTCGATTTTATTATTGCACAAGAGATTTGTAGTGAGTTGTTGACAGCTGATCTACATGATTCTTGTGATCTACATGATTCATGATCTACATGATTCTTGTGATCTACATGATTCTTGTGATCTACACAACCCATTTCCTTACTTGGTTCTGGCGCCAAATTCGTCCTGAAGGTTTTTTGCATAGGGTAACCAACAATTTATAATCAGAGAACGAATTCTCCTCAAGTACTTACCCATTCCGTGATTATCATAGATACGTTATAAGTCACATCTAAAAACTCATGTCTGAAGAATGCCGGAATGCCAGTGATGAATGTCGGTTCCCTTGCATATTCCAGCAATTACTCAAAATAACAAGGTACATTAAGGTACACAGCACATTAATCTCATAGTCAAGTACGCCAACGACATGGACAAATTGAAATTCACTGCTCTAGTGAATACACCCAAGGATTGTACCATGATTAGGAGACTACAAAACATATGTTTGCGAGGTGGAAAACAAAATATAGCTGTTGCTTCCCGTTATGGAAGACCCGAATGAATTACAAAATAATTTTTTTAAGACTACTCTGGCTAATAACACAGTGCAACACGACAAAATATAACCATATACGGGAAAGATTTTGGGCTTCGGTATCATTTTTGCAAAAAAGCAATCATTTAGTCAGGCTCACATCTTGCAAACCGTTCGAATTTACTCTCTGAGGGAAAGTTGTAGCTCTTGCCAAAAAGAACAAAAACGTATAAAATCAAAAAACTTTATCTTCAAGGTCAAAATCGCAAAGCAAACCGTTTTTCCCCTGTTCAAGTCCATAGGTAGCAAACCGTTCAAAATTCAAGCAAACAATCAACAACAAAAATGTACCTAAGATCTCAATAAACAATATGAACTTCCAAGGAATGATTCTTAACACTGTTTACTTCAACACTGAGATAGTATGCTATCTCACCGACCGCAGATGCACAGGGAAAGCAGTAAGCTCAGCACACGCAACAAGGGTCGCAGCGCACAATATAAAAGCGACACGACGCTCACATCGAGGCATTACAACGCGAGAAAAGTGAGTGTTATAGAGAAAGTGCTACAGCATAATTCGCACACAACATTGGCAACTGACAATTTCAATATGCAGTGTGAAGATATTGATTTATTTGGCTGCGTTTTCGATTATCAAATCAGAAAAAAAGTTGTACAATATTTCAAAAGGAAAATAATCTTCAAATTTAATCTTTAAGAGCATATAAGTTGGTTTTCGACGAAGTTGACTTGACTGGTGAAAATTGCACACCTAATACAACAATCAACACAACAACAATTGCATAATTTAAGCAATCAATGGAAGTTTTGAACATGGATCAATTGCTGTGATGAAAGCCATAGGGGAATAAAGATTATGTTCAGGGTAAGTACAGACATAAATATATAAGTACATATCTTAAATATAAATCTTAATAATAAATTCGTCATATTTGTTTTTAATTACAGCACCTGAGTACAATGGTCACAATAACATTCAATCCCTCGACTACTATAATCTTTCTCCAGACGAGTGGAATGGATATAATATTCTTAGCAAATTAAGACCAATTTCGAAACAAAAATTTAAAAAATTGTTATCAAAACACCTGCAACAATAAATAATTTCAAACACACTTCAAAACATTCATTGCAGCATTGAAACAAAATCATAGCAACAATGAAACAAGTTTATAGCAGCAACGAAGTTGCAGCAAATGTATTGCAGCAATGAAATAACGACAATGAACGATACTTATTCATTGCAACAACGAAACCAATTTATTGCAGCAATGAAACAAATTCATTGCAACAACGAAACAAATTCGGTGCAATAATGAATCAAATTCATTGCAGCAACAACATACTTTCATCACAATGCTGAATAATTTACAGTTGATGAACAGATTTTCGTAGCGGGAATTCAACTGTACGTTAGCTCACTTTCGATGGCAAAAGTTGTTGCGTTGATGAACATTTTCATCCCTGTGACGATGCTTTTCCGTTCAGTGTATAAGTGTTGTATTCGTAACCTGACCAACTGAATGCGGCCAAACAGCGGGAGCAATGATTAAAATAGAAAATTACTGTTTGATAAGAATGAAAGATTAATTCACAAACAAACACAAACTTCTCTTTTAATCATTGTTCCCACTTTTTGGCAACCAGTTAGTCAGGCTACGAATACAACACTTATACAGTGAACGGTTAAAAGTTAAAAGCATGTAGTTAAAATCCGACCAAATATTTAAAACAAAACCATCAACTTTGCATACAATCTATTAATCATATAATCTGTTTGGTGTAGACTGATGTTGGTATGCGACACCAAAATGCGCGAAAATCACGCAAAAAGCGGAATAATCTAGGCAAAACCGCGACCAGTCGTCTCGCTTTCTGCTGTACATATCATCCCGACTTAAATCTGAAATAGGAAAATCAATGAGCGTTCGAACTCACGGGCGATGTGTTAACACCATTTTTTTACACGCTACCTGTTCAATTTCTATGAACACATTAGTAAATGTTACACTGGAAAATAAAAAACAGCGTTCAATTATATGATGACGTTTCATTTATATAATACTAATACTTAATAACACCTACAGCATGTTTCTCTATCTCGAATGAATAGCTAAGCGAACGGTTTCGCTAAGTCGAAATTTTCGTTCACCTGACTTAATGTTTGTTCATAAGTTACAGCACATTCGAAAGAGAGAAACCAAAATTTGTGAGAAACCAAAATTATGTTTTCATTCGACTTGAAACGACAAGATTGTGACACCCAAACCATCTTTCTTTCTTATAGGACACGAAGTAAAACTTTCGTTTGAGATAGACAAATAGGCTGTTAAAAATATTTAAAGACAAGTGTCATTATTTTCTTGCTTAATCCTTTTTGTTTTATTCCCAAAAAAACAAAGAGGATGCAAAGCAACAGACATATGTACATATATACATTTTTATGTTCGTACATACGCTAGACAAGTTCACACAATTTTCGTTGCTCTCTTAATATCTCATTTGTATATCCGCATAACCACATCACTATTCTGTTTACTCTGAAAGTCTGGCAATCGCAGTCTGGCAATCTGTGTTCGCAGTCGGACAAATCTGTTTTCTATATAGGGGTGGGTCACCCTTATCATTTAGGGGTATGAAAAATTGATGATGACCGATTCTGAGACCTACCGAATATGCACACAAAATTGTGTACAAATCGGTCCAGCCGTTTCGGAGGAGTTTAACGAAAAACAATCTGTGTGATCGCAGTTGGACAAACTCAGTCGGACAAACTGTGTTTGGATGTATTCACTTTGTGAGTTAAGTCCCTACCCGCGCCTATAGATATTAACACATCAAAAATTTGTATAATGTTTACACAAAAAATTCTTTTATTTTAAAAATTTAGTGTTATTTTAACTAAATACATGTATTTTTAGTTAAAACCTAAATATTCTGAGTTTTCACCCTTGGTGTACCAATTTTTTGTTACAACTGCTTGCGTCAGGTTACGTATGCGTGACAAATATTATATTATTACATAACCGTCATACGCCACGCTGTACAAAAGTGTCTCAGCAAGTGACTAACTTAGAGCAGGGTCCATCATAAAGAGAGACAGCTTACAAATGTGTGTGTAGTGGTGAGTGTATTTTGATATAAACACAAATGAGTTCAATTTTGAAGCAATTTTCAATGATATTTCTTTTTCATTTAAAAAGTAGATTATGCATTTATTGAAAATGCATTCAAAAATGCAATTACTTTAAACACGAATATCTCGAAACCGAAGCCACCTAGGCAATTGGCGTAAGAACAAACATTGTCGCTTTTGTTCTCAGCTATCACGTGATTAAGTTTAGACAAAAGTTTAGGGGACACCCTGTATATTTAAATTAGATATTAAAAATATAAAAATTACAAAAACAAAAAAAATTTTTCCCACTCTACTTTCCACAATAAGCGGAAAATATTCCAATTGTACTGAAAATATTTTGTTTTCTCATTTAAGCTAGAGAGCTGGCATACAAAATTAATGTGTGTTGTTTTTCTTTTTACAAACACATAGCGACACAAATCTGCTTTATTGAAAGCTATCAAACAACTGAATGAAAATTATAGTTTTTACACTCTTTGCACAGAGTTTCGTTAACAGTCGTGTTGTGTACGTGTAAAGAGCCGATCGCGTTCGGCCCCTGGGGCAATAGCATGATGATCACTGCCTTAGAGTAACGACCAGGGCAACCGGAAACATGCACTAAAAAACAGGTTTTAGGCGCATAAAATATGCCCTAAAAATAGTAAAATATGTTCCTAAAATCATCAAATATGCTCTAAAATCTTAAAGTCACACAAAATGTATTCATAATGATTTTAAATATATTTATTTAATGTCAAAAAAGCAGACCTTAAAAAAAATTAAATTTTAAACAAAACAATATTATTTTAACTTCAATCTTTGTAAGTATTTTTGGTAAATTATCATACACTACTATGGAGTTAGTAAAATAAATAAAAAGTAGTATAAAATTGGATTTCATAACCTAACAACATTTTGCAGGTGATTGATTCGGGACTCATTTCCGAGAATTGCACTTGAAAGTAGCCCCAAAAATAAGAACTTCTGCATCATTCGTTTTGTCAAGTTGGCTGCATTAACTAATACCCTTGTTTGCTCAAGGTGGATTTTTAGCACTTTTTCTATACACGGTTATATCTCGGTATACCGTACGGAATATCTCTTTTGTGTCTGAAGCAAAGTTGTACATATGGAATAGGAGAAAAAAATATGAAAAAAGTTCATCCAGGGCCTTAGAAATCGCAAAAATTCCCATTTTATGTTATCTATGCATGGAAATGCAAGTCCCGATATCATGTGTTGTACTGTGTTATTTACGGAACACTTTTAATATAAAATAGATCACTTGAATTCATTCAGACATAAAAAATAAAAATAACTTGAACTTTTCCCCTAAGTATCACGGCGTCTTTTGTATGTAATTTTGTTGCAATAAACTACAAAATATTGTGATAAATTTTCGAACAAAACATTTTCTCTATTACAACGTAAAATGTTTTTGTACATTGAGAATGATCTTTCAATATACACAGTATTTCCTTAACATCGTATTGTGATGTTAATGTTATTGCAGCCCCACACAATTCTTTACATGCAGTTTCTATTACTTCCACGCCATGTTTTTAGCTGTAATTTGATTAATGTTTTAATCAAATATTGGAAGCCGGTAGTATATCCATCAATTTAACGGTGTCTTCAACCACGTGAAGTTGATGAATAAGAGTAAGGCCTGATGTTTGCAATTTTATATATTTTTTTGCAATAAAACCATAATTAGAGGTAATGCAAATCAAGTCAGTTTTAATTGACTAAGCTTCTTCATCGTTTAAGGCATAGTAACTAACTGTTTCAAGATATGTTTTCCAACGTGCAGTTATAGGTTCTGGAGGTCATGCAAGATCTGGAAACATTTGCTTAAAAAGTTGTACCTAAATGGAGTATTCAAAAATACCATCTTGATATTAGCAATCGCTTTATTCACATTTTAATATAAATTCCTTATATATTCACACAATCGATGCATACCATGAGCAATACATGTCACATGCGTCACTTTCGGATATAATGCCACAATATCTTTTGCAGCCTTTACCATGTATGGAGCTGCATCCGTCACCAAAAGCAAAACATAATTTGAATTGAAGTTGACGTCCAGAATTTTGATGGCGTCATCACAGAGTGGAGCAATTGTCGAGTAATTAGTCTTTTCCAAGGCTGCTGTATGTAGTAAAAGTTTCTTACTTGCAATTTCCCTACCGGAATTTATAGTTCACAGTTGCATCTTTTGAGACCCATATAAATTGGTTTTTTTAATATTTCTCGTATATTGTCCATGCAATATATCACAAAAAGAACTCAGACGACATCCAATAAAAACTTGCAAGTAATAGGAACCTTTGTATGCAAACAGCTGATTTCTAATGTAAACATTTGAAATCCCGGAGCAGTTTCAACAAAACATTACAAATCAGCAAAAGTGTTTTCTTTTATCAAATAAATAGTTAAAAGTTCATTACGGGCATTATAAACAATTTTCTGTTTAAAAACATAAAACACAACAGATTATTTTATTTTATGTTCTCTATATTTCCTAATTTTGTTTGTTAACATAAAGCATACGTGTATAACATATGTTATTTCCTGCAAATTCTTACTGCCAAATATTTCTCCAGTAAAAATTGTAAGTTCTCTATCAAATTAATCTTTCTCTTGCTCTCTCATTACTGGCTTTTTGGTGTAAACAGACAGCATCCAGTAACAATTTGTACAAATTGTTACAAATTATCAGTACGCACACAGACCTAATAAAACAAGAACGAATGCGTGATCGTGCGTAAATACGTATTAAAATAAACGCATTGATATAAATATACAAACGATGGATGGTGGGTATATTATTTTAATACAAATTTACAAAGATTTCCTTGTTTTTCGGAGGAAAAAAAATAATGTGAAAAAGCCTAATTTGCTTTAAAAAGTATGAAATATGCTTAAAAAAAGGATATTTTTCAAAAATATGCTAAAATATGACTTTATGGGTAAAATATGCAAAAATATGCTCTAACAAATGGGTGTCAAAACACTTGTAAAAGTATGAAACAAATAAATACCTTATCCTTAATCTTAATTTGTCGTTGTAAAAAAACATGCATTTGCATATTTCCGGTTGCCCTGATAATGACGTATAGGGCTGCGATTGTTCTCATCTGGTATTTCCTTTCACACTATGAAAATCTGTGAAATTTAAACGTATGTTGAACTCTTTTTGAAATGTTTTATTGTTACTATACTTATAAAGGGTCCGCCATCTAACACTTTTTTTTAAACTAGTGCTTATTTCGTGAATGGTAACACTTAGCTCATGTCTGAGTTGACAAATAATTAGTGTTATCCTTCCGCTGAACGAATATGGTTGTGTATACGCTTGAACAACGCTGGGAAATATTGCGACATTACTTTGAAAATCATAGTATGTGCCACACAGCCGAAGCTACACTCGATGTTTTGCGCCCTGTTTTTGAAGATCGCATTATCAGCCGCAGAACTGATGTCGTTTGGCCACCTCGGAGCTGCGATTTGACACCGTTGGACTATTATTTGTGGGGTGCCCTCAAAGGTAAGTGTTACGCCGACAAGCCAGAGACAATTGACGCTTTAAAGGACAATATTCGTGAAGATATTGGTGAAATACAGCTGCACACAATCGCTAATGTGCTTAAAATTGGACCGATCGTGTAGGCTACTGCATGGCCAGCCGAGGCAGCCATTTGAATGAAATTATTTTCCATTATTAACCCGAAGGATTGTACTTTCAAATAAAAAACGAAATTTGAGAAAATATTCAGTAGTTTTTTTTATAGCATTCTTAAAAAAATAAAGTTATTTGGCGGACCCGTTATATTTGTGGTGTTTATCCACAAAATGTTTAACGCACAAATCGAAATGCCGTTGCTGATTTCAAGAATTTCAAGATTCAACAATAAATATATCACGTTGTACAATGCACTACTTCTTATCCCTAACCCAAATCCAGGTGCATGAATTTAAGCTCGGCGGGGTAACGTGACATAGCAGCAGTCACGGCAACGAAGACGGTTCAACCCTGGACGCGCATATTCCTGACTGAGGAACCAATTCGACGAACTAGAAGTAGCTCGACCTCTTTGGCCGGGCTGCTCTCCCTAAGAAAGAACAAACTCAACAGTCTCACAGGAGACAGAACTGGCCACTGCGTGATGGGCCACATGGCTGCACGCACGAAACTTCCATATGAAGACTTCTGCAGAAGCTGTTTGGTTCAAGAAGGGGAGGTGCCAATGCAGCACTTGCTTCGTTCACGTAGAGGAATGCAAGAGTATCGTCTAGGCTCTTCGAAATCTTCAATGATTCAGCAGAGCACAAGAGGACAACTGAAAAGACTCTCTTCTGTATTCTTTTTCTTCCCTTCAACAACTATATTTCGCCTTTCAACTCTATATAACGCAACCACAATGGGCCGAATTTATGGCTTCAGGTGAGCTAGTTATTTGTTTAACTCAAATGACGAGCTTGCCTTTCGACGTAACGTAACCTAAGATGAACATATAAAAACAAAAAACCCCTCAAAAAGATTACACTAGGTATGATCATTCGCTGAAAACACAGTCCCTTTGTTCCTACACTTTTATCTAGGGTCGGTCGAAATTTTCATTTCCCGTATAAAAATGTTAGTAAGCATGTTCTTGTGATCACATACCTTCCATGAAAGATTCCTTCCGATATAACTGATCTGCTCTAAATGTTAGGAGTAATTGTGGTCCTCTGTTAACGAATTACCAAAAACTACATATATATCGAAAATTAGTGGGCCTATCTTTAATATTCGAATACCCTCTTGGTTTATTTTTAAAACAGTCACTAACACTTCTCTATGTCAAGTATGAGAACCACTTAACTGTAATTTATACGTTTTTCAAGTCCTTGCTTTTTAAGTCTAACACATTTCCTGTTAGTCCTTCCTCAACAAAATTCCAAATTTTTGTAAACTTTAATGAAAAATTTCCAAATGTGATGTAATGTATACATTAAAATTGGAAAGTCCTTGTAAAATTTAATGCGAAACGTCTGGCAGAATATTAAATGTCGAAAATTTGTCACTTCCACATTTTTTTTAAATTTTAAATAAGGACTAAAAGGGTTATTTTCGCCACAACATATTTGTAGAATATTTTGACGCTCCTACTAAATATTTGAGTATAGTTTCCATAACTTTGTTTTTATCATAAATTATGATTCTGCTTATAACTGCCCATTTTTTTGGTCACTTTATGACAACTCCTAAAAAAAACTAAAATCTCCTTGATGACCTGAGTTAGAACATTTGAATGTTCTACGAAAATAAAATGATAAATAAATGTTTGTCCATTACATCCCATGAATATATAGGGGAGGCCCTCTCTCAATGACTGATTCGCACGTACAGATTTACACCGATTCCGAGCGGTATTTTGAAAATCTAACCGCCATAATGTTGTCATCACTTAGCGAGGTGACCGTCGTCGATATAAATGTAAGGTGGTGAGAGCAGGGATCGAATCCACGATTTCATCTGCAAGAGCCGCGCTTACTAAACAATGCACCACCGACAGTCACTACAACTTAAATGATCCTTGTTAAATTTCGCTGCACACATACGGTGTGAGGAATAATCTCGACAAAGTATCTACGGTTAGCTTTTGAAGGTATTTCTGCTACTTTCGGGAAAGAAATGCCAAGCTTTGCTTGCTCATTAAAAAAGTATTTGCTTCGAAGTACTCTGCAGTTTTGGGGGCCTTCTTATACTTTCATAGTGTAAACATTTGGTGTGTGAGGACTTCATAAATGGACGACTCTAAATCCTTCCCCAAAACGAAATACCACGAAATGTAACTAAAACTTCTGAGCAAATAAAACTAGTAAATATAATACAAAATTTCCAGTTTTCAAGACACATATGGTTTAATAGTTCTCGTCCTGCTTGTGATCCTTGTGTCCTTTGTAAGGGATACTGAAAAATAAGTCCATAACATAAATGCACATTTTGTTTAAAGAAAATCAAACAAAACCACATGATTTCAGTTTATGTTGCCTAAGGATTCCAAGTGTTTAAGATTCTTTTATTTGTAGGATTGAATGTTTAACAGACAACATTTAGAACAACACAAGGCATTTCATTTAAACCAACGTTAGTACATTTGAAGACATATCTTTCTTGCCTAGTTCTAGGAGTCGTAATGACCCTGTGCGAGTAAGAACTACCTTTCAAAATCTAGTGAGTAAACAGAAGTTGATATATGTGTATGTGCCACTAGTAACATGCCTACAAATCCTATTTAGATGTTACACAAACACCTGTAGACTGCAGACTGGTAATAACTAAAAACTGAGTTATGGTATGCGTTAAATTGTCTACATGAAAGAGTGTGACGGAATCAGACCATAGAATGTAATAAATGCTAAAAGTTGACATCAAGTCCAACTCATGGTAAAGTTTTTAATAATTTGGGGTTTGCTGTATTAATTATATTTTATTTTATTTATTCGTTCAATTGTAATAAAAGAAGCCAACAAAGGCCAATTAAACTATATTACATAGTACACAAATACTTTCCAATTTCATTATACACATTGTAAATATCAAATTTAGAATCATCCCCAGCCAAAAGGAAAATATATTCACCGACCATACATACAAGTAGCAATACGATTTGGAAACAAAGCTGTGAATTTCTTACAGACATAGAAAAGACAAATTTGTTTCGAAACAGTTGTGGACAACGCGATACTATGTACAAAAATGATGGGATAATACGAAGATCAATATGCTTATTTATGGGCAATATGCTTATTTATGGGCACTCAGGCACACGGTCAATATGCTTATTTATGGGCACTCAGGCACACGGTCAAAGCACTGCACACCATAAACATCCAGAGTAATCAAATTGTATATTCGTTCTATTTTCTTAGATTACCTATAAATATAGCAGATATGGCTTCACGACAGTAATTAACATGAGGTAATAGTGAGTACCATAGATAAAGGAAATAATAGATATAGCGCCACCATTGTCAACTTTGTTCACTAGGTGCTGTTCTGTACTACTGTCACTTTCACTGAAGTTTCCCACAATTCTCATTGACGGTTATTCAAAATTGTGGGAAATTTTTATGGAAGTAATTTAAACAATCAAATGTATGCGATTTTACATAATAGCGTTTGTTTCTTATATAAAAAACAATTTCAGAGCCATGAGGCCGGTGTTGGGATATCAATGGGAGAAACCCCCTAAGACCGCGCAAAGATGAACATCCAGAATGCCTTTTTAATCTCAAAACTTACCCAGGCAAAAACTGTCGGTCTGTGGTCGCAGATGCCAAACCGTTAGAGTGTCTGAGGACTCTTAACAAGGAATGGTAGCTGAACCGGAGGAAGAACCAATTTATTATACATGGCTTTGCAATTCGATGGCCATCAGATATTCTACCTTAAAGAACGTGTTGTATTCTTGATATTTTTGTTGAAAATTATTTTTTCTTTTGATATGGAATTTTAGAGTTTTATTGTCATATTTTTTGATCCCATTTATTGCTTTCAACGACACCTAGAAAATTACCCATTACACTAAAATTTACCCAACAATTGTGCTTCATCTACTTGTTTACTTTATCTACGGTAAGTACTACCATTTTCTTAATGTGATAATGTAAATATAGATTTGAACAGTACAGACGTCGCAACGTAACAACGACTTTTGAGAACACAAACTTAATATGTCGCTTCACCAAAAGAATTCGTTTCATCCACAAATTGGACCGGGAATTGTGATCCTGTTGATAACCAAAATATAGTGCGTTGGTTTAATCAATGAACAGAGCGATAATTGCCTTCCAGCTATACACGAAAATCGGATAGGGTTGAAATAATTTTTGTTTGCATTCCACCATGCGAAAGAAAATGTAACATCATCAGTATATTAGAAGGGAGTGCAAATATCACCCAAAATAGTCCCCACAATATAGGTGGTAGACATGATGGTTGCCTGCGCAACACTACAACTGACACATCGCAAATCAGAATATATACCATTTTGGGAAACACACTGGGATCGATCGCATAAATACGAGTTGATGAGATTACAAGCTGTATAAGAAATTAAATTGTTCCACTGATTTATCAATAAGCCTGCCAAAAACCTTAGACAGATCTACACTAGAGTGTAAAAAACGCGGCATTTTTTAAAAACTGGTTTTCGGATGGTTCGAAATACCAGTTTCTCAAGAAACCGGCTTTCGATTTTCAATTTTGGCAACACCCGGTTCAAAATATTTATTGTAAAATATATACTTCCAATTTTCTAAATTTACTTAAGCTCAAGAACTTTTTAATACAAAGCTTATTTATTAGGTTTATATTATTTTCAAAAAAAAGTCGAGCACAAAAAATGTTCCACTGATACCAGGGAAAGCGTCTATTACTTTATAAAACAAAATTACATGTGGTGTCAGGGGACACCCGGTTGGAAGGAAGTTCCTCTCGCTATATAGTATGTAACTAATTATGTATATTATGTACCTAAGGCACCCGTTGAAAAAACGATAATTTAAATCGATATTTAAGAAAAGATACTTTTTGTAAAATGATAAACTTTTTTAAAGAATTTTGTGGGAAAAAACATGATTATATGTATGCCTTTTACCGTATGCAGAGAGTGGTAATGAACCACGTTTGTGTTCGTTGAACGACCAAAAGAGAAGAACTTTATTTTGTTATTTATCTATGACGTTTGCTCACAGCACATTTGACAAGTGTTCAAATGTCAAATACAAATGGGTACGTTCACATTTCAACACTTCCCCTGAACGGTTCATTTGTTAAACTTTATATTATTTAATACTTTTTATTTCATTTCATTTATTTCAGTATGGAGGACAATTTGTTTGAGGGAGACCTCCATAAAACCTCATGTCTGTTTTTCAGGTAAACGCTTAGAAGTAGATTTAGAAATTCATTCTTAAGGCTATATTCAGTTCACTTTGCATTCTGGGTTTAAAATCAAGTGTATACATTTCATTATTACTTACTATTTAATGCAACAGAAAAAATGTTTAACTATAAATTTGGTTAAGCCATTAATGAATGCAATAAACAAAAGAAACTACTTCAAACCGATTTTGCTTGAAAATAAGATTTGTTTTGCGGTCGTAACACCTTTTGTTAAAAAATCAGCTACGTTCTGATCGGTTTGCAAATACATAATTTAATTATACCTGATTCAACCTTTTCTTTGATAAAATTTGCTATTATATCAATATGGTTTGTTTGAGCTGAATAGTTGTTGTTCGTTGCGTATGCTATGGCGCTTTTATTGTCGCAGTTCAACGTTATATGTGCAGGCTCGTTGGGAACCAACTCAGTGTTCAATCGTCTAAGCCACACTAATTCTTGAATCGCAGACACCATTGACATGAATTCTGCTTCGGTTGTTGACAACGCTATTGCCTTTTGCCGTCTGGTGGCCCAAGAGATAGCGGCTGTTTGCATGGTGTAGATATAACCAGATGTTGATCTTCGTTCATCAAGATCGGAGGCCCAATCTGCATCGCAAAAGCCCTTCAGTTCATAGTATCGCCTTTGATACACGATTTGCTTGTCGATTGTACCTTTTAAATATTGAAAAATACGTTTTATTGCAGACCAATGACACTTACCGGGGTTTTGCCCGAAGCGGCTAAGTAGGTTCACCGCATAACAAATGTCAGGTCTGATGACCTGTGCTGCAAACTGTAGCGAACCGATTGCTTGCATATATTGGACATCTTTCATTCGTTCGATTTCGTCTGGTGTAGACGGGCCCGTTTTCGCTGACAGTTTTTGATTGATGTCGATGGGCGTTGAAACCGCTTTGCAATCGCTCATACCAAAACGCTGCAATATTTCCTTTATGTATTGCGATTGATCGATCGCAATCATACCATCTGTTTTGTTTCACTTTACGCGAATGACCAGAATTGATGAGACGTCACCCAAATCTTTCATCTGAAAGTTGTTGCTCAGCATGATTTGAAGTTGACGTTCCAATTGATCATCATTCGAAATGATGATTAAATCGTCTACGTAAATTGCGATGAATAGCATTGTTTTGCTTTTGACCAGAAAGTATATGCACTGATCAGCTTCGCACCGTTTGACACCAAATTTTACCAACACATCGTTTAAGCATTCGTTCCAAACACGGCCGGCGTGCTTGAGTCCGTAAAGTGATGTATGCAACTTACATCCACGGCCTGAACCATCGTCGAATTTCTCCGGTTGCTGCATATAAATCGTTTCTACCAGATCACCGTGTAGGAATGCAGTTACTACGTCCATTTGTCTCACACTCAAGTCGTATTTGGCTGCCAGTGCTAAAAGAAAACGAATTGATGAATATCTTACCACTGGCGCGAACGTTTCATGATAGTCGATGCCGTATTGTTGTGAGTATCCTTTCACTACTAAGCGCGCCTTGTGCCTAATGACATTTCCATTTGAGTCTCGCTTCGTTTTGAATACCCATTTGCACTTTATTGCCTTTACATCTTTTGGCAGCTCCACCAGCGACCAGGTTTTGTTTGCGTGTAGTGCATCGAATTCCTCTTTCATCGCTGTTTGCCATAGCTCAGCATCATCTCGTGTCATTGCTTGTGAAACGGTTTATGCATCATGTTGTGGAATATCACGTGCGAGAAATGTGTATGTTGGTCTGATGTATTTGCTGGCTATTCGAAATGAGCGTCTTTCTGCTAAGGTTTCGTCGAAGTCATTATCGGGCTCAGATGTCGGATCTCCTCCATCGTCATGATCATCGGTGAACTCGTCATTGCTCGAGTAACCAACATTTCCATCTTCGAATTGAGTTTGCACTTCAGTTATGGTGGCGTTTTGCCCATCATCTGCGCCAGTATCACTGTCGATGGTCTCATAATTCGTATTTTGGATTTGTGCGACATCAGGTGAATTATTGTCAATCTGCATTCTGCGTTTCGCAATGAAACAAGACGAAAATTGCCTTGTTTATTCGAATTTACCTGAATACTCCGTCACGGCTGATGCTATTTTTTTTTGTTCTTTCGTTATGTAGTCGATACGCCTTTGATTCAGAGCTGTATCCGAACAGTATACACTGGGTGGATTTGACGTCGAGTTTTTTTCGCTTTTCCTTTGGTATGTGTACCATGGCTTTACACCCAAAAACCAGACCAAATTTCCTCAGGAGTGCTGGAATTACCTCTGCATGGAGTACGATTGATCGTATAAGCAGCTGTTATAGCTGCTTCGGCCCAAATACGTTGATGCAAATTTGCGTCGATTAACATACAACGCACACGTTCGATGAGTGTCGGGTTGAAACGTTCTGCCACACCGTTTTGCTCAGGTGTGTACGGTGCAGTTTTTTGATGTTCGATGCCATTTGTTCTTAGAAAATTTTCGAATTTACCACCGCAGTATTAACCACCATTGTCTGTACGAAGAGCTAAAATGAATTCATTAAATGCTTCCGATTTATGTTTTATTGGAGCTATGAATACTTTTCGGCTGTAATCGTCGACGAATGACATCATATATTTATAACCGGACTCCGACTTGGGTATTGGACCGCGCACGTCGCTGTGAATTAACTGCATTGAATTAAAAAGCGCGTGTACCGGCATTTCGCGAAATTTGGGGCGTTTGCTTGCCTTTTATACAAGTAATGCATTTCTCGGTTTTATTTTTATTGTCGGAAAAGTTTACGCCGTTTACTGCGTTTTTCGTATTATTTAAACTATCATTACAAATATGGCCGAGGCGGCGGACCTACAGTTTTACACCGATTCCGAACGGTATTTTGAGAAGCTTTTTTCATGGCTATATTACTCGATAGTGTCGCCGTCACTATGCGAGGTGACCGCCGCCGAAAGAAACTTTGAAGGTGGTCAGAGCCGGGTTCGAACCCAGGATCTCATGTACAAGAGCCGCGCACACTAACCATTGCACCACCGACGGCTAAAGACTAAAGATGCTGTACCAATTGTGTGTTCTGTTTGTTTTGTCTATTATTTTGCACCAGTCATCTTCAAATACAATTCGTTTACCTTTTTTGGCCAATTGGCCAACCGAAACCAAATTCGTGCATAAATCGGGTGAATATTGAACGTTTTTTAGAATTGCCGAAGTGATTTTGTTTGTGGTTATTAAACCAAGATTTATGTGCATTTTGCTCTTGTTCACGGTAACCACATCTACGTCTCTAGATTCACATGCATTTGTCAAAATCATCTTACTTTTTGTCATATGCGAAGTGCTGCCAGAGTCAAAATAAAAATCAATTGAACAATGTGATAAAAACGATGCACTGCTAATTGCTAATTTCCTTAAAACCAAATCGGATTTTATTTCATCGATTTTGGCTCATCCGATTGGAAATGTTTAACAATCAGGATATTTCTTCACTTTTGATCAATTCTTGATCTTATTTTTTTATGCTGGGCCCATATCCTGTTGTGGGAAAAAACATGATTATATGTATGCCTTTTACCGTGTGCAGAGAGTGGTAATGAAACACGTTTGTGTTCGTTGAACGACCAAAAGAGAAGAACTTTATTTTGTTATTTATCAATGACGTTTGCTCACAGCATATTTGAGAAG
This sequence comes from Phaonia tiefii, assembly GCA_963931995.1. NCBI lineage: Eukaryota > Metazoa > Arthropoda > Insecta > Diptera > Muscidae > Phaonia > Phaonia tiefii. Next base: position 57,885,407 of record OZ008370.1, read on the forward strand.
TGTTCAAATGTCAAATATAAATGGGTACGTTCAACATTATGAAGAAGTACTTTCTGTAAGAAAAAGCCATACGAAGAAGTACTTTTTTTTAAGAGATGAGGCACTTTTTAAAGAAGTAGGAGTCTTTTTAGGAAAATTTTATTATTTTAAGAAAATGTACTTATTTTCAGAAAGGCTACTTATCTCAAGAAAAGAAAAGAAAAGGTATTATTATATTTTTAAGAAAGGGAATTTTTCTAAGAAAATGTATTTCTTAACAGAAGGTATTTTATTGAAGAAAATGTTTTTTTAAGAAATGGGCATTTTTTAGAATTGGTCCTCTTGCCAGGAATATGTACATTTTTAAGAGTAGGTACTTATCTCAACAAAAGTTATTTTCTTTCACAAAAAGGCATCTTTAAAGAAAATTTAGTATTTTAAGAAAAGTCCATTTGTTGTAAGAAAATATACTTTTTGAGAAAAGGTACTTAGTATTTAAACGAATTACTTTTTTTAAGAAAACACTCTTTTGATATGAAAATGTACTTTTTTTAAGCAAATGTACTTCTCTAATATAAGGTATTTTTTTTAAGAAAATGTACTTTGTTTAAGAATATGAATTGGTATTTTTTTGACAAATATTTGCTTTTTTTAAGAAACTTCACTTATTTAAGAAAAAATTTTTTTAAAGTTCCTTCACTTTGGCTTTTATAAATTTACGTTTTATTGGGTTCAAAATTACAATATAAAAAAAAATTACAAAATTATGGCTCCACCTAGGAAACTTCACATTAAACAAGAAATTTCGCAACATATGTTAGTCTAGACACAAACCAAAGCAAAAGTGCCCAATATAGTTTATAATTCTAGCGTTGGTAATAGTGCTAAAAAAGTTGTTTATTTTTATTTCATTTGGCCCCATCCCGCAACTTACGGTAAGGAACGTCGTTCCAATAAACATTTTACCATTATACCACTTCTCACGATCAGTGAGCTATGCGTGTTCAAGTATTTAAACTCACTGCCTGGGATCCACCGTTTTACACCGGTCCGAAGCATTTTCATGGCTAGTTACTCGATAGTGGCCCAATTTGATTCGCTTAGAAATCTCCACTTCAGAATGTAAATCATATAGCTCTTAGTTGCAACGACGTCGTTGCTCGCCGTTTCCCTTAACACGACCATATATTTTACGGAGAATTTTCCTCTCGAATACTCCCAGGTGTTTTTCATACGCTTGCGATATGGCCCAAGTTTCGGAGCCATATGCCAGGACTGGTAAAATGAGAGTCTGGTATAGCTGGCCTTTTGTCCGTCGAGAGAGGGCTGTGTTTTTAAACTGCTTGCAGAGCTTGTTTTAAACTGCTGATATACTAGTTGCATGCATAATTATCCTATTTATCTCCAGGCTGATGTTGTTGTCCTTGTTCACGGCGCATCCAAGGTAGATAAATTCATCTACCACTTCAAAATTATATCGGTTGTCAACGTTCAAGTGAGGACCAGGTCGAGAGGTTTGTCTAGTAGTTGACATCATCAATTTTGTCTTGCTCTCATTAACCCCACGTCAAACACATATTCTGAAATTCATATTCCTGGCCAAACCCCTATACGTTTTTATGCATTTGTATGGCAAACTTTGAATTTCTAAGTATGCTTGTTTATTATTTTTGACTTTAGACTTTTTTTTGGTTTGTTTTTAAATGTAAAAATTTTTTTATGCATTTTATGGAATGCATGAAAAACAAGTATAATCAACTTTAGAATGTTGTCGGCACACAGGATTAGTGCATTTGGGGCAGTAAAAACGTGTCTTCCTACGCAGCTTTTCGTCTTGCGTGGCGCAAATTCTGCAATCTTTTCTGAAATTCAGTGTACTAGGGCCATTTTGTTCGTTAGACAGCATGTTGCTGGGAATATTCAACGGCCTTCCAAAGACAGATTCAATGGCCAAACGGGTTGATTGTTGTCCCAAATATGGTTGTTGTCCATGCGATTTTCAGTATTAGCAAGCACCAATTGTTTACTCAGCGTGTTCAAGAACATTCGTCGCTTCTCTTTTCTGGCTCCTTCTGTATTTTCACTGCATATGATGTAAGCGGCTAATCCCATGACATCTACCATGTTGCCCGTTTTGGGAGTAATGCGTTACCATTTGGTCTATTGTATCAACGCCGGCCTTTGTTGAATTGTAAAATAATATAGCTTCCGGTTTTTTTGCTACGCCTTCAACTTTCTCGTTGTAGTGCACAGTGGATAGTAGATTTACTGCTCTGTTCTTTTTCACAACGTAGCTGCACAGTGATACAAGGTTATCGTAGAAACCGAACACAGATGAAAGCACTGGGCTTTTGCTGTCTTTTTTCACTCCTTTGGGAAGACACCTTTTGTTGGATCTAATGGTGCCAACGTATGCTAGTCAAATCGACGAAACACGTTTAGCTGCGTCTAATGTGGTGTATCGATTAGCGAAACTCATGAGCACATTTTTGCCTTGGTTTGTCTCTCGTTGTTCTCCCCTTTTACCAGGGTACAGTTTTCCTTGCAACGGATATTTGGTTTTCGCATCGCATGCCCACCATACTTGTATGCCATACTTTGCGTCCTTTGATGTATTGCGTGAACTGTGTGCACCCACGGTATGGAAATAGCTGCTCATCGATGATTACACTTTCGTATGGTTCAAAATTACTGGCAAGGTTGTTATTCAAGAAGTTCCATATGTCGCGAACGGGAACAGCTTTATCGGTTTGTTGACGAAATGCGCGCGTACGACTATCGTCAAATCGAATACAGCGTATCAAAGTAACAAATCGTGTATATGACATGGCTGCACGGAATATTGGAAGTGCATCAGTTTGCCACATCAACCTTGAGAGCTGCATAGTATTATGACTGACACCAAACGCCACTAGTATCCCAATAAAAGCGTCAAGCTCAACACTTGTTATATCAACCCATACTCGTGGTGTGCAGTTTGCTTGTTCTGCGTTCCATTTGCGTGTAACTTTTTCTCCATATAGATTTGTTTGTGTTATGATGATGAACGTAATATTCGGAGAAAACAAAAGCTTGAACACATCAAGCGGAGTGGTCAGGTTTGTTTTTGGTCCACCTCTGAAACGCATGATGTTGCTGGCGAAATCTCACTGTAGCGGGTTCAGCTGTACTCCGCTTGGTACCATCCTTTCCAAGCAAAAAACCGTCTGCAGCTTGAGTTGGTGCATTCTCACTTTCTTCTTCGGATTCTTCATCGCTATCGAATATTTCATTTGCTCAAATTTCCAATTCATATTCGATATCCGAGACGTCATCTTCGGGCACAAAATCTGTGTTTTCACCGCTTTGGTCTTCAAATAAATCTAGTTCTTCGTCTGCTTCTGTGTGAAGTGCGAAATCACGCTGTAACGCTGATGATAGTTGTTGTTGGAAATTATCAGTAAAGCTGCCTGTACGCATGCGCGTATTGTACACAAATTCTAAATCCCCTGCCATAATAATAGTAATAATTTGGCTTTAGTTTCCGCATAAAAAAATTTTTATTTCGGACTGTCGTTGTTGTATGTTCAGTATTCAATAATAAACTAATTGAACTCAAAACCAAAATCAAAAACGAAGGAATGAAATAAGAGAAAAATGATCACAAAAACTACCTGGAAGCAAACATCTGCATTGAATTCACATAAAAACAACCCAAAATATTAAAAAAAATACCTGGAAACAAAAATCTGCATTGTATTTGAAGAAAAATAACCCAAGATGTGTATAATAATAATTTATTTCATACAAATTGTATAGGGGTCTGGCCAGGCATATGTGTTTGTTCGAGGGGGGACTTTTTTATTGGCAGTTTTCGTCGTGTTGGAACGATATTTTTGAATTTTTTTTTTAAAATATAAAGCCAACAATATCTTAGGCGGCTACCGAGAAATACAGGTATCTACCTAAACTAGAAGTATGTTTAATTAACGCTCAAAAATGAAATATGCCTGGCCAGAATCATGTGTTTGTCCAAGAGTTAACAGCAAGACACAGTGGTTCTCATCCGGTTTGTGGTTTACCTAACATGACAATAAAAACGGCGAATGAGCTTTCACTCCTTGTAACAACCCCCCTCCCAACCAAAAAATTCATTTTGTATTTATGCCAAACGCCCAATCCATTCTGTTGTCCTAGAAACTTTAACCATTTTTTAATGTGGTCTAAGAGAATATGAAATTTTTGAGTTTTACTTATTTCCATGCCTTTGAAAACTATTCCTAGTTCTTTGATTTTGGAGTCCAACCTTGATCCAACTGTTTTGGCTTGGAAACAACAGTGAACTATGTTGTCCAAACCATTGAGAGCTCTCACAAAAGGCAAAAGCTAAGCAATTTAGCAGCCTCCATTAAGAGCTTCCTGCAACCATTTATAGTTTTTTGGAATGAGCATTAATTTTGTGGGCCATTAAAGTGCTCTCGCTCGACCAAGAGTCGACAGTGATATGATGATGTTACAGTCTGCAGACCATTTACAACCAATATCTTCGAAAGTCTGCTGACCAATATCAAAAGGACCTAAAAATCGGACACAAACTTGAAAGGTATATTATTAATTTTAGTTAGTCTGAAAATCACTTCAATATTATGATATGTTTCCAGTATATCAGGTACAACACACAACATAATTAGACAATTCACACTTCTTACTTTTCCCTTTTGTCCTATATTTCCGCCTTTTGAATAGACTTTTCTCCTCATCGTTGGGAAAGGGGAATCCAAATCCTCTTCTGCGGCGATATAAGTTTCTGGAAGAATAGTCATTCAAATCTTAAAAGTACCTTGGCCACCATCTGCCATGAATTTGGTTTGATAATTGTTGACATAGTTACGTTTCTTCAATATGGTATCTAGTAACTGCTCACCATCTGTCCCGACTATAGGTCTCTTTTGTTTTGGCCCACCTTTTGTAGTATCAAAATCAAACTCTCCACATTGATACAAATTTTCAAGATGTTTTGACTTCTCAGAAGCATGTTCACAGTAATTCGATGGTACAGATCTTTTACCAGCATTGCACGTAATGAAATTTGTCAACTTTCGCATATGACGTGATGATGATCCCGTATTGTCCAAAAAATTATCGAGACTTTCTGCTGAAACATCCTTGTTGGTGTATCGACTTTCGAAAATAATGGATTTATGCACTGCCATTCACACTTGACACTTCTGCATGTAGGAGAATCTAAAGCATGATGTTTCCGGCGTTAAGGCTGAATGTACAATTTGCATTTGGTGTTTTTCCGGCAGATTTTCAACAAGGTCGGAAATGTTCTGTGACGCTAAAATATCAATTGCCTTTTTTTCTCAATGCATACATATATATTGATTTCCCTTAGACACTTCGCGATAACAACTTTCGCAAACTTTAATTGAGTTGTCGATTTTAATTTAAGCAGCTTTACTCGTGAGGTGAGGTCCATTACTTTGATCAGCTCCATACATGCCATTCAATGGATCTATTATATTCTGACGTACGTGACATTTACTTCTGTCGACTTTAAAATGACCCTTAGATCTTTCTATTAAATAAAATATACATATAGCAGCAACAATACTGTTCTTTAGTGTTTAAACCTCTAGTTCCTTTCAACAATAGGAGACTTTCATAATTCGGCATCACTGGCAAAACTGTTTAAAAACATTTCGTTTATAGTCCGTTAGAGTTAATCTACAAGTAACGCAGATACTTAGTGGGAATTTGTCAGCGGAAGAAAAACATCGAGTTTCTTCTTACCAAACACATTTTTTTTGCTACAAGGAACACAAATCCCCAACTGAAATATGGTTATAAGGTCTGAAGCTTAATACGCCGTTTTTGTCCTCATTTCAGGTAAACCTCAAACCAGTTAAGAATCGCTGTGAAGTGAGGTTAGATGTAAAATTTTAGTATTTTTTAGACCTACCGATTTGATATATGTTTTTTGTCATTACTTCAAAAAAATCTGATTCGATTTTAATAATCACGGATTCTTATTGGGGGGTTTATAGGGACTGAAACCTCGTTAACCGTTTTCGTCGTCATTTTAGGTAAACCTCAAACCAGTTGAGGACCGCTGTGAAGACCCACCTTCACTGATTTTTTTCGATTCTTGCAAATACTGCAGTAACCTCTCGGAAATTTCGCCCAATGAAGTCTATGTCGTCAGAATACGCCAGCAATATATGGATTTCGTGTTGATGGACTTGTTCGTATTTACCGCAGATTTCCTCATTATTATCTCCATTAAGATGTTGAAGAGATTTCACGAAAGTGTATCGCATTGTCTAAATCCTCGCTGGGTACAGAATGATGCAGTGCACTGAGGTTTTCCCCACCTTCACTGTTGATTTGGTGTTGGTCAGCGTCATTCCATAGAGGCGGATCAGTTTTTCCGGAGTCCCAAGTTCAGACATAGCTTCGTCCAATTTTCACCGTATGGAGCTATCGAAAGCAGCTTTGTAATCGACAAAAAATTTATATGTATCGATTTGCTTTTCGTGGTCTTCTCAAGGATTTGGCGTAGCGTGAATATTTGTTTAGTCGTGGACTTGCCTGGTCTAAAAACACACTGATAAGGCCCAATCAGTTTGTCACCAATTGGCTTTAGTCTTTCACATAACACGCTCGACAAGATCTTATACGCGATGGAATTATATCGACTGAAAAGGAAAATATTGTTACACAAATATTTATACAAATCTTTTCATAGATGGATGAAACTTTACATCGAGTTATAATTATGAACAATTTGCAAATATTTTCAATTAATTCATTTTCAATTAATATTTTATTTGAATTTTCTAACTTGTCTCGAGCTTGACTGCCCAGAGAAAGTATATACTAATGCTTGGTGAAACCCCATTGCGCATACCTGAAAATGCAGCAACAAATTTCAAGTCGCGACACACCTTTGAATCGTGTTCCTTCTATGCGTTAATTTTTTTTCGTATTACATGATATATATGGGCAAATCCAAGAATCTGTCAACCGGACGTAAAAAATTAAAGTTGTATTTTTTAAATTTTGTCTTATGTCAATAATGACTTTACTTTATCTAGTTTCACATCCGTGAATATAAAATTATTCATAATTGGTTTTCAATGAAAAAATCACAAATTAACTTGGCAATCTAACTTGACATTTATTTGAGAGCAGCGATTACTTTTATTTAGTAACTTTCAACTCTATATATGTATGTCGATTGCTTTGTGGATTGTATTTTTTTAATTGGCATATTTATCTGTCTCTTTTACTTACATTTGTTCATACGAAAATGCTTTTGGATAATAAAAACAATGAGCTGTTTGATGATTACTTTCTGTGAAGCGTCCGCAACGGAAGATTCTTATTTATTCGTGTAAGAAGCAAAACACTGAATTTACAAAGCTATAAATTTGGTATATAAAAGAGTTTTGTTTATGTTTAAATAAAGTTAACATATATTTATTCAAATATAATAATTTAGTTAAACGAACGTACTTTACATTGTGAAGCGTCCGCAACGGTTAGTTCTGCAATTATAATTTCTTTGTGATTTTATCCAAAAAATAACAACATGTTTTGTTTACATTTCAGATGAGTAAGAGAAAGGGCGCTAGGTCAGCGGAAAGATCGAGCAAATGGCGTAATACAATTAAAGAAGACAAAGAAAAGTTAACAGAATTCCGAAAGAAAGAGGCCAAAAGAAAGCTTGTTTACCGCCAACAAATTAAGGAGAAGGCTTTGGCAGACAAGTCATTTGCTAAGCATATGACAGCTTTAAAAACAGAACGTCAAAAAATATATCGGAGCAAGAAAAAAGAAATGGTTTATCAGTTCCAACAAGAAGTAGAGCCTTATAGCTCTCGTCAAACCTTGGGAAAAGCCGTACGAAAAGTGGAGCGCGCCTTACCACAAGATGACTTAAAGATAAAAAAAGTAATTGAGGAACTCTATAATAAGTATATAATTTCTGCTGGAATCGCAGCAAATAAAGATGGTAGAAAAGAACCCCAACAGATTGATGAAGATGCCAAACTAATACACGAACTTTTCGTTCGTGATGACATATCAGTGCAATCTGCAGGTCGTAAAGAAACTATGATAGATACATTTGCATATGTGCAAGGAGACCTTCCAATCGCTAAACGCTATATGTTATGGACCATTGACGAAGCTTTCCTGTTATTCCAATCCGATTTCCGCCAAAGTAATATTTCACGAACGAAATTTTATGATAATAGACCAAAAAATGTACTTCTAAGCAGAGACATGCCTCATAACATGTGTGTATGCAAATACCACGCAAACTTTGCTTTTATATTGGAGGCGGTCTCTAAGAAAAGTCCTTCGATTCCCTCTAAGTTTGACCAATTTTTAAAATTGATTTGTTGCAACGTTGATAATGAGGTGTGCATGAACAGTGAATGTGATGATTGCTTACTGAATGTTGAGCATGATATCATCCCTTTAAAATTTTTAAATGAGATGGAAGACACTATTAAATGGACGCAGTGGAGACTAGTACAGAATAGAATGGTTTTGACTCACTCTGAAGCATCATTAAAAACTCTAACTTTTGAATTGCAGTCACAGATGCCATTTTTAAAAAGGCATTGCTTTATCAAAAGTTCGCAACAAAGATATTTCGAGTGTGCAAAGAAAAATTTAAAGCCAGGGGAGCTCATTTTGCAAGTGGACTTTGCAGAAAATTATAGACTCCTAAACCAAAATTTACTTTACTTGTGTAGCATGGCTTTATAAAGAAAAAATGTCTTTCGCCATCATTAGCGATGAACTATCCCATAATAAATACGATGTGTACTGCTTTATTACTGAAATCGTTTCACAAATTAAAAGAAGTAAGAACGTTTCAAAAATATTAATGTTTTCGGACGGCTGTAGCAGCCAATTTAAAAATAAATTTATTTTGAGCAGCATTCCAGAATTGGTTAAAGAATTACGTATAAATGAGTTTGAGTGGAATTTTTTCGCCACTTCACATGGTAAAGGAGCGGTCGATGGAATCGGTGCCATTGTGAAAAGAAAAGTATGGGAGATGGTTAGAACACAAAACGTTATTCTTAATAATGCTTCTGATTTTTACACTTGCGCTGCTAATAATATTTCTGGCATTAAAATAGAATACATAGATTCTCAAAAAATCTATAACAGTACTCAATCCTTACAAATTCGATGGCTAAAGACAAAAAATATTAAAGGCTTGAAATCTTTGCATCATTTTTCATACTTAAATGCAAAATATATAAACGTGGCACGCACCGCTGTTTCACAAAAGAGCCCTGTAAACATTTAGATATATTTATCGTTTTCCTTTTCATTATATTTTCCATACATAATATATTATTTGTTGCATTTAAGTTTTGATGGTTTACTTTTCATATAAACAAACGGAGGAATTAAAATGTTAAAGAAATTTTAGTGTTTGATTTCAATGGAAAAAACTGAAGCGTCTGCAACGTAGCGTCCGAACATGCAAAGGGGCCTACTCTACCGTAAGTAATAAGAATTCTATTTAGAAGTACGACTTTTTGGAAATCAGAATTAGTTTCCTAAAATCTGTTCCTATAACATTTTTTTCTATCTGCGATATATTCGCAGAAATCTGGCATTTTTTACCGCAACCTCAATGTCACTTCCATTTACTGTAGCGTCCGAACGCTTATTAAAATACGAAAATTTTTCATATGATAGAGATTTTAAAAGATATACATAATTTTTCTGATAGCTACTTGATAATGCTTGTTATTAGTGCATGCCCTTCTAAAATATTGCTGCTGTTATTTTCTTTAATGAAGATACAATGCATCCGAACGTAGCGTCCGCAACGCAGGATTTGCCCATATCTAACCGGACCAACTGTTATTGCTGGAAAAGCGGGATTTTGGCCAAAAATCCGGTGTTTTTATCATTTCAATACATAAGTTCATATTTAAGATATTATGTTATAAAATTGTATAAATACCATTAAAAGAATAATTCCGCTCAAATTAGGTTTAAAAATTAAAATGTATGTTTATATTTTTTTAGATTTTAATTTATCTGTCTTAAAGTATTTTTTTTTTCATTTTATTGCTTCTAATCATTTTCGACACGATACATGGTTGTTCATTATTTGTGTTGGTTATTCCGAGCGGTGCGCTTAGATTATTATTTATTCTGTATGAAGAGCTAAACGACATCAAGCGGCACTTGAAATTACCGCTTCTATTTCTGTTTTAAGCTGGCGTGAAGTTGCCAGTGTGTAAAATTCAGCAAAGGGTGTCAGATATCGTTATCGGGAATCCAAAGACAAGGAAAAGAAAATAAATATTTGTCAGAATGACTACAAGCCATGCGGAAGAGCACGGTGATTATACTTATATAGCTAGTTTGGCATTTTCGTTACTAGCAATCAAGTGATAATTCCTAGATTGTAACGAAAATTTGCCTAACATAAATTCCAAACAAGCGCAGAGTTACCATTACTGTAAATCAAACTTAAAAAAAGTAAAAAACAGAAATTGATTTTCGAGTAAATACAGAAATACACAAAATCGAAAAACCCAACAAATTATTTTATATTGTGACTAGGAAATTCAAATTCCCGGACTTATTCATTTCCGGGAAACTGGGAAAAGCAAATATAGTTCCTGGATTCCCGGTTGAAATGTGAGTCCCTATTTTTTAAAAATTACAGATCATCACATACTACAAATGGCCGAAACGTCACTTAGAATTCACATCACTCAAATGGGAAAACCGTATATGATTCGATCTGAAAGTATTTCTTAGAAGAATATTTCTTTTAATTTTAGTTTTATATACTATATTTGAGCCTTTTCAACTAAATCATTAACACAAGGACAAATTTAAAAATTTTAGAGCGTGAAAACAGATAACTTAAGACTATAATATAATGTATTAATAACACAGCGTTTTATAGCAACATGCTTCAAAATTCAATACAAAATTTACGATTGGACAAGAAGTTATTCAAAAGTTTGATTAAATTCGGGTTAAACCCAATTTTTATCATTTTATAAATTATTCCTCTGCGACACGCGTGGTCGAAAGTTTTCTCAATATCTAAAAGGATGGCAACAGTACAAACCTTCCGACGTAAACTTGTCACCGCATCGTTTTGGAACTTTAGCAGATCGTCACTTTTGGAGTGTGACTTGCAGATCTGGTATATAACTTTCCATTCCAATATTCATTTTCACACGAATGAGCCTTTCAAAAAGTTTTCCTAGATTTGAAAGTAAGAAAATAGAACGAAGAAACAAATTTTTGAAACTTTCCATTTAATAGGAAAGTATGAATTGTTTAAGCACTTGTTATATAAAATACAAAGGTATTGAATAGCTATATAGGGATGTTTTTTGATTATATAATTTGATATTTCGTCCAAACTATACGATTTTATATTATTCAATACGACGCAGTGATAATCTATTTCCTGAAGAGATATAAGATTTTCGTTATTTTGCAAATTTAATGCTGATAAATCAGAACTAAACTGGTATAAATTATTTGGAACTTGCGATATGCTGTTGTGAATAACTGAATCTTAATTCGACATACCTCTAGCAGATACAGTACCATTGTATATATTAGAACAGAACCCTTGAAGCTCTTCCAGCCCTATAACATCATCATTAATAGTCTCTCTATCTACTGAGATTTCGTTAATGGCAGACCTCTTCTTGTACTCTACTATCTGATAGAATTGCCTGTGAGTTTTAATCTTTTTAACCTTTTCACTAACAATTTTACACTGTTCGAGTTCAACTTGTCTTTTAATAATAATAACGGGGTTTTCAAAAGAGACGCTACAAAAGTAAAGCGATAGGGACAGCAAAGGACGCCATATTTTTTCCCGCTCTTTTGACATTTCTCTTCAGTAAGGTTTGCCATTTCATCATGGAAAGATATACGAACCAACAACGAGTCTAAATTATTAAAATTTACTACCGAAATTCGGAGTCAGTGGCCTCAACTTTAAGAGACCAACTTTAAGAGGCCTCAACAATCAGCGATGAGGCTCATTTCTGGCTGAATGGCTTCGTCAATAAGCAAAATATGCGTTATTGGTCAGACAGCAATCCACACGTAATCCACGAGTCATCATTGCATCCCGAAAAAATTACGGTTTGGTGCGGTTTGTAGGCCGGCGGCGTCATTGGCCGTACTTCTTCCGCGATGATCAAGACCGGCACATTACTGTGAATGCGAATCGCTTATAATAATATTATATAATGTTGTTCGATTTACTTTGAGCTATTGCGATCACGGTTTTTTCTGCAATTAGAAAAAATGTGAACACTCCGAACCAGGATTTCAACTGTCGTTGGCTTACGATTGTTTCGAAATTTGTGATTCTTCCCATCAACGCCTTATCTTTCTAGGCCACATTTGGTTTTAAATTGTCTCTGAGTTTGGCAAAATACAACTTTATACATTTTTTGTAAAATTTTGATATAAACCTAAAAGTATTGCATAGAATATGTACGAAAATATATCAACGCAACGAAAATGATGTCATTAACCTGGAAACTGTCGTCACATGTCTCATTACCGTGATGAAAATGTTCCATTTTTGCTGCTCATAAGTTTAATTGATGTAAGAAGCTGGCTTGGAAATGTAATCATCATAAAATTAACATCAAGAACCTTTTATTGCCCATTTTATAATATTTTGCACTTTGCTATTTCGTGGAAAAATTTAAATTTATTATTTTTATTTTGACAAATATCGCAGAATATAGTTTCTGACAGTTTGACAGATTTGTGGTGCAGCACTGTTGCAAAAAATCTAAAGAAGTAAAAATTGGTGTAAAAACAGCAACTGATACGTTGCAGCAACTGTTTCGTTTTGTTACCTTTAAATGTTTGACTAAATGTAGTCATAAACAAATAAAATATTGAAAAAATCATAGATGCCTAAACCTCAAAGCTTGACAATTACATTATTAAACTTTTTTTCTCCAAAATGGACAAATGACGTAGTCGTTACATCAACAACAATTGAATTTGCTGGAGCAACGCAACCATGATCATTCACCAAATCTTGTAAAACATGCCATATTTCAGCTACGATACAATCAACTAACGAAAATGTCGCATCGCTACGAATAATAGTTTTTATTTCAGTGAACTGATACTATTATTTTACGAAAGTACAATAATCAAAATCATATAGAATACCCTAGTACAAGAAGAGCTTGATAAATTGCACCTTTTTCTAAAATATTCTAGTACAATCTTTTGGAAATTTGAGAAGTTAATTAAAGTTTTCAATCCATTGCATAAAATTGATTGACATGAAAGACCCATAAGACAATTCGTAGTCAGTGTCAATGTTGGTTAATGTTTTCGGGATGTAGTATTTTGAAGTAGTCTCGGTATGACTTTTGTAATGACGTTGAGAAAAGGGATGTTTTCCTTGCTGATATATTCGCCGCACACATAACAAACTGAATATGAGTGGTTTCATAAAAAACTTTACTGATGTTCTCCACCGTCATACAAAGTTTTAAACATTTTCACAAATCTCTTTTCTAGCTTTTAAGAAAAACGAATTTCACCTTTATTTGTTTCTTCACTTTCACAAACACTTCTGGATTGACAATAAAAGGATCAATGAACTTGTATAAATACTGTACACTTTCCATTTAAAGTACCCGTAACAAAAAATTACGCCAAATTTTCGTGACGATGATTTTTGCGTGGAAGCCATTTTCAAGTGGGTGTTTCAGTCTTGTGTTAGAATAGTATAAGTGGGTCTTCACAAGACCGCTTGTCAGCGGTTTTTACAACCACACAATCATACAATACAAATATATAACTATTTGTTACCATTCTCTAATTCTAAAGATCTCAACAAAATCATTCATTAATTTGAAACGTTGTTTCTCCGATTGCACAGAAAAAGTATTATAAAGAGGCTGTAGCCAAAACCCGTATCATAAAATGAATATGTGACCTGGTCTACAGAAAGGTACCTATGGCCAGAAATCAGCTTGTCTAGAAAACAACTGTTAACAACAACTGGGTTCGTGTTTCCACTTCCACTTCCACCTCTTACTTTTCGTTATTGCCCTTGGATCTTTACCTCTCAGCAAACTTCCCCTATATACTGTTTTGCGTTTACAAGAAAAATTTTCGTAGATTACTCGAGTGAAATTCCCATACAGAGGTAGCTTTTAAGCGCAAAAACTTCAAGTGTAATCTCTGCGGTTTTTTTCACTGAAAAGAGCGTTAAATTTTCTGTAAAATTAGTTTAAAAAAGAAAAATAAATTTTACCGACTATAGGTACCTTTCCGTAGACCAGGCCACATACATATATGTACGTATGTTACTGTGTAATACATTTTCAATTAGATATTTTGTACCCAACTTCGGAGAAAACCTTCTAACGTTCATTCAATAAAAATAAAAACTTTAGTTACAAAAAAAAAAATTGCAATTGTTGTTAAAATGAGAACTTAATTATGATTAAAATCAAAACTTATTCATATATTTTCATCATTCATTTTAATTGTTTACCGAATTTGTCTTAGCAGGGTTGAATGTATAGATCGGATTAAAAAATTATATTCAGTGAGGTAAAATTCAGATGAATTTCAATTTGAATTTGTTGATATTTTTTTAACAAACTTTGCCAAATCGTTCTTGTGCTGTGATAGAATGTGTGAGTCCTTTTTTCAAAAAATAAAATTTTGCTTAAACAATCGTAAAACATACATTGGCCATGGAATTTAAAATATCGAGTACCGTTACCGTTCATAATGGCAGTGGATATAAATTACCGAAAAAGAAAACACAAACAACCTCTATTTGTTGACGACCCCCGCAAACGTTATAAGGACCACGATTTACGGATATATACTTGGAATGTTAGAACTCTATATAGATCCGGTGAAAGTATTTAATAGGCAAATGTCCTCGAAAGTTATAAGGCTGACCAGGAAATGCGATGGACAGGACATGTCTGCACAAGGAAAAAAACTGTAACTGCCATGAGAAAAAACGTGAATTTGGTTACGTATATAGTGAATGAGTGAACGTATAGCCACAATCCACATAAAAGCGAAATATTTTTATATTTCCCTTATTTGTGTGCATGCCCCGACAGAAGACACAGATGACGATGCCAAAGACATATTCTTAGATGCTTAGGCTTAGATGAAACGTATGACCGCTGCCCTGGCCATGGCATTAAGACTGTACTAGGAGAATTTAATGTTAAAGTATCTAGACAGGAAGAATGTGTTTCATCCAACTATTGGCAATTTCAGCCTACATGCTGACAGTTCCGACAACGGCATGAGACTGATTGACTTTGCCGCGGCAAAAAACATGGTCCTACTGGTACAAAACTCCAGCATAAATTCACCAACAAGGCGACTTGGGTATCCCCTGCTCCAAAAATGAAGAACCAAATTAATCACATAGTAATTGATGGAAGTCGCTCTTCCAGTGTAATGGACGTACGAGAGATCAGAGGAGCTAACATCGATTCTGATCACTACCTGGTAGCAGCAAAGGTTCGCACAAGATTAACTAGAGCGAAAATCGTATGAAACCAAACGCAGACAAAGCTATACATCGGAAAGCTGCAATTACAAGAGGTAGCCACACCCTACTCAAGGAAGCTCTTACAACTTTTGGCACAGAATCCAACCCCTGCCGGAGACGATCCTGAAGCGCAGTGGAAACCCATTACCGACTCTATAAAAACTGCCGCAACAACCGTACTTGGTTTTGAAAAACCGCTTCGCAACAAACCATGGTACAATGAATAGTGTCGCACTGCAAATGGTGAAAACAAAGCTGCACGTAAAAGTCAAAAAACGGGACCACCTATAAGTCAAAAAAACGCGACTAATGGACATGGTTTTGTAAAGAAACGGACAGATATCTCATCGCAGATGTCCAGAGCATGTGGGGAATTTGGAGAGATCATTTCTCCGCGCTACTGGTATTTGAGATATCCAATGACGATGGGGCAACCAATCACAATTTGGACGACGACGTCGATTGTCCACCTCCTAACCAAGATGAGGTCAGAACAACTATTGCCCGGCTTAAGAACAACAAAGCCGCAGGAGCCGATAGATTGCCGGCAAAGCTGTTTAAAGTTGGAGCCAATGAACTGATAAGGTGGTTGGTTAGTTGAACGCATGACGGCGATTGGAGTCTCAGTGTACTATGTCCCATATTTAAAATGTTACCCGAGTCTCTGTGCCAACTACCGGGGCCCTTTTATCCATAGCGTATAATGTTCTATCAAGTATAATATGCGAAAGACTAAAACCTATTATCGCTGACCTGATCCTGGAGAAGACCCACGGAAAACAAATCGACACCTATCACCTATTTGTCGATTATAATGCGGCCTTCGATAGCCCGACACGGGAGAAACTCTACGAATGATGAGCTTGGTAAGGATCTTACCGAACCTTTCGAAACCAAGCGAGGCCTCAGCCTATCGTGCGTTCTCTTTATCATCTTAATGGAGATCATTATGAGAAAGGCCGCAGTCAACATGAGGAAAAAGTCACATGCTGCTCGCCTATGCTGATGATATAGATATCATTGGGCGCACAGTTAGAGAAGTAACTGCGTCGTTTTCGAGAATTGAGAAGGAGTCAGGAAAAGTGGGTCTGACGGTAAATGAGGACAAGACAAATTTAATGGTTTCAACGAACAGGGCCTCCACGCGATTAGACCAAAGCGTGAACGTTGATAACCGTTATAATTTCGAGGTAGTGGACGAATTTATATAGCTCGAATCTGCCGTAAACAAAAACAACAACGTCAGCCTTGAGATCCAGCGGAGAATTGTGCTTGCGAATAGATGTTATTTTGGGTTAAGCAAGCACTTTAGAGATTAAGCCCTCTCTCGAGTAACAAAAGTCCAATTATACCAGACTCTCATACAACCTGTCTTACTTTATGGCGCAGAGTCCTGGGTATTATCGCAAGCAGACGAAACATCTGTAGGAGTCTTCGAGAGAAAAATACTCCGAAAAATGTATGGCCCTATAGTGCACAACGACGAGTATCGGCGACGCATGAATCATGAGCTGTATGAGCTATATCCCGACATTGACATACACTGTGTGTAATTTTTTAAGTCATGGCAAAATAACCATATACGGACACCACTACGTGATAAAAGACTAAAAAAAAAAGACCCGTGTCTCCCAATTTTTCCCAAAGTCATGCACTTTTTTTTTTTATGGGCCGCCAAAATTTGGGGCCTCGGTATCATTTTCGTAAAAATGTGATCATTTTCTCAGGCTCATATCTTGCAAACCGTTCAGAATTTCGATTTACTCTCTGAGGCAAAGTTGTAGCTCTTGTCAACAAAAATTGCGAACATATAAAATCAAAAAAACTTCACCTTCCAGATCAAAATCGCAAAAAACTTAAAAAAAATTCGATTTTTTTTTTACCTTTTTTCCCGTGTTCAGGTCCATAGGTAGCAAACCGTTCAAAATTCAAGGAAACAATCAACTACAAAAATTTACCTAAGATCTCAATAAACAAATTTCTAGAACATATAAACTTCCTAGAGATGATTCTTAACACTGTTTAGGTAGCACGCAAAAGTGAAAAATTTGCCGAAAATTTTTTAATTTCATTTTTTTTGCTGCTGCTGTCGGTGCATGATCGCGTGATACCTAAGCGCTACCTAAACGGTGTTAACCCTTGGACAAACACATGGTTCTGGCCAGGCATATTTCATTTTTTGCTACCTATGGACCTGAACAGGAGAAAAAGGTAAAAAAATTAAATTAAAAAATTTTCGGCAAATTTTTCACTTTTGCGTGCTACCTAAACAGTGTTAAAAATCATCTCTAGGAAGTTTATATGTTCTAGAAATTTGTTTATTGAGATCTTAGGTAAATTTTTGTAGTTGATTGTTTCCTTGAATTTTGAACGGTTTGCTACCTATGGACCTGAACACGGGAAAAAAGGTAAAAAAAAATCGAATTTTTTTAAGTTTTTTGCGATTTTGATTTGGATGGTGAAGTTTTTTTGATTTTATATGTTCGCAATTTTTGTTCTTTATGACAAGAGCTACAACTTTGCCTCAGAGAGTAAATTCTGAACGGTTTGCAAGATATGAGCCTGAGAAAATGATCACATTTTTACGAAAATGATACCGAGGCCCCAAATTGTGCCTGGATAAGTAAGTAAGTAAGTATTGTTAAAAACTACATCGATATCGAATTCGATATCAATTCGAAAAGAGTAGTGTTTTCGTATAAATTGTGCAAGGTGAGATAGAGTCGAAATGAAGAGGATTATTCGGTACGAAATTTAATCGATATTCCGTTTTTATTTAAATTCGGAAAAGCATCGATATCGATTCTAAAATCGGCGTATGTTCAAACTTTTTATAGTTTTAAAAAATCTGAATCGGTACGCTTATAGATATTTTAAATTTTTAAACCTTGATCGATAATCCCCTAGAGTAATACAGAAACAAATCAAAACGTAAAGTAATGAAATATGTTTTAGATAAAAAAAAAAACCGTTTCCCATAACATCCCATGAAGGGATTGGGGAGAGCTTCTCACAACCAGTGAGCTGTGCGCTTTCTAATTTTTCACTCACTGATTGGGACCTACAGTTTTTACACCGATTCCGAACGGTATTTTGAGAAGCTTTTTCATGCCTAAATACTCGATAGTGTCGCCGTCACTATGCGAGGTGACCGCCGCCGAAAGAAATTTATTTTTTTTTTTTTTTTAAGGTGGTCAGAGCAGGGATCGAATTCAGGATCTCATGTACAAGAGGCGCGCACACTACCCATTGCACCACCGACGGCCATGTTTTTTAGATAGTACACTTTTACTTTTAAGCGCATTACAGCAATTGTAAGGTGTACCGGACAAGGATAACATATGAGCCAAAAAATTAATCAAACCTTTGCCCAAATTACTGCCAATGAAAACTTTGGTGCTTTTGAAAAAAGCAAATATTTGAAAAAAAGCAATAATCTCATATTAGCTATCTGGTTAAATTGATTTATACTTATACTTATATAGATATCAGAGCAAGCATAAGCCGTCACGTAACATTGGGTAGCTGGCTCTCGAGCATCGTGCCACAAATCAATTCTATGGAAACAAAAAGGAATCTCGAACGAAAAGCTAAGCGAACGAAAGTCAGTCAACAATTTGCTGTTATCACTCATTCGACTTCGAATAACATAATTGTGGCACAAATTTATCCACAGTAGCAGAAGGTTCTGCTGGTTGAATTTGAAGTGCTAATAAATTATTCAATTCTATTATTTCTATCCTAGCCAACAGGATCTCTTCGACCAACAGCCCTATCATTATCCTCGTTCTATTTTCTGAATTTTCTATAATCTGAATGCCTGGCGGAAATGAAAAGAGTCGTAACTTTTCATTTCCGCCAGGCACTCTAAAATGATGAAATGTTAAATGAGTAATGGTTTGTATATTATTTTTATTATCCCGCCTTCTTTTTCAAATTTGAGCTTTTCACTATTTCCTATTGATTTGCTTATGTATTTCGTGAAATTTATATTTTTTGTGATTGGAAAATATTTGATGTTTTTATGTGGCACTTATTTTTGTTTTGTTTCAACAAAATTGATAATTGAAAATTTATAAAAAAAAATTATATGTACATATGTATGTATATCAGAAAATTTCTTTACGTAAAAATGGCCCCGAATATAATAAAAACATATGTACGTAAGTCAGAAGCAGTTCATCGTTCATAATATAAAATTTAGAGTGCTTTTCCATAAAATAGTAAAATTAAAAAAAAAATCACATGAGGTGTCATGGGACACCCGGCTGGAACGAAGTTTCTTTCGCTAGATATTATTTACTAGTTAGTTCCAGCACGTATAAAAAGCGCCTGTTGAAAAGTACGATAATTTAAATGGATCTTTAAGAAAAGGTACTTTTTGTAAAATAAAAAATTTTTTTAAAAACAGTTTATATTTTTAGGTCCTTTTTGTAAGAATATGGATTAAATTTTCCGGAATATGTAGTATATAGGTCCTGTTTTAAAGAGAGGTACTTCTTTTATTAACAGATAATGTAATTTTTGGAAGAAATGTACTTTTGGAAGAAAATAATGTACTTTTGGAAGAAAATTTACTTTTTTGTAAGAAAAACCCATAAGAGTATGACTTTTTGTTACAAAGAAGTACTTTTGTAAGCAGGTAGATAGTAGATATTGTCCTATTAAATGAGACAAAATTATACCATACACACAATGTAAAAAAAAAAAATAAATGGTTTCCCATTACATCCAATGAAGGGACCGGGGAGAACTTCTCACAATCACTGAGCTGTGCGCTTTCCAATTTTCACTTACTGATTGGGACCTACAGTTTTAAACCGATTCCGAACGGTATTTTGTGAAGCTTTTTCATGGCTATATACTCGGTAGTGTCGCCGTCACTATGCGAGGTGACCGACGCCGAAAGAAATTTGAAGGTGGTCAGAGCAGGGTTCGAACCCAGGATCTCATGTACAAGAGCCGCGCACACTAACGATTGCACCACAATGTAATGTTTATATAGTTTATATTCGGTAGATGCTTTAGGCACATGCGCCATAAATAAAGCCGTTGTCTGCGACAACTTTTTAGTTATTGCATGCGCGTACTATCCGCCCGCCAATATAAACTCAATACGAGCAGACTTGCAAAAACTATTTGAGTTTATGAATCTTCAAAATTCAAATAACATCTATGTACTAGAGGGTGACTTGAACTGCAACCACACAGAATAGGCTAATACTGTTAATAACGCAAAAGGCAATAATCTAAAAAAAAGTCAACATCGAATTCCTTACACTTCCAACATGTTCAGCGAAGCCCGCTTTCCTTAGCCGCAATTATGTCATAATGCCTTCCATTGAACCCAGCACACTTCACAATGGCATGACTATCACAAAGCCAACATGAAAGAACACAACCCTCATATACGTCCCTGACTGCAAAATCTAGTAATAATTACCAAATCCTAAAAGTATGCAGAATAATACTGGGTTGCATACAGGGTTATAGCATAATTCGGTTAAAAAAAAGTTGTTTACAAATTTTTCATTTAGACCCCATCCCGCAATTTTGTTCCAAAATTAAAAATAACTAAATGAAGCACATTTTTGTCTAAACTTTAATCTGATTTTGGTTTTAGACCCTGACGCACCGTGCTGTTTAGTCCAACTATCTGTTAAGAAATCATACGTGCGCAGAGCTGATCATATAGTTTGGGCCAATAATAAAATGAATCGCAGAAAATCTGACCGGTCGGTAAGACTTGCACACTTTTTGAAGTATCTCAAAAAGCGGACATTGTTTACGCGATGGGGGTTGTATTTCAGTTTGCATCTTTTATGAGTGCTGCAGGTCTATTCTGTAACTTGCTAACGCTTAATCTCCATCGCTAAAAGCATCTACAATCAATTTAGCGATTTTTAGCTACGAATGCAATTCTGTAACGTGGTATCTAAATTTAGCTATCTCTTAAAAATTGAATTCGCCGTGATTTTTGCATTTGTTGTCATTGCTAAAATTCGCTTATTTTGTGTTCTCTAACGAATAAACAGCTGTCAATTGTCTCTTAAATTTAAAATTTTTAGTAATTAACAATTGCAGCCGCTAAAAAATAAGTTGAACAAAAATACTTTTAGATTTAAATTCAGTCAAATTAATCTTGATATTAGACGTCACGTCGTCTGTTAAAGCCGCTCATATTTATTTTTTATATAAGTCTTAGTCACAACACGAAATTCCCAAACAGTATGTTTACCTTCTTCCAAAAATAACAAAGCTTTTAGTGCGATATCAATAATTGCGGCAAAATACTACGCGATTGTTGGAAAATCTAAATAAATGTTGACAAGAACTTTCAAACTTACTTTCAAAAGTTCACGTTTTACAAGTGATTTGTAAGATTTTGTGATGGAAAATTGTTATTGTTTTTGAAGAAAACAAACTATAAGGTTTGGCAACACTAATATAAAGTGTCAAATGTGTGGGTAATAGTATGTTTGTCTCTTTCTAAAAGCATTTTATCAAAGCAGGGGGAGAAGTCTAGACTACTTTTAGCAAATTAGCTACGGCGAAAATAGTAACTTTTAGCTAAGAGATTAGAGTACCAGAATACGGATTTAGCGACATCGCTAAGAAATTCGCCTTAACATTTTTTTTTAGAATTTTAGCGATCGAGATAGAGAATTAGCTACGAGAATTACAGAATTTACCTGCTGGTCTGGCAATGATAAACACATTTGCGAAAGTTTATCTTTAAATGGAAGATAATGTTCTCAGATTTTGGACAACAAGTATCTTTTGACTCTCTAAGGTAATAAGAATTGGCATTTAGTGAATCTTCATGGTGCCTGCTTAATCAAACAGTAAATGAGCCTTCATGAACCCCAAACAAATTACATGCATTTCGTCAACGGGATCTTGGATTACTGTATATAACGGAAATTCTTTTAAAGCTATTTGGTCTTTGGTAATATGATGTTCTTTTTAAACTCAACTTCTAACTCCTGGGGTCGTTTTTTCTGGATTCTATTCTAACGTAATAATCACCTGATCGTCTATATGCTCGCCTCTTTTAAAGCATTTATTAAAATAATAGTAACCAGTATGGCCATTAATACAAAATACATATGATTTAGCGGTGGCATCAAAATGAAGTCTCTCAATTCCACAATTCTAGAAAACATATCACTTCAAAAATATCCGTGGGCAATATAACTGTTAAACAATAAAAGGTTTTTCAACAGACACGCTACAAAAGTAAATCGATAGGGACAGCAAACGACGCTATATTTTTTCCCGCTCTTTTAACATATCTCTTCAGTAAGGTTTGCCATTTCATCATGGAAAGATATACGAGGCAACATCGAGTCGAAATTATTGAAATTTACTACCGAAATTTGGAATCAGTGGCCTCAACTTTAAGAGCGCTGCGTCCAATTTATGGTCGTCATAACCGTCCTACCAGATCAAAATAGAGCGTCTAGTGCAAAAAATTTAATCCACAGGCACAGTACAAACTGTTCCCGTGCCAGTGAGACCCTGTTCCCGTAGTGTCGAGAATATTGCTGCCGCTGAGGCTTCAGTTCAAGAAAGCCCAAATGTGTCTCTCACACGTCGTTCTCAAGCGTTGGGCATCTCTGTGACGTCGTTGTGGCGAATTTTGCGAAAAGATCTTGGCCTACATCCTTACAAATTCAAATTGACGCAAGAACTGAAGCCGCTTGACCACCATAAGCGTCGTATGTTCGTGAATTGGGCTGAGCAACTACTTGAAAATGATTCGGATTTTCATCGAAAAATCATCTTCAGCGAGGAGGCTCATTTCTGACGGAATGGCTTCGTCAATAAGCAAAATATGCATTATTGGTCAGACAGCAATACACGTAATCCATGAGTCATCATTGCATCCCGAAAAAATTACGGTTTGGTGCGGTTTATGGGCTGGCGGTTTCATTGGGCCGTACTTCCTCCGTGATGATCAAGACCGGCACATTACTGTGAATGCGAATCGCTACCGTTCAATGATAACCGAATATTTTTGGCCCCAATTGGATAATATGGACTTGGAGGATATATGGTTCCAACAGGACGGCGCCACAAGCCACACAGCGAATGCCACAATCAATTTATTGGAAACCAAGTTTGGTGAACGTGTTATCTCACGAAATGGCCCAGTCGATTGGCCGCCTCGGTCGTGCGATTTGGCGCCGTTAGATTATTTCCTGTGGGCCTACGTCAAGTCTATGGTCTATGTCAACAAGCTGGAACTTCGTACGAATATCGAACGTGAAATTACAGCAGTATCGGCCGATTTATGCTTGAAAACCGTCGAATATTGGGTTCAGCGTCTGAACTTCTGCAAGCGTGCCCGTGGTGGCCATGCAAAAGAAATCGAGTTCCATACATAATGGCATCGAACGTACTTCCATAGGAATAAAGAATTTCATTGGTATCTAATACCGGTTTTGTTTTATTTAAAAAAAAACTTTTGTATCGCTCTTATTGAAAAACCCGATATTTATAATAAGTAGCAATTCGTGGTTGCTATATTTATTACGTTTTTAAAACCCACATACATTTGTCTAGCCCGTAATGTATGTACAATCCTTGTTCCATTCCCAGTTGGCTTGTTGCATTCCCAGTTGGCCGCGTCTGCGACAAATCGTTGATTAATCGTAGATGATATTTTCATACAAGGGTCTACAAAATCGTACACGATCAACTGAACAAATAATACAAAACAAAAAGATTTAAACCGGCACTTTTTACATTTAAGCTATAGCGATATAACATCGATATAAGCACATTTTAGCGATTGAATATTAGAATCAAAATATTACAAAATATAGGTTGATGTCGTATCGAAAAAAACTCGGGTTTTCGAAAGAAAATCGAAAAAACCTCGAGAAAAAGTGCTGACTCGAAACTTGGCAGACTGGGTATATCCCATGTTTTTTTTATTAATTGTAGGTTGCAGTAGATATTCAATAAACGAGGCTTCCAGATAATTTCAACTAAAAAGGTAAATTTATTATTTATTGTAGTATAAATTTAAATTTATATATTTATTGTATAGTATTGTATATTTTAAATCAATCACCCATGGTTGATAATAACAATATATATTGTAGAAACGTTATTTATTATTAGAAGTAGTTATAGTTAACCAATTTATATAAACTACACGATATTTAGGGTAATTCTACCCAGGACGTGGTTGAAATTTTGGTATTAATAACCACAGAATTTGTTGGGTGTGCTGAAGCCACTTTAACCAGTATGCTTAACGTCAGTGTTTATTGAAAACCGTAGCAATTATCTAGAGAAACTCTCGGGTTATCGACACATATATCTTGTTCGGTATGAACAAAATTTCCTATACATATGAGCCAGTATAGTATACAAACGATCAGAATAAATGCAAATGTGTACTAAACTATTTTCATCTTTCTCATTCTTGTTCTATAAAAACTAGAAAAGTGTGATTTGTTGTAATCAACAAAAGCAGAATTCGGTCCAAGTTTAACAGCATCCCATTGATAATGTCGATATTTGTTATAGCCATTACCCAGCCACATTTGAACTGCAACTTAAACCACTTCATGCGAAGTACGAAAAGTTTAGCATCAACTAAATTCTTGTGTGAATCTTTAAATACATGTGTAGTATGATTTTTGGTAAAAAATTTTCTATTTCACTATTTGCTGTGCACATGAAGTACCACAATTTTCTTAAATTTTTTTTCCAAATTTTTCTTTTCTTTGACCACATTTTGTTATGGTCAACACAGTATCTGCATCTGCATGCAAAGTGGTTACCACGATAACTTATGAATAAGTGAGTACCAAATATGTATAAATAGACATCCGTCCAAGAGATGATACGCCTGGTACTTTGGTACTATTGTTGGTACTTCTTAATATACATTGGAATCCAGGAATTAAAAACGGAATACTACAGGTCACTTCTTTCATTTAGCCGAAGTTTCCAATGAAGGGAAGTTCGGATAAATGAATACTGTTTTCTTAAAACTAAATTCGTATAAGTAAAATCGGTTTCAATTAACTGAAATGTCTGACATTGTTTTACATTTAAAGGTAGAAATACTTTAATTAAATTCTAAAATTTAATTTTAATTTTGATTTCGACTTTCAGATTACGGTAAATATTTTTTGGGCCAGTGACAGCATAGAGAAATAGTATCAACGATTATTAAAAGTTGTAAGTGGATAATTTTTATTTCAAAATATCAGACGTTGTTTTTAACTGTATTGCCGCCGTTTCGGGGAATTTACTATATACAAATTGGGTTTAAATAAATTAAATAAATTTGTGATTTTGTTGTCATTACGGCCCTTTTTTTATAAAAATATTGTGAAAACATCACATGAGGTGTCAGGGACTCCCGATTGGAACGAACTTCCTTTCGCTATATACTATGTACTAGTTAGTCCCAACACGCCTAAGGCGCCCGTTGTAAAATACGATAATTTAAAAAGATCTTTAAGAAAATATACTTTTTGTAAATTTATAAACTTTTTTAAAGCATTTTTTTATAGAATTTTTTTTAAAAGTATATTTTTAGGTCCTTTTTGTAAGAATATGTATTATATTTTCCCGAAAAGCTTCTCTTTTAAAGAGAGGTACTTAACATCTATAGGCACGGGTATGGCAATCTATCAAAGTGAACACATGCAAACAACACACAGCGTTGTACACCAATAGTCTCTGCCTGAAAATAAGTATGATGGTATTGATGGAGCGGCAGCGAACAAACAAGCAGGTCGTTGTCGCCAAAGAGTATTAAATAGTATAGATAACTCATGGAATGAATTGTATGACTCAAAAGCACTGGCGACATCTGGCGAATGATTCAAAATGTATTACTCTATTTTTGTCGTAACTTGGTCCGTTCACAATTTTGATGTGAATCGTTGATGCCTTTTAAAAAGTTTCTACTTTTTGCATTCTTTTATGTAAAAACATTTTCGAACTGGGGCACTTATATTGAAATATTCTATAAAGAGAATAAGACTCGTTTATGCTCATTTAGTCAATCTCTACACGAAACCGGAAAGGGAGTGCAATAAGTTCTCTATACTATTCAATACTTTTTATCGCCGCTCTATTTATGACAAAACAAAAATAATAACTTCAGTGAGCTAAATTTTACTTTATTTATTTTAACAATATTACATCTAACGTTATAGCAGATGTATGAAAAAGAAAGTGCAATAGTAAAAGAGCCATCAGCACAAAAGCTGTTCTTTCTTTATTTTCCTATGTAACATTTGCTAATGTGTTCATAGAAATCTAACAGGTACCGTGTAACAAAAAGGTGTTAACCCTGCTGTTAGATTAGGACCATTTGGTCCAAATTTTTTCTGTTTTCCCTTGTAACTTTGGAACGGTGATATATACTGACTAAATTTTTCTGCTAATGGGGTCTTTTAATAAAACAATGTTATGTGCGAAAATTAAATTTTCTAACTTTATTCAGGACTGAGAAAAATACAAAATGACGAATCTTAGATTAGAGGACCATTTGGTCAATAGTACATTTTTTCATTACCAAGCGAATGTAAATTCATGTCAAATATTTAGAAGATGTTTTTGATATGTCAAATACTTGCTTTAGAAATTATTGAACCAAAATAGTTACAAAGGATAAGATAAAATTATTATTTTGGATGAAAATTCCAGTATGGACCAAATGGTCCCTCAATCTAAGATTCGTAAGTTTTTTCATTACCAAGCGAATGTAAATTCATGTCAAATATTTAGAAGATGTTTTTGATATGTTAGCGGATGTTTTTGATATGTCAAATACTTGCTTTAGAAATTTTTGAACCAAAATAGTTACAAAGAATAAGATAAAATTATTATTTTGGATGAAAATTGCAGTATGGACCAAATGGTCCCTCAATCTAAGATTCGTAAGTTTTTTCTAATCTAACAGCAGGGTTAACACATCGCCCGTGAGTTCGAACACTAATTGGACTCATTTTACAAAGAAGTACTTTTTTAGGAACTGGTACTTTTGTAGGAAAAGGTTTTTAAGAAAATATACTTATTTTCAGAAAGGCTACTTGTCTCAAGAAATGAATGTGAAATGAATTTTTGTTAGAAACGGCATTTTTTAAGAGAAGGTGTTCTTTTTGAAGAAAAGGTTTTTTGTTTAAGAAGTTGGATTTTTTTAAAATTGGTTCTTTTTTCAAGTATAGGTACATTTTTAAGAGTAGGTACTTATCCCCAGATAGGTTATTTTGTCTCACAAAAAGGCAATATTTAAAGAAAGAGTAGGTTTTTAAGAAAAGGCAATTTGTTGTAAGAAAATTTACTTTTTTAAGAAACGGTACTCATTTAAAAAAAATTAATTTTTTAAGAAAATGTACTTTTTGTAGGAAAATTTACTTTTTTTAAGCAAAGGCACTTGTTTAAGATAAGGGATTTTTGTTTAAGAAAATGTACTTTGTCTAAGAATATCAATATGTATTTCTTTTACTATTTTTAAGAAAAGGCACATATTTAAGAAAATGTTCTTTTTAAACTTCATTCACTTTGGGTTTTCTAAATGTACTTTTTATTGGGTTCAATATATACTAAATATTGGTTTCACGCTCCACATAGCTAACTTCCGATTAAACAAGAAATTTCCCAAAATATGTGAGACATATAGTTAATTTCTGTCTCTATGTTCCAAGCCGTTAGCCTAGACACAAACCAAAGCAAAAGTCGACAATATAGTTGTTTATAGTGGGTTGTGCATAATAGTGTTAAAACAAAATTTTTTTAGTTTATTTTCATTTAGCTCGTTCCAAAATTATAATTAACAATGCAGTAATAATGCAAGTAATACAAAACCATTTCGTATTCAATTAACACAATATTTTGACGGGGAGTCTTTTTAAATATATTTACCTGCTTCCAGAACCCGAATTCATCTAAGACGACATATCACTCGTAAATACTTCATGAATACCATTTTCTTTTATTTTATTTGTGAATACTTGACCGCGGTTTTAAATAACATTCTTATAATTTTCGTTGGTTGTGAATAACAGACGGAATTTTTTCTTACTGCATATAACGTTAACTTTTAATAAAAATTAACTATTTAACCGACTTTTGTTATAAAACTCTCAAAAAATAATACCAATTTCCATATATTTGAAAAAGTTATTTGAAATTATCGAATGGCCCACTTTTCATTAACCGAACTTACCGAAAAGTCCACATTTTGTATCAACTATAGAACGCTAGATCTCATTGTCTTCTATGCAAGTAAGCCATGAAATTGTCGCAATATGTATTCCGATAAATTCAGTTGGTACACGCAGCAAAATCTATCGTTTTTTATTTTTTGGATGCAAATATAGCGTTTATTTTGAGGTTGTCGTAAATGTAATATTCTTGTGTCCAAACACATTGTGTTTGCTATTTAATATTGCACGTGTTAGCCACAGTGATAAATATGTTATTATAAATGTGTATGCGCCCTAAATGTACCTATGTTTGTGATACAAATATAGTTGTGTTTGTTGCACTGTTTATGCTCTCGAGAGAGCAAGAGAATAAAAGAGGGACAACGAGAGAGTGTATCTTGTAATTGTGTACCTGTATTTTTGCATTACTATTTCAGTCAGTGATTCATAAATATTCTTGATTGTGTGTGATTACGCAGATGAAGTCAATGTTTCTTATTTTGGCCGATGTATCCCATTTTAGTTTCATGTATTCAGTCGCCAGTGGTTCATCGGTCAGAGGATATCTAAAGTGCTTGATCAGTGCAAAAAGAATAAACAAAGGCTCTGTCGGTTAAATGGTTTGTGATGTTGCTTTGTTTTTGTATATGTTTGTCGCATATATGCATGTGTGCTACCAAAGTGAGAAACGATTTTGAGGGAAGAAACTGGAAAAGGCAACAAGGTGGAGCCCTTTGTCTGTCCGAGCCTTTACTGAGCAAATCGGAACGGCAGAACATTTGTGAAAATTAAAAAAAAAAACAAAAGTAATTAATCCACGCTTGGCTTGCACGAACTAGATTTGTATATAAGTATATTGTTTGTTTACCAACGCATAGTGAGAACCAGTGCATAGTTAAAACCTTCTGAAAACAAAAACATGAAAGACAACAAAGAAAGGAGAAGCAAAAGGGCAGCAAATTCCCATTATGTGAAAAAGAAACAAATTATAAAAAGGGCCGTTTTAAATATTTTAATTTTTTGTATTACTTATTTATAAATGTGGATTTACATTGATAAAATTTATTATAATAAATAATACAAATGTATATATTGAAATCAACGAATAATTCGATTCTAAATATTTGTATGTTTGGGAGGACATGCTCATATGTTTGCATGTTAGTGTATGGAGGTTTGGAGGAAACACTCGATTGCTTCCACGTAAGTATACGGATGTTTGGGATGAAGAAAGCATATGTTTTCACGCAAAATCATACATGTTTGCCAGTAAACATGCTACTGTTTTCATTTAAATACAAGTGAGTTTGGGTGTTGCAAACATATGAATATTTGGATTGTGTTCCAAACATATATATGGTTCCTGCAGAATATTTTTGGGAGAATGTGCTACAGACACCGTCCGCCGTAACCGGTCTGGCTATGTGTGCAGTTACTGCATCTTGATAGAACCAAATGCTGTTGAATCGGATATGTCAGTTCTCCTTCAATATCTTTAAATAACTTTCCGCATTGACAGTTACTGCTGCACCATTTTCTTCAAGGGATTATGGACCCACAATGCATCTTGATGAAACTGCGATTCCGTCTCATGGAGTGTTTCTGGATTAGACTCAATCAATATACGGTAATTTTCCTTGTTTGCGTTATCAAGTTTTTGTCTTCTTCGGTCATTTCAACAATTTTTTGGCAAAATTCCAGGTGAATAGACAAATTCAGAGACTTTAACTTGCTTGTGATGTGGATTATGTACGGAAACAAATTTAAGTCGTTATAAATTATCTGTTGTAACGACCGTCTGCTAACTCCAAGTTACGCCGATGCTACAGACGCGAATTTGTCTTGAACCCGAACATAGGGATCTCGATAGTACAGTTTTTGTGCGATACGTCCAGATTCGGCAAACATGGGTGAGTACCGACAAAACTTCCGCCTAAATTCCCTTTGGACGGAAATGAAGGTCTGCAAAGCATGGTACCGGTACACTATCCAAATCGTCTTTTCGGCATCCCAAGCATTCATTTTAATAAATCTAAATAGTAACCAGCAAAAAAGAAAAAGGATTACATGAGGTCTCAGGGGACACCCACTTGTAACGAAGTTCCAATACGAGAATTTAAATGGATCTTTAAGAAAAAATAGTTTTGTAAAATGATAAACCTTTTTTTTTAAAAAAAAGTATATTTTTAGGTCCTTTTTGTAAGAATATGTATTATATTTTCCCGAAAAGGTCATTTTTTAAAGAGAGGTACTTCTTTTATTAAAAACTAATGTTTTTTTAAGAAAACGTATTATTTTTAAGTACAAGTACTTTCAATAAATAATCTATATTTCCCAAGCTTGAGGTCAGATTTGCTTGCCTTGTATTTATTTGTCTCTATATTTCGTTACTCCATTATGTAATATCATCAGGAGATATAAACAATTAATAAATATCAAATATCTCGCAAAATTGCGAGTACAATAAGTACAAGAAAAGTAAGTCTGTCCTCAAACTCGGAAAATATACAACGCAAATATTGAAGAAGTACTTTCTGTTAGAAAAAGCCATATGAGTATGATTTTTTTTTTACAAAGAAGTACTTTTTTAAGAATAGGTGCTTTTTAAAGAAGTGGTACTCTTTCTATAAAAAGGTAGTATTTTTAAGAAAACGTACTTATTTATATTTCAAATGGTATTTTTTTAAGAGAATGTATTTTTTTGAAGAAAAGGCTTTTTAAGATATGGAATTGTTTTTTGAATTGGTCGGCCTTTAAAAAATGGGTACATTTTAGAGAGTAGGTACTTCTCTCAAGAAAAGTTATTTTGTTTCACAAAAAGGTACCCTTTAAAGAAAAGGTAGTTTTTTAAGAAAAGGCAATTTGTTGTAAGAAAATATAATTTTTTAAGAAAATGTACTTATTTAAAAAAAAGTAAATTTTTTAAGAAAATGTACTTTTTTGTAAGAAAATTCACTTTTTTTAAGCAGAGGCACTTCTTTAAGATAATGTATTTTTATGTATTTTTTAAAGAGCATGTACTTTGTTTAATAATATGAATAGAAATTTTTTTTTAGAAAATTTACTTTTTTAAAGAAAAGGTACTTATTTCTTTTTCTTTTTTTAAACTTCTTTCACTTTGGCTTTTCTAAATTTACTTTTTATTAGGTTCAAAACTACAATATATACAAAATATTGGTTACTGGCTCCACCCAGAAAACTTCCCATTAAACAAGAAATTTCTCACCATATAGTAGTCTAGACACAAAGCAAAGCAAAAGTATCCAATATAGTTGACAATTCTGGGCTGTAGCATAATAGTGTTAAAAAAAGTTGTTTATTTTTTTTCGTGCGGAATTGTCCTTGCCTGACGGCCTTTCTTTCATGAGGGTGGGTCAAACCTTACTCAGGTGCACATCTAAGTAGAAACACATAGACGAACATATTATAGAAGTAAATTGCAAAATAAGTTGCATTAAAAAACAATATTTATTTTCCAACGGCATGGAAAACGTCACCAAAAATTAACCGAAAAGCAGAATGTGTTGCGGGATAAATACGCAAGATCCCAGTTATCTCATGTGGTATAAAGTCAATATTTTTGCGGACCAGTTCCTTTCTAAACATGGCTATTCTATGCCAAATTTTTGTAGAGTAAGTCTCAAATGTTTTAACTGATTTCAACAATTCCGTTTTTCCAACCCCTGATAACAATGTCACGTTTCTGCCAGCACTTGTCTTGTGGAATGTATAAAATCAAAAAACTGTACCTCAATAACTTTTCTAATATTTCAATATCACATTTAGCAACAATACCGAGCGCTTGTCTGATATGCTAATATCCTCAGATATCATGGCGAAAGCGAAAGTTATCCCAATACCCAAACCTGGAAAACCATTAGAGTTATTGACCAGCTTCTGACATATAAGCCTACTTAGCGACTTAAATAAAATTAAAAAAATCAAGAAAACGAGTTTGGGGTTAATGTGATAGTGCCGCAGTAATCCCAATCAAACAATTCGGTTTAAACGCTTTCATGGCACAATTGACAAAATCAAACGTGTAACACATCATGTCAATGCCCACCGCGAATCAAAATGTTTAACTGCTATGATTTTATTAGGCGTTGAAAAGGTCGTTGATACTGGGCATATGACAGATTGATTTTTAAGTTTATAAACTTAAATTTTCAAATGTATTTGGGGAAACCCATTTTTTATTCATATACCTGCGTCCAATTACATATTTAATTTATAAGCAGATACAAAATCCAATGCACTTTCGATCTCTTTTTAATTTTCATTCTTCAATAAAGGTTTTTCCCAACTTATTCGTTTTGAATACTTATCATTACTATCTTGTTAGTAACTGTTTAAGCCGATATTAATGATTTAGATTCAAGGCTTTACTCACCCATCTATTAAAGTTTATACTAATGTAAATTGTAATTCAAATACTATTTTAGGAAAAAACATTTCTTCCAATAAACTGTCCCCTTAAAATATTTGGGAGGCTCCGAAAGAAATCTGAGCAGGTAGTGCGTAGGTCCCATTCCTTTTGAAACCCACGGAAATAAAAATTAACAATGGTTAGCAGTCGCGATTAAACAGTTGTCATTTTTGAAATGTTCCGTTCTAAAATCTCTTTTCATGATAGTATTTATCATCCCTGATGCATTTGAGGTAACTTATACAAGGTGGCGCAAAAGTAAACTTCCGAAGTTTTTTGGCTGTGATTTAAAAAAAAATAAAAAATTAATGTGAGTCCGATCACAGGGGAGATGTGTAAACATCTAGTAATGAAGTTAAAAGTACTTATGCTTTTAGTATATTTTTTTAATTAATCAATTAAAAGTATCAAAACTTTCAATATTGTAAATACATAGGAATTTGCTGGTTTTTGTTTGTTTTATTTAACTTATTTGGTTAGTAAATGGGCACACTGCAGTATATAAGTACTGCATTAAAAATTACAGTAAGCAGTAAATTTACTGATTACTGAAAACATTCAGTAAATTTTTACTGATAATGAAATTTAATTTGCATTACCAGTAAAATCGTAGGGCCGTATTCATAATAATCAGTAATCGGGCATTACTGATTACTGAAAATTCAATGCACCTCATCATAATCATGTAGGCACTTTATAAAAATTGCTGAAAAAAATTTTAGTAATCAGTAAAAATTCACTAGTTAAAGAATTATTTTTACTGAAATTTTAGTAGTACTGCATAGTGCCCATCTATGGTAAATGCCTTAAGTACAAATAGTTAATATTGGCTTATGGTAACTAAAATAAGATATATACATTTCTGACTCGATTGTATTTAAAAATTTATGGAAAACTGCATCTATAGTAGTGGAATTGTTAGCTGTGGGGGTTTGTGGAGAATTGATCATATGCCAGTGGAAAACGTCAAATAAAAATTTTGATAAAGCTTGCGACTGTGGGTTTGCAAAATTTGTATTAAAATCTCCACCCATAATAATTGGC
Organism: Phaonia tiefii; assembly: GCA_963931995.1. NCBI lineage: Eukaryota > Metazoa > Arthropoda > Insecta > Diptera > Muscidae > Phaonia > Phaonia tiefii. The sequence goes on from OZ008370.1 coordinate 57,919,629, forward strand.
ATGAGATGGAGATTGTTACCCAATTGCCGTGCACCAGCTTCAGTGTAAGGCAACAGTACGTAATGAAGATATGTTATAATCTTAATTTATATTGGAATCTAATAGAAATTTTATTAGGCTTTGATAAACTTTGTGTTGTTTTATGTTCTGAGTTATAATTTTTTTGGTGTTTTGTAAAATATTTTATTATTTTGTATTTGTTGCGGTTGACAAGTTATTAGTCAGCTGTTTACTGAAATGTAATGCATGTAGTTATTTTACAGCAATGCTTTTCGAAAATTAGTAGCTACTATTGCACACTAGATGGTGCTTATATGCAACTGTTTAGTATGAATGACAATCTCAAAGACGAAGAGGACTTTTAGTTTGACAAGTTTAGTTTTTAGTTTTCCTTATTTTGCTTTGTTTTAGTAAATTTCTTATTAAAAGTGCAAAAAATCTTTTTAAAAGTTATTAAAATTAAATGTTTTTGTATTCATTTTATTTATTTGTTTTCATTTGCCTACGATAACATAATGTACGACAATTAGTGAAAATTAGTCGCTACTAAGGGCTAGCACAAGTGCATGTTTCCGTTCATTTAATTCATCGTGCAATATGTTATGCTGTGTGTGTGTTAGGCCGACGATAGCAGCGGTTCGAGCCATGCCATGTCTACACGTAAACCCACTCATAGTAGTCATTGCGACGCAACCGTCGAGTCATACGATGCTATTACTACCCAATGATTGGGTTGAACTGTATTGTGATAGGTGTTGTACTACCAGCAATCTATGTATGTTGATTTACTTTAGCAACATAAAAAAGGAATTCATTTCAAAAATAAAAAAAGTAACAGTCAATTTTAGAAGTAAGGAAAAGGTAATTTTTTAAGAAAATTTACTTTTTTTTTAAAAAGCTGATTATTTAGGAATAGGAATGTTTTTTAAGAAAAGATAATTTTTAAGAAAAAGTACTTTTGTTAAGTAAAAATACTTTTTTAAAGAAAATTTACATATTTTAAGAAAACAAGTGAAAAATAATTAATTGCGATAATTTAAACATCAATATTCTCCATTTTCCCTTTTTTTAATTACAATCGTGCGCACACAAATCAAACGTTAGAATAACATAAATTCAGTGTGGACGACAAAACGTCATCCATACAGTCTTGGATGAGTGGTCGTATGTACCATGCAACACTCAAGTAAAACGATTCATGTTCGAACACGTTGGATTGATTTACTTGAGTCGAACATAACATTGCCGTCGAAGTCCTATGTATACCAACTAGTAACCACATGCATGACATGACAATTTATTAGTGTCACACAAATTACAACTCAATCAATTCATCTCGCGCTAGCCTCTAGTCGCTACTATAGCACACTAGATGGTGATGAGTATATTGTATGCAGCGTATGAGTACACTAATGCACTCATACATAGCTCACACTGATTTGATAACGCTTTACGATTGGTTAACGATTACATCGCACACCTTACTCTAAATTTGTGATTGTATTGTGAAAAAGATTTTTACCCTCAGCGTATAGATGTTGACACATCAAAAAATGAAAAACTTTGATTCCTCTTGTGGATTATTTTTATTTGGTCTTTTAATTTTTTTTACATAAAGTCGAGAATATGATGTCATGTAAATGGCCGCCGCCACAGTTGATTGTCATTTGAGCCCTTTTTATGGCATTTTCCATCACTTTGGCCAAAACTTCCGGCGATACGTACACATTCTTCACGGATATTTCTTTAAGAGCTGCAAGAGTCTGAGGCTTGTTGACATAAACCCGCGACTTCAAAAAGCCCCACAAAAAGAAGTCTGGAGCGGTCAAATCAGGCGATCTTGCTGGCCAGTGCAAATCGCCAAAACGGGAGATTAGGCGCCCGGGAAATGCATCCTTCAGCATATCGGTTGTGGCACGTGCAGAGTGTGCCGTTGCATTGCTCTGTAGCGCTCACCATTTACAGTAACCGTTTGGCCCGCGACGTCGTCGAAGAAAAAAGTTCTATGACTCCTCCAGCGAAAACAGCACACCATACAGTTACTTTGAGCGGGTGTAATGGCTCTTCGTGGGTTACACGCGGATTTTCAGTGCCCCAGAAGCGTAAATTTTGCTTATTTACGTACCTGCTAAGATGGAAATGGGCCTCATCACTCATGATTATTTTTGATGAAAAATCATCTTCCTCTGGTCGATTATTGGTCAAATAAATAGTCAGCAATATTCCGCGTTCTGGAGCAGTGTAGCGTAACATTTTTTATTAGCGTGTATTTCGCAAGTGTTTACTACACAAATGTCAAAACAGAACTAACATTAGGGGCCAATCGCAAAATTTATAGCATTTTCTGAAAGGAGGATTACTTTTGCGTCACCTTGTATTTGCACATCCATATGAATTTGTGTGTCCAATTCTATTCGAGACGACCTCAGTCTGGTGTGCTATGTACCCCAAGACCACCACCACTTTGTATCTTTTACAACATGTACCAGCTTACTAACGCTTCTGTCTCTCTCTCTCTCTCAATTTTTTCTTAATCTAAGGAAGAACAAGCACATTCGTTTTACCGGTGTTGGGATTGTTGAACGGTCTTTGGTCTGCAGAAAATTGTGGCTGCCAGCAAATTATCTTTTCCTGACCATTTATATGTGTCTGTAGTACAGGAAGAATAACAGCAACAACAGAAAATACGATAAATTGTATTTTTATGAGGGAACAGTCGTAACCGAATCTGAAGCGAGAGGATTATGTGCTCATCCATCTGAACTAAATTAGCTCAAAACGTATTGATGTCCGACAAACGCTTTGCTGTTGTTCAAACAATTTATTTAAGATCCCCCAAAAATACTAAGGTAATCGCATTAGTTTATGTTTACTGGTGTCCTATGAATAGCATTCGATTACTAGGCCATTCGTTACACTTTAGTAGGATGAACAAAATTTATGAACATTCTGTATGGGGAACAGTATGGGGAACAGCTGTGTATATGTACATTGATACAAACAAATGTATTCGTAATTGGAATGATTGTATCACATAAGTATCCATATGTTTCCAGGATTGATACTGAATACAAAATTGTGTACTAGGTAATTTGCTTTATCCAAAAACTTTATGCAACAAAAGGGCGATTCGTTTCTATTTTCAAAAATAAAATATTAATTTGTATCGGGTCGTCTATACTATCGTACAAAACCCCGCTCTTTAGTTTGAATTTTTAACGATGACATATTTGAAATGTTGACCTTGACGGCAGCTAACATGCTCCATTCCCAGGTTTCGTTATTCGATGACGCGTTCGCACACTTCGAGAGATATTTTGAAATGTTTGATTGCGATTTCTTATTCGTAGCCGGCTAAACTTTGGGCTTTACGTAGCGTAACCGGCAAAGTCTAGTAGTGTTATATCACATGATATAGGCAACCAATTCCAGTGTTCGAGACGTGAAATTAATTGTTCAACGAATTGTTATCGCCCATGGTTTCACGAGCTATGTGGGAAATATCGCCGTGTTGTTGAAAGAAAATGTCGTCGAGTTCATGGGTTTCAATCTCAAGTAGCAAATTGTCTGTTATCTTGACGTGATAAATGGCGTATTCCCAAGTTCCGTTCCGGCTGGCCTCATTTCTTAAGGTCTTTGTGCATAACAAAATATCAGAGGAAAAGTCGGAAATTAAATAATGCCCTCTTCCAGCAGGTATACACACAGGCCGTCGTTACTTTTAGCCAATTGCAAAATTCGATTGACATTTTTATCCTTTTCTGAGAGGAGTCCTGGGAAAATGCCTCCTCTATGTGCTCTTATATATGTACATGCAAGCTTCCCATCATTAGGAAGGCATCTTTGGACGAATAGTACTTGAAGGCAAAATGGTTGTTAATGAAATCCTGTCTTTCAAAATGTTTTTAATTCGTCATTGTGTAAGTACACCGAAAGAAACATTCACTAGTGTATTTACATTGCTGCGAGGATAAAATGATTTCTACAAGCAGAACATCCGCCCGATTGGATGAATGGGTGAACGTTGACAAAAGCTATAATTCCGAGGTAGTAAACGAATTTGTTTACCTCGGTTCTGCCGTGAACAGAAATAATAAAGTCAGCCTGGAAATCATACAGAGAATTGTGCTTGCCAACATGGGACAATTCGGGCTACGCAAGCACTTCAGAGATAAGATTCTCGAGAAACGTAGATCCACTGTCTTGCTTTATGACGAAAAATCCTGGGTCGTACCGCATGCTGATGAAACATCACTTGGAGTCTTCGAGGGAACAATTATCCGAAACATATCCAGTCTATGAGACATGAGCATATACACGCTGAAAAATCTTTCATTTTTTGTTGTTTGGGTGCAAATATGATGTGTGTTTGGAGCTTGTAGCACATAGAATATACTTGTGTCCAAACATATTGTGTTTGCTAGTCAATATTACATGTTTGAGACATAATGATTAATATGTTAGAATATATGTTTTTTTGCGACCCACATATATTTATGTTTGTGATACAAATACAACTGTGTTTGTTGCACTGTCTATGCTCTCTCAAGATAAAGATAATAAAAGAAGGACAGCGATATAGCCTTTCTTGTAAGTGTGTACCTGTATTTTTGCATTATTCTCTCAATCAGTGATTCATAAATATTTCTGAATGTGCGTGCAGAATGTGCGCTCAGTCGTCAATGGTTCATCGGATAGAGGATATCAAAAGCGCTTGATCAGCGAAAGGAGAATAACCAAACCCTCGGATGGTTAAATGGTTTGTGATGTTGCATTGGTTTTTGTGTATGTGTTTCGTGTTGTGTATTTGTGCTACCAAAGTGAGAAACGATTTTGAGGAAAGAAACTGAAAAGGGCATGATTAAACGTGATGCTGTTTACATTGAAACACAAGTCAGTTGGGGATTTTCAAACGTATCAATGTTTGACATGATTCCTGCAGAATATGTTTGGAAGAATATGTTAGAGAGGCCGTTATTTTCAGCGTGTACATATCACAGGCTAGGGCGTGCCAGTAGAATGGATCAGAATGTGTGAAAGGTATTCAAAGATGTTTTCGAAGGACACCGATAAATAGAACGACCAAGAATTCCCTGTAAAGACTATTGCCAGCGAGACCTTGGTGTTACCAACTGGAGGAGAAAAGATGCAGATCGAGTTGGTTGGAGGAACATTTTGTCCTTATACTGTAAAGCCCTTGACCCCTCTGGGTGGTTTGTGTCCACCAAAGTAAGTATGTTTATATTGCAGCAACTTAATGATTTGTCCGTCCGACATACACGATTTTTTTGATAATTCTCCATATTGTTGCTGCAATAACGCAATTATCGTTGCTGCAGCAGTGACATTTATTGTGTATTATGGAGAACACAGGAATAAATAATAATAAAAAAAACATAAGTATATGAGAAGAAAGCTATTGATATTAAGTTTATCTCATACTTCAATTGCAATGTGCATGCATTGGATTTCAATGAAACTCTACATAGACAAAAGGTTGTGAATATTGATGATTTCGGAAGCATATTGTTTTGGATGTTTTCGCACTAGTAGGTGTTGTTGAAACAATTCTCGTTAATTTGAGAATTGTTTATCCATATAATGTGTGATGATATACCTTAATACTTGCGGAGAACGGAGCTGATGAGATGTCTTAGAAGGCATCGAAATTGCTATATCCCAACCATTCACAGAAATAATCAATTTCACTTCATCTCTGTAAACTTTTTCTATTAAAAATTATTTTTAATGAAAACAAAAATTATCTAGAACCGGATAATGATTGAAAACTAAAACTTTTAAAGATCAATAATATAAAACGAATATCGCAAGTAATACGTAAATTGCTTTATTATTTATTTGTGAGGTTTGTCTACATTTAAAGTTGACGAAGCAAATACTTTGTTGTCACACATCAGTTATCAACTTATTTCCATGAAGATGAAGAGAGTTGGAAAGATGAGTGAAGGGACGATGAAATTAGAAGGTGATTGCAGGAGTGTTTGTATGTATTTGTATTTTAAAGTTCTGTCAAAGTGGTTTGTTTTTATATTTATTTCTTTCTTTTATTGTTTATAATCAGCTATGGTCACCACTACATTGAAAGCTCTGCATGTGCACTGACAAAAAAAGAACCAGTAAATTAAGAAAACTTTGACAGACCTATGTACAACGATATGCATACAGTGAAATCAGCTGTTTTTACAATACAGCCTCGTATTTTCATCATGAGCGAACGTAAGAAGAAGTGGTGCGCCAGTCAAATTGGAGGTATAGATATAGTCAAATAGCCAAAAGATTTTTTTGGAAATCGTCACAATATCGTCAACCTAAAGAACTTCAATTCCTATACAAAATTTAGACAATTTTGTGGAAAAAAGCTGTAAAGCACAGCAATTGAATCCAAATATTATAGTTATATATTTAACCCCCAATTAACACCAGCTAATCTTATCACACAGTTAAAGCTAACTAAAATTTTTAGCTGTCAGTTTGTATGGAACTTAAATATTCGAACTGTTAGTTCGCTCTGTATGGAAATATACATGTATGTGACAGAAAATTTAAATTTTTGAATTTTAATTTTTTTTATATCTAACAATAATTACTTATTATTTTTGTAAGTAAAGTTCGGCATTAGAAGTTTTCATTTAAATTTTACTGTACGATCTCTACAATGATACGAGTACGTCAAGCAAACAAAGACCAGGGTTGGCAAATATGTACGTATATCTAGCAGTGGTACTCATTAACCCGTTAATAATTGACTACCGATTTTGATGAAATAAATATGTATAACCATCGTTACTTCGGTACCAGTAATTTAGAACTATGTATAGATCAGCTGATATACACAGAATTCGTCATTTCTGGAGCTGAAATCGTCTAAACGCCATTTTAAAGTTTCCGCCTAAAATTCATCAAAATAAAGCGTGAGTCAGCTTGAGAAAAAGGTTGTCATGAAAGAACGGCCACGATTAACGATCAGATCTTATGCAACAACCGGCCGTGACTGATGTGTAACTCTACCAGAATAATAATTCTTTGCATTTGAACTAAAAAATTGTTCAGTAATATCTTGATCATTGGAAATAAGTACTACTGCTTTCCACATTCAGGAGTGGACCACTGCGAAAAATAGATGGTTCACAAGGCAAAGTTTGACGTATGTACATGAAGCGAAGGATCAAATGCTGAGTTCGGTTGGGGAAGGAAAAGACTATTTGTCATTAGAACGTGTAAAAGAACGCAATTCGAAATGCCTCAATCTCCAAAAAAATCACCGATAAATTGCAAGTAAATGTGATAAAACATTGATTTAGCGGCAGCGGAAGATTTTTGTGAATGCCGTCGGTGGTGCAATGGTTAGTGGGCGCGGCTCTTGTACATAAGATCCTGGGTTCGAACCCTGCTCTGACCCCCTTCAAATTTCTTTCGGCGGCGGTCACCTCGCATAGTGACGGCGACACTATCGAGTATATAGCCATGAAAAAGCTTCTCTAAATACCGTTCGGAATCGGTGTAAAACCGTAGGTCCCAATCAGTGAGTGAAACCCGGAAAGCGCACAGCTCAGTGATTGTGAGCAGTTCTCCCCGGTCCCTTCATGGGATGTAATGGGAAACCATTTATTTATTTTATTATAACGATAGTTTATGTAACAATGTTAATTTGGGATTTTAAACTTTGTGATTTTGCAGTTCAAAACTATGAGAGATGTGAACTTTATGAGCAAGTTCAGTTCTGTTGGAAAACGTGCATGGAAGAGTTTTGTTGCACTATGCGATAATTTCCTTGGTAATCGTCGTCGGTGGTGCAATGGTAGTGTGCGCGGCTCTTGTGCATGAGGACGTGGGTTCGATCCCTACTCTGACCACCTGTAAATTTCTTTCGACGGCGGTCACCTCGCTTAGTGATGGCGACACTATCGAGTATTTAGCCATGAAAAAGCTTTTCAAAATACCGTTCGGAACCGGTGTAAAACTGTAGGTCCCAATCAGTGAGTGTAAAACTAGAAAGCGCACAGCTCACTGGTTGTGAGAAGCTCTCCCTAATCCCCTCGTGGGATGTAACGGGAAACCATTTATTTTTTTTAATCACAGAAGTGACGACTATGTCATGATTGTTAATGAATTTTTAAGTGCGTATGGTGAAATGGACTGCAATATGTCCAGAAAAATTCATTTTCTTCGCTCACACTTGGGATTCTTCCCAGACAACCTGGGCCAGGCTAACATTTTCACCAAGAAATGGCTACAACTGAAAAACGCTTTGAAGGAAAAAAATAAAATTGATTTTAGAATATTGCTAGTCACTTCAAAGAGAAACTCAAGATGCTGAATTAAAAAAAAAAACGGCTATGCAAAAATTTTTGAGTAGAATGCCCAATACTTGTATTTATGCAATATTTTTGTTTTAATGAAAACTTCAATAACTCAGTCAATTAATACCGGATTTTTAAAAACAAAGTTGTGATTTACCTTTTGAATAAATTCAAGAGTATTATGGTTTCGTCATAAAATAATGTGTGAAATCATCACCGAAGTTAAAAAATGGCGAAAAAAATATCTGCTTGCTGGACAAATACACACAGACTTTTCATAGTTTCTTCCTTTTAAATCCGGTGAGAAAATGAAAATCGGTTGATAATCAATAAACTTACAGGCTTATAAGTGCGCAAAGGTACGCAAACCCAGTTTTTTAACCGGTTTTCAGAATTTTGGGGGTGTTTGGAAAATTTCACAAACTGATTCCTGTTTTACTCGACAGCACCTACAAGAAAAATACTATCACTTCCCAGGTATTTTGGACTGTCGCACCGCACCGTGAAATTATTGTTAACGTCTATAAAAAAACCATGAAACATCCTCGAAGCATATTTCAAATAATTAACTGTTTTCCAGTTTAAAGAGATTGGGGTAACTCTCGTCGAGGGAATTCTAGCCTACAAACTTATTGATCACTTGGAAAAATACACTAATCAACAAAAATGTAATTAAGATCCACCTTTTGGATGTAGAAGTAAAACGTTTTACCAAAATTTTTTTAAATTTTAGCTTATACAATTGATATTATATAATTGAAGCAAATGGATATGACCATATTCTATAAAGTTTAGTCCTTAAAACCCCTGACACACTGCAGTCAAAATCTAGCCTTTGGAGATTTCGTTTAATAAAACATATGTTTTTCAATAAAAACGTTTATTGAGTTCATTGCACAAAGTTCGAATGCGAAACAATGAGTCATAACCGGGTTCCCCTTTTTTTACTCTATGACTTTCATCTCAGAAGGATAAATATTTTTTTATGAGATCAGACCGTTTGCGATTCATTGTATTTTGTATTGGTTTGAACGCATTTCTGCCCCAGTAACTGTCCAAATTTGGATACCGGTAAATCGACATGTATATCAAAATTCCTATATACTTATAAAGCTCATCCATACTTATTTTGAAATGGGTATTAATGTTTTCGGTGATAGCTGATCTATTTGTTTCGATGACAATTATCTCTATTATTTCTTTTGTAAAAAAATAACAAAACATATCCATAGGTGTTTTCAATTCATGGAGATCTAAATTCAGCGATGAGTCTCCTCTGAAAGCTACTTCGTTAACATGAAGCTTCCTTGGCTTTTGTCGCCAAGTAATTTGCAAAAATTCTTTTGCATTCTTATTAATTGATTCAATGCCTTTAAAAAGATAAATTATAAATTTTTGAACTAAGTTTAAAATTGTGTTTCTTACTTTCTCCGGTGAACCGACCATTAGAAGCTACATTTACTGGACCAATACTCTCCATCAATGGCAAGGGAGAGCGGGCTCTTTTTGTCGGTTTTATAGCACCTTTTGACGTTGAAGTCGAAGCTACATCCAGTGCGCTTATATTTAACGACATATTTAGAGTCTGGGAAAAAAACATTGTACTGTTTTGCATTTGATTAATGCACCCTGAAATGCATTCTTCATCTTCCTGGTTAATTTCATCTGCGCCATAATTCGATTCTGCCTCTTCATCTTCACTAGTCAACTCTTCTTCGTCCAAAGCCCCCTCTGTATCCAAAACCTCCTCCGTATCCAAAGCCTCCAAAAATTCGACCAACTCATCATCATTCAATGCAGACAATTTGAATCGTCGATTGTTTCTATTTGCCATTTCTATCAATTTCTGCGACAAACAATGGACACACAGCGAAAAATAATAAACACAGTAAAATGAAAATAAAGGAAAAAAATTTAGCCGGAACCCGCAAGAGTGCCCTGAGGCACTCTTCAGGTTTTGAGTTCTAAGCTCACGATTTTCTTTTTTATCACATTCACTAATATAAAAAAGCAAAGTAAAATACTGCACCTTTTCAAAAAAAATTATTGCAAAGTGGTCTGACTCCTAGAAGTTTGGAAAATTTCGGTTGAAAAAAAATGTTTAGACAGAAAAAATTTCACGTGCTATACTTCAGAACAATCTCACAAATAAGCTGACAGAAATGAAACCAGATGTCAGAATGCACCTGCACCTTCGAGAGATATGTTGCCAGATCTTTTACTAAGGGAACCGTTTAAATTAAAAAATATATATAAATTTACTTTTCGAGTAAATTCGAGTTTTCTGATAAGTGCCTTGAGGCACTCTTACTGGTTAGAGAATCCTCCTGCAGCGTTGCTTTCACAAAATTCTAGATATCACTGCCAACGACAGTGACAATTAAAAAATGTAAAATGTTTCAAAATATATAAGCTTGTAAAATATAAAGTATTTTAAATTTTCTTTGACATTTTACCGTCTTGTGGAGAATTGGTACATTATTTCTGAAAAACATATTAGAAAGAACTATTAAATGAGGAAACTTTTGGAATGCTAAGGTTTTATTGAAGTGAAATCGAAATTGTTTGGCCTGTGAAGAAAATTTCGATCATGGTTTCTGATACGTCTATGTACTTTCATAATGTTTTGGTTTGTATGAGAACCTAAATCCACTGTCGCACAGATATATCGACTGAAACCCCACTTCTTGATTGTTTGACTTTCACCACAGTTTTATATGAACTTAGTGAAAACTTTTGCTATTTAGCTGGGCTGTATTTGTTTCATATTTCATATTCATATTTTCAAACTGTAGTGGCATTTCTTTTGATTTTTCAAAAAAAGGGTTTACCTAATATCCCTTCAAAATTTTAAAAATCAGTCAAATACACAACAACTATGTTGAATTTAATAACAACGAATGTCAATAAAGATGAATTTAAAAATAAATAATAAAAATGATCAGGTGCCTAATTACTGGCACCATCAGTAAATCGTCAATCGTATATATAAAAACTCAAATATGCAATTTACGTATGCGAATTTGTATCGATCGAAGTCCCCTAAGTACCAACTAACTTACCCTACAAGATCGGTCAAAAAATTCAAATTTGATAAAATATTAATAATTGCAGTAAATTATGTAAATTTAAATATCAGAGGTTTGTCAAATAGCCCAGGGATTAAGGGCAGGCTAAACTCCAAACTTCTATCACAAGCAAGGTTGGTTGGTTGAACATGCTGCAAGAGAGCACGCTGTCTAGCACACATAGGCTAAAGAAGCCAATTGTGATACTTGCAGTTTCCCTATAGCAACTATTGACAAGTCGTCTAGCCAATTTTCCCCTTTAATGAATTTGTCTATAAGACCTACAGGAATGTCCTGTAGGGCTACGGTGCTAACCAAATGTGTTCCAAATATCCTACTTCTCAGTCCTGCCAGAGCAGGGCAATCCAAGAGGTGTTTCGTTGTTTCCTCGTCCTCTTCCATGCAGCATCTACAGAGAGTGGAGTTTCTATGTCACAATCTTAGGGCGTGTTTTCCTACAAGACAATGTCCCGTAAGTGTTCCTATCATTGTGGATAACCTGCCTCTCGGCAAGTTAAGTAGTTGCCTACTCCTCTTCCTGTCCAACTGTGGCCAGAGGACCCTGGCTTGTTTGCAAGTTGAAGTAAGTCTCCACTTGTCCTTGAACATATTATCGGCCCACTGCCTGATCTGCAAACGGCAGGTAGAGATTGGCATACTAACATCTTCTTTTGCCGGAAAGCAAGGATACAAGATATCATAAATATGATCCACAATTTTTGGAACCGCTGAGGCCATAACATCACCATGATACGTGTTGAGTAAGTTTTCAGTGTACTCTTATAATTTGATGATTCCTGTAAACTTGTGTAAAACCTAAGATAGATCAAATTAATTTAACCCTTTCAGGACCATAAACTTTTGGAAAGTTACCTATTAAAATCATGGCATTAATAAGGCTTATTACGTATCAAATAAGTCAAAAATACAAAAAAAATTTAATATTTGTTTTCGTTTAGCAGAAATTTAATGGGACATATATGTCCCTATGGTCGGTAAGGGATCCAAAATTTATAATATATTTTGTTGTGATAGTTCATGGACTCTTATTAGTAATTTCGAACAGTTTTAAGGTAAAACAATACTTTTAACCTATAATTAAATTAAATTGTGGTATTAAGGAAAACAACTACGAGAATTTGTGAAACATATATTTATTATTATACTTATTTATATATTTTGTTGTAATAGTACATGGATTCTCATTAGTACTTTCAAACAGTTTTAAGATAAAACAATACTTTTAACGTATAATTAAATTAAATTGTGGTATTCAGCAAAACAATTACGAGAATTTGTGAAACATAGGTACACATTACATACATTACAATAGGTGTTAGTGCGATTTTCTACTTTATTTTTTGAGCAATCATTACGGTACCGTGCAGTAACTCCCAATGAAATAACTCCCAATGAAAAAAATTCCAATAAGAATGAAATAACGCCCAACTGAAAAAAATTAAATAACTCCCAAAGGCAAAAATGAAATAAGTCCCAATTTCTGGGACTTATTTCAAAATGTAAAAATAAAACCCAATAAAAATGAATTAACTCCCAATGATATAAGGCCCAACAAAAATGAATTAACTCCCAATTTTTTTTTGGTTTCCTTTTACAGAACGCTTTTTATTTCATAATTATATGTAAGCATATACATAATCGTAATAATAATTACGATCTAGCCGCCGGACCCGCGCCGCACCGCGTCGCGCCTCCGCCCCCCCTCCCGGTTGACATACATACCTTTTCATAATATTCAATATGAATCAAAAGAAGTTGCTTAAAGCATCCAAGCGGTACAATTGAAAAAGTGCCATCGATTAAAATTCGTCTAGAATTGTTGTTTTGCTTCTTTGGAGTGAAATAAATTCCAACAGGAATGCAATAAATTCCAATTAGTTAAAAAAATTAAATAAATCCCAACATAATTTTGTTGGGAGTTATACGACTTAGAAGTTATTTCATTATGAAATAACTCCCAATTAGAAATTATGACACAAGTCCTAACGCATTGGGATTTATTTCATAATGATATTATTCCCAATTTATATGGAATTTTGTTAATTTTTTGTTGGGACTTATTTCACTTTTTTTTTTGGGATTTATTTCATTTGGGAGTTATTTCACGGTACCATAATTACATCATTTCCTTATTTCACTTTTGAACATTGAGTGAGCCCCACCTGGTCGCTTGTTAGGAGCGATTTGTGTATTTTGAAATGTTGGGGTTCCTCTTTGGCGCGATGAATAATCACCAATCAACTTTTTGGCTACCAATCTCCTGAAATCAAGAGAGCTCAGTGGTGGCCCTTCCACAAGATTTTTAGCCTTACATTCGTTGTAAATAACAAACGAATTGTTTATGCTAATGTCAAATAAATCAAAAAACAGCCGCAGATAATATTTAATTTTCGACTTACGGTCCAGTTCATAAAAACTCTTGCGTTGATCCATAAGATCAACGCCGCCCATGTTATTATTGTAATGTGTAATAGCCTTGGGGCACAATAGACTTATTTTTTCAGCACTACCCGTTACGCGACGTCTTTCATTGTCCGTGTCCGAAGGCGTAAGGAAATTTGTTAGAAGAGTCACGCCTCTATTGTCCATCCACGTTATAAAGCTTATCCCCTGAAAACTTAATGTGAAAATGTCTCCACGTTTCATACTCTTATCAAGAGGAACATTTTTTGGAATATGTTTTCGATTGCTTCGAACAGTTCCACACGATTTTATTTGGCGTTGTTTTAGCTCGTATTGTAACATGGGCGAGTTGAAAAAGGTGTCAACATACACTTCGCAGCCTTTTAGTTGTTAGGTCAATTGAAGAACGATAGATTCACCAAGACCGTATTGAGTTCCTGATTCATTTTTGCCAGTATATAAATCGAATTCAAAAAGGTAACCAGTAGCTGAGTCACATCTGCACCACATCTTGAATCCCCATTTTATTGGCTTATTTTTGATGTACTGTTTCATAATATTGTGACCCTTAAATTTCACCATATGTTCATCGATAGCCTGCTTGTATGTGTTGTTCATTGCACATTGAAAAGCTTTATTGAATTGGTCTATGACACCCCTGATCTTATAAGCCCGATCTGTCGAATTTGCTTGGTTCTCATTATTACTGAAGTGCAAATTTTGGCGAATTTCTTCGAATTTTTTTCTAGTCATTACATTTTTTATAAATGGTACACCCATGTCAGGATCTGTTGACCAATAATCTCTAATGGACGGTAAAGTGTGATACGTCATCACCAAATTCATGCCGAGAAATGTTTTCATATCGTCTGTACTAACGTCAAATACCCTTCCATTTTGCTCAGCATATCTACGAGACTCACAAAGTATAAGTTCTACCAAAACTTCAAAGTCAGTAGTCAGCAAAAATATTTGAAATGGTGTCAGCATAGTGTTATCATCAATATCGCAGATCTTCACTTTTCCAAAATCGTAGTCACTATCAGGGAATATACTTGCAATATATGCATTTTTCCATTTGAAAACCGGTTCTTTTGTATCTTTCGATTTTTCTGTGCAAATATTTGAAACTAAAGGCACTGGATCTGTTGTTTCTACTGCTCCATCATATATTTCACACAGTGGAGCACCTGCATCAATATCTTCTTCAAGAAAGATTTCATCTTCTTCATCCAGCCGCATTTCATTTTCATCTTCGCTATTGTCTGCCGTGAGTATTTGCAATATTTCCTCCTCATTCAGATCAAATATTCTACGACGCGTGGAAGCCATTTATCTGAATATTTAGAAATTAAAAGAATGCTCTAATATTTATATGTGCCAAACATACCGAAATAGCGCAAGAAACAATAGTAAATAATGTTTTTTTTTCAACTTTTCCTTTTATTCGAAAAATGAGAAACACGTCCACTTCATACAATTTCACTCAATTGACTGATCACTTAGCCAATAATGACACACACAAAATAGAAGACATCAAAGTGGGAAGTCCCTTTTCATATTATTTTCATACATGTGCTATCAACTCTTGGTACAATTATCTACATGGTAGGAGCAGTAGACGTTGTTGGAATTGAGGGCATCAACAACAGGCAATTTGTTTGTTCTGCCGCTACTAATGTGTGTACCATGTATCACCACCATGGAACGCCAGTGTCCCATTTCGTTTTTCGCGAAGTTAATAAGAATTTTTTACAAAAATGTTTAATTTTGTTTTTATAATTCGTAGAATATTGTGCAATACGACCAAAATTAGGAATTAAATGTATAATTTTTGTTTTACTCTATTATAAAAACCAGTTTGAAAATGACATTTAAGGAAGGTGTAAAACTTGTTTTTCAGACTGCAAATAAAACTTTACAACTAAGTTTTTTTCTAAAATTTGTTTGTAAATCTTAGAAAGCCAACATTGAAGCGTGCATATGTTGAAAAAAACATTAATATTGTTTTTGGCTTTTGATAACTCAAGATTTTTTATTTTTTGACAAATATGTCCCCTGGTCGTTAAAGGGTTAAAAAAAAACTGCTAAAGAAGCGAAAACCTTGAAGTCGTCAGTAACAAGAATTATTTAACGTCTGGTTTTATTTCACAAAATGCTCATTGTTGCTGAGCTCTTAGATCGAAATTGAGTTATTGGTTTAGAATACGGAATACGGTAAATAATATTCATTTATAAAACTTTAAATTTCAATCCAAAAAGTGTCCGTTCTCTGAGTGTTTTCCCATTTATGAAGAATAGTACTGGATATACCGAATTCAATTACACTGTAAAACAAACTGAAACTTTTTCGAAAATAACAAGTTTCTTACAACGGATTCTAGTAGAGGGGGTAAAAAAATAAGTATATTTAGCATTTTAAAATTTTACGTCTGAGCTTTTTTAAACGGGAGAGGCGAACTTGCCACCCTTTTGCAAAGCCTTATGATGAATCGGCATACCTACATTTAGGGTTATTTTATGTAATTTATGTAAAAATTTACGAGAAACATTTTCTCGAATAGCTATTTTAAACCTCTACCGCCTCAATCTATGGATCATTTTTTTCCTTTTGTGGAGTAGGGTAAAAAAAATAGGGTAAAAGAATTATTTTTACTGAAATTTTAGTAGTACTGCAAAGTGCCCATCTATGGTAAATGCCTTAAGTACAAATAGTTAATATTGGCTTATGGTAACTAAAATAAGATATATACATTTTTGACTCGGGTTAAAATGTACTACAACAACTTTTCTCTTAAAAATCTACTATAAGTTTCTTAACACACCAAAGTTCAAAACTCAACAAGTCAAAACTGAAAATCCATTTAAGGGTTAATTTGCTACTTATTCCGAGTTGGTGCTAAAAAGTCCCAAAAAACTGCATTTGAGGGGGTAGGAGTGTATTGAACAAATATTTAACGTACAATTTCGCTAAAAGTCACCGAACAAAAGAAAACTGTGGATTTTATATCGATAAATAAAAGATCAGTACAAATTTGGGTATTTAAGCAAAGAATTTATTTGTGAAATTTTTCTTTGATATATATTTCAAGTTCTAATTCTGTGTCGTTATCGAACAATGTATAAGTACAGCATATGTCAGCTATAAGATAATGAATACCCTTGCCAGTAAAGTGTTCTTCAATAGGTGCACAAATTTGATGAAATCGTTCACGATGTTCATCGGACTCTGTTGCCAACTGATGCTCAAAATAATCAATATGATAATTCAAAAACTTAATTTTTGTTAACATATGAACAGCTGGTTTCTCAAAAGCAATTAGCATGTGTCAACGAATATTCGAGCAGTAGGGGAACGATTTTTTCCTAGAAAGTTGTAAATAACGTCTTGAATGATTCATCATACGGCAAGTTCCTTTGATGATGGTATTTGCTCAAATTCAGGGTTTTGTGTAAATTTTCGTATGTCCGGTTCAGCAAAAACAGCTGTTGTAATGGAAGTATACAATTCTTAAACTTTATTTTGTATGAAACCAATGACTAAAATTAAAGTTAAAATCATTCATACGTTCTTTTATCTTTGCTTCGCTAAGTTTTGGAAACAACGTCTTCAGAAATTTTAATGGTTCTCCTTGTCTATCCAAACATTTAACAAAGTTTTTTACTTCACCAAGATTTATATGCAATGGTGGTAAAATAATTTTTTCAGTTGGTAACAACGGTGGATGAAGGATATTGTGCTCGCCTAATGTCCCTTCAACTCTTGGCTCCCATTGTTTTTTGAAATATTAGTTCCCCTTCCACCTGCTATCCTGTTTTCATAAAAAGCATCAATTTAAACGTATCCAGCTTGTATACCCGAGAACAAGTTATTAACTTTAAGTCACAACAGATCCGCATCCAATATATATTTTATCGAATCATGAGGTTCAACTCCATACGCAATTGGAATAGGAATCTTGGAATTATTGTAATAATGGAGTAAAGCTTTAAGACTTTTCTTGAAGGAATCTAAAAAGATTCGCCAGTCCACCAGTATCAAACCGTAGACTTGTTCTGTCTGAAGCATTTCCGGCGAGTCGTATCCGGATATTGTCATCTAAAGGAGAATATATAACATAAATTAATGTTTTTATAATTTTTTTGTTTAAATCTTTTAATTATTGAAGTTACTATATTTGTTGTTCTACGATTTTGTATGTGTTTGATTAAATTCAATGTATTTTTATTTTGTGACACGATTTAGCTCAAAGATTTAAAGGAGTGTAGAGTAGTGCCATTGTTGTGCGTGGACAAAGTGGCCCTGGTAAATTCCATCTAAAAGAGCTCGTTTAGGTAGGAAAATTTAAGTCTTTTATTTTTTAATTTTTGCGTGCCGATTCGAATAAGGAGTCAAATGCTCTTACAAAAACTTTGGTAGGTCCTAAAGTTAACATAATTAAATTTTTGTATTTTTTTCATTTTGTTGAAATATTTGTGACTACAAATTTAGGTTTAGGTTTTAGGTTGTGCAAATACGAGAAGTCACGCTAATATAATAAATTTATTATTAGTAAAAATCATAAAAAATTATGTGAATAGAATAAGGAAAAATTTATGCAACAATATCACCCTTTATATACTCTTATAAACCATTTTTTTGCATGGAATCTAGAGCCAGCAGAATTTTAAACATACAGCTTATTATATTAATCTATTGCACTACAATTTTGTATGACAATAAAACCTGATTGTTGTCAAAAACTACTCAGGTGTCAAATTTGTTTTGTTTTTACTTTTTTTTCAGCTCTCTGCCTATTTACCTTATATTAGCACAACAATTGTAACTTCATGAGGCTATAACATCTTACTGTACTCACGCACCGATAAACCGCTTGTGGGTTTTACACATTTCATTTAATACATTCATCCAGTGCATGACTCACCTCCCCCCCCCCACACTTACACACAAATTACCACACGGTGAAATATTTCAGGGAGAGAGTTGACTATCGTAGCTAATTACTTTACCATAATTGAAAGTTGATTAGTGGTTAATTATGTATTTCTTTCGTCAGCGACGTGTTAGTGGATACTGAGAATTGGTAATTACTTCTACCGCTGGCAACGCTATGCATGTACACACGCATTCTGATAATTTTAATATAATAAATAACGAATTCTTTCTAATTTTAATGGCAACAAACTCAGTTTGATCTGGAAAAAACATTAATGTGAGTCCGATCACAGGGGAGATGTGTAAACATCTAGTAATGAAAAATTTTTTTAAGTTGGAAGTACTTATGCTTTTAGTATACTTTTTTAATTAATCAATTAAAAGTATCAAAACTTTCAATATTGTAAATACATAGGAATTTGGTGGATTTGTTTCGTTAGTAAATGGGCACACTGCAGTATATACATATGTACTGCATTAAAAATTACAGTAAGCAGTAAATTTACTGATTACTGAAAAAATGCAGTAAATTTTTACTGATAATGAAATTTAATTTGCATTACCAGTAAAATCATAATCATGTAGGCACTTGATAAAAATTGCTGAAAAAGATTTTAGTAATCAGTAAAAATTTACTAGTTAAAGAATTATTTTTACTGAAATTTTAGTAGTACTGCAAAGTGCCCATCTATGGTAAATGCCTTAAGTACAAATAGTTAATATTGGCTTATGGTAACTAAAATAAGATATATACATTTTTGACTCGATTGTATTTAAAAATTTATGGAAAACTGCATCTATAGTAGTGGAATTGTTAGCTGTGGGGGTTTGTGGAGAATTGCTCATATGCAAGTGGAAAACGTCAAATAAAATTTTGATAAAGCTTGCGACTGTGGGTTTGCACAATTTGTATTAAAATCTCCACCCATAATAATTGGCATGAGATGGAGATTGTTACCCAATTGTCGTGCACCAGCTTCAGTGTAAGGCAACAGTACGTAATGAAGATATGTTATAATCTTAATTTATATTGGAATCTAATAGAAATTTTATTAGAATTAACATTACCTCCATTCAGCTTTGATAAACTTTGTGTTGTTTTATGTTCTGAGTTATAATTTTTTTGGTGTTTTGTAAAATATTTTATTATTTTGTATTTGTTGCGGTTGACAAGTTATTAATCAGCTGTTTACTTAAATGTAATGCATGTAGTTATTTTACAACAATGGTTTTCGAAAATTAGTAGCTAATATTGCACACTAGATGGTGCTTATATGCAGCTGTTAAGTATGAATGACAATCTCAAAGACGAAGAAAACTTATAGTTTGACAAGTTTAGTTTTTAGTTTTCCTTATTTTGCTTTGTTTTAGTAAATTTCTTATTAAAAGTGCAAAAAATAGTTTTAAAAGTTATTAAAATTAAATGTTTTTGTATTCATTTTATATATTCGTTTTCATTTGCCTACGATAACATAATGTACGACAATTAGTGAAAATTAGTAGCTACTATTGCACACTATATGGTGTTGATTACACTAATACACTCATACATAGCTCACACCGATTTGATAACGCTTTACGATTGGTTAGCGATTACATCGCACATCTTACTCTAAATTTGTGATTGTATTGTGAAAAAGATTTTTACCCCCAGCGTATAGATGTTTACACATCAAAAATTATAAAGTTTGTTAAATTTTGTACTGAAGCGTCTTTGGAGATTTGCTGAACCATTGTATTTTTGCTGATGAGATCTTCATTGATTTTGTTTCTGCTTTGTTATTGTCATTCTGGTGAGTTGTTGTGGCACCAGTAAGGTTACAAATAAAATAATAGTCTGTTTCTCGATGTCGAAAGAATGCATTCGCAACTAATTCAACTTTCTGCGAACGACCAGTCGAAAGAAAATTTCGAATACGTAAAGGTTTTCATACAAAATTAGGTTTCTTGATTTTTAATGAGTTGTCAACACTGCGAATGAAAGTGTATAATTCGGTCACTTGCTGTTTTGTTTTCGAGTGGCAAAGAAATATAAAACTAATGGAAATCAAATACAAATTTTCAAATTGAAATGAATGGCAAACTATAGTCTGAAAAAGTCAACGATGCAGCAGCTGCAGGCACTAGTCCACCATATGGGAAAAAACCAGAGTGTACCAGCGGAGTGCCGGTTGTCGGAGCCAGCAAATTTTCGGTGGAGGAGGAATGGGGGAACAATTGGTTTTAATTTTTTTCAATTTGTTAGATTACTTTTGTCTGTTTACTTTGTCGTGTTTGTTTTGCTTTACTTTCCACTCACAATCGGTATCAATAAATCGGCAGTGTTGTATTCAAGCCTATACAATAAAGTAGTATTTTTTAAGGAAATTTTAATCAAATGAAAAATATCGATCTGGCAATTCATAAATGCGCTTATTACTTAACATATACAAATTGACAGACGCAAGTGCATAAGAACGAATACGTAAGAGATAGAGAAACCCAAATTGAATCGAATTCGTGCGACTGTCTTTCGTTCGCTGATGTTTTCATTCGACATTGAGAAACAAGCTATAAATATGTTTAAGAGTAACGAACGAATACACCGTTCAATGTTTAAATTGATCGTATTTCTGTTCCTAAAACCTGAACCGGCGAATCCGACAATTCGTTCGATGCGCTGGTTATTGTATCTAATTTATTTTATAAAGTACATAGCAACTGTTCCAACTCTGTTAGTAATGCAGATGATGATAGCTTATTAAGTGATATCTGTTTCATTCACATACAACTGCATGACATTCTCAAGCTTGTGACGACCACATATAATAATAAAAACATCCTCATGCAGCCACAACATCTGGCAACACCGTAAGCCAAGGGTACAACAACAAGACTTGCAAGTACCACCTGCAAGTGTTGCACCTTCAGTATGAATACACCACTGAACGATAATTGGTTCGTTTACTAGTATTTTATACCGCGACAAACCAAACGAATATTTTTTTTCGTGATAAAAAAGGAGAAATTTAACGGTAACACACCATCACAGCGAGAAGTTTTCCCTAATCGGCAACGAGTAACGGCTTTAAGAGGCGAGTTTAGTGGAAATCGAAGCAATAAATAGCAGAAGTCATGTACAGAAGTCATTTACAAAAGACGTCCAGCAAGACAGTCGGTTCCAGAAGTGCATGCTACGGAAATATTCAAAGCGTTACCGAAGCGAAAAAGGAATATCTTTAGTGAAGAATTCAGGCGAAGGTACATCCAGAAATTCCGCCATATTCATAAACGCCAGCTGAAGATAGAACTGCAGGTATGCTAGTGTCTTAAATTAGTAAAAGTGACAGTGCACCTAGAGACAGAAAACTGATTTTTTGTTTCGCTTTCCACAGCCGCGTATTCCGTCGATATTTTCATCGGCACAACGGCCAGCAGCGAAACCACAATCCAGCTACACGCAGACAAAGTTCCATAAGGTATGTCCATTTTTGTAAATAGAATGCGCGTGAAAGTGTCCCACCGGAACCTAACCTCCAATTGTGTATTCTCCCCAAAGGTTTTACACCAACCGCAACCGAACAGAGTGTGGTCATCAATAGTGAAGCAAGTGTTCCAAATTCTTTGGCGGTCGAGTGCACCAGAGTTTAAGGTTAGCCTTGTACTAGTCTGCGGCGTTACGAAGGTTCCCGAGTGCCTGAAGGAGCTACCTATAATCGTTCATCACCCGTTGAAACTCCTCTCGTTGTTTCAGTAGGACAGACAGGCGGTGACGAAGCGTGTGGCTCCCCAGGGCAGTCCGGTTTCCGGAGTAGCGTGGCAGCAGGTACGCCCACGCTGACTCTGCGACCAAAGTGCCCCGTCTCGGCAAAGTCTTTGAAGCTGTAAGCCTTGAAACATCATCGAAAAGCAGCGCAAACCCTATCAGCAGCTTAGAGAAAATCTTTGCATCAGCCTTTGATCAGCAAGTTCACGAGTTCCGCCGATATCAGCGGCTACACCCTACAACAACCGAACATCATCCAGCTTTAACATCAAGTAAGCCTATTCCAAGGCCTCGGTAAGTCCGTTTTTCTTTATTAAATTTCGGACCGTGACTGTGAAGTAGCTGCTAGAAGTTTAGCATAGGCGTTTCATTAAAACCTAGAGCCCCGTATAACGGGTAACGGAAACGAAGTGGAACTAAATTCGAAATGAAAGTACCCCTGAATAAGAATAAATCGAACCGAGTTTGAGATAATTCCATGGAAAAGAAAGTACACCAAATGGATATAGATTTGGTAAATTATAAGAAATAAGAAAAGGTTAAAACAAATTTTGAAAGAATATCATTGAAACACCCAGGAATGGGATATTGAAAATTATCCGAGTAAAACTAGAAAGTATATTCAATTCAATTCTTTATTAAATAGTTAATATTACATTTGTTTACAAACTACTTGCACAGATTTTGGCTTAGCCTTATATCTTAAGTATTTGAAACATTCGGTATGGAAAGGAAAAGCATATATGTAATAAATAATAAAAATTAATCTGAAGGAAAACTATTAGCAAAAACCTTCAATATAAGAAATCAAAACATAACTAAATCATTCAAATAAATTTAGAATAAGAGGGTTGTCAGAGACAGAACAATTTAACTTAAATCGGCTAGAAATTCTTTCAATAGATTCGATGAGTGTGTGAACACCGGAAATGTTAAGCAGCATTACCGTCGAAAAATGCCAAGATAGCTTTAAAGCCATTTTAAGAACGTTATTTTGAGCAATTTGTAATCTTTTTCAATGAGACGTTGCACAATTGCCCCATACTGGACAACCGTATAACAAAATGGCTTGAAAAATCACCTTCATTATTACAATTTTGTTTTCTGTACTTAGAACTGAGTTTCTGTTAATAAGAGGATATAGGATTTTAGTATATAGTTTCCTTTTATCAACAGTATATGAAATGTGTGAACTGAATGTAAGTTTTTTATCTAAGTGAATGCCTAAATACTTTACTTTTTCCAAGCATGGTATGTCGTTGCCTAATATTCTTAAATTATTACTAGGTAAATAACATGACCTTCTTTTTCGTGAAAATTAAATGGCTTGAGTTTTGCTTGCATTAAGTTTTACCTTCCACCTGAAATAATAATCGACTAACTTGTCAACGGCACATTGAAGTTCAGTCAGAACATCTTGGCTTAGAACGTGCGTACAATATAAACCAATATCGTCTGCGTAGGCGGCAAATTTGCATGAATTTATTTTGGGAAAATCAGCAGAAAAAATATTATACAAAATGGGTTCTAATACTGACACCTGAGGAACTCCTGCATCTATTGCTTTGAACTCAGACAAAGCCTCATTAATGCAAACACCGAATTTTCTGTTTGTTAGAAAATTATAAATGAGTCTTACAAGATACGATGGAAATTGAAAATTAAGAAGTTTATAAACCAGACCATGATGCCAGACAGAATCAAAGACCTTCTCAACGTCTAGCAATACCAACCCTGTTGATTTCCCAGAGCAAAGTCCGGACTTGATATCGTTGCAGATTCTCTTAACTTGGTGGGTAGTTGAGTGCAAGCTTCTGAATCCAAACTGTTCGTTAGGCAATATTTTTTTCGTTTCAACATCGCTTATAATTTTTCTTTACACAACTTTCTCAAATAATTTGGCAACAGAGCTCAAAAGACTAATTGGCCTGTAATTTTCGGGAAAATTAGGGGTCATTCCCGGCTTGGGAATAGGTATTACTTTAGCATTTTTCCGGCTTTCCGGAAAGTATTGCAACATTAAACATGCATTGAAAATACACGTTAAATAGGATACAACGCAGTGAGGAAGATGTTTTAACATCTCATTGCCTATTTGGTCTAGCCTGCAAGATTTCCTTTTTTTATTTGAACTAATAAGTTTTTCAGCCTCGCTGACTGAAATTTTTTCAGATTCAGGTGTTACTATGATATTCTCATTAAAACGCTTAACGACTTCATCTACATGCTGATTATGCCGTACAGTCCCAAGATTCTCAGAAATTTTTGAGATTAGAGCAAAAAGTATTCGCAAAAGCATTTGCCTTGTCGGCATCTGAATTAAGCGTATTGTCGCCTATGCACAGACTGAGAATTTTAGCGACGTTCCAAAAAGGTTTTGACCTTACGTCAAGGGAACTTAGCAGATCATTTCACCTACAGTTACGAAAGAGACGAATTTCATTACGAATAAGAACTGTGTATTTCCTTACAAATTCTAGATCAGATATCTGTCTGTATCTTATCCAATCTCTTCTCAATAAATTACTAATTTTAATAAGTTGGAGTGTATGGTCTGGAAGTTTGACAAATTTTGACTTTGGAGGACACAGAGGTACACATTTTCTTATGCCTTCTAATAGCGTTGTTGTAAAAGTATTTATGTGATTATCTATTTCAGTAGTGCAATTAACGTTAACACACGAAGAATTAAGGTGAGTCCTTAAGTATTTTTTGTAAGACTTCCTATCAGCGCGAGAAAAGTTATATTTCATGTTAGTGGAAAGTTGCACGCTTGAAGTAATATTAAAGGCAACAGGTAAATGATCAGAAGAAAGATCATTAATTGTGTATGGATATGAAATGTGTTGAGGTATGTCCGTAAGAATCAGATCAAGAGTTAATGGATTTGATCGAGTAGCAGCTGGGATATAAGTGGGAGAATTAGGAAAAGAAATCGTTACAGGAAACGTTGAACCAATTTCATTAAGAGCATTACCCCAAACATTTGCTCAAAGATAATTCCAGTCTCGATGTCTGGCGTTAAAATCACCACAGAAAATAAAATTTGAATTCGTGTTCATTATTTTCTTTAAATCGGACCTAACTAAACCTCGACTACTGCTGTTGTTCTGACCTCCAGGAAAGTAAACACTGTAAAGCTGAACAAACTCGTTTCTACTTAATTGCATTTCAATGCAAATATTTTCAATTACATCCGTGCAAATACTAGGAATTGGTCTATAATGAAGATTATTTTTAATTAGTATAGCTACTCCACCGCCACGTTGCCCTTCTCGATCTTTCCTGAGACATTTATAGTCTGAAATGTAAAATTTATCATTTTTACTGAGCCAAGTCTCAGACAATAGACAGATATCTACCTGGTTGGAAACTACGTAATTCTAAAAATTTATTTCGGATACTACGTGAGTTCCACAAAACTACTTTTAAGTTTAACAAACTATTCATTTATAATTATATACAAAACTTAATTGCTAGCTGTGCAATAGCGTTAAATTGTTGTTCTGTATTGGTACAATTACGTAGCTTACATATCATCTCCGTCGTTAAGTGCAAAAGCTCTTCCTCAGGGAAGAGAGAATTATCTGAGTGGTTTACATTTGGCATGTTATTAACAGCTTCGATGTTGTTTATGTTATTATTGTTGATGTTGTTGTTGTTATTGTAGTTTATAGGTCTCCAATTTTTGTTAGCATTGCTGGTTGTGTTTTGCACATTTCTGTTAAGAGCAGGAAAGTTCACAGTGCTTGAGTTGAAAGTCTTTACATACTTCTTTGATCGTTGCGTTTTTATTGCCAATG
Source organism: Phaonia tiefii (assembly GCA_963931995.1). Classification (NCBI taxonomy): domain Eukaryota; kingdom Metazoa; phylum Arthropoda; class Insecta; order Diptera; family Muscidae; genus Phaonia; species Phaonia tiefii. Next base: position 57,945,926 of record OZ008370.1, read on the forward strand.
TCTCTCGCAAATCTAAATAACTAGAACGGTTAGGGCATGAGAGGCAGGGTTCGGACTTTACTGCAATTGCAGTAGATCTACTGCGCTTTTTGCCAAAATTTAATTTTCTACTGCGGGCACTGCGGCTTTTTCAAATCTACTGCGATTTTTTCGCAACGACCATTTTTATGACAATTCTCTGTAGTACGTAGAAGCCAAGAAGCACGCTCAACTTTTTACGTTGTGTTAAGTCAAGAATCACTGAAACTTAAGTAGTACATGAAATACTCGAAAGATGGCAGCATAGATGTGAAATTAATAGTCAAATGGAACCACATCGTCTTTCATGTAATGGGGTTCAGTGTTGCCACAATCATTTTCTATTTCAAATCTGCCAAAAACTACAAACTACACTTTAATTTTCTTAGTAAAAATGGTTCGTGCCTTTACTCATTTGAAATAAAATTTAATGACATTTTTATTTGCATGAACGATAAGTATTATCATAATTAAAGCGTTTTCATTCCAAATTCTATTTTTCTTAAGCCATCTTCGCACGATCATTCTTGAATGCAAACATTGTATCAAACAAACGTATGATATGAAAAATGTGTTTGCGTTCACACGTTCGAACTTGATTTCATTTTTCATTTTTTTCTCACTTTTAACGAGTGAAATGGCTCGCGAACTCGTAGCAGGTCTAGTTATTAACGAAATTTTAGATGGTAACAAAACATGTATGTCCATAGAAATAGTTTTGAAATTACATAAACCAATTTGAAAATGTGGAACAACAAGTTTGCATTTAATTTAAAATTAATTTTATATTGGGTTTTTTTGCCATTCTTTGCAATTTTTATTCAGAAGCAAAACAACATTTTTCTAACAGATTGTTATTGGAGTCAAAAACTTGATGCAGAAGGACAACAGCAAGCTAATGTTGCTTGGCAACATGTATCTAGTAAAAAGTGAAACAAACAGTAAGCTAACGTAATAAAGCGTTTTTGCGAAAGCTTCAATAAAGCTGTTGTAACATTAATTTTGAATTGTAAAGCGTAAAGCTTTCACACAACGCTCGAATGCTAATGCGAAGACTCGATAAGGTAAACCGTTTTTAATATTAGGGCGGCCCTCTCAACATTCGTAGAACTTATTTCAATAAAAATATTAATTAAAATACATAAATTAAATTAAGTTTAAAAAAATTGAACATATTTTTTTTTTTTTAAACGGACTTGAATCAAATGCCGTTGGTAAATATAAAAATTACAGCAGACAGTTGTCCGAGGCCTTCGGCTACGGACTGTCCCTGCAGGCTGTGTCAGAGACACGGCCATTAAGTTTAACGTAGAATACGCCATCCGATAAGACAGAAAACATATAACAATAAATGATAAATAATATAAGCAAATGAATTTATTGTTATATATGTCTTCTGTCTTATCGGATGGCGTATTCTACGTTAAACTTAATGGCCGTGTCTCTGACACACGTAATTTTTTTTTCTTTTGGCGTGGCCTGTGAATTACCTGATATTAATCTGTCAACTAAACGAGATATATTGAAGTACTATTTTTTCTTGGCCGAACGTTCAAAAGCCCAAAGCAAAATGTTTTCGTATAAAACATTTACTCCCCAAGATGATAGAATGGGATCAGCATTGGCAACAGCTCTGATGGAAGACCTGGGCGTAAAAGATGCTCATGGCAATCTTGTCATCATGGATAAAAGTAAACTTCGTAGAGAAAGAGAAAAATGGAGACAAGACGCACTTCGTAAGCGGTATGATGGCTCGAATTTGATATTATTTTCATTCGACGGCAGGAAAAATGATGCTCTAACTGTAGAAAAAATTGATGAGAAGTTGCATCTAGTTGTTTTGAGGGAACCAAAATCTCAATTGATAGGCTACACAAAACTAGAAAGTGAAACTGCGGCAAGCAAATTCAACAAATTGATCGAATTCTTCCAAGAAACACAATTGTCTCTCGATTCATTAATTGCCATATGCGCTGATGATGAACCAACAGATACTGGCGTACAAGGTGGAATTTTGCGACTATTCGAAAAACAGTTAAATAGACCACTGCACTGGTTTGTGTGTCTTCTGCACTTTAAGGAGCTTCCGTTTAGACATTTGTTTGACACTTTAGACAAATCAACCACCACTGGACCACGATCAACTACCGGAAAGTTGAGCTCAAAAATTGCTGATTGTGAAAATCTTCCGGTATGTAATTTTTATAGCTGATTCTTTACCATTTTTCATTCTATTTTTTAGCTTTTATGTTTTCTTTTCAGGTGGTAACCGATTTTGAGGAAATCGCTTTGGAAAATATGCCTCCTGGTGATTTAAATCCAGTAGAATTATCTACCGATTCGAGGTACTTGATGTTAATGGCCAATGCAATTTCTAATGGTGTGGTTCCTGCGGATTTGTCTCACATAAAACCAGGGCCAATTGCACATTCTCGTTGGCTGACCAAAGCCAATAGATTATTACGGTTGTATGTGACAACTAATAATCCAACTGAAAATTTAAAAATTCTGGCTAACTATATAATAAAAGTATACACGCCAATGTATTTCAATGTTAAGTATTATAACTCTGCCGCATACGGTAGTACATTACTTTTTAAATTTATTACTTGGACACGATTTTTACCACCGAATTTACTTGGAGTTGTAAATACAGTAATTCAAGATAATCCATATTTCGCACACTCAGAAAATATCTTTGATGATAGAATGGAAAAACGAAACATTGCTATAAAGAAGATTTTACATTACCGAAGAGATATTGTCGATCCAACGGAACTTAGAGTTTATAAAAAATCTCTTATAAACTTTAATTGTACGGAATATACAAATATGATTGATTTAAATGACGCTACCATTTTATTCGAACCACCGTTTACGCAAAGTTATTCGTATGAACATTTGGAGGGCTATTTAAATTACGAAGTGCCACCGTTCGATGATCCACAAATTCCTTTACATATTCAAGGAACGGAAAGACATGTCCAATTGCTGGCTGCCACTGCTAAACGAGTTGCATGAAATAATGTAGAAGGCGCTATGGCGACGACATTAGAGAGCCGTACGAAAACACCCAGACTTGAAAGCAAACAAGACTTTCAGAAAAAATAATGTTTTTTTTCACATTTTGTCTTTTACTGCACTCAAATTGAATATTTTTTTTTGATAATAGGTTGATAGATACTTTATTATCTCTTAATTTGAATTTTTGTAGAAAAAAAAATAAAAAGGGAAAAAAATCAAAAAGTTGGTTTTATGTGTTATTTTGTTTTAGCAATATCGCATGAATTAATCAACCGAATTCGATAAATTTGGGCTTAAACTCTTCGTTTTGAATTGTAAATTGAATTAAATAATGGAGTGAGCCAAAAAATGGCCATGAAAGTAATATTCTTGGACAAAATCATGAAAAAAATGGTCCAAAATTTGGACAAAAATGCCAGTAACTTTTGAACATTTTACCAACAAAAAGTAGGGGACTCGATTTTAACGATAGAGGTATGGTTCCTTCGGCACATTTTCATGGAATAACCCATAGAATACGGAAATAGTAGGGAAATTGGTGGATTTTTTCACTCCCTACAAATCGACCCGCCCAAATGTATATAGTGTCGCTATATTTTTCAAAGTTTCACATCGTTGCATTCAGTCTCAGTTTTGCCATCTAAACTGCGCATTACTACCTTGAACGGTTTGTTGTTTTTGTGGTCGTGCGTAAAAAATTGTAATTTATTTTCGCTCAAAACTACATTTACCAAATTATATGTCTCAATTGTTACACACAATATCTTAATACCGATTGATAGTTTTTTAGCTGAATATTGTGTAATTTAATTACAACTTCACTGTTTTGTGTAAGCACTTTGATTGGCGGTATATATAATTTTTGGCTTTTTACATTTTGTTCACTGTCCATTTCAGACGTAACATTTTCATCATCATTGTCTAATATTTGTAATGGGGTCCAAAAAATTTTCCTGGACCCAGTTCTTTGTATTTTTGATGAAGGCATCGTGTCTTCATCGTTCCGATGATCGGAATTGCGTTTAGGAATCTTGAGATTAAAGTTTGCGAGAATAAGAAAAATAAGATTTAATCAAGGAACATTAAAGTAGTTTAACTTGAAATAAATAATCAAGAAATATACACTGTAAGAAAAAGAAAAGTAAAATAGACTAAATTCATGAAGAAAGTCAGATTTAAGTCACTTTAATTTGGAGAAATAGAAAATGAAAGTGATTTAAACTGAAGGGCAAAAGAAAAGCCAAATTTAAGTCTGTAATTTACCTAAAATCGAGAATTAAGAAAATTTTAGGAATATAAACGCAAACACAAAAGAAAAGCCAAATTTAAATCTCTATAATTTAGATAAAGTAAAGAATTAAGGAAAATACACTGAAAGAAAAAGCCAAATTTAAATCTCTATAATTAAGATAAGAACACCGAAAGAAAAACCAATTAAAAATCACTTCAATTGGAAGAAAAAATTTAAAGATTTAAAAAAATTTTAAAGTGAATTTAAATTGAAGTGAATAATTGATACAATAATTGAAGTAAGAATAAAAAGTTAATCCAAGGAGAAGGAATTTCTAAATAGTTTGAATTGAAAAACTAAAAGAAGAAAACTTGAATTAAAAATAGAAAAATACATAATAAGTAATAAAAAGCCTTAATAAAATTAGAGGCGTTTTTAATTGTAAAAATCAAATGCGGCGTAAGTTACGTTTGCCGATAATCCGGTGGAGGTTTAAGCCTAGGGCCACTTTCTATTGGCTCTGATCTGAACATTTAAAATCTGTGATAATTTATTTTTGCGACCATGAAGGGTAGACCACTATAAATTGCACCTTATTATTCAACTCTCTTAGTATTCCATACATTTGGCCAAATTCTTTTATCTGTATAACCTACCTAAAGGACAGGCGATATATTTTCGCTAAGCCTTATACTTTTGTGGGTCATTATAGCCCTCAAGGTGTAATATACGAGGGTAGTTGCGCCAGGATAGGTGAAAACTAATATTGCCCTCCGGATTGTTGAGTTTGTGTCGTGTGTTTCTTCTTGTGCATTGAAGCCCCCAATGGGGCAGTAAAGTAATTCGGGTTTTCTCGCGTAATCCGCGTTCGCATTCGGTTTGGATAGCATTAAGATCGGTTAAAGTAATGTTTAAGTAAATAATTGTGAATTCGAGTAATTTTCTGAGATATTTAGCAACTTAATAGAAAGAAAAAGTAAAATTAAGTCAAAACTTTGAAATAAGAGAATAATGAAATTAAGTAAAATCAAATCAATAGTGCTTAAGTGTTTGATGGCCCAAGAGCCTCACTGGGCTGTGCTCAGCTTTCGTTTTAAATTATTAAGGAATAAATGTATATAGTTGATGGAAATTATTTTCGATGACTTGTTGGCGACATGGCCGAGTGAGCGGTCGGTAAAGGTACAAGAGGTATAAAAGGGGTAACTTAAAACTTTGATTTTGGGATATTCTACGTAGTTTCCGAGGGTGGGGTAGGTCGACATTAACACCAGTCGGCTGACGCACTTTAGAATAGGGGCGTCCCTATTACTAGTAGCTTTTCTCCTCAGAACAACTTATTGTTTTATTTTTTTTTCTTTCCCTTTTGTGTTCTCGTTGGTGTGTGACGAACTAATGACATATATGTCTCTTTGGGCTCCTTTCTTTAATTTTATGTCGAAAAGCTTCTATAGCGTTGTCTTAGCCCTGGTATGTAATCTAGTGTTCACCGGCATTTGTTCTAGTGATGCTTGAGTGGGAAGATCCCCCCCGTCCGGCGAGTTACCAGCCCGGCTTTAACGCATGGCATACCAGGCATTCCACTCCGTACATTCAATCATATTGGAATCTTTTTGAACCAGCAATATGCCGCTATGACATAATGGCGACCAACGTGGGGTCCGAAGAGTCATTATTTCATTAGTTTTAAATTTTTATAGTTTCATTTAGTTTAAAGTTTTTGTTTGTCTTTTGGCTGCTCGGAAGTCCCGGTGAAGGCTCTATTTCTTAACCGCGTTGCGGCGATTGCTTGACAAGGGTCAATAAAATTCTTTTGAAAATTCTTATGGTAAAGTTTGTGCTCGCCAAGTCTTGTTCCTGCGACGATGCCAGGGCCAATTGCTCCGAGTAACGGACCGCCGTAAGACTTGTAGAACCGGTTAAATTTTTAAATTTAAATTTTCAATAGTAAAGTTTCGGAGTAGTTATGTAACTGGTCAACGCGTAAGTCCCGGTGCAAGTTTTATTCTTAGCCGCGTTGCGACGAGTTGCCCAACATATAACTACTCAAAAGCTCCAATATTTTAACGAGTATTTTGTTGAAGTTCATATCAAGTCCCGGTGAGGATCGTCAGGTCCAACCGTGTTGCGATGTGTTCACTTGATGTGAGGCGACAGAATACTAGCGTTATTAGACATACGTTTTTTTTGTAGTTAATCGGCTGAATACGAACGATGTATTCAGGGAAGTCAGGGGGAGTGGATCATGTGAGAGTTGTCTCAGGCCCATTACATTTGCTCTCTGTTATTTTGCAGTGAGCCTCCATACCACAAGTTCTGATTCGAGGGGATTTTATCCCCGAGAAAAGTATTGCGTTTTAAATGTAAACTTTCTAGTTACCTTTTTGTTACGTCTGCTTACCTTAAATCAAAGATTTCGAGATACATTCGATTTTGTTTTAATTTTTGTGCTTTTGATTTAGTATATTTTTATCTGATTTTGATTCTTTTGTTTTGATTTGAGTTTTGATTCGATTTTTTGGTTTTGATTCCGATTTTTTATTTTTATTTTTTTTTATTTTGGGTTTCGAATTTGGATTTTGATCTCGAATTTGTTTTCGATTTTTATTAATTTTTTTTTGTTTTGAGTATGGTCAGAGTACATTGATTTTGAGTTTAGCGTTGTGCTTGCGATTATTATTTTTTTTTTAAATTCTTTGGTATTCCAGTTAATTGAATCGGTTTTGTTTGTGTTTTGGAATTTTTAATTTCACGTAGACTTTGAGTATTGGTTACTTTTGATCAGAATTATAGTTTTCGGTTGAGTGATTTCAAGCTTTTAATTTTTATTTATTTTTTCTAATTTTTTTTGTACTTTGATAAATAAAGTTTGTTTTCAGTAAGAAGTTTTTTTAAATCTCGTTGGATTTACTTCGTAATTTTTATATATATAAAATTTGTTTTTTTTTGATTCCTTAAAAATTTCGCGTTTGGTCTAGATTTCCGCGTTCGTTTGAATTTTTATTTAAATTTTTTTTTTTAGAAAGTTTACGATTTCGATTTCGTTTTTTATTGCGAACAGCTTAAAGTGTAATTTTGCTATTTTAAACTTAAATGCTGGCAACAATTTTAATTATTTTTGCCTGGCAGCCCACACGTTTAATTTGCTACGAGTCCTTTAATTGTTGTTTTATATTATTATTTATATCCTCTCTGAACTAGAGTTGATTTTTCAATCACTCTGCACACAATCGATAAGTGTCTTCGGTTAGTGAGTTGTGTCAATACACACCGCAGTGGCTTAACAGGCTAGACGCTGCTGAAGATGGTGCTTCACAACCATCGAAACAATCGTCCAGCGTATGTGAGTTCGAATCCCACCCGCGGCATTTACATTTTCTTCACTAACCGGAGGAAACATGATCTCTTACAGCCTTAAAGGAAATTACAACTTTAAACATAACGAGGATCTAAAGCAACTACATTTGAAACATATGGTAGGGCAGGACCAAAACAGAACGAGACAACTACAATTAGAATAGTTCGTTCTATAAATAGAACTTTCAAAACTTCTGCATCAGTGCGTGTAAGTAGGAAAGCAATGTGTAAGTAGCGACAACAATCACTCTGCACACAATCGATAAATGTCTTCGGTTAGTGAGTTGTGTAAATACACACCGCAGTGGCTTAACGGGCTAGACGCTGCTGAAGATAATGCTTCACAAACATCGAAACGATCGTCCAGCGAATGTGAGTTCGAATCCCACCCGCGGCATTTACATTTTTTTCACTAACCGGAGAAAACATGATCTCATACAGCCATAAAGGAAATTACAACTTTAACGAGGAGATTTGTTTTCCATTTGGAAGATCGCAGACGGAAGCGATAAATTTTTAATCATTTTGTACCTCCTGATAAGGAGAAGAGAGTACAACTTTTACTTTTATTTTAATATTTCTGAAATTCAATTTATTTTAACTGTCGGTTCGGTGTAAGATGACGAAAGGACCGTGCTGCCACAAGGAGCGACGCAGACTCGAGCCGCAGCAGCAGTCGCAGCAGTGGCAGCAACAGCTCAAGCGCAAGCAGTGGCGGCAATACACCCGACTACATCAGGGGCTGCAGCAGGGTCGATGTCAACCGCTCAGCAACCGCTAGTGGGATCGAGCGTTAACCTTTTTCCACCAGGCCTAGAACATCTGGCCGGGATCAGCGAATTCGAGGACCAAGCAGAGCCCTTTGACTCACCAGACTTCAGTGCGTTGACGGCACGGAATCCTCCAGCGAGGCATCAACCGAGGGAAGCCACACAACCGACAGAGAATAGACCAGGATCAGGAGCACCTAGAGGCCCTAATTATGGCACGGTGCAGCCTTTCGACGAAGAGACACTTGTAAGAAGATTGCTACCTGTTATAGTGGCAGCCGCGCGACAAGCAGTGGAAGCGAGCAGGGCTAATTCCCCTGCGGCACAGCCGATGCCACCGCTAGTTGCTGCTCCAATAAATTACCAACTCCAACCGTCGAACGAAACCTTGATTCGGCAGACCGAAGAAACACGACGTTCGCCACAGCTGCTGAGTAGAATTCCAGCACCATTGCCAGCAGGGGAACAACAACGGCCAACAGAAGCAGAACCGGTATCGACCTTTGTGCGACCACCGGTAGTCTCGGTGCAAGAACTATTGGCCCCGATCGCGTATCCACAAGCTGGAAGCAACCCGCAAATATCAGCAACAATTTTTGACCCGCTCAGGAGTCCACACCACCGCGACAAAGACCACGGCGTGAGACACCGCGTAACCCTGAGGGAATGGGGGTATATGACGCATATGTCCCTAGGGGATTCAGATTCGATCTATCCAAGTGGGGATTGAAATTTGACGGAACTTCGAAAACAATGAACGTGCAGGATTTTCTATTCCAAGTTAGAGAATTATCCATGTGCTATGAGTGCACGGAGTCGGAGTTATTGAGAGGATTTCACCACTTAGTAGAAGGACCAGCGAGGGACTTCTACTGGAATTTTAAGAATCTCCGGACGGTGATTAGATGGAGACAGCTGCAGAAAGCCTTAATTGGGCAGTTCCAGAGATTCGAAAATGAATTCCAGATACAAATCCAAATTTTAAGTAAGCGACAGCAGCCGCATGAGAGTTTCCGGGAATATTTTAATGCAATGATAAAGCTGCGCAATCAACAGAGAACTCCATATGCGGAAGATCAATTTGTGGAAATTCTCAAAGGAAACCTGAAACCCTCGTTGGCCCAAATGCTGTTCTCTATTCGTGTGCGTAGTCTGGAGGATTTCTGCAGAGAGGCGAAAAGAGCGAAAGGCTTACTGACGATGCAGGGGCAGCACCCTCTATCACGACCGGCGCTTCAACCGCGAGTACACGAGATGCTGTACGAGAAGAGGAAGAGTCCACAGAAGTAGACACATCAGCTGAAGTGGGCGCAATAGCTACAGGTAGCAAAGTGAGATGCTGGAACTGCCGAGTTCCTGGACACATCTTCAGGGATTGCGCGTCCACAACAAGAAAGATATTCTGCTACAAGTGTGGCAAAGGGAATACCGTAACCCCGAAATGCCCGAACTGTCAAGGAAACAAGCCCAGGAACCCACCTCAGACTGGGGAGGTGCGGACCACCGAAGTTTGAGCCCAGCCAAAATACACCCAATTATGACCAGCCTAGCTGAGGAAAATCAAGATGCAAATAATCTAGCTGAGGAAAATACACAGATTGACAAACCGGATCCGGCACCAACACCCGCAGGAAGTGCCGGAGTAACCATAATGAGTAGAGAAAGCCAAGCCGAACCCACATCAACATCACCACCAGGCTTGAGAAAGCTAAAGCCATTACATCAGCGTATGGCTGAATATAGAGAAGCCAGAGCTAGAATCTTTGGGGAAGTTTCGGACCGGATTCGCAGAGCTCGGATAAGATTTAATGAGCGTCGGCTAGCCCGACTAGAGATAGCTGCTACTACGTTGTTTGAAGGAGAGGATGACCGTTTTTATGCGCGGATAAATATAGGAGGTGTAGAAGTCACAGGACTCCTCGACAGTGGAGCCTCGGTAACCTGTCTAGGCAAGTAATGCCAGGAGCTAATAGAGCACACAGATATACGACTCCATAGATTCGGCTCCGCAGTAAGAACAGCAGACGGCAGCGCTCACCGAATTCTTGGAAGGATCCGTGTGAGAGTTGATTTTCGAAAAAATCCGAAGAAGTGGGCATGTACTTGGTGCCCACCCTAGAACACCCGCTCTATTTGGGCATAGATTTTATGAGGAAATTTCAATTGATGCTTGATGTGAGTCATTGAGTCGAGCGAGAGTCCATGGAGCCACCCGGTGACGTTGGTCCGAAAGGGGGCTAAGAATAGATTAATAGATTGTGCCTGGATGCTCGTAAGCTAAATTCTCTCACTGTCAAGGATGCGTACCCACTTCCGCATATAGAAGGTTTGCTGAGCAGGTTGGGGGATGCATATTATATCTCCAGTATTGACTTAAAAGACGCTTTCTTGCAGATGCCTTTAGATGAAGCCAGTAGGGAGAAAACTGCGTTCACAATACCCGGAAGGCCACTTTACTATTTTAAAGTCATGCCTTTTGGTTTGTGTTTTTTTAATGGACAAAGTAATACCTGCGGCCATTCGTGACCGAGTCTTCGTATATTTAGATGATCTGCTAGTGGTGTCACCAGATTTCCAGACGCAAATGGAGCTTGTGCGCAAAGTGGCGAGTTGCCTTGAAAATGCTGGACTTACAATAAATGTACAGAAATCAAACTTTTGTTTTAAGGAGCTGAGATATTTAGGTTACCTAGTAGGAGGTGGCCAAGTTAAACCACATCCATCCAAGGTGGAATCGATTATGAGCTACCAGTATCCAAAATCCCTTAAACAGGTGAGGAGCTTCTTAGGCGCGACAGGCTGGTATCGGAAATTTATTTCCGATTACGTGACCATCGCCTGTCCAATATCAGACACTCTGAAGAAGAGCAAAGTCTTTCCCTTCACAGAGGAGGCTAAGATCACCTTTGACAAATAGAAGAACGCTTTGGTGACTAGTCCCGTACTAGTACATCCGAACTTCTCGAGGCGTGTGTTGCTCCAACGCGATGACAACGATGAAGAACACCCGCGCAGCGAAACTATACGGTAACGGAGCGCGAATGTCTGGCGGTTGTTCTGGCTATCAAGAAATTTCGACCATTCGTCGAACTCATGGCTATCACGGTGATTACAGACCACAGCAGCCTGAAGTGGCTGATGTCGCACCGCGATCTGAGTGGGCGATTAGCTCGATGGAGTTTGCATCTTCAATCATTTGACTTCGTGATTGAGCATCGAAAAGGCAAGTTGAATGTAGTGCCCGACACTCACTCACTGTATGAGATGGAAGAGATAGCAGCAGACGTTATGCAGTTGATCGACTTGGAGGATAAAGCATTCTACAGTCCTGACTATGAGGAGTTGATTAAGACCGTAAAGGAGAACACGGAGAAACTACCCGACTTGCGTGTGATTGACGGCAAAGTGTATAAGTGGACAATGCCCTATGAGGGGATACCTTTACACGAAGACTTCGCCTGGAAAATCTGGGAGCCGCAAGAGCTGACGCAAGAAATCATCAGGAAGTTGCATGACCCACCGCAGGTAGCGCACGGCGGATGCTTCAAAACATTGAAGAGAATCAAAGAATACTTTTACTGGCCAAGTATGAATGTGCAAGTGAAAAGTTTCGTCGACGCTTGTCAAGTGTGCAAAGAGGCTAAAGCGGCCAACATCACCTTGAGACAACCTATGGGTAAAGAAATTGTTTCACAGCGGCTTTTCCAACGAATCTTTGTATACTTTTTAGATCCGTACCCTCAATCCAAAAATGGAAATAAGTATATCTTTATAATCCTCGATCATCTCACGAAATTTGCGATTATCAAGGCTATGAGCAAAGCAAGTAGCAAGAATGTGATTCGATTTTTGATAACGGAAATTTGTCACAAGTTTGGCGTGCCTGATACTTTAGTGTCAGACAATGGCCAACAGTTCGTCAGTCGCGAGTTCAACGATTTTGTTACCAACTTTGGGATAAGATATTGTCGAACCGCAGTACACGCTCAGCAAGCGAATGCATCAGAGCGTGTGAATCAATTAGTTTTAGCCGCGATTACATATTACATGGAAGAGGACCATCGCGATTGGGACCGACATTTATCGGGAATGGAATGTTCACTGCGTTCACCGATACATAGTGCCATTGGAGTGACGCCTTATTTTGCCTTATTCGGTGTAAACATGGTAACACACGCCAGTATGTATGAATTAGCAAGACGCCTGAAAGATTTAACGGATCTCGGTGAAGAACAAGTACCCAAGTCCCTTGGGCAAGATTTGATCAGGACGAGAATACGAGAAAGGCTACACAGGACATATGAAAATAACGAGCGAACATACAACACCAGGTGCCGAACCGTGAAGTTTATACCCGGACAAGAAGTGTATAGACGAAAGTTTCAGCAGAGCAATTTCAAGGATAATATCAGTGCCAAGATGGCTAGAAAATTCTTGAAGTGTCGAATTTTGAAGCCTGTCGGAAACAGTTTATATGAAGTCGAAGTCTTGGGGTATACCACGCAAAGGATCTGCGGCAGTAGCATGTTCCTTAAGAGCGACCAAAGAAGCATAACACCATAATAAGCAGCCAGCCAGCGACAAGGGCGTGGGTTCGAGCAGTCGAAACGGAAAGTTTGGAGCTAATGAATTTAGTTTGTGCCAGGTACTCATGTTACCTGTGAATGATTATGTATCCACGATATGCGCGAATTTTTAAGAACTATGTTGAGAGTTTTGATATTTACGCCAAAAGATAGGAGGATAGCTAATGTGAATAGGGTTTTTGCAATTTATATTTTCACTCCCTCTGTCATTTCTTGTTAGTATAGACTGTAGTACTGAACAAAGTTTCGATGTTTCGCTACATATAGGGATAGCAAGACCCCAAGGAATAGCAAGGCTCCCTGATTAGCAAGACCAAGCACCAAGCTTCAAAACATCATGGCGAGCCTGCGGCGTCTGCATGGCGTTTCTCACCGTGGAAGATCCGCTGATAGGCGTGACGCAGTGCGGCCATCTTTTCCACCTAGGCTGCCACGAACGCTGGCGGGAAGGGCGTCCAGAGTGTCCCGTGTGCCGAAACGCAAACTACGCTATTCGCCGGCTCTACCCATCATTTGGTAGCGGCGATCCCGTGGCTGATATAGGCGAAGTGCAGGGTCTCCGGCAATATGATATTTTTCTTCTGTTGATATTTTTCTTCTGTTCTACAATCTTTTGGCAACAGGATTCGAGAGGTTTACATCTTTTTCAAAACACTGCGTTATTTTCAAGTTGTAATTTCCTTTAAGGCTGTAAGAGATCATGTTTTCTCCGGTTAGTGAAAAAATTGTAAATGCCGCGGGTGGGATTCGACTTCACATTCGCTGGACGATCGTTTCGATGTTTGTGAAGCATCATCTTCAGCAGCGTCTAGCCCGTTAAGCCACTGCGGTGTGTTGATTGATTGAATTATTTATTTAAAAAAAGGCCTGTTTTGTAACCCTTTAGTCTGAATGATCAATCGGATTACTGAGTTTACTTAAAACAGCTTTAATTACCCTATTGACACGCTGAACCTGTCCATTCGCTTGAGGTGACGCTACAGCTACTTTGATATGGTCAGTATTACTATTCAAAAGGAACTCAGCAAACTCGTGGGATGTAAAACAGGAGCCTCTGTCAGAAATTATACGTCGTGGTCTACTATAATAATCAAAGAATTTTTTCGCGCAGCATACTTCTTTTGTACTTGTGGAATTAACAGGATACAGACGACCAAATTTTGTAAAAGCATCAACGACAACTAGTTTATATTTACGTTTCGATTTAAGAGATGGAAGTGGGCCAAAATGATCAGTATGTAATGTACCAAATGGAAGCGGTTTCTTAGGTATACTATATAAATTTTGTTCATTGATCCGAGCCGGTGCAGAATATATTATACACTTAATACAATTTTTAATATGTGACACAATTTTATTCTTCATATCAGGAAACCAATAGTTAAACCTCATTTGGTCATAACATTTTTGACCCCAAGATGTCCTATTTTCTCGTGGATCATCCTTATTACATTTTCCTCCATTTTCTTAGGAACATACATCAGTAGTTTATCTGAATCATCTTTGCGAAATACCAATCCATCAACAAGTTTATATCCGTTAACCACTTCAGTTTCAAGTTTATCTAATAGTTTTTTTATATCCTCATCTCGCCCCTGCGTTAACTGAATTTGGACATCCAATTCATTCGAATCCACCGCACCAATCATATTACATTTTCCCCTTACGTGACATATATGGGTCATGGACTTCCCACTTCGATGCTGAATAGCGTAATCATAATTCTCCAGTTCTAGTGCCCAACGGGCTATACGTGGATTTACCTGTCGTTTATTCAGAGTCATGGTAAGCGAATTACAATCAGTTACAATTGTAAAGTGTATCCCCTCTAGGTACACTCTAAACCGACGCAATGCATATATAATTGACAAAGTTTCCATTTCAAAACTATGATAACGCGATTCAGCAGAAGATGTTGCTTTTGAAAAGAATGGGTGGAATGGGTGGAATTTATTGTCATCCTGACGTTGTATTAATATAGATCCAAACCCATGTGTACTTGCATCACAATGTAATTCAGTTTCCCGCTTAGGGTTGTATATTGCCAAAATTGGATTTTTCATTAGACGCTGTTTAAGTTCTTCATATGCATTTAGACGTTCTTCAGAAAATTCAAATTTCGATTCTTTTTGTAACAAATTTAATAATGGTCTAGCTATTGTGGAGAATGACGGGACAAATCGTCGAAAATACGAAAAAAGACCAAGACATGCTTGCAACTGCTTTTGAGTTGTAGGTATAGGAAAATTTTTTATAGCACATATGTGTTGATCTGTTGCCTGAATTCCTAATGCGCTTACAAAGTATCCCAAAAATTCTATACCATTGTAAGCAAATTTGCATTTTCGCAATTTAAAACTTAATCCTTTTTTGTACGCCCTAGCAAGTACTTCAGATAATGTCTGCATATGAGACTCGAAATCTGTCGATGCTATAAGGATATCGTCCATATAAATCACAACTTTACGTGAATCAATGAGATCCCTAAAAATATTGTTTATAAATCTCTGAAAATTAGATGGCGCGTTCTTAAGACCGAAGGGCATTTTCAAATACTCATATTGACCCTGTGGAGTTACAAAAGAAGTATATGCTACAGAATCTTCATCCATATCTATATGGAAAAACCCATCTTTTAAGTCTTCTTATTTAATGCACGATAATCTACGCACATACGTGTATCTCCTGATTTTTTTTTTACCAATACAATTGCAGAAGCAAAAGGAGAATTACTTGGACGAACAATATTCCTACTTAAAAGATCATCCACAATTCGCTGTACCTCTTCGCGATCCCTAACCGATAGCCGACGAGGAGAACAGTGAATTGGAGTATCATCAGTCAACCTTATCTTCATTTTGTAATCATTTTTTACTCGGACCATATGTTGTGGTTCAATGTAAAAATTTCGAATAACATTTTCCAATTGAATGCATTGATTTTCGTTTAAATGTGGATTGACTTTTGTATCTCTAAC
Source organism: Phaonia tiefii (assembly GCA_963931995.1). Taxonomy (NCBI): domain Eukaryota; kingdom Metazoa; phylum Arthropoda; class Insecta; order Diptera; family Muscidae; genus Phaonia; species Phaonia tiefii. Next base: position 57,961,889 of record OZ008370.1, read on the forward strand.
CGGATCATCATCAACTTTATCCTCATGGCCCTTTTTGTCTGACTTATCAATAATGTTTGACACCAAAGACATTTTATTTTCATTATTTATTTTTCTTGTAGAATCAAATATATATAAATCTGAATTATCTAAATTTTCAATACATGTTAAATTGACATTAAATTTTTTCATAAAATCCCTACCCAATATGAGGGGAATTCGTATGTCATTGTCCGGCAAAACCATTAAATCTATGTAATTGCGAAAGTTTCTAAATTAGACACTGCAGGAGACGATCCCATATGATTTCATACTACAGTTTCCGATCCCAACAAAACCCGTTGTAGATAATTCTTGTGAAAGTACATTTTGGGATCATTGATTTTGAAATTAAACTAATTGGGCTGCCAGAGTCAATGAGACATGAAAGATTAGTATACCCCGTGTATTTGTTTCTACAAGATTCTTTAAATGCCACACTTACCGTTTGCATAGGGTCAACAATATTATTTACAGAATTTTCCGGGATAACTGATGCAGCAAATTGTTGACGATTGGGACAGTTCCTATTAATGTGACCCATTTGGTGACAAATAAAACAAGAACCAGGTGAACGAATGGGTTTTTACGAATGATGTCATCCACCGATGTTGCTCCATAAAGTATGGCTATGCTATTGGAATTATCTTGCATACCATCAATTATTATGTCAGCCAGCTCCTGCCCGGAAATATCAGCTTCTGCTGCAATTGTCTGCATTGCAATAACATAGTTGATACATGATTCTGAGGATTTTAATGTTCGTGATCGGAGCTTGCGATAAACTTCTTCCCGAGTTATTGTCCTTTTAAAAATTTTAATCAACGAATTCTTTAAATCGCTGTAGTTCCACGAAATTGAGTTCTGCATAAAGTCCATTGCTGCTCCACGTAATAACCACTGTAAACACTTCAGTTTATTTTGATCGCTCAGTGATGTCGTATAACTTTCAAAATGACGGAACCATTTTTCCACATCTTGACCAGCACCACCATCAAATTTTGGAACCATGACTTCAAGTTCTTGATAATTTATCTGTTTCCTTTCCTCTTTAAGATTTACATCCATCTCACTAAGTTGGTTTTGAAGAGATATTATCTCATGACGCATTTTCAAAATTTTGAGTTGGTTTTCCAGACTTTGATATTCTTGAGTGGACAGAGAGGTTTCACTACCTGAAGAAACAATCGGTGCAACATTGGAAAAAACAGTTGCACATTCGGGCAAGCAATTGACATTAGTTGTACTTGATATGGTCGAAAAAGCAATTCCACTGATGTTATTTGATAAAACTATCGTAGCGGGTGTACCTACATTAGGAACAGAATTTACCATGCTAGTGTTAGGCATATTAGCACCGGAAGTAAATACAGCACAATCCGAAGACGAAGCAGAGGCGGAAGGAATTATAGACGGAACATTCATACCAAAGGTAGCGGAAGAATTAACAGAAGCAGTTACATTTGTACCGGAAGGCATAGACAAGATATCATGAGCAAAATTTGAAACCATAGCTGCATCTTCTGCGACTAAATGTTGATCTTGATTGCCAGATAACTCCCCGTTATTGCTTAACGATCCATATAAGTTCCTTAATTGGCTCATTGTAGCAGATTCGGGGAAAGGTATACCAGCAGCTCGCAATGCATCCATAATATGTTCACGGGATGGTCGCAAATTCATACTTATATATTTTTTAAATCAAATATTTGATTCCCACATCTGAATTATAATATTGCTTACGACAGAATGAGTTTATTTTCATATTTTCGTAACATTTCCAAATGTGAAACTTAGATCCTTTATAAATACTTAAAACAAAGTAAAACATAACAAGTATATACATATATACACTACAATATGGAAAATTTTTATACTTTTGTCGTAGAATTAATAGTCCAAACTTTCGTTTAAAATGAAAAGTTAGCAAATACCTGTACTAATACCTGAGCTACTATGCGTCTAAATTGGTGTTGCGAAAACGCAACACCACCGGTTGAATATGGGTTAACACACCTGGTAGAGGTCGAGGTGCCGAGACGCGTTTTCTGGTGAGCATTTCACATTCAAGCCCCAGAAATTCATTTTTTACCTTAATAACCGATATTACTCAACACACGCCCGATGTCAAGAAAGGCTACCAACGTATACTCCTGACAAAGAAAAAATATCCATCGGTAATTTGCCGAATTTGGGTTTGAAGAATTTTTTGTATGAAGAGACCAACCACGCTGAAATGATATATGAATATTGGTAAATTCCCTGGTTCTTCCTTGAATATCAATCAATAAAAATGTATTTACAAAAATCACATGATTTACTCAAAACAAATTATCTGTATTTCTATTTATAGATTAATATTATACGAGTTGATCCAACTCTCTCATTTGACGTTTCAATTGATGCGTCTGTCTGCTGTTTGGCTTTAGCATCGAACAAAATCCTCCATTTTTAATGTTCATATAGTTATGCTTTGTTTGTCAAACCTCAGACGTTCGATTCCCTTCAGTCAAAGAGTTAACAGCGAGTTGGTGCATATCGTATAACATTATCTATGTTTCTATTAAAAAAAGATAAACATAGTAAAAAGTGAATACCGCTTCAGCGAATATATACGAATATACACAGGCGACAAAGTTTTGTCTTTGATCTCCCTACTTTTGATTTATTTGTTATAATATGAAAACTTTAATAATAAAACTTTACTTTATTTTTATTTTGACTATTTTACAACCTCATTATGTCAGACGTCTTACACATATTAGTTACACAAACAAATTAATCAAATTTCAATATATTCCTCCAACTGGCTGTATCCTTCGCCTTTTCTCGCCAGTTGGTAACACCAAGGATACGCAGGGATTCTTCTGCCTGGTCTTTCCAGCGGACTGTTGGTCGTTCTCTTTTCCTGCTTCCATCGGGTACGTTATCGAAAACTTTTCGCGCTGGTTCATCTACATCCATTCTGATAACATGGCCTAGCCAACGCAATTGGCCTAAGTTGATTCACCTAGCCATGTCCACGTAAAAATATGGATTATATAGCTCTTGGTTCCAGCGACGTCGGTACTCGCCCTTTTCCCCAACAGAACCACATATTTTACGGAGAAGCTTCCCCCCGTATACTCCCAGGTGCTTTTCATCCACTTGCGATATGATCCAAGCGATATGTCAAGACAGGTAACATGAGAGTCTGATATAGCTTTGTTCCCAAACTGCTCCCTGAGCTCAAAATATCATCTATCTGCAATCACAAATCTCCTATTTATCACCAGGCTGTTTATTTACCACTTCAAAATTTAATCGGTTGTCAACGCTCAAGTGTGGACCAAGTCGAGAGGTTTCTCTAGTCGTATCAGTTTTGTCTTGCCCTCATTAACAGCAAGACCCACCTTCGCTAATTCCATTTCGGTTCTCGAAAAGACTGCAGTAACCTCTCGCAAATTTCGCCCACTAATGTCTATGTCGTCAGCAGACGCCAGCAACATATGGTTTTTCGTGTCAATGGTCTTGTCCGTATTTACTGCAGCATTTCATCATTATTATCTCCATTAAGATGTTGAATAAATTGCACAGAAGTGTGTCCCCTTGTCACAGTCCTCGCTTGGTACATAATGGTGCAGTGAGGCCTTTCCCCACTTTCACTGCTAATTTGGTGTTGGTCAGCGTCATTCTACAGAGGCGGATCAGTTTTGCCGGAATATTAAGTTCAGACATTCAGGCGGAAATTACCGCCATACTGGAGGTTACTGAACTAGAGAAAAGTAGTGTGACAACCCTCCGGAGAATATGTATCTACAAAGACAGCCATGTTTGCTACGTCCCTTACGGTGAAATGGCAGAGTATTTTATCATCAGGCTCATCTGGCTACCGAGACACAGCGACATTCCAGGCAATTCCGTAGCGGATGCGTTAGCTACACAGGGCACTACGGCACAGGTTCTTTCGCCAAAAGTCAATCTCTACTTGCCGTTTGCAGATCAGGCAGTGGTCCAATAATATGCTCAAGGACAAGTGGAGACTTATTTCAACTTGCAAACAAGCCAGGGTCCTCTGGCCACAGGTGGACAGGAAGAGAACTAGGCAACTACTTAACTTGCCGAGAGGCAGGTTATCTACACTATCTTCCACTGTCAGGACATTCTGATCTTCAGTGGAAGAATCTGAGTGGAGTAGTACTGAAAAGTGGTATCTCCACATGTTGAGCACACACTGCTTATCAGTCACCAGATTCCCACTATCGTCCTGCTCCATCAGTTGCAATGCGACGTTCTTCGTCGTACCATGGCTTATCCTTACGCGGTTTTGGATAGCCAAGTTCAGTCCCCTCAGCTGTTTTTGGAGAATGGGAGAAGATATCAGATTATGTTTTTAATGTAGATGTTAAACAACATTTGCTTGTTTTATTTTCTATTGTCTGTTTGCATTTCATGTTTTCTTTCTCAAGAACAAAATTATATCGAAAATCGCAACAGAGGCGATATATCTATTTGGGAGTATACGTCTCTACAAACCGGCAATAATTCCAAACATGTAAAAAGAGGACATCAGTCCAACTGGAATTATGACCCTTGGTGTTATGCCCGTTGGCATTATATTCCACGCTTTAATTTTTAATACAAACTCTATACGATGCAATATCCTCGTGTTATGCTCTTTGTCCTTATATGTATGTAGTATGTTCGTTTGTTTAATAATTATTATTTAATTATATTATTTAATTTTTTTAAATGCAGCTTATTTTTAATTAAATATGGTAATTAATAAATTTATAGTTTCCACACATGCTTTTATTGTAATATCTATGTGTGTGTCTTGTATGTGAAGCCATTTGAAGTAAATATAAATATGGCGGAATTATTTTAATAAATGTCGATGAAACTGGAAAACGAATTACGAATTAACCTTCATTCAAAAACAAATTCATTCCGACTTTGCTAACAAATAAAAAGGAGTCGGTCCCGAGGAAAACATCTTGGCCACAGCAATTGACCTAATTGTAGGAGTAGCAACCAATATGTGTTACACGCTTCCCCTGATTCCGATTACAATGCACAAATAATTCAGTTCAATTTATAATGTGGTATCTGCAGTTTGCAATCCAATGCAAATTGAGATCGAGAACTGTGAACCACAAATCGATTGAGCGAAGTTGGAATCGATAAATATTGAAATATTGCTACATCGTTGTCGGACCCCTTTGCGTCTTCTATAAGGCATTTCCATGAAGTCTAGCAGAATTTATTAGTTTAGTAAAATACACATTATTATTCCTAAACAATCACATGTATTTTCATTACTTGGTATTTTCAACTACAGGCTAATAATAAACTGTTAAACAAAAGACGGATTATCCCCTGCAAGTTAAATCTACAAGTGATTGATTAACAGCCATTCGATTATCTTAATATTTGAAATAACAGAAATTACTAGGAGTCTATTATTGGGAAAAGCCTCTTGGCCCCACCAACAGACCGTGTTAGCCATCATATGAGTGTGTGTATGTAATGACTCACGTACACACGATTTGTACATGAGTGTGTGTTGCGAATGTATGTTTGAATACTCCCACTGAATTATCTTAGTTTCGTTCCACAAATTGTATGCAAGAGTTTTGGATATGAGCTTTTATATTTGTGGCACGTACGTACTTACACTTCTTGCGTATGTGTGTTTCGCTTCCACTTGTGATGGTTGTTTATGTGTTTTGTATTCGCTCTGTTGTTCCTTTTGATGCCGTTACTTTAATATTGTTGTTACTGCTGTAATGCTGCAATGCCCCAGCGGGGCACTTATGAAAGGCCTTCTTTCAATTCATTGAGGCGGGTCTAAAATGCATACCTAGTAAACATTCGTTCAGGCGAATGTTAATACAAAATTCATATTTTCTACTCAATATTCATCACAGATGGGGTTTTTAATTTTTAATTTGCATTACTTTATCTAATGCAAATGCAAAACAATTACCATTGTTCGCAATGAGAATTACAATACTTTGTATTTGCATTTGCTCAGGCAATGCAAATGCAGGTTGTGAAATCGGATGCCAATTGTAATGAAATACCAGCATGCTTTTGATATTTTGCATTTGTTTGAGTGGTCGCAATTCTATTTTTAAAGTATTTTATAAATACAGGTTTGTGGTTTCGCTAGGTAGTAGTACTTTCGAATTCATAAACCTGTACTGTACAAAATATTTCAAAACCAATACTGCCAGATATGAAGAAAATGCTTTGAAAATAAGTATTTGAAATTTTTCTGAATTTCTATTTGTAAAGGTAATTCAAATTAAACTACAATTATAATTGCCATATAATTAATTGGTCCCATGTATGACATACATTTACCGATTTACTCCATTAAAAACTCCATTAAAAAAAATTCATTATCGTTTTGTCGGTAATGATGTCTTGCGAACGCATGTATTTTAAACGGCTTATGTGCCGGCACTATCGACGCAACGATATCGTTTGTCATACAATCATCATACATAATTAGGCCCTTGAGTTTTCCGGAGTGTTTTAAAATCCCGTGTTTACTATAGATTCAAACTAACATATTTTATTTCTTTGCAGCGGTCTCTTTTACATAGCTAGTTAAATCCAAAATGATCTGGGTAGATTAGTTGAGGAGGATCTTTTCACAACTTGACTATTCCAATTTTTGTGGTTTTCCACAATTTGAAAAAATATATATTTAGGAATGCACCTATGTATTTAACCCGAAACTTTGTTGCATTATTATAGGCGACAAGATTAGTCATTGCTTTGTACAGGATTAAAAAATTTTGCATCCATATATTTTAATTAAATCCAAAATTTGAAATGGAATAATCTAATTTAGACGCGGCTGATTATAATAGTCAAGTTTTGATATGTGCTCTAGGGGAATATTCATGTTTTGATTCAAACCACTGTGTGGATTGATCTTGTTTTGCTGAAACTAATTAGGTATCAGAAATCTTATTTTAAATTAACCCAACCTGAAGTTCATCTTTAAATAAATAAAACTAAAAAAAAAAATAATCACAGTATGTTTTATTTACTTTTAAATGATATATTAATCACATTTTGTTCCAAAAATGTAAATTTGAAATGGGTAATGTCATTTTGAAATGGAATAATCTACTTTTGCCGAAATCATGCTTTTTATTCTTTTTCTTCCGGTACAATTATAGCGTTTTGGCGCAATATTATTTTCGCTGAGTTTTCATTTTAATGCTACCAAACCAAAAAAATAATAAAAATCAGTTCTGTCGAAAGTGGAATAGACACGTTTTGAAAAGAACCCCCTCAGTTTGAACCTCAGGCACAAAATATTAACATTGTGGAAAAGTTGCCTTAATCAGTTTGGCTTCCGAAGTTCTCATATATAAAAATGAATGTTTGTCTGCTGTCTCTTTATGAGGGTGTTTGTTCCATATAGACGTCTATACGGCAGAACCGATCTTCTTGAAATTTCCGCGGAATGTAGCTGTATGCCCGAGGGTCACAATATGCTACTTTAATATTTGATAAATCAAGCGGGCGTGGTCCAGCCTATTGAACCCAATTTTTATAAACGTTGCATCAATGGCATTCAAATTTGGTAAAGATTAGCTAAATAGGATGATGCGCCTCCCAAGAAGACCCTATTAATAAAAATGAAATATCTAAAGTAATATTACCTAGAGCGTCTTGAAATTTGGTTTGGGTGCATTTAACACCGATTTGTGTGATCAGGCCAAAAATGGGTGAAATTGGACAATTGGGTGTGAACACGCCCATAATGCCTTATTTTAGATTTTCGATTCATTTGAGCTAGAAGGCTACAGATAGAAGACTGACAATTTCCATGTATATACTACTGACAACGAGAAAGATCATAGTTTATAGTTTATAGTTTATTGGATGAGGGGCACGGATAAAGCGTTTTGTAGAGCTACAATCCAGGAAATTGGGAGGAGTATCCCATATTGGTTTAGTCATCGCGTTTCCTCATATACTGTTTAGTGGAGACGCCTCTAATGTTTTGTCAAATATTAGTCTCTATCCTAGTTGTAAACTTTCTATGTTAGTTTTGGCAGTTCAACTATTTTATTCATGAACAATATATCTTCGGAAAACTGAAAAAGTTTTGTAGGCACATGTTACGATCCTCACACGACATGTGTTATAGACAAAGTACATTTTAAATTCTGCCATCGAGTTATTAAGTAGCATTAAAAGGACAACTTTGCATCTTTCATTACACGCATATGTTTTTTTTTATATTTATTAAAAGTATATTCAGGTCGGTTCCTATAGTCACCTTCACCATCAATACGCGCATCATTCACTGTTTGCTATTCTATAATACTTTGGTGATGTGATTGCTAGAAAACATACGGTTTTAGAGATGTGTAAACATCAACATGTGTTTTCTTTCACATCATATGTATTCTAAAATACTCGTGTCACTAATTTATATGTCATTTTCATTATTTCATTATTATTATTATTTTATTATTACATAAAACAATACAAAAAGCATATATGTTTCAAAAGGCATCAATGTTTCACATCAAAATTATTAATGGACCAAGTTTTAACAAAAAGAGAGTAATTCGTTTTGAATCATTCGCCATATGTCGCCAGTGCTTTTGAGTCATGCAATTCGTTATCTGACTTTACTAAATATAATATAATTCTATAGTTCTCCAGTTCTTTCACAATCGATGTCTTCTAATATTAATCTTGGTCCTGTTATTAACAACGGATTTGATTAAAAAAGGATCTTCGACATTTTAAGAATAACTCAGCTTAGCCAAATCAATTGTTAGAGCAATGGGCTTACAATTAAAAAGTAAATGAGTTCAAAGGAATTATTTTCAAACGATTATACTGGTATTAATTTCATAGGTGTATCTGGGACTCGGCTTAGGGCATATGTTTTAACTAGTTCGTTGTCGATCCCTGTATACTCTTTTAAAAGAAATGATCGATCACATGCCAGAGGTGGTGGGCGGTGGAGACATCTCTGTAATTAGGAAAATTTAATACACGGCTGTTATTCGCTCAACTGAGTTTGATGTGTGTATGAATCGATGTAAATTGAGGACAAAAATGGATCGGACAAGGCTTAATATGGAGTAGTGTACCTTACACATCAAAATGTTGATGTTGGGTACATATGCCAGTATTGCAGTGGTGAGAGATTATAATTAGAATCTGTTTGAGACTGCTAAATCTTCATACATGAGTTCAATATTCTCATAATTCGTTCCCTTTTGGGTCGTTCGAATTAGTTGTTTTGCACAAACACAAGTGTATTGAATATCGTAATTATGATGATATTAACCGGGAAGGTTAATTCACCTGTTTATTGCATTTTAACTTTGAATCATTTCACGCATCTTATCATGTTGTCTCTAGACTTTCGAATTTAAATATACTCATTTCTGAGCTTCTTACCTTTGAGCCTATAGTAAAACTTATGATGCAGGATAAGCTAGATCAACACTTTGAATATAATGCAGTGGTTCCAGCCAAATTGCTTAAAGATCCATTAGAAGGGAAAACCAAAAGCATTACATCGATGTATTTAAACGCTCTCAATTGTGGTGAACTCTACACGAAAATTGTCTTAATAAGGATATTAAAATAACAGACGTTGACTTGAATGCTATTTGTGAATCCTTTTTAATTAACAGGCCTTGAGGTACCAGAAATACCTCTGACTGTTATCGTGCTACACACGGATTTTCTTCTAATTATGTTTTTTTTTTAAAATTACGTTCGGGTTGCATAAATTCTCGTAAAAGCTTCTCTAGTAGGGATGAATCTCTAATTGAGTACCTAACGGGTACTAGGCTGGCTAAATGTCAGAGCTAGAATGAACCGACTTCATCTTTGCAGCGGAGGAAGTTTATGAGATGATCAGGAAATAGAAAGCCACTCGTTCGCTGATCATAAATACATTAGATTCCAGTTGGACTGGAACATCACCCATCTGCCAAGCGTGGTTAGGTCGCTCAAGAACTAAGCCAAGGAGGGGCAGAAGCCTTACTTGGTGGAATAGAGAACTTGCGGATATTAGGAAGTCATGCCGACAGCTATTAAGCTGAGCCAAGTCTTCGTAAGATAAACAGGACTGCGATAAGCACTGAGTAACTTCTGGATAAGCGTATCTTCTGGACAAGGCTAGATAAGAATGCAACTGAATGACCCAAAAGAACTGGTGAAATACATCCGATGCGTCGAGGCTAAGAAAAGTATTGGCGTCAGGCAATACAAGGATAGGTTACCTGATGGAATCTTCTACACAGTGGACAAACTGTAGTGGTGATTGACTCAATCTCCTTATGGGCACCCATTTCCCTTTAAACTCCCCGAACGAGGAGATCACTGCCGGTTAACAAGCTCCTCATAGATCAGAAGTTGATACTGAAATTGTCATTAAATTCAGGCTTGAATGGGCTATCGGCAGATTGAACCCCTTTAGGTCTCCCGGGTGGTGAAAAAGTGGAACAAGAGGCTGTGGCTGATCTGTAGATCCCCTGGCTGGTGAAGTAATATATGGCGTGTATAAACTTAGATACGTACCAAGATGACGGAGGGATACAAGAGATGTGTTTATTGCCAATGCGGGAAAGGCCTCGTACTCGGCTTCCAAAGGCTTTGGAACGGCTGTACACGTTTGCTTAACACGTTCGAGAGATTATTAATGAAAGATTGGTATCTGGTGAACAGCATGCGTACTGCAAGGGTAGCTCTACAGAGACAGCACTCCCTGAAGTGGTAGAATAGATCTAGAAATTGTTGGCTGTTACGGAGTATACGTTGGTAGCCTTTCCTCACATTAAACGTGCCTTCAATAATATTACCCTGAATGGGATGGAATTGGTGCGATTGGACTTTAAGATGAACGCGCATCTTATGAGGCTTACACACCAAATGCTCACCAGGAAACGTGTCACAGAATACCTCTACTAGGTATGATAACAGAATCATATCTCAATGTATGGTCTTGCCCCACTTCTATGGAACTCTGCGCTGATTGGAAAATGCGGGTGGGTATGCCGACAATATGACAATAGAGTCAGAAAAACTTCGAAAGTTGTCCACTCTTTGCTTTTTCAATTTCCTGGAAAACAAAAATTTTGGATTTTTTGGCATAAGTGATCATAATGCGTACCATAAATAATTTTTTTTTTTGTGTTACAGATAATCCCTTTTTTGGGCTTTGAAAATCGACAAATTTTGACCTCTTTTTTCGCATTTCTTGAACTGCATATCATTCAGTTTTAAAGACTTTGTATCTGGCAAATGTCGACTTTCGCTATCCACACACTGCTGCATACGTTTTCTGAAATTTTCATGAACTCTAACAAGCATGTCGACTGGTATTCTGCCAATTTCAGCCTCAATATTGTTAATTAGGTCTTCCAAGGTGTTGGGACGGTTGATATACACCTTCGACTTCAGGTAACCCCAAAGGAAATAGTCGCATGGGGCTAAGTAAAATGTGCCTCATCAGAAAAGAACAAAATTGCGTCACGGGGTATAGTTGCAAGAATGTCTTCACAAGAGGTCCGCCGTGTCAAATAGTCCCGTGCTGGCAATTGTTGGACCACGCACATTTTATTCGGGTGACAACTCTGTTCTTTATGAAGAATCGGGTGGAGAGAACGTCTGGAAATGTCAAGAGCAAGTGATTGTTTCCGAGCAGAGCGTTTCGGAGATTGCAGTACTGCTCGATGTTTTGTGGTGTTGTAATCTTTCTCTCAGGTCCCCTTCGTACACATGACACATTCCCTGCTCTTCTCAATGAAGTTACCCAATTTACAATTGATTGTCGTCCAGGAACACTTTCGCGTGGGAAGTTTTCGTAAACGAAAACCACGCTGTACTGCAATGATCGACAAGGTAAACAAAATGACTTCTCCTCACGTGTCCAATGCACGATGGCAACTGAAATGCAGACAAATTACAAAATAAGCAAATTACCGCGCTCAAGCCTATATAAAGTGTATTCTTAAATACAATCCTATAGGGGAACGAAAAAGCATAAAGTTTTAAACTTATTTGGCAACACTGTTTTTCCGCTTCAATCTAAGTTACAAGTTCAACCACGTGTCTCAACTAATTTTTCTGGAGAAACAAAATTGTAATAAATTGGGCGCAGGAAAACTGTAAAATAAAAATTTGATTTGATCTATGTAGTATAGTAGAAAAACGAAGTCCAAGGTATGTAGTTTGTAACCAATATAATAGAATTTGGATTTGTTTTGTTATGGCCTTTGTTATTTCGCGTTTTCGTGGTCTGGTATATCAGAGATACATAACCCCAAATTACTTGTGTGTCGTGGTATAAAAGTTATATGGGTTTTCGCGTGCGCATTAATGTTGAAACACATTATTGTTCACTAAAGTGTCCTCTGTCACTTAGTATTTGCGCGCTTTGGGCATTTTCGCGGAAGTTCCTCATATTGTTATTTTTTCAGGTAAACTCGAGTTTAGTCGTCCTGAAATGTTAGCTATTTGGGATAATAATGAACACTACTGTTTCGAATTGGATACGAATTCGAATGGAAAATTAATATGAATAAGTGCGTCGTTTTATCGGGTATGTACAGAAATATCTACCAACAGGCCCGTGCGCAGGGGGGAGGGGGTTTGGGAGCTGTTTGGACCAGTTTATGAAAGCCCTTTCAAAGTGGTGAACATGATTATGCTATACCTTCGTCCAATACTATATGACGTCCCCGTTTGACCTATGCACAAGGTGGAAAACGATTAAAAGAAAATTAATAGCTGAACTCTCACTGCACCAACACATCATAGCACACCTCTGCTCATTCATGCACCAGTTGTTTCTGCGGAGAAGGTAACAGATGCTCATATTTCATATGTTTAGAAAAAGGCTTAACAGAACCTGAAAATTGTAATGAAATCGGGAAAACACAATCGTTATAAGAACCTGTTGCCATTACCCCTAATGAAGGGTTAGCATTTGTACTTGAAAATGGGCTAACTGAAAGACAATAGTGAAATGTAGACCCATTGAAATTGCTATTTGAGGAAGAACTTTCCAGGTGTCGAAGCAAAATTTATTAAATCAAAAGGCGTAATTATAATTCAGTAGGAAGATCTTAATAATTTTGGAGATATCACACATGTGAAATTATTTGCTAGCTATTGAAAGCATGTAGGAGCATAAACTCGATAGGGGTGGATCAGATTTCGTGGATCAGTCGTTATTCGTCACAGCGTTGATACCACTTAAATAAACCGACAATTTGTACAGAGTTCTTTGGTTTAACCGCAGTCTATAAGATTTTGCACACTCCTTAAAATTGAGCATGCTAAAGTAAGTATAGACCACAATTTGAGTGAAAACAGTAATTTGGACTATCAGACTCAGAACTTGATGCCTTTTGTACACACCGGCCTTAACGGCAGCAACATACATCTAAGATATGATCTACTGTTGACATTAGTAGATGGAAAATTGTTAAATGCAGTAACTGGTACTAATTCTATCCAATGTTGTCCAATATGTGGTGCAAAGCCGAAGAATTTTCGAAAATGTAGAGAATCTTGGACTACTGTTATATGGAGTGAGTGCCCGTCATGCCTGGATACGCTTCCTAGAGTTTGGTTTACAAATATCCTACAGAATTTGAATTTTCAAATGGCCGCCGCTGGTGCAGGATAGTATGCGCGGCTCCTGTACATGAGAACGTGGGTTCGATCGCTGCTCAGACCACCTTACATTTTTTTCGACAACGGTCACCTCGTATAGTGATGGCGAAACTATCGAGTACTTAGCCATGAAAAAGCTTCCCAAATTACAGTTCGGAACCGGTTAAAACTGTAGGTCTCAATCAGTGAGAGTAAAACTAGAAAGCGCACAGTTCCCTGATTGTGAGAATTGGAAACCATTTTTGTATGTAGAACCATGAAGATAAAATGCAGGTTCGAAAAAATGAAATTCAATGCAGACTGTGGGAATAAACTTGGACTTCACGTTGACAAACCAAGACACAATGGTAGTGAAAATACAAATTATGGTAATACGGCCCGAAGGGCATTTTCGAACCTCGAAATATTTGCTTTAATACTAAAGTTTGATGTGGATATCTTAAACTATTTTCATACCATCGATTTCATGCGAATATGAGGTTGACGTTGAAAAAAATTAACACCATCTATCGTTGATGTTTATTGTCGTTTTGTAGCACTTCTAGATACCAGAAAGATTGAAGTTGTTCGCATCAGTATCATATTCACAAAATTTTTTGGTAATACTTTTTTCAAATTCATCAGTGAAATATAAAGTTATCGACCAAGCTCATGCTCATGGATCACAAGTCTGTGGTTCGCTTAAAGTAATTCATTTCGAAATAGCAACTGGTGTAGTGTGTTTGAATTTCTTTTTAAAATACGCATTCTTCCATCAATCATTTGTAAAATGTTTGAAATGTCATCAAGTACTGAATTTTTTTGGAATATACAACAATACACCGAGTACATCAAACATTTAAATTTATCAAAGGAATTCAAATTTACTAGAATATAGAATACATCAAGTATACCATATGCTTATTACGATCGGCATTTCGTCGTACACAACACGAACAATGATAGAAATTATAAGAGAGTATGAAAGAAATTCAATTCAGTAGCTATCAGCTTTCAACAAAGAAGGTGTGTGGTAATATTTTCAGTTTAGTTGGTTAATGTGTATGTGAGTAACTACTCTAGTCACACAAGCAGAATTTTTTTTCTTTTTGAAACGACAGCGAGTACTTTTTTCAGTGTTATCTGAAAAGTAGTACTTTTGTTTTGCTTCAAATTGTTTTAATGTGTTTGAATGTTTGATGTTTTGGTTCTCATTTATTTTGCAATTTGTTTCTAAATGAATGATTTCATAAATACTAGTTTGTTTTGTTAGCGTCAGTGTAATAGTTGACGTATTCGGTTTTGAGGTGAATGTCTGGATATGTCATTCAAAACATACATATGTATATTCTTCGTTTTATATATGTATGTATACTCATGAATATGTATTTACATATGATTATATTTTAAATATATCTTGATAAAAAATTCTGCAAATAATCGTGGACCGATCCATTCGAAACTCTGATCATTTCTTATATGCATTAGGGATATCACATATGTATGCAAATTAAGAGCGCTTATACAAAAATGTCGAGTTTTTGACAAAATATGGTGCTCACTTCTTCTTTTAATTCTTAACACACCTACAGTATTGAGTGTGGCAAATCGCATGTGGAAAGCGGCATATAAATAACATATTGCCCAAATTGGTGGAACATTTGTATGGGAGCTATTACCAAATTTGAATCGATTGTCATCAAAATTATTATGGTTGGCCCTTGGTAGGGAAAAACTATCTGTACCAAATTTCGTGCAAATCTGAACATATTTCCGTCCTGTACTTTGCGTACAGCCGTCAAGCTCATAGGGAGGTGGGAGTGGGCGTGGCGCGATTGATTCAAATTTTTGCCAGTTTGTTATGTCTGGTATACCTAACAAATGTGGAAGCTTACAATGCTGTATTTGCATTTCTCGACTTTATGCCAAAAAAAAAAAAAGGGGCCCGGGGCGGATTCGGGTTCTTGACATCGATAACCACTTTACATTAGGCAATGCGTTCACGTGCTGCCTTCTGGCCTTGACAGGAGAGGGCAGTTCCGACACCTTCTTAGCGTCAGATTTCTTTTATGTCTTACTGTCTATCTTTCATTGAGGAATCCTTCCCGTTAACAGAAATTTTGTCGTCTTTTAGGTATTTGGATCCGATTAATCACTACCTAGCACCCGAACCTGGTACATGAAGACTGGGTGTTTTTTTCGTTTTTGAATATTTAACAGGGATCAGCCATCCAAGGAAGCGCATACTCATCCCCACCTCAAAGGGGGTGTGATTGAAGTATAGTTCATTTCGAATCCTGGTTTTAATTTTACTTTGAGTTTCGTCTCATTTTTAGGCTGCTGTGGCGCGTTCGACTTTTTTTCTTGATTGTGAGCCAATTCAGGTCGTCGCTCACTTCATTTGATTTTCCAATTTTCCATCCCGGTTGTGATACCTCAAACGCAGGAATTTTAAACGCATCAACGGATTCTTCTACGGACGAAAATCGTTGACCACGCAGCTTATCATTGATGTGCGGCAAAAGACAGAAGCCAATGAGTATCAAATCGATGTTCGATGTTTTGAGTGCTGAAAAGTAATTTGTTTGAACCGATGTATGGCTGTTGGTTTTCCTAATTCCTCGGAACACCTCTGGCAAACAAATGATGTTATACCATTAAGAATGGACGCTTCACTATTGGCACTGTTGCCACATGACTAGCTTCCCGAAAAAACCAGGCCAACCTTGGCATTAAAGTCTTTCAAGAATCGTATGCACGTGTTATGAAGCACCACAATAGAATTTTTGTAGCATATGTTTGCGCCAATCGACACGAGCATCTTTTGGAGCTTATGTCAAATTGTGTAGGATCCAACGAGAAAAAATCTTTTTCACGGCTAAATGATGATGCAATATTTTATATTTGCAGGTGGAACTATTGCCTAAGGTTGCCCCAACATCACGGTCACGGTATATGATGATCTAGCAATATCAGTGTTTGAGCAGCATCGGTGTTTTCTGCTACAGCAACTGATTATGGATGACCTTCACCAAATTCGTACTTGAGGGACTGTCGTCCACGATAAAACGCGATATACCAGCGATTCACACGGCAGAAAGATGGGGCATAATGGTATAAAGTCATTTTATTTTTATAAACTCGGAAACTGACCAAATACCCCGGCAACCAAACTAAAATATAAAAATTAACACAGATTCCCAGCAGATATTGGACAAGCTCCTTCATTGCTATTTACTCGACAGTATCGCCGTCACTAAGCGAAGAGTCGGAACAAGAATCGAACCCTCATTCTCATGTAGAAGAGCCGCGCATACTTACCGTTTCACCACGAATGAACTGCTTATAACAACAACAAATTTAACACAGTTATTTTGTTCTATATTCGCTTGTTATATGAAAAAGGGCAAATAGTATCAAGTGGTGCCAACGATATATAATCAGATTATATTTCGATGTCACTACTGCAACGCATAACTGAAAAAGAGAATTTGGAGGCGGATATTTGCTCCAACAAGTTGAATTTTCCTAAAAATTATATTTCCATCTCATTTAGGCCTTGTTACAGGCCTTCAAAACATTTTCGTCTCCATCTGGCGCTCACATGGCACACAAGAAGTTGTCTACATTAGCGTACACATAAATAAAATTTAATAAAGTATTACAAAAACCTAAAAACACTTGTGAATGTAAATATTCCCAGTACTCATCCTCACACAAGGACGTGGGAATGCCAGGGCAGCGCAGCGTCCCAGTTAGACATGTAATTTTAAAACAAAGAGATTCCCAGATACAAGATTTACACTTGCTCTCGTAAATGCATGTAATGGTGTGGGTATAGATGGGAGGGTGTTGGAGACAATTGTTGCTTATTTAAATAAAGAAATTTAAATGCATTGCCATCTCGTTTCCACATAAAACACTTAAATGGGAAACGTGCTCTTTGCCTATTAGTTACTGCGATATGACATGAAGATGGCACTGGCTTTCCTGGAAGCTCGTATCAGTGATAAATTTTAAAGGTCATAAATTTCAATTTGCTGTCACTTGTTTGTTACTTTGCTTTTTCCTGTTGTCTTCAGACATTAACAAGTCCTGTGGGCTTAGGTGACTTCAGGAAAATTCTCCCTGGGTTGAGAAAATTGATTTGTAGCTGTTGCGACAGATATGAAGCGCACAATAATTCGGTTGTAGATATCTGTAGTAAGACATCAACGACTTTCATTGGAAATCTTCGGAAACTTGATACTTTTAAGGTAGTTGCCACACCAGGGAACAAACTTGCCGCGATATTAAACGTTTGTCAGTCGAATTGAAGTCTGCAGGAAATTTGATAACATATCGCAGTTGTATCGGATGATCCAGTTAGAGGTAATTTTGCTGTAGGGTATTACATATTTCATAAAAAATGAGGCCAGCCGGAACGTATTGGTTCGCGCCCTTTTAGCGCGCCGTTACAACGGTCTATTTGCCATCTGAAATTGAAGCCCTGGTCATGACACCAGGTTTCTTTAAGTTGCTCAGATTTTCATTTAAAATGGTTGATCCAATTTTCGGAAGATCTTGGAGATGCGGGAATTTGTTTAATCCAAAACTTTAAGAGACAATCAAAA
Source organism: Phaonia tiefii (assembly GCA_963931995.1). Lineage (NCBI taxonomy): Eukaryota > Metazoa > Arthropoda > Insecta > Diptera > Muscidae > Phaonia > Phaonia tiefii. The sequence goes on from OZ008370.1 coordinate 57,980,164, forward strand.
ACTACGTGCCCATAAGTTTAAATAGCTTTTTGTTTCTGATTAAAAATTTACATTTTGTCGCTACAACCTTAATCGCGAGAAGGCTTCAAATGTTGAGGTAACCTTGGTAGTTGCTATATGTTTGATCAAAGACTAAATGTTGTGTTAACATTTTTCAAATTTCGAATGCATTTGCAGAATTATACGAGCGATAAGAGAGCACGGTTTCCATACAATTAACACACTATTTTTAATCAAAATAATAGCCTACCATTGGTTAAAATGTAACGAAACATTTCGGGATTTGACAAGCTCTCGTAATGTCGTAATGTTGTACTGGATTGTCGTGCCTATGTACGATAGTTGTGAACAACCATTATTGCATTTGTATCCAGCTGATTGCATAAGTAACTGATTGAAGAAAAACATTTTTTGAAACTAAAATGACGAGACTAAACGAAAGGGATAAAATAATTACATCAATAATGTAACATAACAATGTCACAATAATAATATCACAAAATAAGTAATAAATATCAACAACAAATCTTATGGTAGTGATGTTATTTATCAAATGTATTCGGTAATAACAAACTCGGTACAAGAATAACTGCACTAGTAAAGTACGACAATCAGTAAACATACCTTCGATGTTGTACTACTTGTCGTAAGTTAATTTTATATGGAAGCCAACAACAAAATTCGTACAACTGTTGTGACAAGATACGACAATACTACAAGTACGGGAGCTTGTGAAACCCCTAATTAGTCCCTAGAAACGAAGAAAAAATTGTGTTTTTTCTATTCTTTGGGTTTTACATTATAATACCACGGTAGAATTATCTAACAGGTAGTAGTGGTGCAATGGTAGTGAGCGCGGCGCTTGTGCATGATGACGTGCGTTCGATCCCTACTCTGACCACCTTAAATTTCTTTAGACGGCGGTCACCTCGCTTAGTGACGGTGACACTATCGAGTATTTAGCCATGAAAAAAACTTCTCAAAAATACCGTTCGGGACCGGTGTAAAACTGTAGGTCCCAATCAGTGATTGTAAAACTAAAACGCGCACAGCTCACTGGTTGTGAGAAGCTCTCCCTAATCGCTTCATGGGATGTAATGGATACCATTTAGTAGCATTATAAATTCCGTTGGTAAGTTATCAAAATTAGCTGTTTAATGAAAAACAATAAAATGTATAAAAATTTAATAAGCTTGTTGAAATTCGTGAGCTGACGCAATTACCTGGTAGATAATTCTACCGTGTTTAGTACATTTCAGATATATTTGTTTTGTATATTGTGTTAAATAAAGTACAAGTACTTTTTCAAAATTAAACAAAACGCGTTACAGCCCTGATTTGGCACCTGATGATATCTTTTTATTCCCGCACATAAAAAATTATTGCGAAGTAAATAACTGAAGAACCAGTCGATGCGCTCAATTCGCATGTTTGAGAGCTACCGTATACGGAATGAAAAGAGTGATTCGAAAATGGATTGATCTTCATGAAGAACATTTTGAATAATAGTAACACCAATGTCGATCATAAATATTTGTTTTTTTTTATTATTAGGCCAGAACTATGTCCATGTGATATCTCATCCTAATTTAGAATCGCCTGAATGATTTTGCCAATTACTGGTGTAAGAGATAATTGGCTCCTTCAGCCACCAAAATAATTAAAAACATTTTGGGTTAATATTTAAAACCGAATATTTATTTAAAGATTTAAAAAGTTTCACAATCTAATAAGTTTACAGACAGGTTACTGTCTAATGAGTTAAAACGATTTTACAGCAGCACGGCAGTTAAACACTCAAATATCGACTTTGACTTCTCTTCCTTGACTGATGTTCAACGATTGTTGTTTGGTATGCTATAGGGCCAAAAAGTAAATCATTTCATTTACTTTGAAGTCTCCAACAACTGGGTTATATAAATAAACTCTAGTTTTTTTCTCATTACTCAAGTTTGGTTTCTCTTAAACCTAAGTATTTTTTTGAAAAAACTGAATTTTGTATTCTACAAAATTAAACAGTGAAAATACTTCGTTCGAAAAAGTAAAAAGTTGAATGATATGAATAAAGGCAAAGGAAATAAGAATTTTCAAAATTTAAATTGTTGATTTGACTAGTTGATTCTTGGTGATGCTTTGTATGTTGAATATTTGAGCTTACTATTTGATTTGGTCCATACAAGTGAAATACAAGTTTTTCAATTTTCGTCAATTTGTTGTTGACATCTTCAGGGGCGAAATTCTTTATTAGTTCTGTAAAATTACATGTATATTATTTCTGATTTGTAACTACTGTTGTAATGAAGTAACTTAGTTATTTGCTTATGTATGCAATCAAAGTCAAAATTATTGTCTAGTGAATAAATAAAAATGTAAATAAAATTTTGGAACGAAGTTCCTTATCGCACGTTACGGGATGGGAGCTAAATGATAAAATTTTAAACAACTTTTGTATACCCTCACCCATAGGGATGGGGGTATATATCATTTTTATAACCTCACCCAAAGGGATGGGGGTATATATTATTTAATACGTAAAAAAATGTAACACATAGAAGGAACCAAATTAGACCCATAGTATCTTTGGACGAAATTCGTTTTAGGACTTTTTAAGACGTTTGAGCCATGTCCGTCTGTCTGTCTGTCTGGCTGGCTGGTCAACGCGATAACTGCTGTAAATCTTTACAGATGACAATGACACTTTGTCAGTGACTATTATTTGCCAATATTGAGTTTGGGATTGAAAATGGGCGTTTTGACCACGCCCCTTCTGGTACCTCCCATACAAATCGACACATTTAGCACAAAATCATATTTCTTTGAAACCTTTCTTGTGGTAGATGTGATTAGCTTCTACTCTCACACCGGTTAATAGTCTGTAAATGCCTGCTTAACTGGAGGAAATGGGCGAGATTGTCACGCCCATTCTGGTACCTCCCATACAAAACAGGGTGTTCGACCGGATTTTCAATACGATAAACCGCGTGAAACACTTCCGACCTTAATGAAATTAGGTATAAGATTTCACGTTATCAAAAGCTACTCGCCGATTAAAACAAGGGTGATCTTGCCACGCCCATTGTGGTACCTCCCATACAAAAGTTGTTTGGGCGTCTGGTTATTCGGCATGAGAAGTCCCGCAAAACCGATCCAATCTTTATGAAAATTTGTACTAGTCAATATTTAGTCAAGCAAAACTCTCCTATAGAAACTGAGATGTTTTGCCACACCCATTCTGGTACCTCCCATATAAAAGTTGGGCGGATGACCGGTTGATCCACACGATAATTCTCATAAACAACAACCGATCTTAATAATATTCGGTACTACGCAATATTTTGCTAAAAGCTACTGTGTAACTAATAACTGACTATTGTGCCACGCCCAGTTTCGTACATCCCATACAAAAGATTGGCGTATTTGGGTTTTGCCGACTCAACATCTCCAATAAATCATAACCGATCTTAATAAAATTTGATACTGATCAAAATTTTGGCAACAACTTGCCATGCCCATTTTTGTACCTCGCAGAACTCACTTTTGAGTATGGGCGTTTTTTAACAGAACTCCCACGCAATGGACGAGGTACGGTATGGTGAGGGTATGGTTAAGTCGGTTCACCCGACTGAAACTTATGTACTGGTTTTAACCGTATTATGCTACAACACATTTTACAACCCAGTATTATTCTGCATACTTGTAGTGTTTGAAAGTTGTACAAATTCGTTTTGTTATTTTATTTTATTGCATACCTTTAGACATAATATACCAATGGAGTGTGTGGGAAAGATTTGTACAGTCAGGGACGTATTTGAGGGTTGTTTTCTTTCATGCTGGCTTTGTGATAGTCATGCCCATGTGAAGTGTGCTGGCTTCAAGGGAAGGCATTATGACATAATTACGGTTAAGGAAAGCGGGTTTCGCTGAACATATTGGAAGTGTAGGGAATTCGGTGTTGACTTTTATAAGCTATTTAAGGAGGCCGAGAAAGGATTTCGAAATTTAAATTTTGATTTTGTCTCCATTAGTTCGAAACTTAAATCGTTGGAAGATATGTTCGATACTTTTAAATGGCTTGAGGACATCTCGTCCTCCCCAAGATAGAATAAAAGCTTCTAGGGATCGTAATTTAATTGTACCAGTAACTCCTAACTTGAAAAATTTGGAGAGTCTTTTCTTATTTCCGAAACAGTCGTCGTCTGTTGTTCCTTCATCCACAGAAGTCAGGGACCGTAATCATTACGAGTTTTGTTATAAAAATTATATGCTAATGTTTATATTATTAGTCCTAAGGATTTTTTTCAATGGTAATGATTAAATGTGAGTAACATTAAAAAAAATCAGCCCATAATCATTATTTTTGAGCAAAAAAATTATAAATACTTATTTTTGTTTCAGAACGTTTATAGAATTCAAGTAATTATAAAAAATTTAGTACCATAATAAACAATAGCAATTTAAAACTTTATATTTTTTGTATATGCATTGTCCCCAGAGCGGGATCTGGAATATATTTAATAAACATCTATATTGCATTTGTACAGTTTTATAAATTCAATTTGTTGAAATCAATTTAACACTCATATAAGAGAACAATGTACTGAACAATTTTTAATACAAAAAATTAAATAAATATCGTATTATTTACAACATTCTGCTCACTCTCAATTTTCACAATAAATTCCACTGCGTTTTGGTCGCTAGTTTGACATTTCGTTGACCCTCGGTATATTTAGCCTGGAATCCGCTATGTATAAATCGTGGTATGAGCACGATAGAGGAAAGGATGGTGCGACAGAAGCGTAAAGCTTGCATCTGAATTCCATTTCATTTTCGGACAACCATTCTTTTAGGCTATTGCCTTTTGCGTTATTAACAGTATTACCCCATTCTATGTGCTTGCACTTCAAGTCTCCCGCTAGTACATAGTAATTATTTGAATTTTGAAGATTCATAGAATCAACTAGATTTTGCAAATCTGCTCGTATTGAATTGTTATTGCCGGCCGGATAGTACGCACATCTAATAACTAAAAAGTTGTTGCAGTCAACGGGTATCTTTACGGCGCATGTCTCTAAAGCATCTGGAAAATATATAGTTTTGTTATATTATTTGTCGTATTTTATGTTATTTTTGATTAATATAGCAGTTCCCCACCCCTTGTTTCATCAATTCGATCATTTCTCATGATTTTATAATTTTTAAATATTATATTGTGTCTATGGTTTAATTTTGTGTCATTTAATAGGACAATATCTACTCCCTACCTGCTCCAATGCCAATATCTACTCCCTACCTGCTCCAATGCCAATATCTACTCCCTACCTGGACCAATTCTAAAAAAAATTGCATTTCTTAAAAAAACACCGTTTAAAAAAAATATGTTCTCTTATAAAAAATACCTTTTCTTACGAAATTCCTTTTCATTACAGCACCTTTTCTTAAAAATAAAATGTTACCTTGTTTTATTGAAATAAATAGGCTTTCTGAAAATAAGTAAATTTTCTTAAAAAATAACCTTTTCCTAAAAAGAGTACCAATTCTTTAAAAAGTACCTGTCAAAAAGTCTTACTCTTACGGTTTTTTTTCTTACAGAAAGAACTTCTTCTTAAAAGTAGGACCTTTTCTTAAAAAGAGCATTATCTTTTAATAAAAGAAGTAGCTCTCTTTAAAAATTATCTTTTCGGGAAAATATAATACATATTCTTACAAAAATGACCAAAAAATAAACTCTTTTTTTAAACAGTAATACGTTGTACAAAAAAAAATCTTAAAAAAAGTTTTTTTTGCATTTGGAGGTAAACAAATTTCAATATTATATGTGCTACATTGTTTAACAGTTGTAAATTTTAGCATTTTAAGAGCTGTACATTCCCTGTAATGAACACAGATAAAAATCATTGTTATTTTACCCAATTTCGTTGAATTTACAATTTTGAAAAAATTATATTTGATTGAAAGTCAAAGCCCATTGACGAGATGGTGTAATTACTACAACTTACACCCCAAGCCAACAAAAATAGGCATTTTGTTTTGTCTAGTATTTTTTCACAATCAAATTCAGCACAAATATACACCAGGCATAAAAGTAAACCATTCCAATTCTCCTTGGTAAAAATAATGTACAAGTAGAGAAAAAAAACCGGCGCAAGAAGAGAACCAACCCTAGTAGAAGAGAACCAAAAAACTCGACGCGATTCACTCAAACGCATTTCTTTCTCGCGTCATAACTTGATTATTTCATACTTTTTACATACTTTATGTAATTTTATTTTAATATGGTTAGAATTTCTATAGTTAGATACAATGACATCATCAGAAATATGCTCGTGTTTTGAATTATTCAACGAAGAGATTAAGAGACTCGTTTTCTTTGTTGGCATTCCACTCCATGATAAAACAATTTTTCTCTATATCATAGTAGCTTTATGTCCTTGGTTGAATTGGTTGTAAACAAACGTACTTTTCATACGTAAAACAGCGTTGCATAAAGCAAATTAGGTATTTTTTCTTGATTCTCAGATAGCCGAGAAAAAATATCCGATTTTCTTGAGTCTGCTTAAAATCAAGAAAATCGATGTCAGTACGAATGCCGCATGATCATTATACCCCTTTGTAATTTTATACAATTTCCTGGACTGATATCAGCGGCAGATCTACCCAATGCGTATTGGGTAATTTATTCAATGTATTATGGGTGAAAATTGTATTCATTTAATTGTGTAGTTTAATTGAGTGCATACTGCCTTTTTATCAATTTATAGCAACAAATATTTGTTGTTGGTTTAAACTAAATAGTTTATATAATATTTACAATTACTTTGTTATAAACGATTACATTATAACAATAAACTTGCACTATCCCCGAAAGAAGTGTAAATGCATCATCTATATTGTCACTGTTGTAGACCCCAACCACAACCATTGCCAACCGTCCCACTTTTGCGGGATTGTTCCGCTTTCTGGTGTCTCCTCTCGACTTGAATCCAACTTAAATACATGGTTATGCACAAATGCTTTATTTTATATATTTAGACTTATTTTAACTAACTACATGTATTTTTATTAAAAAAATTAAAAATTAAATTATTAAAATTTTGTCATTACCTTGGTCAAATGTAGAGGTCGAACGAGTTTTCCGTCAACTAAATATTGTTAAAACTAAGTTACGAAACTGATTAGTTCTGTAAATGCTGTGCTTAATGTCAGGAAAGTTTTTAAATTAATATACATACATACGTATATTTTCAACAATATTTTTCTCGTTTTTTAAATTTCAGATCTGGTCTCAAATGTAATAACAAATGTTGTTACGAGTATGAAGTTCCGACATAAATAAGTAAATGGTTTCCCGTTACATCCCACGAGGGGATTAGGGAGAGCTTCTCACAACTAGTGAGCTGTGTGCGTTCTAGTTCTACACTCACTGATTGAGACCTACAGTTTTATACCGGTTCCGAATACTTGATAGTGTTGCCGTCACTAAGCGAGGTGGCCGCCGTCGAAAGAAATTTAAGGTGGTCAGAGTAGGGATCGAAGCCACGTCCTCATGCCCAAGAGCCGCGCTCACTACCATTGCACCACAGACGGCCACTAAGTTCCAACATCATTACTTAAAAATGTCGGAACTTTTGCCGTATATACCAATGAAACAGCGGAAGACTGGTGGTACATTTTTAACTAAATAATTTACTCTATCCCTATTAAAATGCAAGCAACTGAAAACTAATTACTTTCTAAAAGCTAGTTTCATCATAAATTTAAACACAAATTCTAAGCTTTTTACTAAGTTTCGTAAATAAAATGCGTTTTATCTCGATATTCTTATAATTTAGCGGATTTTTGAAAAATGTTTACGATAAATAAACTTTTAGCTGATTTTTGGATACATTTGGCGGTATTTTACAGAAAATACTTGGCAAAACTGATTAGAATGCACCAAATATAAGATGTGCTTACTATCGGTATTTCGTCGTACATAACATGAACTATGATATAAATTATAAGAGAGTTTAAAAGAAATTCCATTCAGTAGCTAATCAGTTTTCAACAATGAAGGTGTGTGATCATTTTTTCAGTGAAGTTGGTTAATATGTAGGTACATATGTACGAATACACTCTAGTCACACAAACAGAGTTTTGTCTACATTTGAAAGTACTTACAGTGTTCTCTGAAATGTGGTACTTTTGTTTTGCTTTTTGGTGTGTTTGATGTTTTGGTTCTCAGTTATTTTTCATTTTGCTTCTAAATCAGTGGTAGGCAAAATCGAAAGCACGCAAACAAACATAATATATGCTGATGATTCGAATAAAGCATAGTCCCTGCAAGCATTTCAGTGATCGTTTTCCAACAAAATGCACGCCTATCATATTTTCATCTTTTAAACATATGGATGCCTTCACGACACTTTGAATTTTTAGAATTTACCGTTTTTGCAAAGTGGAAAGAATTTATTAAGCATTTTAAAAAAAAAAAAGAGCTTTAAGCAATAAATCAATGAAATTTTAAGGTTTTGTTTAAATGAATAAGTTTTTTTAAGTTTTTGTTTTGAAATAAAGTTTTTATTTTGTTACTAAGCACTCAAAATATACATATGTATGTATATATTTTATTAATTTGTGTTTCAAGTTGTTTATACACACAAGATGCTATTGTTGGCATGGGTAAGACTCTTTAATATAACTTGTAAAAGATGCTATTAGGTTACTTTTTATTTTATCGTGATACAAACTTATGAAAGTTTCACAAGAGTTGAAACATCATGGTATCTTAGGCGGGGTACACTTTCTCACCAAACAAGATGCAATTAAGATACAACTACGATATCGTATACGATGTTTTTCATCCAGACAGCGTTACAGTCATGTAACTTATGCGATAGAAAATGTTTACAGGGAGTTGTTGTGTACATGTGAGTTGCCGATCGTGTGTGTTTGGAAAATACGATTATTGTCTGCCTCGCGAGGTTATGGGTTGGTTACCACTGTTCTAAATGAATGGTCTCATAAATACTAGGTTGTTTTGTTAGCAGTGAATTTATTGACATGCCATTCAAGACATTCATTGCAGAGATTTACGGCATTATTCATGAAAAGTTACGAGAGGTATGAGAGAACGTCTCTAAAACCTCTAACAACCTTTTATGAATAAGTATTTTGTATTTGTATTTATTGCCTTATTCCCCTGTAGTTGGATTCTCAAACTGTCGAGAGTATGTCTTATGTTCTCTCTCATTTCTCTGTCTAAGATTTTGACATTCTCAAAATCTGGTATACGTTAGTTTTCAATAATGTGTTGTGCTAGGGCTGTGTTATTATTCCTCTTATATTCTCGTTTTAAGGATTCTCTTTGTCTTTCTAAAAAAAATGAGTAGCTTGTCCTAAGACGACCATTTTTTTTAATAAAATTGCGTTTGAAATACTGAAAATATTTTTACTATATCCTGGAAGATGTTTTAGTCGTATAAGGAATGTCGAAGTAAGTAACGTTAAGCAACTAGAAAGAATTGTTTTCAATTGTGTTTCATCCACAATATATAGTTCATAAAGATAAGAGTAATTCCGCTGACAATTTGCAATCAACATGGTAACATTTGTAAATCATAAAATTTTAATATTAGTGCCCAAATTATGATATTACCCTTTCGAAAGGACAATTAACAATTTAATTTAAATAAAAATGTCGTCAACTTCGCCCGGGTGAACTTTTTGTAATCCGTCAATCATGGACGAATATAATTGGAACGAAATTGTCGACTAGAAAAAAAATGCGGAGGATGTATTTTTATGGCACTCAGAAGCATATAGTTCAGCACTTACTATATGCTTCTGAGTTCATAGTTGGTCACTGACACAGTCATGATTTATTTATTTATGATTTATTATTATTCCAACGAAAAAACAGAGGCGATGTGACGAGTCGCTGAATGGCTGTTCTTGCAAAGGAATATGTACTTTGAAAGGCGGTGGCACAAAGAAGGAAGCTGAGTTTGTCGAGAAATTAGATGAAGTATTTGTCGTCGTGGCCATCGTTGGCACCACGACTAGTGTGCCTGGGTCTTGTACATGATAACGTGGGTTCGATCCCTGCTCCGACCACATTAAATTTCTTTCGACCACGGTCAATTGATTCTTAGCCGTGAAAAGGCTTCTCAAAATACCGTTCGGAACAGGTGTGATACGTTAGGTCCCAATCAGTGAGTGTAAAACTAGAAAGAGCATAGCTGACAAGTTGTGATCCCTTCATGGGATATAATGGAAACTTTTTTTGTGGCATCTCGAAAAGGTAACCGATCTGGAAGGCGCTGTAGATGAAAATTTATGGAAAAAAAAGAAAAGGTGAGAGGAACGAAAAAAGATAGAAGATTCACAGAAAAAAAACCCTCAAAACTTCAAAACAAAGGCGCAACATCAGGTGAATATTATTATTACTACATTACATGCATAACGCAGTCATACAGAGACATATTCCAAAGTGTAATATTTATATTTACAAATGTGTACTGCGTAATTTCAGTAGCCAATTTTCCAAAAAAGAGCAGCATCGCAGCAGTTCGTATATCGATTGCAGCGACACGAGCTTTTCCACATGGCCCTAGAAAATATATCTAATGAGTATGTACGATTTATAAATTGTTATTCCGTTAAAGTAAAATATTTCATTGTACACTGGAATGGCAAAATGTTGGTGGACTTGCAAGGCGATAAAACAAAATAGTTCACCGACTACCTCTTATCGTCACTTGTCAATACCAAGTTTCGTCACTATTACTTGAGCAAATAGTGGAACGAAATTTTTTCGATCTGCCATGCAGACATAATATTTATGAACTGCAAATGAAAGAAGTGTTCGAAACCAAATTTTGCAAACCGTCTGGGCCAAGACTGCCAATGTTTGCCCGTTTCAACGAGCAATGGGGAAATGTTATAAACAATAAGTACCAGATCAATAAAATGCACCATGGGAGCGGATTTCATAAAAATATTTATAAAGTGTAAAAAAAATTTATGTGAACAAACTTAACGACTGAAGATGGATGGAGAAGGACGTCGGTCATACATTTGACAATTAGAGCGGTGGGAGAACATTTTAAAAAACTGCACCTTTATAGTTATGTGAACCCTCTGAGGGGTGGATATAGATGCTCTATGTTCTGGAAAAATTTTGGGAGGGGTAAATTATGGCGGTGGGTTATTTCTGGCCCTTTAACACCACCTTTGACCCTGATGCAGAGCTATTTGCCCCATCACCGCAATTTTTACTGATGAATTTTTTCCGAACGCCAACAAATTTGAGATTTAGCGTATCCAAATCTTGTTGCTCATGATATCCATACAACACTATCCTCTAATACACAGACAAAATTTGACCAAAAACAATTAACCCCTTAAGATCCCACAATCCACTTAAACTAAAAACAAAGTGAAACTTTACATTGTGGAAAATTTTATTATAATTGGATGTATATAATTTCAAAATTGCAAACAAAGGTGGAGGAATATAGTGAGAAAAATATTTGGAGTGCGCAATGAATGCAGTTTACTTTACAGTAGAAAGAATTTTTGGATGGCTGTTTTTCCTCCTTTGAACTGCATCATGACAAGTTTTTAACCTGCTGCCAGAGCCGAACTTGGCTATCAAAAATCTTAGAAAGTGTTTTTAGAGCTAACAGTCTGAAAATTGGAACATGTATAAGATTGACGACGGAGACGATCAGTTCGAAGAGTGATTGTAGATTTTCGGTTTGTGGGCGGAGGGGCGTTTCAAAATTGATTTTGAGAGCTAGAATTCTGCAAATGCCTACATACATATGTATAATGGTACTTTCGACGGGGAAGGTTAATTTAAATCGGGATGTTACATTTTCAATTTTTAGACCTATAATACTGAATATTGGCACAGACATACATATGTATATAGTCCTGACGAGGACGCAAATCGATTTAAAGCCGGAATTTAAATTTACGCTTTATGGGGTTCGGGGCGTTACAGAAGTGGCTTTGTACGACTATAAGGCCGTAAAATTGTACATATATTGTCCTCGCCACGTGAAGATCAATTTAAAGCCGGTGTATTTTGGAGTTCGTGCAAATTTACTGTGAGAAATCGCCACTCCAGAGGTAGTACAACCAGGATTTTAAGCTAACGGTAAATTTATTTTGACGGATTTTTAGTAAATTTGTTAAGATCTGTCAATTACTTCAGTGTTTTAGAGTGATACAAAATCTTCAAGCCATATTTGGCAATATCAAAATTGAGTTTGTCTGTGCCTTATATAAATAACTGAATCGGACTTCAAGTACAAATAGACTAGTTACTTATTAGATACACGTAGTTGGCGTGGATGCCCGGACATAACCCCCATGGGCATAATCCCCAAATCGATTTCGAGGGTTATGTCCGCCCATCATCGTGGATATAATCCCCAAATTCCATTGGGAGTTATGTCCGCGATGCTGAACGGACACAATACACAAAGAAAAAAACGGTCATAAGCCCCAAAAATAGTTTTTGAATGATTCTCCAAATAACTGAATTTGACAATATTTTATAAAAATATTATTTTCACCAATAGTTAGTCAAGTGTAAGGTCTTGAGGACTTTCAACGAAAGTTCATATAAATATTCAGCATAATTTAATATATAAATATTTTACAGAAGAAGAGTTTAAACTTAGACTACGAAATTTGTTCAATTCGTTATATTTATATTAACTTAACAATTCCAGTGTTTGCAACAAATAAAGAACAAATTAAACATAATTCAAAACTTATTCCGCGATTTTTCGTGAACAAATTGTCGCTACTCGATATTATATTTCAATTCTATTTAAATAACTAACAAAATTTTTGAATCTTTAACAATATATCAAGCGGTTGCGGCGCTTCAGTTCAACATAACATTTCAACTCTATGCAAACAACGAATAATTTTTTTGGTATCCAGCTTATATCGTACTTATATAGCCAACTAAAAAAATTAAATTTTTCAAAAAAAAATTGGGATTTTTTGAGAAAAAATTTTCGCCTGAGGCACTTCAGTTCACTCACATCTTCCATCTATATATATCGTAAATACCAAATTTACCGATTAAATCAAGCGTTAAAAACTTTTTCACATACGACGCATCGGTTAAACATTCTATTACTTCTCTGTGTGAACAACGAACAAACTGAAAAATTTATTTTCCACAATAAGTCGAGCGATATTCTACAAGTGCAACGCCTGCGATCCTTCAAATCAATATTATATTTATTTCATTTATTTAGTATGTATCAGGAGGATTTCTTGAATCCAGCGTTATAACTAAAAAAATAAAAATTATACCAAAAACATTACGCTATTTTTTGAGGGAGAAAAATATGCCTACGTGGCTACAGTTCAATATTAAATTTCAATACTATATTATATTATATTTCCACTCTGTATTCTATGTGAACCTTTTATTTAGACATTGTATTGCAACATTGTTATGTTTTATTTAAATACAAATGCAAATAACCGTTTTTTAAAAATCTTGCATTTAAAACAAATTTAAAAAATTAAAATTATTTACAAACAAAAATGCGCCAAATTCGAAGAATATGTTTGAATTCAGCGCTTGGAACGTTTGTACTGTTTTACCTAAGCATTTAATGTAGTCCAATTGCAGGCGTACGCGAATTCAAAAAATTTATAATTTTAATTGTTTTTTATTGTCAAAAAAACGGTCACATCCCCCATTGGGGACTTATGTCCGTTCAACAATGCGGACAATGCAAGGTGGGGATTATGTCCGCCAAAATCGATGTTTTTCATTTAATTTCATTTTTTTTAGGCTATGGAATTATATCCTTACAGACCAGCAAATACCTTACATAACTATTTAACAATAATAACAAAATAAACTTAACTAATTAATTAAATTACATAGTAGTTGTCTAAAATTAGTTTGAGGCAGACAAAAGTCAATGTTATTACAAAATGAATTAAAAAATATCATAGATCTATTAATAGGCTCATTGGAAGCATAATTTGTCGAATGCAATTCTATATTAAACGTATACATACGACGGAAAGAGCGAGATGGAGATTAAAGCGTATAAGTGAAAATAACACTGGACAATCAGTAGATCCGGAAACAATGGCATGGAGAAACATAATAGACACCATTTTCATTCTCTCATCTAAAGTTTGTAGCGAAATAAGTGCACAGCGACTTTCATATGTTGCTAAAGGCAAAGTAAAATTTAGTGATAATAAGGCAAACTTTAAGAAAACTTTCTGTACTTGTTCAATCCGCAAGGAGTGAATTGCTGCAACTGCATTCCAAATAATCGATGCATACTCGAGCTTGGATCCGACAAAAGCAGAAAACAAAGCCTTTTTTGTTTAATGATCAGAAAATTTAGAAATATTTCTGCGAATAATATAAAACATCGAGTATACATTAGAGATGATGAAATCTAGGTGACTTCTGAATGAAAATTTGAAATCAAAAACTACACCCAAATCAGAATATGTACTCAAAAATTTCATCCAAGTTTTGATAATAAATGTGATATGACGAATTAATAGCAGCTCTACAACAATAAAATGTAATTTTAAAACATTTATTAGTATTGAATAGCAAACCATTAACTTTTGACCAAGTAGCAATTCTATCCAAATCTTCCTGTAACAAAGCGACATCATTTAAGGTACGGATTGATTTAAAAATTTTAAATCATCCGCATACATAAGATGTTGCGAAAATACATGTCAATATCACTTACGAAAATATTAAACAGTCATGGGCCTAAAATACTTTCTTGCGGAACACCAGAGGTAGGGAAATAAGAACTTGAATAATAACCATCAAGAGATGCGGTACATACCCGATTACACAAATATGAACTCAACCAATTTAAAACCATAGAATGAAAACCAAACTTATAAGCTTAAATAAAACAATATCATAGAGAATTATATCAAAAGCTTTCGAAAAATCCGTGTATATCGTGTCAATTTGAACACCACTTTCAAATTCATTTATACAAAAACTAGAAAAAACCGCTCATTTAGTGGTTGTAGAACGTCCAGAAACGAAGCCTATAGTTAGTAACTAAGGTTTTATCTCCAGATTTAGGAACTGTAAAAACTGTCGAAGATTTCCACTTCTGAATAAAATATACAGAGGAAAGTGATTTTTGCACAACATTTTTAGAGGAACCAAAAAGGTTGTTGAGCAATTTTTCAGAAAAAACGAAGAAATTCCATGTGAATCAGATTTGAAAGAATTTTTAAGCTTAGAAATGGCAGATTTTTAAGCTTAGAGATGGCAGATAAAATATCCTCCATCAAGGGACCCAATGTCAACGCAGGGCAAAATATTGTTGAATTTATCAAAATTATTTAAACTATTATCTTTCGTAAAGTTCGATTCAAAGAAAGTCTTAAACAAATCAACTGCTTCTTGTGCCGAGTTCTAAATAATCCCTATCCCTATTAATATTATAAAAGTGAGTGTTGGTCTGTTTATCTGTTTGTCTGTTTGTTAGCGTAACCATCACGTCCGAACGGCTGAACCGATTTTAACGAAATTTTCAACACAGTTACTGACTGATGTCAGAATTACTATAGGCTATAGTATTTGAAAAATTGGACCCGTCAGCGAAGGGGCGTGGCAAAAGTGTATTTTGGAGCTGGAAGGTTGAAAATGGCCATATCTCATAAACAATTAGATGTGCGAAGATTAGATTTGGCACATATGTTCGTTGTATAAGGAATATTAAATTTTTGTAGAAAGTAGGCGGTGCCACGCCCCTTTTGTTAATTATCGATATATCAGCCAAATAAATGATCGTATTGTAATGAAATTTTCACAGTTCGGTACTGTCACTAGGGACTCTATCATAGCTATATAAAAACATAATTACACAATTAGGGGTGGCGCCACCCACAGAAACTAAATTTTCTATCGGCTATATCTCATGAACGATTAGAAGTACGAAAATGAGATCTTTAAAAAAATTTGGATTCCCAAGCAAATTTTTTCTGCCAAGGCACTGCCCACACAGCTTGAAATATGAAATGACCATATCTCATGAACTATTAGAGGTACGAGCATGAGATTTGATACATCTATATATTGATCGTACAAGGAAAATTAGTTTTTTGTAGAAAGTGGGTAATGTCACGCCCCTTTTTAAAAAATCATTATATTAGCCAAATTAAAGGACCTATTTTAATGAAATTTTCACGGTTTGGTACTGTCAGTATGGCGTCCATCATACGCTTTATAACAACATAATTAAACAATATTCGGCTCCCTTAATATTCAACCTACACTCTTGAAACTTTCTAATCACGTTGTGTTTAATAATTTTTTTTTTAATGTTTTCCAACCATACAATCGTCATAAGAATTATTTGGAATTTCGTGAAGAAAAGTTTAACATTTGTTGTATACTAATCAAGTTCTCTTTTAAAACTGTTACATATGTACATATGTTTTACTACATTACGGACTTTTTTTTATTCTTTGTATTTTATGTAGAACGCTTTCAAAAAAGTGATTCGCGTATTAAGTTGTATTTGGTAAATGTTCTCTGATTCTTAAATTTGTTGGTCATTTCGAAAAACAATGCATTTGTCAAATTGTCAAACTTCACTTTGTTATTGGTTATGTCAAACAAAAATGTATGTGACAAGTGAATGCTTATGAAGAGATAGCTTTGGAACGAATCAATCATTTCATCAAGTTGACTGATACGGAAAAGAACCGTACCAGCAACGATTAGAGTACCACATTTCAAGGCAGCAACAGAACCAGAAAACTTTTATTATAGTTTGCTTGTTCAGTACACGCTTTTCAGAAATGAAAACGAAGTAATGGCAAATTTTGATTCTGCAAAAGAAGCTTTTCTCGCAAAGGAAGAAGATCTAAAAGCCAAATCATTGTTTTAAAAATTCAAATTTTGTTAATGAGAAATTTTATTATCAAACTTTTTGATGAAAAATGCGTCATTCTTTTATTTAACTGTTAAGTAGAAATTTGATTTTGTTGTCATAGTGGTTACATATTTCATATATTTTATTTAGTTAATATTTTTTATTTTTTACTTTTTAGTTCGTTTTTACTGTTTCTATCATTTTAACTTAAATAAAAGAATTTTTTTAAAAAAAAATTTTTTGTTATTTTTTTTTAAATATGAAACAGAGGCATGGAATTTTGCCCGCATATGTATCATATAAATCGAAAGATTTATTTCGTTGAATCGTTCTAAAGTGCAACTAAGGGAAAAGGGGAATGAATTTGCTCCAAATAAGAAAAAATAACTCGGGAATGTTACATCATTATTTTTTTAATACAGACAACTTATATAACGGGGTTCCCCTTCAAAATCGTCGAATTATGTTATGCTTTCTGCAGTAACCCAACTTTTTAAGTGCATGACCAAATTAACCATTGAACGGGATCAGTGTTGCCAATGCCAGATGCTGATCCTAAGTTCTGCAAATTTAATTTATGGGGCAAACGATGATGATAATCAAATATAAGAACTATGGAATTACAATCACGGATCAAAACAACGAATTGTGACCGATTTGCAAATTGCTAAACATGATCTAGAATTGAGTTCAGCTCATCAGTTCAATCCAATTCACGCTGACAAAAAGCCAGTTGGACAACAACAACAGCGTTTTATTGCAACAATATTGTTCGTCGCTGCGACGGGACAGTACACACAATATCAGAAACATCGCTCTTCATTATTCTATTAACTTCCCGATTGCTGATGATGGATATCACTTGGAAATACACCAAATCAATCCAGCAAGCTGTAAGGTAAACGATTGCATATCCTTTAATTATACTTGATCTAAACATACGTAAATGCTACGAATGGTCAGCTCCTCTCAATATCTTTTAAATTTCAGATGAGCCATCTTGTAAGATTACATATTATCAAATACTGCGAATCAGTTAACAAATCCATTGTCGGCATAAACATATGACAACAATTGACACAGAACGTCTGTTGTGCAGACGTTATCAAGCCAAATTACTACTAGCCGACTACAATGAAAAATCAAAATGACACTAATCTCAATTAATTCCGACAAGCATCATATTGCCAACCACAGTCGCAGGCTGTCCACGTCTCATGCAAGGATATCTACAAGGCCCAGCGATATATATGCCTAAGCACAAGAGCAACGCGCGTGGCTTAATAATCTTAATAATCAGTGATTGCGAACTTCAGCTTCAAGAGAGGCTGAGACATTAGAGCATATCCCCAACCAAACAAATAAAGATAAATGAATAATTTTTTCCAATTTATTTGATTGTAAATATTTGGTATGGTCAAGCTAAAAAAATCGCATCCATTACAATAGTACAAAAATAATAATGTAATAACAAATAATGTAGGAGTCTTAAAAGAAGGTATTAGTATTTAAAAATTTTCGATACTGTTGCGTTTGAAGTTTTTTTTAGCAATAGTTCGTGCCTATTTAAAGGGAAAACGTGGTGAAATCCAAGCGTGCCTTTGATTGTTTTGCACAATTCGAACCTATCTTTTAAAACAATGCAGCTGAAGCATAGTCATTTGTTGAGTAAAAGAACACATTATAATTTTCCAAATGTTTATTTGCCCATTTGTACAACTGCTCTGCCGTCAAAATTTCGCTTCTGGTTCCTTGCTGCAAAGAGTACCGCCTGGCTACTCGTTTGAGAGTCCCCCCACACCATCACAAGCTCCTTTTCCGTGTGCTGTAGCAAAGTAATTCCACTCAGCAGATATCCCAAAATCTTCATAATGATGAAGGATATTAATAAATTTTTTTTTGTTTTTATATTGTTGTGGTGCACCGTCCGAAAAGTATTTGATTGCGTTGACAATAGGAAATTCTTGCTTCAAGAACTGTATCATCTTTTGTTGGAACACAAAAACAGCGACAGTATCATGCTCAAGACAGTCTGAAACCCCAACGTAGCTAATATGTTCCAGTTTCTTGATTTTGATAATATATAACGAAGGGGTGGACTGTTGCTTGGTTATTGTTCCAATGGAATCCTTGAACAGCTTCTTGTACAACGAACGCATAATTTTCGGAAAAGTCGAGCGTCACGATGAATTCGCCTTCTTTTAAGGAATCTTTGGAGTTCCTAAAATACTGGGCCTGTTGTGTTGACACAAAATCATGCACTAGCAATTTGGGTAATTTTTCCATTAAAGATGAAATAAATTCTTCTTTACTTTCAATTAGAGATTTTGAGGTGCACCTAAATAAAAGATTATTAGTAAAATTTGGTGAAAAAAGTTTGAAAGGAAGTATATTTTACCTATCCGTGGAAATCCATTGCTTATAAGTTATAGTGTCATTGTCAAAATCGTTAGCGAAAGCTTCTTGTAATTTCTCTTTCAGAAAATTGGCCGTCATAGCACTTTTCATTTGGAACGGAGCATATAAGCTGTCCAAGTAGCAACTTGAATGCATGTTTTCCTTCAATAGGTGCATTCCACGATTTCGTAACTTCCTTCAAATTACCACCTATAATTTTTTAATAGCAATTAATGAAACAATGAAATTTTAAATTTTAAACCAACGCTAATGGTGCATCGGATTTTGGGTACCTTCAATCATAAGCTTGGTGTTTTGATGAAGTACGCACACACAAACGGTATGAGTTCCAGAAGCTCCTGCTAAAATTGATTGCACTGGGCGCAGCTCAGCGAATTTTCAAAATCCAACCTTGCAATCGGGATGTTCAAGTGTAAATAATTTGTACAACTCTCGCAAATTACAATAAACGAGCGTTTTTTGAAGCATTACTTTTTCGCCATCACTGGTTTTAATTGCGCAACAATCCTTCATTCCTGGCAAATCTCTGGAATTTTCTTCGCTCAATTAAAAATTCTTTATCAAATCAGTAGTTTCCTGGGAAAATCTCTGTCTAATTTGAGGCTCAGGTGTTGACAAAATTCCCTTTTAATTTTTTTGCGCCTTGCATTTTGCTACGAATGTGTTGGAGCAGCTACATTTTTTTTGAATTTCACAAGTTTTCATTCATGAAGGTAATATTGTTAAAATACGGTACTTATCGTCCCTAATGGAATATAATGGAACCTTACAAATGATACTACAACCTCTCAAAATTGTAATTTTAAAATATTACAGCGAAGTGTCTTCCGCTTTAAACTTTTTTTCGAGCGTGATCATAAGTATGTCATAAGCCTTAAGTTCACCATCCTGCTTGGTGGATATCTTTAATTTTGAAAGCTGTACAAACTTCCTCTTTATGCTTTGTTGCGCTGCTTCTACTTTTTCCGTAACATACCGTGGCTGGTAAAGTCTATTACACATAAACATGCAATAATATAGAATAATAAAATGCAAAATTTGTTTACCTTTTGTCATCAATCTCGGTTTCGTCAAGGGAAACAAGGGCGGTATTTAACTTTACTTTACTTCCATGTGGGCTTGCTGGTTCGAAGCACTCATTTGCATCTTCAGATTCAATCGAATCCATTTTCCCAATCGCCAGCCTACACTTTAAGCACACAACTGCATTTTCGGGAACACACTCAAATTTTTTTTTATTGTTTTTTGATATTTCTCTCAATTGATTATCACTTGAAGTGCATGTCCCAAAGGGATTCCAGCAAACTTTTTTTTTTAAATTACTCATTATGCTTACGGGATGTAAAACACGTTATTTAAACAACACAATGGATCGTCGTGATTTCGTAACTGTTCAATTTGTTTGTTAGGGCCGTCGGTGGTGCAATGGGTAGTGTGCTCGCCTCTTGTACTTGAGATCCTGGGTTCAATCCCTGCTCTGACCACCTTAAATTTCTTTCGACGGCGGTCACCTCGCATAGTGACGGCGACACTATCGAGTATTTAGCCATGAAAATGCTTCTCAAAAATACCGTTCGGAACCGGTGTAAAACTGTAGGTCCCAATCAGTGAGTATAAAACTAGAAAGCGCACAGCTCACTGGTTGTGAGAAGCTCTCCCCGGTTCCTTCATGGGATGTAATGGGAAAAGCATTTTTTTTTTGAATTTGTGTCGTATTATTTCTTTATTTGTTTGTTATGACAGTAGGTTTGGTTGGGGATACCACGATATTACAGTAGGTGTCAAAGAATATGCTTTCTTTCTCATTTTTTGCTCTATAGACATGCGGAAAACGGTAAAATGTTCATAACATTCGTAGTTTTCATATATATTTTTTTCAGATTTTTCGAAGGATGGGTCTTTTTTGCTACATAAAGTTTTTTGAGACAAAAGGTAATTTTTCAAACAATTTTTAAAATCTAATTTTTTTTTTTTTTTTGTGATATCAATTCTGTTCTGAATATGCCTGAGAAATTTCAACATTTTAAGTTAAGCCATATTGGACTTATTATTAAAAGAAAAATATGTGAAAAACGTGGTTTTTGGTCTATAAACGCCACAAAAAAACCCTACAAAATCTCAAATTTTGGGGAAAATTTTCTCTTATGACACTATCCCTTTACACCAAATTTCATCGAAATCTGTGACATGCCACTTTGAAAAACGCGTTTTTTACCTGGATTCCCCATGTATATATTGTGAACTGCAACCAATTTTTAAGTTGAAAAAGAAAAAATCTTAAACTTTGTAAAATGCATTGTGCTGAAATGAAATGTACATTAATGTAAGTAAAATTGAATTAATTAATCGGAATTTTGAAATGTGAAATACAATTAAAAAAAAAAGAAACGGTTTCCCATAACCTTTCGTGCTGGTTCGTCTTCATCCATTCTACTGACATGGCCAGCGCAATTTTGATCCGCTTAACTATGTCGATGTCGTGATATAGCTCACACAAAATAACATCTATTCGCAAGCACAATTCTCTGCTTGATCTCAAGGCTGACGTTGTTGTTTTTATTTACGGCAGATACGAGGTATACAAATTCTTCAACCACCTCGAAACTAGAAACTATAACGGTTATCAACGTTCGACCTTTGCTCTAATCGCGGGGAGGCCCTGCTCGTTGAACCATTAGTTTTGTCTTGTCCTCATTTACCGTCAGACCCACTTTTGAGCAATCCTGCTTAATTCTCGAAAACACCGCAGTAACTTCTCTAACTGTGCGTCCGATGATATCTATGTATATCATCAGCATACCCGAGCAGCATGTGACTTTTGCTGCTGATGGTTTTATTCATTTTGACTGCAACTTTTCTTAGAATAATCTCCATTAAGATGTTAAAGAGATCGCAGGATAGGGTGTCGCCTTGCCTGAGGCCTCGCATAGTTTCGAAAGGTTCGGTAAGATCCTTACCAACTTTCACTGCGGACTTGGTGTTCGTCAAGGCCATCATGCAAAGGCGTATGAGTTTTGCAGGAATACCAAGCTCACACATTGCTTCATAGAGTTTCTCTAGGATAACTCATTTTTATTAAGCTAATTGAGGTCTAAAAGATTCGTGGAATAAATCTACGCCATACTAGAATTTGATTCTCAAATTAATTAACATTTTATTTCATAATACCAGTCTTAATTAATTTTACAATATTATTGAACTTTAAGAAAAACTGCAATTCCATCATTTAGTAGATAAATTTTGTTTTTTTTTATTTATTTATTTATTCAGTACTGTAATACAAAGCCATTCAGGTCACAATATATATGCATTACATAGTAATCTTCCTGAGTACTTACAGCTGTATATAAATATATTGTTACGAATAAGTAAAAGCTTTTGCTTGCTATTAATGACTCTACTAACAGTACGTAAATAACACGCGGTTAGTGCTGCGCCTGAAAGTATGCATTGTAACAACGAACCAGCTCGCTAAACCAGTAGCATGAATTCACCTCAGTAAAGATAATTCTCCGCCATTCGAGATTGTTCTACAAAGATAAGCAACAACAACAATGTCTAGAAGGTTCTTGAATTCGCTAGATATACCTTCATTTGATTATGGTGGGTTGGTATAAATAACGGAGGTCTTTGGAATGGTGAGTTCAGTTTATGATTAAACCCCGTAAAGTAACCAACGCGAATCGATAGTAAAATATAAGACTTGTTAAAGTGTTATAAATAAAGTAAACTGTTGTACTATATAAGTAAAATAAAAGGAAGTTAAACCGTTGTAATTATCGTAATTTAAAATAAACCTTGTTTTATTCCGCAAAAAGGACGAATAAGGAAATTCGTAACAATATTATTAATATATCATTTTAATACTAATATATGTAAAAATAATAACATAATAAATATAATTCAATTTTATCCAACTAATTTCGATCCCCAGCCATTGTGTTACAAAAGTACAAAATAATAGACAGAAATGTGAGTATAATAGAAACAATGGGTCAAAAATCAGAAATCGGCAACAACTATGAATGACCTCTCATATACCGGCTTAAACACTATCGGAAAAGATATCTGAGGGTTTCTGGAAGAACGTGAAAACAAAAATACATTTCATAATGGCAACGGCCTACCTCTTTTAATAACCCTATGAAATAAATTAAAATTCGATATTTAACAAATTCATCGAAGGAACATCCAAGGAATTGTTTAACATAACCAGATATATGACCCCTAAGTCGAACCTCATACACAAATCTAACAATTGTATTAACTATACGTCTTAATCTATTGATATTAATCACCATGGTACCCGATACGAGCTCTAGGCCATATAATACCTGCGACATCAAAAGTGCATGCACTAATTTCAGCCTAACATGAGTCGGGAGGAATACATTCGTGGAGTAAATCCTCCGCAAAGAATCCCAAACTCTACCAGACAACGCATGAATATGAGGTTTAAACGATAGTCTACTTTCAAGAACAACACCCAAACATTTATGTTGCTCATCTAAAAAAAGATCAAAGTCAAAACGGAAACGATTAGTGGGTCGAAATATCATAGCCTTAGATGTCGTTGTATTTATATTCAACGAGTTCTTCTATGTCCAAACAGATATACAATCCAAACAACAGTTAATGCCATGCCCAAAAACATTTCGATAATTAGGATTTCCAGTAAATAATAAGAAAACATCATCCGCAAACAAGAAGGTCCTACGAATCCTAGAATTCACATGCAAATTAAGATCATTAACATAAAGTATAAACAACAGAGTCCCTAAAACAGACCCCTGAGGTACCCCAGAATGAAGGGAAAGCAAACAAGATCTAACACCATTAATTTCAACAAACTGTTATCTATCACGCAAGTAAGACAATATAAGTTTACAGGCAGTTTTTGAAAAATTAAACTCCCTCTTAAGCTTAAATATCATCCTCGAAAAACAAATAGAATCAAAGGCCTTCGATAGATCAAGGGACACCAAAACACTTAACCTTTTCATATTCATATTGTTACGAACTTCCTTATTCGTCCTTTTTGCGTTGCTTTATTCCCAGTAATAAAACAAGGTTCGTTTTAAATTACGATAATTACAACGGTTTAACTTCCTTTTATTTTACTTATATAGTACAACAGTTTACTTTATTTACACCACTTTCATAAATCTTATGTTTTGCTATCAAATCGCATTGCTTACTTTACGGCGGTTAATTACAAACTGAACTCTCCATTCCAAAGACCTACCCTATTTATACCAACTCACCATACTCAAATGAAGTTATAGCAACCGAATTCAAGAACCTTCTAGATGTTACTTATCTTTGCAGAATCATCTCGAATGGTGGAGAATTATCTCTGAGGCGAATTCATGCTACTGGTTTAGCTAGCTGGTACGTTGTTACAATGCATACTTTCAGGCGCAGCAGTCATTAAGAGCAAGCAAAAGCTTTTACTTATTCGTAACAATATTTTCCCTTATAGTGTCAGTAAGCCTAAGCAACAATGATGTATGTAGTACTATGCCCTTGTCGAAAGGCGAATTGGGATTCATAAATATTTACTGTTGAAGATTAGAGCATCTGGTCCTTAAGAAGATGTTCAATAACCTTGGACAACGAAGGAAGAATTGAAATCGGTCTCAAGTCGTCAGAATCCCGAACTACTTTAGATTTAGGAATGGGTACAACCCTCGCCGTCTTCCAGGAAATAGAGAATACTGGTGACGTCAAAACGGAGTTGACTAAATTTAAGATTAATGACGAGACTTGGTTATATATCAATTTCAAGAATTTAATAGGAACACCGTCAATTCCAACCGATGAAGACTTTACTTTATTAATAGCTTCACATAATTCAAACTCATTCACACATCGAAAAGAGAAAGAATCAGCAGAATCAATAAAACCACCAATATCAAGATCATCTAGGTTACCAGCAGAACATATCTACAAATGTCAGATTACGTTTCCGGAACTAAAATAGGCACATGCGAAATACCATAATGTGCAGCTGTAAGTTGAATTAATTCCACTTTATCCTGTTATCCTTATATCCTATTTAAGGAAGCATCATCATGAGTAAGTAAAATTAAAAAAAAAACCCTTAAATGTGTTAGCAACGCACCAAAAACATTAGATGGAATGTAACTCAATATTTAATTATAAAGTATTATGTATGTAGTACCCCTGTCAAATATTTATATGTGCAATGTATCATGTTGAGTTGGAGCTTTGAAAACTAAAATTTTTTTGATTTTTATTTTATATATTAGTTTATATTTATGTGTTCTTTAAAATTATAATTGAAGGTGGTCAGAGCAGGGATCGAACCCACGTTCTAATGAACAAGAGCCGCACAAACTAACCAATAAACCAACGACGGCCACTTTACGTAAAGAAATATCTATACCTCTTCATGTGCACACGCGGAAAGAAGTAAGTGCGAATTAAAACTGTTTGTCATTGAAATGTCTCTTCTGAACAATATCCTATATGACAGTTTAAAATTTTCACATTAAAAAACTGCTAAAATTGTCAACCAACTTTATTGTGTGATGGCTAGTTATATTTGGAATTAAAATCACTTTGGAATATACTGCCGAACTTCCATATAACGCAGAACTTGGGTACCAATAAACAAATTGGTTATAGAGAAAATTCATTAAAAGGTAACCACGAAATATTTATGTTCAATAAATTCTTTAATTCTTATGGGTTTCTTTATTTAGAAAATGCAATGTGACTTCTCAAGTAATGGTGGATTTCACCAGTAATTAGCCACATTATATCTCACGAGAACAGATTCATTTGATAATTTATCATATGTGACATGTTTTTACTTGCGCCAGACAACACGTCTGTAAGGTACCAGAAGGATTCTGCTGTACACTGGACTTTAACAGGGTGACCATATAAGAACGATGGGAAAATAGCCTATTCTAGCCTTTTATTTAAGCTACATTTGTGTCATTATGCATTGAATAGCAGACATTCAAATGACTGCCTCGGCTTAGCAGGCAGTGCTTCAAGCGGTCGTTCCAATTTTTGATGACTGGGTCCAATATGTGCAGCGTTATTCCTGTAATAACGCCTGGAATGTTGGCCTCGAGGTCATCGAAAGTAGTTGCTTGCTAGAGCACACTAAGGACTTGGCGTAGCATCAGAGGTGTCAAGTCGCATGATCGCGGCGGTCAATTGATGAACAAATTTCCAAATTTATCCTTCATAACTTCGAGCGTTGCGTCCCTTGTATGGCATGTTGTGCCGTCTTGTTGGAACCGCAGCCCGGATATATCGATGGTGTCGAACTCTGGCTTCAGAAAGTCTCTTAACATCGCTCTATGCACAAGACTATTTACGGTAACTTTGTCGGCTGCGAAGAAATAATGTCCAACGACCCCACGATGCCATAAATACCACCAAACAGCCAATCTTTATGGATTCACACTTTTGGATTGTTTTCACCGTAATAACGCTGATTGCGCTGATGCAAATTAATTTTTCTGGGGTATCCAATCATCTGCAGTGTTTCTTTGTTCGTGTAACTCGAAATCAAGGTTTATAACTTACTCGAGTAATCGAGTAGTGTTTTTTTTTATAACTCGAGTTATTCGAGCTATTTCGTCTTCAGTAACCGATGGATTTAATGGAAAAAATGATTTTTGACATTTTGTTTATATAAATTCTTATTAATACATAACTAATCCGAACATTAGCGTTTACCAGTATATAAAAAAGTATGTCCCTAGATATATTGGCAAAATTGGGGGAAAAATACCCATGATTTACAATACGTGTGGAGCGTCAAATGTCTTCTATTGTTCGTTTTATTTCGGCAACAATATAAGATTTATTTCTTAAACTATGTTTAACAAAGAGGTTAGAAATAGTTGATTACCATGGGGACACGCTTAAGTCTTTTAATAACTTTGTAAGTCTTAACTTGAATACGACAAAATTACTTACTCGGAGCCCGTAATCCTCCAAATCCTACAATAATGCTGAGAAAAATAATTTAAATTTTAGAATTTAGAATTTAAACACAGACCCATCTGTCTTGGAACAAATAGTACAAATGATTACAAAATGATACAAATAGAAAATGATTTCTATAAGTATATTCAAACCACCATCCAATACTAGGAGGAAAAACAGAAAAACTGCTGCTGTTTGCCAAAAATTCTTCATTCTGGCGTAAGAACTCTACCATATTTTGAAAAAAAAAATCAAAAAAGTAGATAGGAATTAATTAAATAAACTTTAATTATTTGACAAATTTTGACAAATCATAGGTGTAAATAAGTAGAGATGTTGCGACCTTAAAATTACCTTTATTACCTGTTTGAAGCAACTTATTGTTTTTAAGTTTATTCGATTAAAAACAAATTATTTCCTGTTACATCCCACGGAGGGATTAGGTAGAGCCTCTCACAAATCAGTGAGCTGTGCACGTTCTACTTTTACACTCACTGATTGGGACCTACAGTTTTACACCGGTTCCGAGCGGTATTTTGAGAATCTTTTTCATGGCTAAATAATCGACAGTGTCGGCGTCTCTAAGCGAGGTGGCCGCCGTCGAAAGAACCCATGTTCTCATGCACAAGAGCTGCGCACACTACCATTGCACTCGAGCAAATGTTTGAAAAATTTTTCGTTCAGTCGAACAACGGTTAGTCGATTGCATTCTCTTGGATTGAATTCTCTGATTTTCGTTTCGCTGGAGTGGGACGATGCACGATGAAATGACAAACCTTGCTGAATAAAAAAAAGTATCATACCCATCCGACATTAACACTTCAGCATGTATCAAAGTCTTGGCTGTTATTTTGAGCAGCAAGCTTAATTTCAGGCCCAACAAAGTTGATAGCGGTGTAAAAGTCAACAATCGCCCTCCGCCATAGAATTTTCTCCGGGAATTATAAAATGGATTTTTATAGCGGCGGCAAACAGGATAATGGTCTTAAAGCTTTACAATATTGCGAGTATAAGCAGAATAGACAACTTTATAATATATCTTATAAGAAAACATATATCTAGATGTACACAAACCACTCATTTTAATTTAATTATGGCACCATATTATACAGATGTAGAATACATAAAGTCCTCCATTCTCAAGGGATTTGTTCTGCCCGAAGCATTCCTGTTCCTTGATAGCAAAGGTATAATTCAGAATGAAAATGGCATCCCAATATTCTATCACTTGTATAGAAGGGCAAATATCAAAGCTATTGATTACAATAGAAGAGATTTTGAAAACCTCAGATTTGATAAAACAATCCCTCAAAAGGACAAAGATCTCATCATAAAATTGGATAAGCAGAAATATTGGTGGCTAACTAAAGAATAAAAACACCTCCACTTCTTACTTCTTGACCCTTTTTATTTAAAATAATATAAATCGTAATGTTTTTTGAACTTTCATTACAAGGAAATGATTAATAAATTTAAACTAAAAAAATATATACATAAGATTGGTATATTAATAATAATCTCAAACGTTGCTTAAAATTGTACTTGAGAACCCCATGTGGGTCGATGTATATATGTAAATTTTGTAAATTATAACTATTGTTTATTGTAGTATATAAATGTATGAAATAATTGAAAATAAATAAACAAACTTAAAAAAAAAAAAAAAAAAAAAAATGCTATAGAAGACCACATATTCTCCACAACTGAGTAGGGCTTATAGTGTGACGACGATGTGAATTACGGGTGCTCATTGGATAGCAGGAGATCTGTCAATATTTTATTTCCACATAGGCCCAACGTCTGCTCAAACGTCGTTCGCATGCGGCTAAACTAAGCATATTTTGTGGAAGTTATAAAGATAAATAAAAGGCTGTGCTAGGTAGCTGTAAGCCTATGTGGTCCTACATCCTAAGACACCTAGATCAATTGCCTCATTCAGACGCCGACATAATTCGATGCTTATTGTAGTTGAATCTCGTTAGCCAGAAGTATGATAGTGTAATTAAAATCACAAATCGTCAACACGTAACTCCTATTCGCCTCGATTAAAAACGCTTGGAACTCAAGACGTCTGTTTTAAAATTTGAAAATATTGACTATAAAGTTTTCTGCTTTTATGAAGTTAATACTCGCAAAAAGCCCTGGAACTGGTTCAACTTGAATTTTTGCTGGAAAACTGAGCAAAAATAAATAAACATAATAACAATAAAGAGATCAATGAATGTGAGTGCACCTAGATATGGCTCTAGAAAAAATTCGTAACAGGGAGAACTTCATTGTAGAGAAATTTTGTACAGAGAGATAAGATTGTATGGAAATATCGGAAAATCTAATACGTACTAAGAACACGTTATAAAGAAGGTCATTATAGAGAAGATCCAATGTATGTTTATTGGTTTTCAATATTTTACTTTTAAAATAAATTATCCACACAGTTGGATTGCACGAAATTGACAATGTATGTCTTTGAAACTTCAAAATCTTTCCCTTTTCAAACCCATTAAAGCCCCTTGTATCAGGTTGTAAATAGTCACGGGTTATCGTGGTCCTCAAAAAGATTTTTATGGGGTATCAGAACGATTATGGGGTATCAGAACGAACGATTATATTATGTCCTTGAGTAGTTCCCTACTTGCAAAGC
Organism: Phaonia tiefii; assembly: GCA_963931995.1. Lineage (NCBI taxonomy): Eukaryota > Metazoa > Arthropoda > Insecta > Diptera > Muscidae > Phaonia > Phaonia tiefii. The sequence continues at coordinate 58,010,104 of OZ008370.1, forward strand.
ATTTCCCACCTTATTACCTGATACATTATCAGGGGTATATGGCATAATGTCAGATATAGTGAGCTCAAAAAGAGCTCGGAACAGGTGCAAAACTGTAGACGAGTAGCTCTCACTGATTGTAAGAAGTTCGCCCCTTCCCCGTTAGGACGTGTAATACAAATTTTGATATAGAACTAGTCATAGTGAGCGGCTTGTGAATTTCAACAAATTAATCGCTTATTATCAGTCTCGAGTGAAAATCTGGTTTATGACCGTTAGTTAATCCATATAACGTTTATGCAGATTTATATCTCGTTGCTTTTGTTTATACAAATAGAACAACAAATTGTTGGTGGCATTACAACATTACTATGTACGATATTTTTTATCTCAGTGATTTTGGGAATACTACGGCAACAAATTCTTCTACTTTCAATGAATTGTAACTTTCGGGTGTCACTAACTGCAACATAATGCCTGTTACGATACAAGAGGTGCTGTAGAATCAACTAAATGCCATACCTGTAAATGTTCTAACTGCACCTACCAGGATTAGTTTGTGGCTACTTATCACTTTGTCAAGCCATGCCTGTCAATGCTCATCATTCGACTTTTTTTCTCGGAATTTTATAAATTATCGCTGTTGGGAATATGTGGTTAATATAGATACTGAAAATGTCCTGCATTTCCAAAGTCAATTATGGAACTCATGTGCGTGTAAAGCTATATTGACTGGAATTTGCGTTCGTTTAAATTTTGCGCTCTTTTACTAAAATTTATATCCCTTCATTGTGTGTACTTAATGAAGGTAATTTATTTAAAAAGCCGCAGACACTGGAGAAGATTTCAAAAAATAAATCAACACACAACAATAATTCAAATAAAATAAATTTATCACCAACACTCCATTCACTATGGCGGACATGGCCCGACCACTGCAACAGTTTGGCGGCAACGCCAACACCAACATTAAGCGGAACTCGATGATATGTTCTCAAACTCCAACAGCGACATAGTACAATCGCTCACACATATTCACTCGGATATGCAACAATATGAGTGCGAACTCATACGTAAATTTATTTAAATGCCAACAAAAGCCATCAGAGGTACACAAATCGTGCTGTGTCAGCAACACTATTCCACGGTTGCCTACATAATTCACCATTTAAGTATACAAATCTAAAAAAGTCAACGCCAACACAAACTCTCCACGCTAACATGCACGGTGGAGTAACTCCAATTCTTAAGATGATAAAAATAAGGACACATTGTGTGCGAACCCATTTGGAAACTAAGTATCTCAAGTGACAAACGTTTAAATGTTGCGCAAGGATAAGCAAAAATTGTTTACTTCCTTTGATACCTTGACAAATTGTAGTGTTTTCATTTACTACCCGCAAACAAATCAATATTGCGATGATATCGACATCATATCGCCTGGAAGGCAAATCGTATTGCGGCAATAATCACTTTCGTATTGCGGAAGTTTCCCTCGTTCGGAGAATCAGTTACCGATACTCAAAAGCAATACGAATATAATACTTCTAGAAGGTAATATTGGCATATTCCCAGATAATTACTTCAAGAAAATTTAGAGATATCACGAGAATATCATATGGAAAATAGAAAGAATATATCGCTAGATAAACTGCGAGAAGATAAAAAGATCAAGAATATTATTTAATTTTGTCATAATTTTCAATTTTCTAGATTGGTGAGCAATAATATTTGCAATGTATTATGGGAAAATATGAAAAAATATATCGTCACCTAAAATCTAAAATGACGTAACAACAAAATTGCAAAATTTTCTTTCTGATTGATTACGATATGTTTGACTAAAATACACGATCTGACAAAGTTGTAAACACCTAAGTTCAAAATCAACGATTTTATTAAAAACATAAAATAGATGAAGTTTTGCTAAATCCACGTTTTTTCTTTGAATTGTAATTTTATATAAAATTTCGATGCCCCTATACTTACAATTGACTACACTACATACTCAAACAAACTTTTAGACATCTACCGCCCAAAATGGTAATTTTATTCACAAAATTCCGATTGTATATCTAACTATTTTTGCCTCTCCTGTAAAGTGATGAAAATTTTGTTACGTCTTTTTGCATTTTAGGTGACGATATAATACAAAACTCGCTTTCTTCCTGGTTTTTTGCGTTTTTTTAATTTTTTCCTTGGGCTGGAACCAAACCGGCTTCACAGTTTCTAGCCTAAGAAGTTGATTCTCTTTCGGTTGTAGGCTGCAGCATAGATTTTTGTCAACCCAAGTCTAGCGTCAACATTGTTTTTCGCCTTTTTAACTGTTTTTGTGCTTAATAGAGCCTTACGGAGAACTGACATGTGGCATAGCTTGCGGATTTCCTCTTCTGGGCATTATGGAAAATAATTTTACTAACCTCATACTATAGGTCCGCTTTTTTCAAGTCTGTAGGCCATTCGGAAGGGATTCCATTTTTATAGTTTTCCTAGCATTGCATTTTTAGTTTTTCAAATGACAAAAATAAATTTTAACAGAAAGATACACAAAAATATTACTTGCTTTATATTTTTTAAGATGATATGTAATATCTCCGCAATATCGCTATGGAGATACATCTTCCATTTGTTTGGAGCATAGTTTTACTAAAGGAGTTTCCAATAGGGCTGCGTAGATTATGCAATTTAATGCGGTTATGTTGATATATGTTTACTAATATTTACCTGTTTTTTTGTTATTTATCGGTCAATAAAAACAAATTACCATTGTAAGTTACTGCGTCGAGCGATGACGATGACCGGACATAGCGCATGTAGACTTAACGCACAAAAGCAAACTTTGGCATTATCACCACTTCATTAGCTGACTTAACTCCCAAATATGTTTTGGGCGTTGTGTCCACCCAATAGCGGTTTAAAGGCCAATAAGGGCGCGGAAAAAACCCCACAACCCCCTTGTAACGGGTGATATTTAGCTTCATGAGAACTTAAAATGATAATACATAATTTATACATAATTTCATGAGATTTATTCTTTAAATATGGCTTCCGGCATTCGTCAGCCGCGGCTACGAGTCACATGGTCCATTCCATCAATCCAATTTTTGACTACTTTCAATGGTGGCTTGAATATTGGCTTCCAATTCTTCAAGAGTTGCTGGTACTTTCAATGGTGGCTTGAATATTGGCTTCCAATTCTTCAAGAGTTACTGGTTTGACGTCATAACCAATGCCTTAACATAGCCCCATTAAAAGTAACCCAAAGGGGACCAGTGATCATATGTGAAATCGATTGTTAAAGGTGGTTTTTCACGACATGTATTTTACATATCGCATGTCACTTTTTTCACCCGTCTGTTTTTCGTATGTCTGTCAAAATTATTAAAAAAAAACTCGGCTTTTAATTTGTTGTGTTTAAACGTTCATATGTAAACCAACCATATGGCATAACTTCTGCTTGTCATTAACAGCTGATGTTGTCATGTCACAAAACAGAATAAAACACTCATTAATACTTTTATTTAGAATTATTAATAAATTACTTACATTTCCTTCTTGTTTAACCATTTTAATTTAATTTTACCACTCCTTGCAATTGTTCTCCTTCCACAAACGCTTTGTTGTTTATCAAAACACAGCTGATGCGATACGATTTTACATACAAAAATAGAACACGCCCTATTTCAAAAAGTGCCATTTGTATTGTATGATGCATTGTTCATATGACATGCTTGATAGCGTTCACACGACATGCATAAATTTTTCATCTGCAAAAGTGACATGCGATATGTAAAATACATGTCGTGTAAAAGCACCTTAAGCGCGCTGTATGATATGTATCTTATTGGAACCAGATGTCGTTAATGTTGTGCTGATTAATTTTTGGAAACAAAACTTCAGTCAGCATGGCTCGTAAGCGCTCGCCATTTACTTCTCATTTCGAAAGGAATATGGACCGCTGATTCCGCCAACGTGTAAAACGCACCAAACAGTCAATTTTAATGGATGTAATGGAGATTTGTTAACGGTTTGAGGATTGTCTTCGCTCCAAACGCTCAATAACAGTTCGAATTGCTTGCTCACTAGGCCGATTACGTTGCCGTAAAATGGACGAAGTGCTCTATGAACTTCGCGAACAGATTTATTTTTTTCAAAGTAAATTTCCACAATTTGGAAGCGTTGTTGCAACGTTAAACTATACACGATGACCTGCCAAACCCTACTGAACAGAAATGTCAACACAGTTTGAAATACTCAGCTGTGAACCCATAGTTATCGACATCGATAGTTCTCACGCAACTAAAAAAAAAACACCCTTGATATGTGTATTTGTGTTCGAGCACTGCTCCGACCATATTTAATTTCTTTCGACCTCACCTCGCTTAGTGACGGCGACACTCTCGAGTATTTAGCCATGAAAAAGCTTCTGAAAAATACCGTTCGGCTCCGCACAGCTTGCTGGCTGTGAGAAGTTTTCCCCAATCCTTTCGTGGGATGCAATTGGAAACCACTTTTTTTATAATGCCTGAGGCAGCTATCGGCATTATGTCAGTTATTGACTTTTTGGTAAGAATAGAATACAATTCATTGAAAATGTTTGTAATACAGTTATTGGTAATCAAATTAAGGAAGCATGTGCAGTAAATGTATTGATAAACAAATGGGGAAATTAATATATGAGTATTCCCAAATCGAGGAATGACAATTCACAAATTTAAAATGGATGAATGTAATTTTTTTTACTCGCAATAGAAAGTCTGCTTTGATTATTTTAAAGCGTCGTTGTAACTGTTTCCCTAAAATGATCGGAACTGAAAAAGAGCTCCTAATCAATCACTTTTGTATCTTCAGATTTAAGATTTCATGGGTATTTTTCAGTCAGTGAGATGTGCGCTTTCTAGTTTTACACTCAGTGATTGGGACCTACAGTTTTACACCGGTTCCGAACGGTTTTATGAGAAGCATTTTCATGGCTAAGTACTCGATAGTGTCGCCATCACTAAGCGAGGTGGCCGCCGTCGAAAGAAATATAAGGTGGTTTGAGCAGGGATCGAACCCACGTTCTCATGTTCAAGAGCCGCGCACACTAACCATTGCACTACCGACGGTCAAGACAAAATATGGTAAAGTTAATTCTGGCAATTCCGTCGGTGGTGCAATGGTTAGTATTCGGAATCGGTGAAAAACTGTAGGTCCCAAACAGTGAGTGTAAAACTAAAAAAAGCACAGCTCACATGTTGTGAGAAGCTCTGACCAATCCCTTCATAGGACGTAATGGGAAACTATTTATTTGTTTTAATTCTGTCAGTGTCTGATAGGTCCAAGATACAAAGAATGTAATAAAAGTATAATTATTTTACATTATCTGATATGAATAGTTGAAATTTGTCACGTCCGGAACGGTAAGAGAACACAAGTTTGTCAATATATAAAATCCAAACAAAACATACATACACTTTTTTATTTATTCACAAATATGGGCGCTGAACTGAATTCATAGTATATTGTTCAGTTTTTTTTACTAATTGTCTATATAATCATTTCTATACGAAGAACATGCGATTTTATGTTTTAATATTGTAAAGTCTTCATATATTTCGCTCACATATGGGTAACTACAAAAATAGCTCAAAAATAAAATTTTTTCATGTTGGCGTTTAGGGAATGGTTTGGACAAGTTGTTTCATCATATTCATATCCTGTCAATAGAAACAAATTTGCGTTAATGGTTTTCCATTTTAAATGCACTTCTCATAATAGAGGTGCAGTATTTAGAATCGCAGTGCTAATGTTCAGAGTACAGATTGGACGCGATAAGTAACTTATGAGCGATAAGTAACTTATGAGCGATAAGTAACTTACCACTCAGGGGTTTTTGAGGTCGCTGGATTCCAGTTCAATCTTGATCTTAAAGATAGTGCTATACATTCAATACTCTTTATTGTCTTCACCGTTTTATTATGGAATATTGAAGGGGTAGGGAAGGTAGGAATATCGAAGGTACGGTGTTGAATTTAGCCTGCTATTGTTGCCGACATTACAAAAACACCTACTGAATAACTTGCACTAAATAAATTTTGGATTAAGTTAATTTGACTTGGTTTACAATTTTCATTAAAGAAAGCATTAAAAGAAAGCAGAAAGAGGTATATTTTTCCATCACATCTTAAAAAATTTTTTTAGTCATCATTGTACAGCGTCTGGAGTGGAGCGTTCGTGCGGGACTCACATTCATACCAATTTAAATAAATAAAATGTTATCATAGGGTGTCTTATTTTAACTTTTATACAGTTCACATAATTTTAACGATAACAAATTGAGGGTTACATAACCAAAAATCAAACTGAAATTTTGCAGCGCCCGAACAGGATTTTGTTTTGGTTATAGCATTGTCTTAAGGTCAAAAATTCAATTTGCTGTTATTGAGGCGAATTTTATGAGCGTTCGGGTATAAAACCGTGATAAAATGCCAATATTTATTTTCTGATGAATTTCAGTACCACCTGTATGCATTTCAACGGCAGTAATTCGGTTTATTGCGAAATGTTGTGTTGTAATGGATGTTTGGGGCATAACCCCGCCAAATGATCTCCGATTTGCATAAAATATACCAAGATCACAAATATGATTTTATCGCCTTTTTGGTTGTCTACTTTTTAAAGTTGTAGAGAAGAAAATAGTTATTCGCGTTTGGACACTAAAAAAGCAGTACCATCATTGAATTGGCACTATCTTCTTTGTGTTCAATTGGCCTGCGCGAAAAGTTAACCTGAGAAAATGTGGATCAGATCAGCCTTTCTAACTATGTGTCATGTTCCCTGAAGGAATGAGGTTATGTTTGTCCAAAGTCAAAATTTGATAAAAACCGCTTTTATTTAATATATTTTAATGTACTAGAATTTCGTACTATAAGCTTTCAAGGCCTGATACATATTTTCTCTGTGAAACATGTTTAGTTTTTCGTTGGAATAATAGATAGTTCAGAAAAGCACACCCACTGGTATGACTAGTTTCGAACTCCGTAAGAACTTCATCAGCATTCATATTTGGTATGAAAAAACCTTTGCTGCCATATTAAAGCCACCCAATCACTGCTCCTAATAAAGAAAAAATGAGTGTAATATCTCAAAAACTGAATGAGACACAGTTCATGAAATTAGGAAAGATGCACAAAAATTGTTCTATTTTCAAAATTCAAAAGAAATCAAAATATGTTAAAAAACATAAATAGAGAAAAATCAACATTCCTTGTAGAACGAAAAAACAACATACAGGTAGGGCCCATAGAATAACACATACCATAGAAGGTTTTATTCGCTCAATAAATTTAACGTCATAGGTACGATGGAAAGTAAACATTGGATGGTAGAAATATGGGTTCAATAATACCAGATAGTGGCAATAGTATACAGCGATCAACATAGGAACAACAACCGAATTTCGTGTTTTTGTGGCAAACTAGTTGTGTTAAATACAATACCAATGTATACCAACGATAAAAGTCAATAAAAAAGTGCAAAATATATTTAAATTTTTCAGTTCTACACCAAAACGACAGGAAAAAGTTAAGTGAACATATTTTGTAACTCCACCTGGTGTAAGATAATTTTAAATTTAATGGCTCTCATTTCCACAAACCTACGATGAGAGTGTGAAATGAAACGTCAGATGAGAGAATAAGTTTATCTAGCTATGTATTAGTCTATGGTAGGGCCAAACCAAAACAGAACGAGACAACTTCAATTAGAATAGTTCGTTCTATAAATAGAACTTTCAAAACTTCTGCATCAGTGCGGGTAAATACGAAAGCGATGTGTAAGTAGCGACAAAAAATCACTCTGCACAATCAATAAATGTCTTCGGCTATTGACTTGTGTAAATACACACCGCACTGGCTTAAAGGGCTAGACACTGCTGAAGATGATGCATCACAAACATCGAAACGATCGTGCAGCGAATGTGAGTTCGAATCCCACCCGCGGCATTTACATTTTTTTCACTAACCGGAGAAAACATGATCTCTTACCCTTAACGGAAACTACAACTTTAAAAAGTAGTCAACTTTGGAAATTATTGTGAAATAATATAATAATTTTCATTGTTAGTAGAACGCAAAAATCCTTGATTCCTTGCCTACAATTAGGTATTTACAGAACTTAAAACTGTTTACTAGATCAAAATATGTTGAGTTTGGATGGAAATTGATTCTGAAGTACGATAGTGACATAGTGCCGTAATACAGGGTGAACCATTTAAACCTTCCGCGCCTGGTAACCTATAGCTTTTTTTCTTTTGTTCTCGGATAGGCTTATAACAGCCCGCGTTCGAAGCGTCAGTCCAAGTGAATTTCTGTCATGGAACAGTACAGACCACCTCAATGCGCTGTTATCGTGCAGTTTTAAAGGTTCTTAATTTTGGGAACACTACGTGCGTATAGTTAATGCGAAATACGAGTGAGAACAGCGCCTTCAAACCAGACCATTAAGCATTTTCCCATTTTTAGTTATCAACGCAGACGTTGTCCAAGGCTGTCTGATGAGAACATTCAGGCTGTAGAGGCCAGCGTTGAGACGTCACCTTCAACATCCAGTCGTCGCCGTTCTTTGTCTCACTGTCGCATAATTCGTGCTGATTTACCGTAATTCCCGTACAAAATTCAATTAACGCATCGAGTTTTACTGTTCGGCAAGACACGTCGCTTGGATTATGGGAATTTCGTCGGGTTAGGAGTGTTTAAATGGTAGACCCTGTAAATTGGGTCGAACGTCCGCCTCCATATTAGGCGTTATGACCATCATTGTGGCGGTCACAATGCCTGAAACAATATTGGGTATTAACATCGCTAACGGGGTCTACATCCACAGAATGAATGTTTGATATGGATTGTCGACCGGCGTCATAATCGGTACGTACTTCCGCGAACACGATGATGGAATTGCTATCACCGTCAACGTAGGGTTATACCGATCGCTGCGAACCAATTTATTTTGGCCCAAATTATGTGTTTTGTATAATCGACACATGGTTCCAATCGAACGTTGCTACTTGCCACACAACTGATACAACAGCGGTAATTATGCATTAGAGAGTTATGGGCTGGGTTATCTCACTATGAGGCGACGTGAACTACCACCAAGGTCATGCGATTTGACACCGTTAGCCGTTTTCTTGTGGAGTTTCCTTAAGTTGTAGTCATAGTTAATATGTACAAAATAGCTCCGAAATTAGTGGGACTAATTTTTATGGGAGTTATTTCAACTCATCCGGTGAAATAATTTTCAATAGACTGGGAATAAATTGCCAAAGCAAGAGTCTTCAAATTATTGGCTAGTCCGGGAAAAAAACTCTAGTTGTCGGTCATGCCCTTCGAAACTAGGTTTATTGACCAATCTTACCAGTCTTTATGGGGACACTTTCCTGGTGTTCCTGCATTTAAGGAAAAAGTTTAATAGATTTGAAGATGCAATACCATTCACCTTCCGTAAGAAAATTGTTTTACATATTACGAAATTCAAAAAAAAATCTTGTTTTAGTCATAGAAGATTTTTCTCAAATTATATCTATTCGTTTTTAAGTTAAAATGTGTGTCAAACCCGTTCACTAGTTCAAGAACTTGTACTTTTAAGGTGTCGCCAGGGGTATCCATCACATAGCTGATCGCCTATGTGGTAGGAAAGTGATAGAAAACAGATTGGATAGGCGAGAGGGCGATAAGTAACCAGATGAAAACCATGCGGCAAATTAATCGTGTTTCAATAATACTAATGACAGCTAAGTTATGTTTTATGTTTTTTGTTATGTCCGTCTTATGTCAAAAAAGGGTAAAATACAAAAGCAACTCGAACTCGATGAAATGGACTACTTACTTCATCGTCATCTTCGAGAGAACGTAAAGAGCCGGACATACGAATCACGAACTTAATCGCCATTTCGAACATGAAGATTATGTTTTTGAAGGTCATGTCGAGCCACCCTAAATTAACTATATATAAGTAGTTCATGAACTACCAAACTCTACTTAAGCAGAGGGTTTCTATGGCATAGCTGATCGAAAAGGTACTAGGGAAATGATGTAGAATGAGAGACCAAAGAAGACATAGAGATTATAGACCATGCCAAATTTAAATATGTAGTCTGTATTTGATTGATACAACTGAATGATTTGCATTGAACGACTTCCGCTTTATTTCGGTCCGTATTATGCTCAACCAACGAGTGAATTACAAAAGCGATCGGACTCTCGTCGTCATCAAGAGAACGTGAAGAGAGGAATAGAGGCCTTGTATATTTCTCTACGAATTAGGTTAAGTGACAACTGAACTAATTTATAATTTCAATAACAACCGTCAATTTCGCTGGCTTTTTTTTCTAAATTTAAAAAATATTCTCAAAAGGAAACAATCCGTAGTGTACTTATATTTACATTGCTACAATGAAAATCTCTTTACATTCAACGATTTTTGCGTCGCTGTGACGAAACACATCAGCAATTTGTATTGGCTTTTCCTCTTAGCTTTAAGACAACAACTCAACTATAGCTGCTTCAGTGAATAAATTTTAAAAAAAGGGTTTTTATAAAGTATATACAGTTCATTTATTTCCAGTATATAACATATGGGTACAAAAAAATATACATATGTTTCCTTTAACATTTCATATATTTATAATAGTATTTTGCCTGACATTAAAAGTCTACGAAAGGAGTTACAGGAACAACGCAGGCCAGAGGGGAACGAAAATATATTTTTATTATGTGGAAACTCCAACCATAATATATTAAGTTGATAAACGAAAAATTGTTAACCCAGCAATGAAATATATTTTCAACATTCCTGGTAATTTTTAGATTCTGAAATTTCCTAGAATGTTACGACTCTTAGTTTTCGGCTACTCTAAGGAAATTTTAAGCCCAGGAAAATTGATTCTCGTGTTGTGAGTGAAACTTCTTTGTTTGTCAGGATTTGATGTTGTTACTTACTGAGAATTATGATTGTATTGTAGAGTGTTGAATGCGTCACCAATTATATCTTCTGTTCTGTAAATTAAATGATTTTAAATAAATCACATTTGTGCCAGGGATTTCAATACCATTTAAATCAGAATAATATAGTATTTTAGTCGGGGTAATAATATATATCTTGGGCAACAGTATTATATAAATATAACTCAAAATTACTTAATTCGACTGACAACCTTACTGCGCTAATGAACTTAAATGTTACTACCAGTGCCACAACCAATATTTTATCTTATTCATTCAAAGTCATTTTATACCCATAATCCGGGGTGTATAATTGTCATCAGTGCTTATGAAAACCATTTTTGGTTAATGTTTGGTCTTTTGTGTCAAACAATCTGCCTTTCAAGATTTATTCGTACGAAGTTCTTGAGCCAAGTTCGAGTTTAATTTCCCCCTATTTTTAAATTCTATACAATAACTTCACCCATCTGTATGCATGCCTTTTTAACCCTTTTCCAGTGATCCAATGGAGCCGAAAATTCGCAGGCAAACTAATGGCGATGACTAAAATAAACTATCGAAATAGAGCGGAATTGGATAAAATCACAAATTAAAAATCCATTATCTCTGCTCCTGTTAACGCTATTTGAAAAAAATTGGGTATGTTGGTTAGGTGTACCTATTCTAAGATCTGCTACAAATATGGACGGGATTGGACAAAGGGGCGTGGTCATATATAAAGAATTTATAGTCAAAAACTATGTTTTTTACGGGTTGGTGTTTTCAGTACTCGGTTGGAGCCACTCCTGAAGCTAAAATTCAAAAATTTTATTGACGCTTATGACGACCTAATATAAATTCTTATAACGTTCCGCACAATAATTAATAGATATTCTGTACTCCAATCGAAACCCCGATAATTATTTTCAATTGTATACAGTAGAGTTGCTCTACTTGAACATTTTGTATGTAACAAATCAAAATTACCTGGAAATTTAACAAATGTACATGCTGTTTTAGATTTCGATAACTCTTCTATGATGTTAACATGAAATCTACATAGGTATACATACACTTGCTTGTGTTACCCATTCTGTGGACTAGGTTATGTGGTAAGGGTACCAATTAACATTAGTATCAATGTGTGTCAAATTTGTCATATTAATGGTAGATATGACAATATGACAACAATACTGTGTAAAAGTATCTGGATGAGGGTTGTGTTTTAGTCCTCAATGCAAAAGGAAACTGATTTTAACAATTCGGTGACACAGTTTTTGAAAACGAACCCCCTTCTATTGAAGTGTTTTGAAGAAGCCTTTGAAGACCGTATGCTCACTGAGCTAACAGAATTTATTTGCACATCAATTTACAATGCTTGCATATCCTCGCATATCAAGATTCTAGTCCAATTATCAAATGATTCTTAAGAGGAATACATTTGTTTGACAGTACAAATCCTTGAAGTTGGAAATTGAGTGCGACACTCTCGACGTGAGTTCGCAATAAGCAGAATTGAAGAAAAAATACAGTTGTACACTCTTCTATTAGACAGCTGTTTGTTTACACTTTGCAGCGACAGTATTGTATTCCAAATATTAATAAACAGTTTATATACACTGCGAATCACATGAATACGGAATCGATCGTTTCAACTTTTAGAAAGTGTATCATTTATTAGGATGATAAATGACATTTAACAACACAAAAATTATCATCAATGTCTAGTGTTCGAACTCACGGGCGATGTGTTAACACATTTTTGTTACACGGTACCTGTTCGATTTCTATGAACACATTAGTAAATGCTACATTGGAAAATAAAAAACAGCGTTCAATCATATGATGATGTTACATTTAAATAATATTAATACTTAAAATAATTTAAAGCCCCGTGCAAGCACATGTGTCATTATTTTTTTGCTTAATACTTTTTTCTTTCATTCCCACAAAAAAACAAAAAGAATGGCAAAGCAACAGACACTTGTGCATACATACATTGTTATGTACGTACATACCCTACACAAGTTCAAAAAATTTTCGTTGATCCCTAGGTACCTCAATTTTTTTTACGTATAACACGTCATCATTCTCTTTGCTCTGAGAGTGCTCCACACCCATATAAGACAACTATTGGCTGTCGCTACATCAGTGTGTGTCTGATAATCTGTGTTTTTCGCAGTCGGACAAATCTGTGTTCTATATAGGGGTGGGTCACCCTTATCATTTAGGGGTATTCTGAGACCTACCCGATATGCACACAAAATTTCATACAAATCGGTCCAGCCGTTTCGGAGGAGTTTAACGCCAAACAATCTGTGTGATCGCAGTCGGACAAACTGTGTTTGGGTGGGTTCACTTTGTGAGTTAAGTCCTTACCCGCACCTATAGATGGTAACACATCAAAAATTAAAAAAAAATCGCATAACAGACAAGGAAATGTAACTTAGTAATCGGCACTTCCTCCTCTATGGGACATATTTAAGTTCAAAAATTCTATTGGGCATAGTAGGCCGGTATAATGACTCCATTTAAGGATGTCGACATCCAGGCTTCCATTATATCATCTTATATTGCCCCCTTCATATACTTTTCTTTAAATCCACCACCACAAATTTCTCATTATATTCACATCTGAAGAATAGGGTGGCCAATTCAGAAGATCCACAATCTGTTTACGAATATACCGCTTCACAGTTCTGCCTGTATGAAATGGAGCATAATCTCCATTCAACTGGTCCAACCAAATTACTGACCTTTGGAAATTCTTTCAGTAACCCGTTTCAATATCCTTTTGTATGATGCTTCGACTATTTTTTCTATTTCAAATACTAAATCGATGGTACCATAATAAGATATTGCATCCAAACCCATAATGCCAGCTCTCCTGTATGTCAACCTGTCTTCTTGTCTTCTTTTATTTAATCATTTAAATATAAGTTATACCCCTCAATTCCATCGATACTTATCTTCGTCGGACTATGCCCTAGTAAAAAAATGGTTTCCCATTACATCCCATGAATGAATTTGGGAAAGCTTCTCACAACCAGTGAGCAGAGTCCGCGTGATTTAGTGTGGTTCTCGACGTGAAGTCCTTAACCACAGGTGAGCACCGCCCCACCAAGAACATGTTTGATACGACTGTTAGCGCCGCCCGTGAGATATCCGTGCTACCCCGCACAGAGGGGCAGCCAAGAGATCAGGAATAGGAAGCCTTACACCATTGGTATACACGATTACGTGGGAGAACAAACGCCCCGTATTCGCATATCCGCCAGCGCGACTTATTTTTTCCGTCCACGAGCTACCAATTGAGCAAACTCTCTGTACATGAGCTACTCCTCCTTGGTAAAGAGTGAGGTACTATCCAAACCTCTTCCGTGATAAGGGCCACGGATCCCATATTTCGAGAATATGCACCTGCCTAGCATACTTCGTTACAAGTAACTGATATACAAGGCAACTACATAGCCTCTACCAGAGCAGTCCCTGTGTTCGCAGGGTTCATCAGTACCGACAACGAGATCCGAAACGGCTGAATAACTAGCTTGAAAAAGCCAGGATCACGAAAAACATTTAACCACTACAAAAGGGAGACACCGATAGAGACCACTGAAACCCAAAACAACAACTAAACCGTCCTAGCGCGCCGACTCGCGAAAACACGAGAGGCAAACCGCGTTGCCACACACAACGCATCCGGAGACAGAAGCATACTACTCACACACCACTCACCACCGGATCTGGTGACACCCATGCCGACTAAATCCCTAGGTTTCATGGCTAAATACTCGATAGTGTCGCCGTCACTCTGCTAGGTGACCGCCGCCGAAAGAAATTTAAGGTGGTCAGAAGAGGGATCGAACCAGGGATTTCATGTACAAGAGGCGCGCACACTAACCATTGCATCACCGACGGTCACACTATGCCCTAGTATTTGTTGCTAATTCTGATCGCTGAATCTTACGATTGGCACTAAGGGGATGTTTTTCAGCAATTTCCGGCGAACAAGGCCCAACTCTATTTTAAAATGCGACAGGGTGGTCCAAATAGAAGTATCTTTATCAAAATGAAATAAAATGAACCAAACTTAAATCCTTTAGATATATCAGAAATTAAAAATATTCCTATTAATTATGGAACACGATTTCATCCATTGGTCTGAGTGGCTGGCTGAGCAGTAGCTCATCTTGCCAGTCCAATTTTCCAAAACTTTGTTGACGGTTTCTTGTTCTATCTCATGAATGGCTGGGATGACATTTGACTTAATTGTGTGTATCGTTTGTTCGCATAGTATTATTTTTAGGCACCCCACAAGAAAAAGACTTCGCCAAGACGGTTGGTAAAACGATTTCCGAACTTATGTATGTGTGATATGGTGCGCCATCATGCTAAGAGCAAAGTTTATCCAAGTTCTTATCTTCCATTTCAGCCCATAAAAAGTCCGTAATCAGGACTCTGTGTGGCCGTCGGTGGCGCAACGGTTAGTGTGCGCGGCTGTTATGCGAGAGAATGTGGGTTCGATCCCTACTCTGACCACCTTACACTTATTTCAACGACGCCCACCTCGCTCAGTGACGGCGACAATATCGACTAATAAGGCATGAAATAGATTATAAAAAGCCATTCGCAACTGGTGTAAAACCGTAGGTCACAATCAGTGAGTTAAAACGCTAGAAGCTATCCCCTAATGGGAAAAGCATTTTCTAAAGCAAAATGGGCTAATGATACTACCACTCCAAACTGTCACTCTCTTTCGATGCCTTGGCTTCTCGACAATGACGTAGGAGTTCTCCTCTTTCTAGGTGCGGCAATTTTGTTTTCTGACATAGCCGCCGTGATGAAAATGAGCGTCATCATAAAATCCGAGGCCCGATTGGAGTTGGCAATATTTGCAAAATTTCACGTGTTGGTCCTCGGAGCTATGATACTGATTGGTGCTCAATATCTGGAACAGAAAAATAACATATGACTTAAAAAAAGTGGACAACCCGTTTCGTACGCTGACATTAACACCACGTTCTTGCCGAAGTTATGAAGCCGACATCGACTACTGAAGCAATTGTTAGAATTTTTTTCTCGATTTTTTTGTGGTTGCTGAGTCAGTGCGTTTTTTAGTGTTTTTTATTTTTTATATTATAACTGCATCTCAGCTTCATTAAATCCTTTCGATTTTAAAAAAAATATTTTTTGTTGGGGCGTCAAAGTCGTTTGCGCGACTCATGTTGTTGCAAATTTTTAGTAGAACCATTTAATTTTTGTTGTTTACAAAATGTGTACACATTTCAAATTGATTTCAGAGCCTACTTGATAAAATTTTAAAAATTCTTCATTTGAGTGATTTAGAAAGTAGTTGCTTATTGACAAGATAATGAAAGACATACTTTTGACAAGTTTTTTTTAAACCGTTTATTTGTTGGAATATAATCCGCTAAGGTGCTGAATTAGACTAAAGTTTGTACAATTCGATCGAAGCATGTTATTCGCAGTGTATATGCACATAAAACACATAAAATGCTTTGCCTTACGTAAATCAGCTGTTAATGAAAATGAATCCTGAAAACTGTGAAACCACGGTACACCTGAACATACATATATTAACTGTTACAAAATATAGATTTTTCAAAATAATGTTGACTGCACTAACAAATGTATGCTTTTCTGAAAGGATGATTTAGTAATATTTGTACTTTTTAGTCACTTTTAAGAAGGTGACGTTAAATGGATTTAAATTGCAAATTTACACGCTGAAAAATAACGGACCCAGGAACATATTGCAGGAAACACGTACATGTTTGTTAGCTTTGTTTTCATGAATTGAAGATTTGCTGCCTCTTTTCTTCAAATCGTAATGTATCCCGTATTTAAAAAAAACGTGTCCAGAGAATATGTGCCAGCTATCGTGGTCAACGCCTGTATTTCATTGTACAGAAGGTACTTTTAAACCTAATGTCTGAAAGACTAATTCCAATGGATACAGACCTGGTCTGACGTTACCTATGTGGCTTTAGGGCTGGAAATCTACATCAAACTAGTGTTTACTTTAAGCGAAAACTTTGAGAAATCTCACGAAAGCCGCTACAGCGATATTTCATGGGAGCTATGTGTGGGTTTGGTAACCCTACTAAGCCGATACTCCTTTGCACAATGCCATGGACCAACACCGACATTCCGGTAAAGGTAGGTAAACGCAACGTCGAAAACTTTGATGACACGCTTATCCTCTCACCAGGCGACAGACTATTGTGCGATCTCTCTAACATCTTAAGGCAGACAATTACGAGAAAAACTTAAGTTATCACTGGACACTTGCCACCGACAAAAACATATGTATGTCAAGCAGTACCGTTTTATTTCAATACGCTCAGTGCCAAATACAACATGCAAACAAACATGAACTATCTAGATTCGAAAGTGGTTCATAAAGAGCATACATGGCAAAACGAAACATGAACAATAGACGACAGAGTAAAGAGGGAATCAAAACATACCAGTACCAAGCATGAAAAGAATCAATACAATTTTAAAGATATTGAGAAATGGGAATTGACATTATTTATCTTCTGTCAGTTATGTTTTCAGCTAAATTTAACTTCGCTTTTTACTTAAATGTTGCAGTCAACATCTGGTGAACACGAACATTTAAGTTACAGTTATATTTAAACTGAAGATAGTTAAATAGGCCGTTATATATATACCTCTGTCAAATATTTATATGTGCAAAATATTTTTTTTTTTTCCTCCTGAAAACTAACTGTAATTTAATGCCGACCATTTATAATATTTTCGATATATCCCTCTCCCTTCATCATATTCTTTTCTCTCTTTTGGACTTCATTTGTAGTCCCGTTATCTATGATTATCGCTGTAAGTTTGCAATTCAATGGAAAATAATTATATGTGCAGTCGCGTTCCTGACACTTTAAAGTGAACAACTCTAATTTTCTCGGGTGTTTAGTATAAAATATCTTTCTGTTCGTGAGTAAAGTGATCGTTATGAATATATTCTAAGAAACGTTTTATTCACAGTTTTATTTCTAGTTGAACAGGCCACGTGGATTGTTGAAAATTGTTGAAATGAGATTTGCAGGTAATGGAATTGGCGAGATTGCAGCTGCGGTAAATCGGCATCGCAATACAGTTTCGAATTTCCTTAAAGACCCCGAAAACTATGTTTGTATTAAGCGCAGTGAACGCATCCCAACTGTAGACCAGAGGACTAAGCGGCGCATTCGGCGTTCAGCAGCTAATGAGATTGTAGGGAATTAGGTCTAACTGTAACGAGACAGCGCGTGCAGCAACTGCTAAAGGACGCTATAGGTCTTTGGTATCAAAGCAAAATGGCCAAACCACGCTAAACCCAGCGCCATAAAATGTGCGTATTGCTTTTGCAGAAAAGTACAAGTTTTGGGAGGACGAAGTTGAAACCGTTATATTTAGTGATGAGAAAGAGTTTAATTTGGACGGACCTGATAGTTACGATAAATATTGGAGAGATTTTCGACATCCTCGGCAAACGTGCTACAAGCGAAACCACGGTAGTGGATCTCTTATGATATGGGTTGCATTTGGACCACGAGGGAAGTCAGAAATATGCTTTTTCCTAACTAAAACTAAAATGAATGCGGAAGCATACGTTGATCTGTTGGACAGCAATTTAATTGACTTTGCTAGCGAATTATATGGAGATAACTGGACTTTTCAACAAGACAACGCCCCTATCCGCATACTCGGCTCACAAGGGATTTTTTTAAGCCCCGAAATATTCCATTACTGCTGTGGCCAGCCATAAGTCCCGACCTCAACCCAATTGAAGACCTCTGGGGTATAATTTCCGCCAAGGTGTTTTCAAAGTCGAAGTAGTATACGGCGCTTAAAGAATTAAAACTATCAATATTGGCGGAATGGGAGAAAATTGACATGTCCACTTTAAACCACTTAGTGAGTTCTATGCCACGCAGGCTACAATAAATTCTTATATACAAAGGCAACTCAACATCATAGATATTAATTACATATTCCAATTGGATAAGAATAAGAATTAAATTTAAATTTAATTTTTGCACATATGAATATTTTCTATGAAGAATATATCAAACACTTTTCATGTTCTAAAAAAGAAATAAAAAATATGTTTTCTTATAATTTTAAAGAATAAAATTTATTTTTATGAAATAAAAATCAAAAAAAATTTAGTTTTCAAACCGCCAACTCAACATGATACATTGCACATATACATATTTGACTGGGGTAATATAACCATATATGGCATTAACCTCCATTAAAATCATCAAAAGTTCTCTTACATTTGAGTCGTTCAGAAGCCAAATCAATCAACTCCACTTTTCCAAACTTTTGATTTTTAGAGTCAGTTTTTTAAATTAAACAAAAGTTTTTATTAAAAAAAATTCTACCAACTTGCCTAACTGTACATTTGAGTGGTATATTAGGGATTGTGCAATAAATTGAAAATAACTTCTCTTAGTGGTCAATCCGAGTAACTCCATATTAATACAAGGTGTTTCAAAAGAAGTCATCCGATGTTGTTTGACTCTGATTGTTTTTCTAAATAAAAAATCCAATGAGTGTTCGAACTCACGGGCGATGTGTTAACACCTTTTTGCTACACGGTACCTGTTCGATTTCTATGAACACATTCGTAAATGTTACATTGGAAAATAAAAAACAGCGTTCAATCATATGATGACGTTACAGTTAAATAATATTAATACTTAAAATTATTTAAAGACCCAGTGCAAGCACATGTGTCATTATTTTCTTGCTCAATACTTTTTGTTTTATTCCCACAAAAGTCAAAGAATGCAAAGCAACAGACACCTGTACATACATACATACATTGTTATATTCGTACGATATAACCGAAGATCAACATAAAATACTTTTTTAATATTACTCCAAATTAAAGCACTTAAATCTCGGCTCGCCGATATCGGATCGCCTTAATTTTTGGCCTAAACTCTTCGTCGAAACCCCCACTAGCTTTTTAATCCAAAAATTAATAAAATCGGCTATGAATTTCCGGAGAAAATCGTGTGGGAAAATTATATGAAAATCGCCCAATAATCACTTTCAATACCGACTGCCAAGCAACGAACAAACAAACGATGATTTACTCTTACAAACCTAACACTTGCGTATGTATTAAATTTATAGTTTACTGCCCTAGAGGCGCGCGTATAGATGTTAACACATCAAAAAACTACGATTCTGTTTTTTGATTATGTTTATTTGAACCTTTAGAATTTTATTGTTTAAGTTGAGAAGATGATATCGGTTAAATGGGCGCCGTCACAATGGATTACCATACGGGTTCCTCTTATGGCACTTTTCATAACTTCGGCGAGAACTTCGGGCGACAGATTCTCGCACTCGTGTCGAATGTTGACCTTGACGGCTTCCAGGGTCTCTGGCTTGTTCAGGTAAACACTGGAGTTCAAAAAACCCCACAGAAAAAAGTCTGGGACTGTTAAATCGGGCGATCTTGCGGGCCAGTGCAAATCGCAAAAACGAGAGATGAGGCGACCAGGGAACACCTCCTTTAGAATATCGGTTGTGGCTCGCTCAGTGTGTGCCGTTGCTCCGTCCTGTTGGAACCACATGTCCTCCAGTCCCAATTCGTCGAATTGCGGCAGAAAAAACTCGGTTAACATGGCCCGATAGCGCGCACCGTCCAGTGTTGTCGTTTTCTAAGTCAATTTTTTATACAAATAACTGCGCGTTTTTACTGAAGAATATAATTTCAGCAGTTTTCTATTGAAGAAATCAACCTTTTTATTTTAGGTTTGATCCTGACAATCGAAATACTCGTTTAATTGAAGCTGATCAGGATTATATAAATTATGTATAGCCACGTTGCGCAGTAGGTGAATGTCATCCTTCAGAAGCTATAAATTACTTCAATACGGGTTATATTGTTGATTTTGTACCTAAATGAAGATCTGTTTCAGTTTCTTATTGTGTAGGCATAGTAACTCATGCGCTCTGACTCACGCAAAAATTGCTAGGACTCACCCAAGCTTTGATCTTACTCACATTAACACGTCATTCCCAGAATAATTTTACCTATGCGATGTTAGAATTAACACGATGCAAGCCATAATCATAAAGACCTAAAATCCTTAAAACTCTTTTTCGAGTTACATGACGATCGACGTCTGTGGTGCAATATTTAGCATGCCCGACTCTTGTACAGGTGAACCTGGCTTCTGAATATATTTTATTACTTTTGGCAACGGCCACTTTGCTCAGAAACGGCGACTCTATCCCGTAATTAGCCGTGAAAAAGTTTCTCAAAATCTCGTTCGAAATCGGTTTAAAATCCCAATCAGTGGGTCGCAAAATCTCAATCAGTGTATCTGCAAATCAACAAGTGTACTTCGCCCTACGTTATTGAAAATGCTACAAAAAAAATTCATGGTTAACTTGGTGGCAAAACCGATCATAGTTTTCGGATCTTGGAGTTTTAGCACTTGTTTCCATGTTGTGACCGTAGGTGGTGCAATGGTTAGTGTGTGCGACTCTTATACATGGGAACATGGGTTCGATCCCTGCTCAGGCCACCTTACATTTCTTCCGACGACGGCCATCTCGCTTAGTTACGTTAGGTCCCAATTAGTGAGCATAAAACTAGAAGGCGTACAGCACATATATTCAGAGAAACTCTCCCCACCCCTTTCATGGAATGTAATGAGAAACCCTTTTTATATTTTAATTTTTTATTTATACACAAAAACCTTTGGTTCTTTTGAATGGCAAGCAGATAATCGAATGCTCTGACAATTCAGCTGGTCAAACCCTAAGTCGTACTTAAAATGTATTAGTTTATTCCTTGTTCTTTCAGAAGTTTTGGGCACAACGTGATATGAAACGACAATTTGCATAACACTTCTTATTTATTTATCATCTTTTGTGCAGAAACCAAGTCACTGTGCGAATGCTGAAGCAACATTGCAATCACCTTTATCCACATCGTCATTATCTGGTGAAAGCCATCACAATATGCACCACTACAAATACAGCACGTACATACGGAGTAGAGGTGGTAGTAAAGTCACAAACACGTTTACTTTCGCACATATTTATGCAAATAAATGGACGGGGGTACGTGTGTGTTCGTTTTCGCTGCAGTACATTAAAGCACTGATGACAGTTCTTGTGATAAATGACACGATCTGTACTTCATTATGTGGAATACGAGAACCTCGCACCATCCATAGTGCTCCCCACCCATCCTGGCACACTAGACAAAGCTGAATGTGTTAGCAGCGTGTCAAAGATTTAAGCCTCCCCCATACACCCTACCCAAGCATGTGTAACACACACGTTCATGCACCTACATACATCTGCCCGTATGTGTGAATGAGTGTGACAGCAAACTCACACCTTTATATGTTAAACATTACAATTTTTAAAATTAAATCCAGAGATAAGTGGGGAATTTTATACTTTAATTGGGTTTGTGAAAGGTAATGTTGGCTTATTACGACGATATAGATTTCCAAAGAGGATACGACAATAAGTCAGTGAAATACAGGGTATATAGGAGGAGATTCCATTTAAAACTTGACTATTCCATTATTTGTGTTTTTGCACAATTTGGTAAAATAGTTTTTTACGAATACAACTTTTGACGTAGATGACTTTCGGCATAATTATAGAGTTTTGGTCCCAACAAAAAAATACAAAATCAGATCTGTTGAAAGTGGAATAGACAACTTTGAAAAGAACCTCCTCATATGTACGAATATATTCGCCTTTTAAGGATCCTATTAACAGTAACATCTATCTACTGATTAACCGATTCAAAAGTAGATAAAAAAAGTTTCGTTAACATCGGTGCTGCGCCGGCTGTCGTCCACATATCTTGTACCTGACTACTCGGTTTCTAACCTCGATCTAACCACATTTCACAAAAACGATGTACAAGTAGACAGTCAAAATTTATATTCACTCGAATGCCAGCAAACAACCCGAGTGAAACCCTAGCCGTTCTTTGGTCTATCTCTCACTCTGTTCATTGAATATTTCAATGCACGATCAGCTTTTTGACAGTGTTAATGTATATAACTATACAAGTTTCAACCATGTTGAAGTAAAATTACATCAACTATGCAAAAAGTATGAAATAATCAACAGATGGCACGAGAGAGAAGTGCGTTGGAGTGAATTGATAGCACTCTTTGGTTCTCTTTCACCAAGGTTGCCAAATTGCCCACATCTTCTGGTCGTCTTATTATGGATCGTCTTTGCACTTCATTTCCTTTGGTGATGGCGTTATTGGAGATTTTTGTCGGTGCGACGGCGGCGTATAACTTGTAGGTTTATCTTTTGTATATTCGGTCAGTTAATGACATTGTCCTGATTTACAACACACGTTGTAACCACAGCAAGAAACAAACTATAAACTACACACAATCAGACTATTTCCTACTAACATTGAGCTTAATTTCCCAAGAATTAACTTATGGAGTTATCCGACAATTCGAATTTTGAATAACAACAGGCAGGCGAAATTGCACACGCTACAACACCAACAACCACTCTCCCCTTCTCAAACTGGTTACAACATACATTGAAATTATAACAACAGCAGGTCAAATTTACTAAGCATTGAATTCAGCACAGCAGCAGCCACGTCAATTTCTTAATAAGTAGGAATAGCAACAACTAGAGTATTAAAAACCCGTTTTTTCAAAAGAGTCGGGTTTCGGTTGCTTCACGTCTCATTTTACCTCTCTTGGCATATGGCTCCGAAACTTGGGTCATATCGTAAGGGGATGAAAAACACCTGGGAGTATTCGAGAGAAAAATTTTCCGTAAAATATATGGTCCTGTTAGAGAAAACGGAGAGTACCGCGTCGCTGGAACCACGTGCTATATAATTAATATTCTGACGTGGACATATGTATCTGGGCGAATCAAATTAGGCTAATTGCGTTGGCAAGGCCATGTTATCAGAACGGATGAAGATGAACCAGCGCGGCTTTCGATAACGTACCCGCTGGAAGCAGGAAAAGAGGACGACCAAGACTACGCTGAAAGATCAGGCAGAAAAATCCCTCTGTATCGTTGGTGTTACCAACTGGCGTGAAAAGGATAGAACCAGTTGGAGGCATATGTTGAAATTTGTTTAATTTGTTTGTTTAATTAATATGTGTAAAACATCTGACCTCATGAGGTTGTAAAATATTCAATAAAAGTATGTCACCGGGTAGTAACCGGATCCGGGTTTTATGTCGAAATTTAAAGCTTTACATTTTGTAACACTGGTGACAATTTTATAAAATCTACACAAGATAATATCTCATTGTTAAACAATTTATGTGTTTTGCTTTTAACCGACTTCTTTGTTTATTTCGCTGAAGGGTGATGTTTAAAATACACTTTTGCTGAAAGTTAACGTTGGGCTAGTTTTATAGCCGTCGGCCGTGGTCTTGGTGGGCCGTCGGTGGTGCAATGGTTAGTGTGCGCGGCTCTTGTACATGACATCCTGGGTTCGAACCCTGCTCTGACCACCTTAAAATTTCGTTCGGCGGCGGTCACCTCGCATAGTGACGGCGACACTATCGAGTATGTAACCATTAAAAAGCTTCTCCAAAATACCGTTCGGAATCGATGTAAGACTGTAGGTCCCAATTGGTGAGTGAATACTGGAAAGCGCACAGCTCAGTGATTGTGAGCAGTTCTCCCCTGTCCCTTCATGGGATGTAATGGGAAACCATTTATTTATTTATTTTTTAATTGTATAGATGATATTATTCAGGTCATTCAACTCCAATGATACCTCATCCCGATATTATAGGATGTGGCTGAAGAAGTGACATACATTATTCCTTGGTGAACCAAGAGGAGGATTGAGCTTAACTGCCTGATAGCATATTAGATCCAACATGAGTCTGCCTAATAAACAGTGCCCTGTGATTACAGCTACTTGCATAGAAATAGTTTGTCTAGGAATGGATATAACTTGGTACTTTAACCAACTTTACTGAAAATATTATCACACACCTTCTTTGTTGAAAGCTGATAGCTACTGAATTGAATTTCCTTCATACTCTCTTACAATTTCTATTATTTTTCGTGTTGTGTACGACGAAATACCGATCGTGATCGACTCATGGTAGGGATGACATTTGTAGTGGATAAGGACTGTTTTACCTCCTTTCGATTTCAAAAGGTCCCCAACACCTTTTGGCCCAATAAAAGTACTTTCGGATTGACTCACCAAATTTTCTCTGAGAGGTAGTTAAATACAACATATGGCAAAATATGTAAGGTAGAAGTGGTAGGAATTGCAGGAATTTTGTTTTCATCTCAAGGGCCGGCCTTGTCACACTCACGAACGAAATCCGCCGTCGAACTACTCAAAAAGTATAGCTCAAATAGCGAAAACAACTAGAAAAATCCCGAGAGTGCTTAAACGCGCTTAATAAATAAGGTGGTTTCCAATAGGGACCGGTAGATTTTGACAGTCCATGGCGGTTACGTTGTTTTATCTGTTATTAGTTTTCCTGTTATTCATTTTTCAGACAAGACATCTTTCAGACATCGCCGAGCAACACGTGCGAATGATACAACTTTATTATTCTCAAGCAACTCATCCCTTGTGGCGACGAAACCCATTTTTATATCAACGGGTACATAAACAAGCATTTCCGGATTTAGGATAAAACCAATCATTATCAAAACAAAACACAGAATGCCAATGTTTGGTCTGGATTGTGTTCCGTAGGCATCATCGCTCAGTACTTCTTCGAAGACGATGATGACATAACTATCATCCTGAACTGAGAGCGCTACCGATCATGACATGTGGTTCCAACATGATGTCGTTACGTAGGCGACGTAGGCAGAGGCGACGTGAAATGGCCACAGAAATGGGTTCCATAAGTCGCAGATCTATGGCAATAAGCCAGTATACAGCTTAATCTATATGCCAGTAACCGACAACTTTAACTCTCGATTTCGCGCCAACCACCGAAGCAGCGCTGGTCATTTTAACGAGAGCATATTCGTTGATATCTCACACGCAACTTGTTTTTATTAAATTGCAACTTTCCCTTTTTGGAAAATCCTTTCAGATGGTCAACCTAAGAAAACGATTTTTGGAGTGCAGATTTGATGGAAACAGTAAGGTCTGACATTTTTGTTTTTCTCTTGCATCTACAGAATTAAAAGTGGATTCTGCTCCCATACCTTGAGATATTTTCGGCGATAACCAATTCAAAAACAGAAGCAAACTTAGCATGTGTGGTCAATGAAATGAACATAGTTTTGAAAATATTACACCAGTCAGTCACAATAATATATCAATATAAATTAGTAGTTGTTCAAGACTATTAGCAACCAAAATGTCATATTACAACGGGAATGCCCAAATTACAAAAAAATAACATTCTTTATCAAAATCGGTGTTGTATACAAAACGGACTAAAGGGCTAAATAAAGACTCAAAACGCGTGCACATTATGGGTTTTTTTTTCAAAAAAGCGCCATTGAAATTTTTTCGCGTTTTCCAAGGTCGAAAAGTGCTAAATCTAGCCCCAAAAGAGTCAGATTGGCATCACTGAACTCAGCTGATCGAAATTGCCAAGATTTATTTATGTTGTTTTATGTTGTGTAATAAGACTGAAATATAGGAGTTCCTGATGCTATCTAAAGGTTTCACTGCATTTACACCGAAAGATAAATAAACCGTACGCAGATTAAATACATTTTTTATATTCTACAAACAGGCCGATAATCTTTTGGTGTAAATTCAGATTTATTTAATTATTTTATAAAAAGTACTCTTACGTCAATAAAAGTACAATCAGAAGAATGAAAAGTTCCCTCGAAAATTATCAAATATCATCACTGATTCATGGTATATTTGGTGTATTCTTGTACATTTGAAGTCGTTTTATAAATTCAAATGTTTTGGTGTACTCGGTGTATTTTGTATATTCCAAAGCATTTCAATAATAGAAGCAAACAGTGTGTATAATTTATTTCGAAATACCAAGTGGCGAACTGTGTTTGGATTTCTTTTTTGAATAATCATTCTTCTAACATTCATTTGCAAAAACTACTACTTTATAGAGTGAAATGAAATAAAACAAATGCGTAGACTCATAAATGAATATCTTGCTGCAGACATTTACTATCTATATTGGGCAAATGAAATTTGGTATTAGGCTATACTGCATTAAACGCCAGTTTCTTACTGGAGAACAATGACTTTGTCATGCACATTTTGGCAATTTCCATACAAATTTTAGCAATTACCATAAAAATTCTATAGTCTTTCAGGATGTAACTGACTGTAACTTATCTTAAGAAAAATTTCACTCGTTCCACAAATGTTGGTCTTCTCGCAACATTTATGAGTGGGATAACGAGTTTGCCTGGGTTGCAGTTAAAAATATATCAGTCTACAATTTAAAAACTTGCTCAATAATTATCCATTTTCGGACAATGCTGGCAGTAGGATCAATGCCCAACAAGTATTTTTTTTTTTTTTTTTTTTTTTTTTTTGCGAACCCATCGCCGCCACTCTTACCCGCCCCTACCGACCGAGAGGGCCACGTCCCCATAACGTGAGGACAGCGTACACATTAGAGACCGGTCTATAACGGGAGAGCAAGGATTATAAGTTCACACGTTACAACCAACTACAGAAATTCTTCACCAGTTGGTATTACACTAACATAAATAAGTATAAAAGCACATCACGAGATATTAACATAAGATACTTCAATATATAATAATTACGAGCAAAACGAAAACCAAATCATAAATCAGACCAGATAGTAAGGATAAAGTAAATTAAATTTACATATGTACGTCAACGAATATACAGCACTAATGCAATCAGTTCAAATGACAAATTATGCTAGACTTTGTCGTTTCCCAACTACCTGTGACTACCTCATTAAAGTCACGACACATTCTCCTAACTGGATCAAAGGACGCATAATTCGAACGCTGAAACTCGATGTTTACGAGTTTATAGTACCTCGTGGGTCTCAATGGGACATTTATGAAAATCTTAGATAACAGAAATTCAGAACATATACATCCATCAATTATCTTCAAAACTGTAATAGAGTTTATCATGGTACGTCTACTACTAAGAGTCGGCAATCTGATCAATGCTAGTCTACTGCTATACGAAGGAAGATTATGGTTCGGGATCCATTGAAGATTTCTCAGACAAAAAATGAGAAACTGTTTCTGGACCGATTAACATTATTAACATACAAATTGTACTGGGGGTCCCAAACAACTGATCCATATTCGAGAATAGGGCGGACTAGTGAAGTAAAAAGATTTTTCGTAACGTAGGGATCTGAAAATTCCTTTGCCCAACGTTTAATAAAGTTCAGAACGCCATAAGCCTTGTTCACCATCGTAATTATGTGGGAGTTGAAATTCAATTTTCTGTCCAAGAGAACACCAAGATCAACAAATGAGTCCACCGATTCAAGAACATTGCCACCTAAAATGTATTTTGCCGAAAATAATGATGACCTAGAGAACAGCATATGCTTACATTTCGTAAAATTAAGCTCCATCAAATTGGTCTCGCACCACGTCTGGAAAGTAGACAAATCCCTCTGAAGTAAAGTATATTGACAAGGATCCTTGTAAGAAAAATAGATCTTCACGTCATCAGCGTACATTAAGAATTTAGAGTGCATTATGGAGGCGGGTAAGTCGTTAATGAATAACAAAAATAGAACCGGCCCAAGATGACTGCCCTGAGGAACCCCAGATGACACAAAAATAGATCTTGAGAATGATCGACCAAATGATACCATCTGTTCTCTGTTCATTAAATAAGAACTAATCCAATTCAGCATGTTACAATTAAAACCCATTGCCCCTAATTTATATAATAACAAATTGTGGTTAACTTTATCAAAAGCCTTACTAAAATCGGTAAAAATCACATCAGTTTGATCTCCATTAATAAAGCCGTCAATAATAGAAGAGGAAAACTGAAGCAAATTAGTCACGGTGGAACGACCCTTCCGAAAGCCATGTTGACATGGATCTAAAATAGAGGAAACCTGATGAGAAATTACCTCTGTGACTAACTTCTCAAAAAGTTTAGGAATGGCACTCAATTTTGCAATTCCCCTATAATTTGCAACATTTACCAAACTACCAGATTTGTGGAGAGGGATTATATAAGAGCTCTTCCACTTTGCAGGAAAATGGCCGAACTTCAACGAAGCGTTAAATAAGAGAGTCAACGGTAAGCTGAGAGAATTCGAGCAGTATTTCAACATAGAGTCCGGGATACCATCAGGACCAGCTTTATTCGAGGCTTTCAAGCTGATTAAGTTATCTAGCAACCACGAAGAATTTACGACAGGTGCATCAAACGGAATGGTAGAGCGGACAGTGTACGGGTATGATTTGGAAACATCATAGGCTCGGGTGGAATAAATAGATGCGAAAAAATCGGCGAAACAATTAGCAATAGACTCTTCATCTGAATATTCAATACCGTTCATTTTGATCCTACAAGGTGTGGAAGACGAATTACGCTTCAAGTTAACAAATCTAAAGAATGATTTGGGGTTCCGTTTAAAATTAGCCTTCAACCTATCCAAATATAATCTGTAACTCTCACGAGATTTAGAGTTGTATCTACTCCTAGCAACAATATACCTAGCATAGTCTGCTAGCAGTCCAGATTTTTTATACTTGTTCGAACATCTATTCCTTACATTCTTGAGACTATTTAGAGCCCTTGAGGACCATGGGGGACCAGTATTACCCCTTATTGGCCTCTTGGGTACAGACTTAGAAATATAGCCATTAATAATATTATAGAAATCATCCAGGGCGATTTCAAATTCAAAAGAATTATCACACTGACATATACTATGCCAGTCGGTATCAAAGATAAGATTATTCAAAAGTATAAAGTTCGCACGCGAAAAGCATAGGCCAACATAGGACGAAGAGCAATTGCAACCAACCTGCTTGGTATCATATGTATAATTAATTCCCAGCGTTGGATGGTAACTATCCTCAGGAGAAATTAACGGATCAATTCGAGAAATATCAAAGTTGTTAGAATCATCCACTAAAACTAGATCAAGGACTCGATTCATAGAATTGGGAATGTCGTTCAATTGAATCAACCCAAGTTCGGAAATATGCGTAACAAAATCAGATGACCAATCATATGGTGTCAATGGAGTCAGAGAATTAGTATCGGGTAAAGACACCCATGTCACAGACGGCAAGTTAAAGTCACCCAATACTAAAATACGGTCCTTTCTACTGGCTAACGCAATAACTTTTGCAATAGCGTCAATATGCACTTGATATACCTCAAAGCATGAAGATGGCGGAATATAGGAACACGTGACAAACAATTTCAAATCGCCTAAATTAATGGACACCACAAGAAACTCAAGATCGCCAATGTCATCAACTGTAACCAACTCAGAAGATAAAGAATTCTCAATTGAGATTAAAACACCACCACCAATTTTACCAACACGATCTTTTCTATAAACTACGTACTTATCGCAGAACAACTCAGAATTAAAAACATTAGGTTTAAGCCATGTCTCAGAAAATGCAATGACATCAAACTCAAAACCAAAGCTATCAACAAATAATCTGGACAATTTAGTATTCAAACCGCGAACATTCTGATACGCCAAATTCAAACTCCCAATTAGTTTTTTGGAGCTGGCTTATCTCCAGACGGTAATCTAGCAAAATTATCACGCCTACCATTATCCCGATACTCAAATTCCCTTACGAATGTTCTGTGAGGCCAAAATTCCGAATCCACCAGTTTGACAAATAGATCATCCGGTGCAATAATTTTGAAAGACGACCTACGTTCCGAAAATTGTGACTTCAGCTTGAAGCACTGTATGGAATCGTTAGAATTATTCCCGACTAATTTAGACGATATGTAAAGTCGTATATCCTCTTCGGTCGTGTCGGGGGAAAGTCTAGACACAAAAACTGTCTTCCTTGCCGGTACGACAGTCAACGTTCTTGGTCCCGGTCCTGGCACTGGGGCGGGATTACCACCCGGAGGAGACGACTTATCGCTGTCCGTGGAAGCTATAGTAACTACAGAAACGACTTCAGCAAAAGTAGGAGGGGCAGAAGATTTCATTGGACTTGAAACTGTAACTGGAGAATTAACGTCCATTAAATTCGGCGAGGAAGGAATTACCAACAATGGAGGGGCCTTCTTAGCCGTCTTCTTCCTTTTCGGCGAGGAAGCTTTCGGTGAACCCGCTCTCTTTTCCAATCCCGGATATTTATTAAACCTCCGAATAAACTTGGAAAATCGACCAGA
Organism: Phaonia tiefii; assembly: GCA_963931995.1. NCBI lineage: Eukaryota > Metazoa > Arthropoda > Insecta > Diptera > Muscidae > Phaonia > Phaonia tiefii. Next base: position 58,041,391 of record OZ008370.1, read on the forward strand.
TAAAGCCGAAAGCTCCTTTTCCATCTCAGAAAACTCGGACTTCATGCTCCTGAAAAATTTGTAGAACTCCACATCCAATTTTCTACAATCCACGCAACACCAACGCAGACCCTTGTCATCACTAAGATTGTCCGCCACTCTTGCATAAAGGCCAACACATTTGACATGTATCAAGCCATCACACAACCAACACGAAATAAGAGTATCGGTATCCGATCTAACCTTACAGTCTTTGTTCATGCAAGTCATCATTATAATTAATTCAGAGTAAAAAAAAAAAATAAAAATAAATAAATAAATAAGAAACAAATACTAAAAACAGAATTCCAAAATCGACAAAATTCCCAAAAACGTATGAACTTATTATCCCTTTGATATTAATTCCCAAAACCAGGTGGCAACTCTGACACACAAATAACGAAACAAAGTGAATGAAAGAAAAACAAAAATCAAACAACTACAACGTTAGACGTTCTCAACAATGACAAACAAATATTATTGTTGTTGTTTGTGTTTTACACGATCAACAGAATTTCCAATTGCACACAATAATACAAAAACAGTATAAACAAGCACTGCACTGAACACACAATTATATCAATCAATGTAATTTAACTTATCTTCGCACTATTAACACAACAAGCACTATTTAAACTTTTAAAATACGAAAATAAAGTAAATTTACGGAGCACAACTAAAAAACGAACTAAACGAGAGTAGAGTTGCCAAATTTTTTTTGAAGACACATATTACACCTTTCCTATGATGATTGCTTTCAAAACACTAGAGAACTTTTTTTTGAGATGTTAGCTTACCAAAGGCTTTGCGATGATTTAAAAATTTAGACATTATAAAAATAGAGAATAAATGGAATTTATTGGAAAAAAATACAAAAGTACAAGAAAGAATCACTTCATTGAACTTTTATAATCACTAAAGGAGGCAAGATAGTTTTAGTATAACGAAATGACATTTGAACAGCGAAAAGGTTTGACAAAGGTTTGACCTGAATCTCCAGTGATTGCTGATTTAGTGATGGAAAGTACTGGATTTTAGGACATGCATTTTGGCAAAGTACGTCGTCCATTTAGTTATCTTAAGTAAAGTTGAGGTAAACAAACCCTGGATTTGTTCAATTCATATAATAGACCAATACAATTTACAATGCAGCATGAGAATGAACCTCCATATCTAGACACGGTTATCTTACTTATTTACTTATCCGGTCACGAACAACCCCGAGGGGTCAGGGACCTTACAAAACGAAGATAACATATTTCGCCAACCAGTTCGATCTTTTGCCTTATCTCTCCAGTTGGCAATACCAAGTGTACGCAGGGATTCGTCAACCTGATCCCTCCAGCGGAGTCTTGGTCTTCCTATTTTTCGTCTTCCTTCGAGTTCGGTTTCGAAAACCCTTCGTGCTGTTTCGTCTTCATCCATTCTACTGAAATGGCCTAGCCAGCGCAATCGCGTTATTTTGATCCGCTTAACTATGTCAATGTCAGGACAAAGCTCAGACAGCTCATGGCTCATGCGTCGCCGATACTCGCCGTTGTGCACTATAGGGCCATAAATTTTTCGGAGTATTTTTCTCTCGAAGACTCCTACAGATGTTTCGTCTGCTTGGGATAAGACCCAGGACTCTGCGCCATAAAGCAAGACAGGTTGTATGAGAGTTTGGTATAGTTGGACTTTTGTTACTCCAGACAGGGCTCTATCTCTACAGTGCTTGCTTAGCCCAAAATAATATCTATTCGCAACCACAATTCTCCGCTTGATTTCAAGGCTGACGTTGTTGTTTTTGTTTACGGCAGATCCGAGGTATATAAATTCGTCCACTACCTCGAAGTTATAACGGTTATCAACGTTCACGCTTTGGTCTAATCGCGTGGAGGCCCTGCTCGTTGAAACCATTAATTTTGTCTTGTCCTCATTTACCGTCAGACCCACTTTTCCTGACTCCTTCTCAATTCTCGAAAACACCGCAGTAACTTATCTAACTGTTCGTCCAGTGATATCTATATCATCAGCATACGCGAGCAGCATGTGACTTTTGCTGTCACCGTGTCTGAGACCTCGCTTAGTTTCGAAAGGTTCGGTAAGATCCTTACCAACTTTCACTGCGGATTTGGTGTTTGTTAGGGTCATCCTGCAAAGGCGTATGAGTTTTGCAGGAATACCAAGCTCACACATTGCTTCCTAGAGTTTCTCCCGTATCGGGGAGAATCGACAAATTGGTGATAGGTGTCGATTTGTTTTTCGTGGGCTTCTCCAGGATTTGGCGTAGCGTGAAAATCTGGTCAGTTGTCGATTTTCCAGGCCTAAAGCCACACTGGTATGGTCCAATCAGGTCAGCGATTATCGGTTTGAATCTTTCGCACATTATGCTTGATAGAACCTAATATGCTATTTATAAAAGGCTAATTCCACGGAAGTTGGCACAGAGACTCGGGTCACCTTTTTTAAATATGGGACATAGTACACTGAGACTCCAATCGCCGGGCATGCATTCGTCTAACCAAATTTTGCTAATGAGCTGATACATGTACCTTATCAGCTCATCGCCGCCATCCTTAAACAGTTCCGCCGCTAATCCATCAGCTCCTGCGGCTTTATTGTTCTTAAGCCGCCAAAAGTTGTCAGAGCTTTCTTGAGTAGGCTGTGGCTACCTCTGGTAATTGCAGCTTTCCGATGTCCAGCTTTCTTTCCGTCTGGTTTCGTATGATATTCGCTCACTTAATCCTGTGCGAACCTTTGCTGCTACCAGGTAGTGATCATAATCAATATTAGCTTTTCTGATCACTCGTACGTCCATTACACTGGATGAGTGCCTTCCATCAATTACCACGTGATCAATTTGGTTCTTCATTCTTTGATCAGGGTATACCCAAGTAGCCTTGTGGATGTCTACAAATCCGCAATCAAATTCATGTTTTTTCTCATGGCGACTGTAGTATATGTCGCAGTTTCTTTTTCCTGTGCTTCCATGTCCTGTCCATCGCATTTCCTGGATTGCGGTAATATCAGCCTTATAACTTTCAAGGACATCTGCCAATTGGATACTTCCACCGGATCTATATAGAGTTCTTACATTCCAAGTGCATATCCGTAAATCGTGGTCCTTATAACGTTTGCTGGGGTCGTCAACAAATAGGGGTCGTTTATGTTTTCTTTTTCGATCTTGTATTTTCACTACCGTTATGAACGGAGGCGGGAGGAAAACCCAGTACACCGGGTTTTTGCATTTTACCTACTGCCAGGATATTTGAATGCAGCCTCCCATTATGGATCAAACGCTGACCAGGATGCAATATGTCGAACCTGGAATTTCTCCTTTTTGGCTTTTTATCCGCCGTTGGCCCATATGTTTGTCTCGTCCGCCTTCTAAAGTACAAAAGAATATGCCCGATAGCTTGATGAGCTTCAGTGACATCAGTCACCTACTAAGCCTGAGCCACATCAGTGGTCGCATAACCAAATCAGGCTGCTCATTTATTTTCGCCTTCTCACTCTAGCTAGCTAACGGAGGTTTCCGATAAAGCCATTGCCCAGGACATACTGCGTGGAAGTAGTGAGCTGCTTGGGCTGACCAATGAAGGAATCATTTCTGACCACTCCCACGTGAATGGGTATCAGAAACTTTCCACCTCCACGGACAGTCCCACACGGTTATCATAAGACATAATAATCGCCCTAAACTTGACTGGTGCAGAAGAGTACAGCATCTGGAAGACTTAATAATTTCCACTCTCAATAACAGAGTTTTACGGATAAGCGACAAGGACAACAAAATTAATTTAAGAAATATACTGAAATATGTATATATATATATATATATATATATATATAAACTATGAAATATAGCCCAGGATTTTCCGCGAAGATAAAACAGTCTGATATATATGATAAGGATAAAATCGAAATAACACTCAGGACACACAGTTGGGTCAGACGACCTTTTAGTTGAACAAAGCCAAGGATATAAAAAGAAGAGTAGTCAAATTTAGAATACGAAACTAGTTGATGAGTCTTCTTGCGCTAAAAAGTATGAAGTACATCTGTAAGAAAAAAGTAAACTGTTACCCAGACTCTGACCACATAAATCATATCATAGATCAATTGACAAGCCAATGGAGCAAAACAGGGTCTTAGGGTCTCATAGGAAAACCCTTTAGTTGATTCATAAAGGGTGTCTCGGTAAGAATGCACATTTTCATTTGAAAATAAAAACACGTAGTTTTGGAGATAGTTGTAATTTTTTTATTGGATTGTAAAGAAGACATATTCCGATTAAGTATGGAATAAAATATCCGATAAATGGCTCCACGGCGCAGATGACAGGTCATTACTCTTCTCATGAAATTTTCCATGACTTTTTCACAGAGATCTGGCTGTATCTTACCGATGACGCGTTGGATCTCGGATTTGAGCTCAGGAATTGTTTCTGGTTTATTCGCATAAACCCGAGATTTCACAGAACCCCAAAAAAGAAATCGCACAGCGTTACACAGCATGATCTTGGCGGCCAGTTGACATCAACATTTCTTGTGATTTACTTATAAGTGGTTTTTTGCTGCAATAAATCAATTGTTTCATCCGCGGTGTGTCAGGTGGCGTCGTCTTGCTGAAACCACATGACGTCCAGATCCATGCCGTCTAGTTCAGGCCACAAGAACTATGTTATCGTGTTCCTGTAACGAATGCAGTTCACAGGCACTACAATGTCGGCCTCATCTTCAAAAAAGTAACGCCCAATCACTCCGCCTGACCAAAATCCGCACCAGACAGTTGCTCGTTGTGGGTGCATTTGTTTCTCATGGACTGTATGAAGATTTTCTAAGCCCCGAGTTCGACAATTTTGTGTATCCACGAAGCCATTCAGACGGGAATGCGCTTCATCGGAGAAGATGATTTTTTTTAAAAAGTGGTATTTGAATTTGCTTATTGCTCATTGAACGATTTGTTTTCAATGTTCGGGTGGTTTGAGCTCCTGAGTAAGCTGAATTTTGTACGCATTAAGGTGGAGGTATTTTGTCAATATTCGCACCCTTGTGCTTCTTGAAATTTGAAGTTGTTGAGAACGATGCCGAAATTATGTTTTCGACGACACCAGCAATGTTTTCAAACGACCGAACGGTACGTTGACGCACAGCAATCTTACTGTTCAAAACTGACACAATTTCTTCCAATTTTTTGACATTAGATTCACTTTATCGAATGAAAATTCTTTGAAGTTTAAGCATAACTCTCCTAAGTCTAAGCATAACTTTCCAAATTTTTGTAATATGTTTTCACAATTTAACGCCTTGTTCTTTCGTAAAGCGGTCCATTTTGATTAATCGGAATAAGCATATGTGACAGCTGCCAAATTTCAGAGTTGCCACTTACCAAAAAAATTACACTAAATTTAAAAAGTGCAATCTTACTGAGTGCAATCTTATTTGAACTAAAAGGCGGGTGCAATTGCGTTGGTAACGTCACCAATCCATTCATTTCTAGAAGGTTTATTGTAATCAATCTGAGTCAATTTATGCCATCTTAGCATGTAAATGTGACCCACCGATCAAACGGCTGGTCAATGGGTCAGTAGTGACACATACCAAATTTTGGAGAAGGATATGAGCAGAATAGGAGAGTTACGAGCCGAGATACACTGTGAAGGTTGTGCACATACTAGATGATCCGTTTGAGAAAAGGTGACATTTTAGGAGTGATACTGAGACATAATAAGTCAGCAAAGACGTCATTGAACGGTAATTTTCCCATAAAAGGAAATTTATTGAAAATTTAATGTGCAAATGAGTAAAGTTTACGATTTAAAAAGTGTTAATTTCGTATTAACGTTTCCTTGTGAACTTAAACAGAATCATTGAAGATGACTAGCGATGTTGGTGGAAATATTGGATAAATATAAAAGAACAATAAATAGTTATTTACTTAATCGACCTAACAGCTGAACAAAACGAATATTGCAGTAGCGACTGGGGTGTGTCCAATGAGGCGGACTTTTTTTAAGTATAAATATATCTTGGTTCAAGATACTAAAAAATTAGATTAAAAATTGTGCATTTTAAATCTTAGATCCAAATAACTTTGTAAAAAGCTCTCAATTACACCTGAATGTAACAGGTCTTGTGTCGTTGAATATTAGCATTATAGGTTGCAACAGGGTGACTTTTGATCAAAGAGACTTAAAAGATCGGACCAATAGTTTAGAATTACTGACATTATTATATCTATTTTTGCAATTCGTCCCACTGTGTAAAGTCAATGTAGTCAATTTTAGTTGATTTAATGCAATATACCGGTTCGAAATCAATTATGCCCTTGAATTCCCCATTTGAAGTGGTCCTTAATATTTAAGGAAACAATTTATACTTACATGAAACATATTATATATTTCAATTCAGTACTCGTATTTGTAAAGAATGTGCAAATGTATTTCTAGGATGCTGGCAAAATCGTCGCAATTTTGCGACATGTTTGGAACGAGCATTCTATTTTGCTGCAGATGTTCGTTTTTGTGTCTGTTACATTGAGATGTGTTCCTGACACTCTTCAAAACGTTGTGGTAAACACAAAAAGCGAAAAAAGGAAAAAATAATACAGAAAATAAGAGTAATAGTTATATTCATTTTTTATGACAAACGCACACTTTCCATTATTCGAGCGGAAGGGAATGGGACAACCTTGTAGATGAAGTGAACAGTTCTCTAATGATGTCTTACCCAAGGACCCATGGGGAGGGAGGATGAATAGAGCATTGAATGAGATGAGTTGTTAAATGACAGCTCGAGGAAAAAAGACGAGATGACATTTGCTACAGGGATTTTTAGGAATTACAAAACACATAAAAGCGTATCAACAATCTCCTCTTCGTTCACAATACAAAACGTGAATTCCACGACATTCCCTCATCACTCTGGCATAGCTCAAGATGCAAATCTAGATCATCATAAAAAGACAGAACAGTCTGCACGACTCTACAGGAGTGATGAAATTACCTTTTCGCTTTATTTGTGTATTTAGATTATCTATGTACAGGGAACCCCCAGCACAGACACACATTCATACTTGGTATTCGCATACACATTCACGTCCTTACCCATGTATGTACAACTGTATGGAGAAGGAATCTGTATTTGGATGTAATAAACAAACCGTTTGGTAGCGATAAAATTCAATTGTTTTTATGGCCCAAAGAGATGTTTTCATTGTGCACTTACTCGTGCTTCAGCAACCACAAAGCAACAACAGGAGCATCAGTACCAACTAAACATTTCCTCCTTCCGTGCTTTCGTCGGATACCAGTGAAGCTGTTGTGGTTGTTGTCTGCACTTAGCATTCAATTGTTTTACTTTGGGAAGTTTTTCAATAATGTAAACTGCATTTTATGAATGCAATTTAGAATATCCTCCCGTTTCATTTTGCTCTTCTTTGGGGGATAATGATACCCTTGAGCTGAACCATGAACCAACAACTGCACAAACAAACAATGCAGAACTCGATGCAGCGCTTATGTTCCCTAAACACGTTTATGACGTACGCAAGCGTGTTGCTAACAACAATATTACCGTTATAATGAATTTACAACCACTTCCTTATGACACAAAACCACGAACACAACAAACGAACGGCGCCACCACTGCAATCATATAAAATCTTCCCCGTTCGATGTCTGTACATCTGGACTCGTAATTACATTTCAGTCAGTGGCGCAACATGAGGGTGCTTGGCCATTTCTCATATCCTGTCACCATTGTGGATAGACTACAATAAGCACAAGGACGACGAAAGTTTGGGTGGCAAATTGGAATTTGTGTTCAACCTCCACAAGTTAGTTACAATAGCTACAGTACACTAGGATGGTTGCCTTAGGGTTTTTCTGATGCACGTAAAGGGCCATTCAATAGACTGAAATAATTATAAAGTGAAAACGATATTATGCCAATCGTTACAGATACACTATTTAAATCGCCAACATCTGGTGGCAAAAATGTATTAAAAGTTAACCTATATTAGGGCATTCACACCAGGAACATTTCTAAATCGGCTATCACATCACAAGTCTTTGAATTCACAATATTTATTATTTTGGATTATCCCTAAGTTCAAACCAACAGCATTAAAAATCGCTGTAGTGTCTTTTAGATGTAATCTTTGACAACATTCATGTCACGGGGTAAATTTATTCTAGAAAACGTGTCTAGGTTTTTAGACATCCTTTACAATTTATAGCCACTCGAGTGAGTTACTTTACACTGGCTCACATTTATTGTATGAGTTTTCGAATCATACAAGAGAATTCACAATAATATGATCAGTATTTCGATGCTGAATAATTAAACGTCCTTTTTATTCTTTAATGTAATAATTGATTTAGAATTTTACAAACTTCAGGATTGAAGACGAATTATGCTAAGGTACCAACATAATTCATGAAAATGTTGGTTGTGCAACTTAATTTTTCATAAATGCGGTAGATGCAGCCGAATAAACACCAAATGCTATAGTTGCATTCAAATTGCTGCCAAATTCCGTTGTTGCAACCGATTTGAAGCCAATTTCGCTTGTTGCAACATAACTGATATCAAGTCCGTTTGGTGTGGCAGAAGTGATGACGCATTCGGTTGTTACAAAGGAAATTGTATAAATAGTTTTGTTGATAGGATAAATGTAATTGGAAATTGAATTATCACATCCGAAACAAATTCGGAACGATGTTTTTTGGCAAATTTCAGCTGTGAGGACTAAATTCAGTCGCTACAACCTAAAATCGGTTGTGGCAACCACAATTCGGAGGCAGTAACCAAATTGACGCTTACTACAACTTATTTCACACAATTAATTCAGTGAATGTAGCCATACAGATAGTCCTGATAGCATTACAAAACTTTTGTGCTAAAAAATTTTGAAAATAATAAAGGATGTCCCAAAATGCATATAAGATTTGAATCTTGCCCCATTTAGGACGTAAAGTGTTCTTGTTGATAAAAAAAAAAGTAGCTGACTGTTCAGGGTTGTTTAATATGATGGGATACACCAAAGAACAACGCCTTTCCATTGTTGGGATACACCAGAGAGCAACGCGTTTTCATACTCCCTAACCAAAGGGAGTTATGCGAACCGTGCCCATTGAATGGTTGGCAGCCAGCAGCCGGCTGTCTTTTGACGTTCGCATCTACGATACCAGGCCGCCTCGGAGAGTAACTGTGGTCTTGCCAAGGACACGGTGAACTTGGTCGGCGCTTCTCTATGACCCTCCTATAAGCCCGTCGACTTTTGATCTCCTCCGGCGGAGACAAAGTCGTAAGAAAAAGATGAATAAATTAAACGAAAACCAAAAAAGACAATAACATCATGGAGACAATAACATCCATGTATAAGTATTCATGGAGGCAAAGCACGACTCCGTAGATGAGCTATTGACTTCTCGTCAGAGGAGCATCACGAACCTCCAAGGACCAGCAAGAGTGCTTCAGTCATTACGAAAAATGTACAAAAACTGGACATCCAGCCCAATTTGAAACAAACGACGAGACAATACCAGCGTGCGTTTGCTCCTCCAAACAGGACCGATCTCTGGATAAGGAGAATATTACATTGTCCTCGGCTAAGTGGCCAAACCACGAGAAGGAGCCAAATATAGCCTATGCCACATACGCTTGTGTGATCAGACGCTGAAAATTCTGCGGAGATCAAGTGCTCGCATACCAAAGCTATCTGGTGCAAGCGATGCCGTGACATAGCCCCCAAAGGACATAACCCCTAAATCGCTTTTGGAGTTTATGTCCGCCAACATAATGGACATATTCCACAAACTGCATTGGGGGTTATGTACGCGATGCTGAATGGATATAATCCCCAATGGGGGATATGACCGTTGTTGGTGTTACTACATAGTTAACAGATAAAAACCAATTAAATTATATTTCTTTTGATTCAATTACGTCTGCATTTTGAATATATTAAATGATTAAATAAACTAGAGTTGTGTAGTTCACGAACGAACTAATTCAATTGAACTATTCACTCTTGTGAATCTTCACAAAGATTCCTAATGTTGCAATCTTTGTGGAATGTATATGTAACCGACTTCTACACAATAATTACAGCGCTAATCACACCGTTTGTTCCAAAATATAACAAAAATGCGGAAACACCAATATTTCAGAAACTGAATAACCAAATCATTAAGCTGATCTTCAATAGGGCGATTTAGTATAAACATATATCACAGTATTCAAAACACTGGCAAAAATTCGGGACCAGGGGCAGCCAAAGTTTTTTTTTTTTTAAAAACCAAAATTAGAGAAAAAGTAAAGAATGTGAGAAAATGGAAAACTATCCCTCGCAGGGACCTATGGTCCCCGTACCGTGTGGTGTACCTTTTTGAAAATCGTTAAATTTATATTCCAACTAGTCGCCCGGCCCGGCTCAGTCAGGGGCGTTAAAATTCCCTCTGTACCTTAAGGCGATGTGTGCAAAATGAGACAAATCGCTCGATTTTTTTTAAAAAAAAAAATTATTTTTTTGGATGGTTACCACAACCAATCTCATGGTCACTGTACGTACAAAAGAGGACTTGTAGACATCCCACGAAAAAAAGAATGCCTCCGCGGAATTCGTGACACGAATACCTTTCGCTGAAGTACCCACACTAATCCATACCCAAATGTCCCTGGGTGCACCGGTTTTCTGGACCCTGTGTTCCCCATAGGTGCCTGCGAGGGCTAGCTTTTGCATTTTCTCACATTCTTTAATATTTCTTTAATTTTTTTTTTTTGACTGCCCCTGGTCCTTAACTTTAGCCAAAATACAGAAATCTCGCGATTATTCGCTCCGATTGAACTAAAAGTTGAACTGAAATGAGCTATTTACTTCACAGCTCATGTGAACTGCTAAGCTGAAATGATACAATGAACTAGTGAACTAAATGAATGAACTAGTTTACTCCTTTGAGCTGAACTAAAAAGAGCGCTCACTTAAATGAACTAAAATTCCCAACTCTAAAATAAACCAGTCGAAACGTTCCACACGATGAATTCAAAAAGTTTCTTTGAATATGCCGCAAGTTTTTTGGGAAATATTTAAAAAATTTTTGGATTTTAAAAAAAGTGTATGTTATTTGCATATCTCTTTAAACAGAACATAACAATAATACAATACAAAGTCTATAGACGAGGAACTAAGAGTGGAATTCTAATAAAATTTAGTGTTGGCATAAAATATTGAACTAAAACGACGTAGGCATACTTTGGATACAACGATGGGTTCAACAATACTCCCTTTATGTACATAGAGCACAGCAGCTGTTCCCCTCGAAGAATATCGTCCGACCTAAATTTCAGTTGGTTTTAAAATCCGGATTCAAGAGTTAACATAAATATTGATCTGATGTGTTGTCTTCAAAAAGTTGATTTTTTATTTGTAAATAACTTAAATATAACGTTGAACTAAAGCGCCACAGTCGAAAATTGTTACTAAAAAATTAATCGCCCGATTTTTTGGAAAAATGTTTATTCTTTTTGTTGGCTAAAAAATTTTCCCCAATTAATCCAGCAATATTTTGGAAACATTTTAATTGTTTTTAGATGATTGATTATAAGCGCTGAATTGAAAAAGATTGTTATTTAAATATAATTGAAATATAATGTTGAATAGCGAAAATTTGTTTGCAAAAATCGAGCAAGTTTTTTGAAAAATTATAAATTTTTTCTTAGATTGTTGCAAACGCCGGAATTATTAAGTTATTATATGTCCATTAAATTGAACAAATTTCGTATTCTAAATTTAAATTGTTGTGGCGCAAATGAAAAAAATCCATTAAACATTAATAATATTTTTGTAAAATATAGTCAAATGCCGTTAGTTGGAGAAAATTAAATTGGGGCTTATGACTGTTTTCCTCTTTGGCGATTATGTCCGTTCTGCATCGCGGTCATAACCCCCAATGAAATTTCGGGATTATGTCCGCCATGACATAATCGATTTGAGCGTTATATCCGTAGTGATTACATATGTCCGGACACCTAAGAAAGCACAAGCTTATACTGATGCTCAAAATGTAGAATCCTCCGGACCGGGTGTAGGATTGACAGGATGTACGCGCCGAGAAACCAAATAAGTTCAACATGAGCTGTCTCTCAGTCATTAAGGAGTAGAGTATAGAAGAGTATAGAAGATCTGCCGAAGTTGGGTAACAAGCTGAAGTTCGCCATAAGACTTGCTTCTCCAAAACAGCCACATAGGTTGAGGTGAACGAGATAATGGTTACCCGCGGAGATAACAAGCAAAATAAAGCAACAAAATCATAAAAATACTCAGCCTAATCTGAGACGTAGCACGATAACCTGAGCGTCCTTCTCAAGGAGGAGGACATGGGGAGATGCATGTTGCAAGAGCCATACTAAGCGACGTACGAGTTAAATATCTTAACAGTGTCCACACAAACTATCTTATTGTAAAACAAATGCTATAACCGGATCTTGCACAATAATCGAACATAATATTGATGCTTTTCTGAAACCGGATCTTAGTTCCTCAGATGTGACAGTTGTCTCTACGAGGGCCGGAAGAGTTGTGTCTGCAGCAGCAGCAAGGGGTTCTGGTATAATGTTATGCTCTGACGCCAATGCCAGATATATGTCTTGGGATAGCAGTACGATCAACGGAAGACATGGGTCACTTTTTGAATTTACTCCTATGTAGCAGCGGTAACAACTCCCGATTTTCTTCTCCTAGTTCGGAAAAATGCAAAGGGTGGGAACATCCTTCACTTTGATGTTCGATAATGGCATCTTTGAGATAGAGAATTGGAGAGTATCAGAAAACTGTAGTTCATCCGGGAACACACTAATTCTCTTGAAAATTTCGACAGCTCTCACCAACCCGAATGTCTTTCTTAAATCCTAGAGATTTCGGAACAACGTACTCGTAGACTTGGACCGATAATGACAAACTCTGACTTGGGCAACGCTGTAAGAAGCGGAGGGAGGAAATAATGAACTGAACTGAGGAAAACGGCAGCATCAAGGAATCCTACAGATTGGCCAATATACTATCAAAGGATCCATCAATTCCATCCTTGGATGGGTCGTGGACTGAGTCACCAAGCAAACCCTAATATCTTTGCTGAAGACACTCTGCAAGTTGTTTTTTTTTTTTGATTCTCAGAAATATTTTTTTTTTATGTTTATTTTTTTTGGAAGAATTATGTTTAAACTATAATAAACACTAGTTAACAATAATAATGTTATTACATACAATGTCCCTTAATCGAGCACTCTAATATTATCAATAATATTAATATTCACAATATACAAAATATTTGTTATTTATTAGAATATATAACAATTGTTTGCAGTGAAATTTTTTAAAACATTGCTTTTACGATTTTTTTGTTTGGTTATGAGGGCATGTGACAAGAGGTAAAAAACGAGAAAAAAATTTAATTAATTATTCATATTTCCACTGTAATTTGTTGTTTTTTACTTTTTTGTAAATCTCTTTTCTTAAATCCGCTTACAAGTTTAGAAGATAGGTGATCTACTGTATCACCGGGGGTATCCATGACACAGCTGACCGACTATTTAGTAGGAAATGATCGAAATCAGAGTGGACAGATGAGAGAGCTATAAGGTACCAGAAGCAAACCATGCAGCAAACTAAGTTTACATAGTATTTGATTGATACTAATGCCTGCTAAATCATGTTTTATGTTGGTTGCATCAAACGGAAATACGCATTTTATTTTATTTCTGTCCGTTTTATGTCCAACCAAGGAGTAAACTACAACATCAACTCGAACTCTATGAAATGGACTACTACTTCGTCGCCATCGACAGAACATAAATAGAGGGATAGAGACTCTTTTCTATTTCTCTTACTTTTAAAATCCAATGCCGTTAAAATAGTTAATAAATTAAAGTGGCGAAGCTCAAAAACAGTTACTTAAATAACATCGAGAAGTGTGGATAAATCACTAAGGGTTAGTGCTTGACAACAACAGGAAGAGATGGAAACTATTATATGAATTGTCTGAAATCCGTCGATGTCTGTTGCGAAAACTCGAAACGAAAGTTGTATCAACACCAGTGTGTGTGCAGTACTTCCTAAAGCGAAGAGGAACCAGTTGCTGGTTCGTCGAAAATTACAAAAAAAATCCGCCCTTAATCACGTATGTAAGATTCAGGCCTCAAACAGGAATTTGGTTTTTAAAGATTAATTTAATAACAACTGTTTCTGCAATGAAACACATCAGCGAAGGTGGAGTTATGGTATTGGTTGCCATATCATACTATGAAATCATAGATTTTGTGTTTTAAACGGAAAAAACTGTTAGAGCTAATATTGACAAATTTATAATTGTTGCGGTCATGGTGGGTTATAAATAAATGTAGGTTAAAATGCTGAAATTATTGTTTCTGCATTATAACGTCATATTTTGCAGGAAATGCCCACATTTATCAGCGTGCAATACAATCAGCTGTCAACAGTTCAGCTTTTCGAGGCCGGTCGTTTAAGATGTGCTGCCATCGTCTTTTTACAGAAAGGTTTAGGACCTAACTCGGTAAACACAGCATGTAAGAAGTGGTACGGTGACCTTGATGACCGGAATTTCAAAAACGGTCGGAAGTGGCATGTAAAATAAACTTGTTTCCCTAAATAATACCCCATATAAAATTCATTATTCATTTGCTTTTCAATTATTTAACAGAATACAGGAAAATAAATTATTAATAAATTAATAATAAAAAAAATTATAGATTCAGTTCCGTTGTGTAAAATCCAGTTCGGCTGTGACAACCTCTAATTCGTTTGAGACAAGCTTTAATTCGGTTGTGTTAAACTCTAATTAAGCTGTGACAACCAATCATTCCTGTGACAACCTCTAATGCGGCTATAACAATCTGTGACAATGCCGTGATAACCCCAATTCTAGTCCCGACAACTTCTAATTCGGTTACAGCTAATGCAGCTGCCTCAACCGAATTTCCTATGAATGTATTAGTCAACGTAGACCGCTACTGATAACGATATATGGATAAAATGATATGGCGCTACGTCCTACACACCTGATGACACAATATGCATTCTGCACGAGCGATTTGAGTATTATTTCATGCATTTACATCTTTGCTTGTAATTTTGCTTATTGGAGATTTGCTTATCTCATATCTACACCAATAAGCCACAAACACCAGCGTTCCCAAGCCAACGCTCAAATTCAGCCTGATTTGCGCACTATTCACCGAATAATTTACCTCCCTGATTCGCTCCACCCACCGAAACCGCGGCGGTCATTTGAACGTCGCCATATTCCCCATATAATATTCTTGATAGACCTTTCAAATGCAATAAAAAATATATCGCCTTAGATTCATCAATGGCGGGGGTTAACAACTCCATAGAAGAGGGTTCTGTTTTCCATACCTTGCGATTTATTTGGGTGTATCCTCCTCCTCCACCTAAAGGTCGAAAGTGCAAAATCTAGCCCCAATAACAAAAATATATAATATAAAAATTTTTGCACTGACTGTTTAGTTTTTTTGTATAACCTGTTAATTTTGAGCCAAAATTTAGTTTCAAACCCACAGCTACATTACCAAGCAAAATGTAGGCTGAAATCATTTTTTAAATCACTTCAAATTTCTCAAAGTTGATTTTTTTATATCCGCATGTGAAGTTAACATAAAACTAAATATTACAAATTTGACCATTTACAAATACACCATTTCCAATTGAAATTTGAAAAAAATTAACTGAAATTTAAAAATTCTATTTGAAATATGAAACACACCAATTGAAATTTGAAATTTGAAATACATCAATTGAAATTTAAAACACATCAATTGACATTTAATATACATCAATCGAAATTTGAAACACATCAATTGAAATTTAAAAGACATCAATTGAAATTTAATATCCTTCAAATTTCTATTGATGTCTTTCAAATTTCAATTGATGTGCTTCAAATTTCAATTGTTGTCTTTCAAATTTCAATTGATTTCTTTCAAATTTCAATTGATTTCTTTCAAATTTCAATTGAAGTTTTTCAAATTTCAATTGATGTATTTCAAATTTCAAATAGAATTTTTAAATTTCAATTGATGTATTTCAAATAGAATTTTTAAATTTCAATTGATGTATTTCAGATTTCAAATATAATTTTCAAATTTCAATTGATATTTTTCAAAATTAAATTGATATTTTTCAAATTTCAATTGGAAATGGTGTAGTGCAATTTCAAACAATTTCATAAGAAATTGATCAAAAATCAAAAGAAATATTTTCGAAAAGATTAGCATTTGTAGAGAATGTCATGTCAAAATTTTAAAAATATCATATTTCATTTATGTATGTGATCGTCAAGACACGTCGTTTGAAATTCATGCCAAAATATCCAAAAGACAATTTCAAGCTGATTCGCTCAAGTTTTGGAGAGCTCGTACGTACCACTTCCATTTTAAAATGTTATTAATGTGGGATGAACGAAACCTGACTACCGTCCCAGATTTTGTGGTATTGTTCCGCGTTTTGGTTTCTCATCCCGACTTGCATATAAAATAACAAAATATTTATATAAAAATATAACATTTTATTTTATATATTTAGTCTTATTTTAAACAAATCCATGTAATTTTTTTTATTTAAAACCAAAAAATTTCCTTAATCCAGATGTAGAACCATCTTAAATTCGTCGTATTTCTAACATCCTGCACCAAGCCGGAAGTTCATTTGTACGGAAAGTACTGGTAGTTTTCTAGAAAATCTAGTACCCTAAATTCGTAACTTGTGAAACACAGAGCACAGAAAAACTTTTTAAATTAAATTTTAAATCGCAAAACTCACAAATCGCAGTTACAGAACGAGTGTAGCGAAAATATTATTTATAACAAAGGGTGTCTCAGTACAATTGCACTTACTAAATTTAGTAATTTTTTTGTGCAGATTGCAACTCTGAAATTTGGCAGCTGTCATATATATTTATTCCGATTATTAAAAATGGAGGGCTTTACGAAAGACCAACGCGTTAGAATTGTGAAAACTTATTACAAAAATTTGGAAAGTTATGCTGAGACCGCTCGCAAACTTCGTAGAATTTTCAGTCGAGAAACTGCACTTAATGTGTCAACCATTCAAAGAGTGGTGAAAAAACTTTAAGAAACTGGGTCGGTTATAGACAGTAAAACTCCTGTGCGTCAACGTACCGGTCGGTCTCTTGAAAACATTGCTGCTGAAAACGAGAGTGTCTCCGAAAACATCAATTGGGCATCGTTCTCAACAACTTATTTAACTAATACCTCTTGACAATAGACCTCCGCGTTCACGTGTACAAAATTCAGTTTAATCAGGAGCTCAACCCAGCAGACCATGGAAAGCGCCCGCAATTCGTTTAATGGGTAATGAAGCAAAGGGAACTCAATTCCAATTTTTCTAAAAATCAGAAATTCTTCATGAAATCCATGAGAAATAAATGCACCAACAACAAGAAACAGTCTGGTGCGGATTTTGGTCAGGCGGCGTGATTGGTCCTTAATTTTTTTAAGATGAGGCCGAAATTGCAGTGACTGTGAACGGCATTCGTTACAGGAACATGGTAACGGAGTTATTGTGGCCTCAACTGGACGGCATGGATCTGGATGAAATGTGGTTTCGTAAAGGCAGCGACACCTGCCAAACCGCGCACGAAATAATTGATTTATTGCAGGAACAATTTCCAGTACAAATTATCTGAAGAAATTCTGATGTTATCAGGCCACCAACACCATGCGATTTAATGCCGTGCGATTTCTTTCTTTGAGGTTTTGTCAAATCTCGGCTTTATGCGAATAAACCAGAAACATTTCCTGAGCTCAAATCCGAGATCCAACGAGTCATCGGTGAGCTACACCGACATCTCTGTGAAATATTATCAGAGCCGTGAGGCCCATTTGATGGATATTTTACTCCATACTTTATCGGTATATGTCTTCTTTATAAACCAATGTAAAATCACAACTATCTCAAAATGTTGTCAAGCAAAAATTCTAACGCAAACGAGACTCAATAAGTTAATATTTTGCTCAAACGTTTGATCTACAACTTACACTTTGCTAGCACTTTTATCTTTTGAACTACAGGTAATTTTGGGAAACGGCGCACAGTGGTTCAGAATCACTTTCCATTGGTCAAAAGTCTGTATCTTTTGATAGAGAAAACATTTTTGAGTTCGATAAAAAATTGATTGCAGACATGGAGTTAGAAATTACAATGACATATCAACATTGAAAATCGCACAGTGGGGTATATTTCTAAAATTGACTTCTTTTCGTTTATTTCAATTTGCAAGAAAACAAAAATTGTAATTTTGCTGAGTTGTTTTGACACATTTATTTATTTTTCAGACTTTTAAAATGCATAAAGTTGATTTAATTTTTTGACTTTTTTGATATGTATTTGAAACAGTTTTAGAGCTATGGCACTCAGTTTTTGTGTGTTGGCAAACCTGGGTTCTTGGCTTTAATAACTTTTATTTCTGATAGATACAGTGAAGTTGTAATAATTATTTTTAAAAATATCGATTTTAAAAAAACATCTGAGTTTGGACCACGTCAATGAGTTTGATACATAATTGGAAAGGAAAATATGTTTCCCATTTCCTAGCGTAACTTTTGCCTGCGCCAAACTCCCAAACCAGCAAGATAGGACCAATTTAGTAAAAACACTCGGAATTATTTGCTCTAAAACGTGAATAACTGATTTTTTCAATAACTTTGAAAAACTAACTACACAGTGGGAAAGACGAGAAAATTTTCTTTCACCAGATGGTACATTTTATACCGATAGGCGTTCATTTGCCTGTGTTATGTCCAAAAAACTCCTTATAAAACACGATTTGGCATGTTGATTCAATTACTGCACGATAACTGCACACATGTGGTACTGCAATTCAATTCAATTATCGTCGTTATACCTCCATAAAATGCATCTTAATGACCATCAAATGCATTCACATGCATTTTAAATTACCTTTCACCGTCTTCGGTTTACGATTTATTTATGTTTTTGGTCTTTTCCATCAAACAACACAATTTGGTTTTAATTTGCATAAAATAAACTTTAATTCCTTAAGAATTATTTGTATTACTAATTACATATATAAAACAATATTAGAGATTTATTGAACATTTAAGTTTCTGCATTAATTTTTTTTCAAAAATTTCGTTTAAATATTCTTCGTTGGTTTGAACGTCCCTCAACGGATGTGTTGCTTCTGCAAATAATTCCAGATGGTGCGATTTCCATTGGCGTCGAATGCTTGAGGGATGTGGGTCAGATGTGGCCAATTGGACATTAAACAAATCTTCGTTCACAGTTTTCCTACTTATTTTTCTTTTATTATGCTCCCTGAAATACCTATAATCCCTATTCCTTTTTTCCTGGGCCTTCTCTGTAAGATCCCCCATTGGTAGTAAATTAGTTTGGATTACATCTTTACCATGGTACAATACTTTGTGAATGGTTGAAGTCATGCAACTCCATGGGTATATCGATCTGTACATTTCAGCCGTTTCGATTGCATAATTTTCAAGTTTCTCTGCATGAATTTCCTTACTGCATCCAATTATCTACATATAAATAGTAATATCTACAACAATATCTAGAAGACAATGATCCGCTGCTGCCACATCCAAAACTTCCCTTACACATACAAGGAACGGAAAGACACGTTCAATTGCATGCTAGCATGTCCAAACGAGTTGTGGAACAGAATCGAGAGGAGTTATGGCGGTGACATTAGAAAGCCGTGAATAAAAGTACAAGTACAAAAAGTACAAAAAAATCGAAAGAATCCGACCAGTTTTAGCAACATTGTTGTCTAATACGTCTGACCCCTATTATTAACACTTTAAGTTACGCTACAGTTAAAGCTAACTAAAAGCGTTAGCTGTCGGTTTGTATTGAACTTAAACGTAGTTCGTTCAGGCCATACACTGTAATAATGGGCCTACATATAACAAAACATGAATGACTGTAGACAAACAACATATTTTGATAGATGATGCATATGTTCGCGATAGAACGAACAACAGGTGTTAGTTAATACTTAAGCACTATACGGCATATTATTTCGAAGTTTGGACACCTAAAGAGATTGCATTTACACCCAATTCGGCCCGTAAAGCTCAACGCTAACATGATGAAGTAGTTTTAAGTTCTTAGACGAAGATATGTTACATTTTAAGTCCACGCTGTGGTAACAACCCCAAGTTTTAAGATTTTTGAAAGGGCTTACATTATTTAGAGCAAATATATAGTCGGATGTGTATTCCCATTGCGTAAGGAGTGATATCGGATTATGGCACCTGCGAGCTGCAATTTTTGAAGACTTTGGTCTATTCAACAGATAATGTGTCCATTCACTGTGCACGAAACATAGTATCTTAAATAGACCGCCAAAGAATACGACACTTGTACTTGGCCCCTCCTCTATGGACTTATAAAATTACGAAAATATGTGACTCTATTGGTCTGAACATAATTATGCAACTATACCTAGTCTGATCTAAGCCGGTAAACTAGTCTGGAGCCCCATAGAACTTAATTATGATTAGCCCAATTGAATTCATCAATAGCAAACAGAATCGCACTAAACATAGAGTTAGAATTAACGTAAAATATTGTAGTTTGTGTGAATTAAGTCACCAATCACAATCGATCATTTTGAAGGGGTGAATTCATACATTTTATAAAGAAAAACACACCATCACAAATGGTGTAAAACGCATATGCGTAGACATTTTTCGATATTTTTTTAAAACCATCTGTGAAAGTACTCCTTTCCAACTCATGTATTGGTTTGTCAATCGGTTGAGTGGTTCTCGAGTTATAAAATGACGAACTAGAGTTGGGTAGTTTATAAACTATATTGTTCGTTTAGGGTGACCAGACGTCAACGTCCCGAACATAATGCACATGTTCGATATGGCTAGTATGTTCATGTTTGTTATGTCCCGGCACATTAAATGAACGAGTTAGAGAACTACTGAACTTTCACGCGCGTGTTATCAGGCAATTCACGATTGCATTACATTCTGCGTTTTGGCTTGCAATCACCCCTTCAGTTTTTGATGATTAAACGGCTTTCTCCATCATCCGTACATTCGTAAAAATGTGCAAAAGTGGTCTATTCTAATTAAATGTAACAAAAAAGGAAATTCTCTGTTCGAATCTGTTGGCATACATTTGTAAAAGTTTTAAAAGTGGTGTATTCTCAGTTAATTTATTAAAATGTAATTATTTGTACCCAACGATTACACTTTTTCACTTCGACATGAGAATTAATATGAAACAAAAATAGCAGAAATACGAAAGTGAAAAGAGAGAAACATCAAA
This sequence comes from Phaonia tiefii, assembly GCA_963931995.1. Lineage (NCBI taxonomy): Eukaryota > Metazoa > Arthropoda > Insecta > Diptera > Muscidae > Phaonia > Phaonia tiefii. The sequence goes on from OZ008370.1 coordinate 58,062,778, forward strand.
TCTCCCACAAATTTTCGTATCGTGCGTGAAAATCTACCGCGCCAGCAACACCACACCTCTCTCCTACAAAACGCGTTAGGCACGCGTCGAACACGCGCGTGAAGGACATAGTGTAATGATACTCTTAAATGCAAATCCTTAATTCAGCGTCGTTTTTACTAAATTTCGCAAATAAACTAAGCCCTTTTATACAGGAACAACATTTTATAACCTTAATCTCAAAGAGTTTCCCCCTTATTTCCATTAGTATTCTTCCACACGCACAATGGGGTCAATTGCAAATAATTGGTAATAATATCAGTAATTCTAAACTAATTTTCAGGTTATTTTACAATGTGCCAGGTTATTTTAGGATATTAGGCTGGCTTTCAGAATATTGTATCTAGAGGCACCCTGTTTCAACGTACGTGTTGCTACCGGATATCAAGTTGTTGGTTATGTTCAAACTTTCACGGCATGTAACTACTAAACTCGTAACCAGATTTTTTGCTTTCTACTAAGCAGCAGAAAAAAAAATTCACGGAGTCTGACCGTTACAAAGATAGTTTGAATTAAAAGTTTAAAATTTAAATTTTTGCACTGACTTTGTTTAGGTTTTTGGTGACAACTTGGTCTGTTTTAGTCAAAGTGCTATACTGGCAGGACTTCAACCAATTATCAGTTTAACAAATTTTTAGATTCTTTCAAACCGTTCGGCAACGACAACTTCTCAAAGATAAAATGTTTTTCAACCGGAAAAAAACGGAATTTGTTATAAAGGGTACCATCATTCTTTCAGTAGTTTCATAAATATTTTGTGAAACAGGAATAAAATTGGATACTCAAGGAACTATTTGGTAAAGGTATTAAATGCAATTTAAAAGATTTTAGATCTTCAGCCTACAGCCAGCCTGGGCAGGAAAAGTTCGATCTTTTAATAAAATTTTAATTTTTCGATTTGAGGCAATGTTTCGTTTGTCGATTTTTACACTTCTTTAAATCAAATTCTAGACTGAAATCCTGTTAACTACACGGGGGAAAAGTCCTGATTGTACGCATAATCTTGGTCAGAAAATCTCAATTTAAAAAACACTCGAATTTTAACAAGAGACTTTTTGGGAGTAAAAATCGCAGCCTTGTGTCACTATTTCTTAAATAATATTAATTGTATTAAATTAAACATATGTATATTGGGCTTTAATATGTGAAAAACTAACAAGATTACGATGCCAAGTAGTTATATACTTCAAATCGAATTGGCGTACAATTTGAAACAAAAATTCCCTTTTTAATTTTTTCCGTAATTTTCTAAGAATGCAGTGCTGTGGAGTCGGAGATTTGGGGTCGGAGTCTGGGATATGCGTCTGCAGTTCGAGTTGAAGTCGTACAAATTTGGACGGTTCTGACTCCAAGTTCAGCATTTCCATCAAATCTTAAAACGTTCGATAGTTAGAATACCCGTCAAAACTCAAAATTGTTGAAAAGAATAATTTGTTGACCGTTTTTTTCGCATGATATACTTTTTACACCGTATTAGATAAAATTAGTTAACCTTAAGTCTAAATCAATTTGTCGTGGATTTCCTAGATTCCCATGCTCTGCTTATGGCGGCCATAACTGGCAACACAGCCGATGTGTGTTTTTGATATCATTAAAAACATTCCAATTCATATCTAAATTGTACTTACATACAGACAACGGAAGTGCTATGTATCTAAAGTGCAATAATACTAATAAAAATCAAACTTCAAACTTTTTTCCATCTCGGGAATATGGGCACTTTATTTTGAAAAGTGAAGTTTATAAAAATATGTCTTCTAAAACAAAGTTAATATTTGTGTGTTGTGGTGCCATCAATGACATATGATACGCAGTAAAATTTGTCCAATTATGGGGAGACTCAACATTCCTGCAAGAATGTGTAAGAAATATTACATTTAAAAGGTAGTAGAAGAAGACAAATTCTTTCCAACTATGTACAATATGTCTACCTGCGGTATTACATCAAGCCTAGGTAACGCACGCAACATCAAAATTTCGGCCAGAATTTGCAGGTCTGAATGAACTTTGGTATTAAGCTATACATATTACGTCAAACGTCAAATTGTATATTTAATTTAATGCTATTACAATAATTTGAGAAATAATGAGGGAAGTATGAGACTTTTCCTCCCAAAAAAAAATCGTTCACGAGTTTATTTTACAAATTGAGGTCTCCTGACCAAGGCTAATGCGTAGGATTAGAATTTGTTTGGTACCATTTCAGTTCACAATTATGATTAAAAAAGTATAAAAATAAACAACCCAAACCCAAAAATTATAAATGTTCTGCCAGGCCTGGCTGTTGAATGTCGAAGAACTTTTTAAATTAGATCTAGTACCTTTGGCAAGGTCTTTTTTCAAAAAAATTACAACATATTAGTTTTTTTTCAAAAAATATTTTTTTTTTCAGTTGTAAAAATTTTCAATATCGACCGATTCTAAATGATTTAAAAATGTTTTAAACTGACATTTGGTTGAAGTCTTGCCGATGTAGCTGCGTGTTTAGAACACAAAACGACCAAGTTATTACCAAAACTTAAACAAACACAGTGAAAAAGTTTACATTTTAAACTTTTGATTCCGCATATCTTTGTAACGCTTAGGGATACGCCACACGACACTGAAAGTTTTTTGTTTGTACGACTCATTATAATCTCAAAACGAAATAACCTTCAAATCGGACTACAAGTTAAGAAGTTACATCCAAATGAAAGTTTGATCACCAAGGTGGGATATTATGAACTTTACGATATTATGTACGTTGAAACAGGGTGCCTCTAAATGCCAGATGCGGAACGCTGGAATCCTCCCCTATAAATACTTGGTACATTCTGAAACCTATAATTTAGAAGTTCTGGTATTATATTATTACCACCTTTTTGATATCGACTTACTGCAAAGCGTAAAAAACTTCTTCGCTTGTATCAGAGCCCCTTAATATACAGACGATTAACAACGCTATTTTAGAGGGAAACGACATTAGAAGTCTTCCAAAAATACTACTTTGGTTAATAAAGTAGTAAGAAAATCTAATTTAAATGATATCAAACATTCGGAAAAATATTCGTTACTCACGCGAAAATAGTACTCACGCACACTCAACCATGCACAGATTGGACTCACGCACGTCCACGCACGAAGATTTTTTCGCTACTCACGTTCACGAACGCTCACGTGAGCAAAATTTGGTCGTACTCATTCACGCGGGAATCACGCGTGATTCACGTGAATCACGCCAATCACATGACTCGCACCCATCTCTAACAAGAATGTGATATAGTTAAATGACCCCCGGAAGACAAAATAAAGAATTTTCAATTTTATTTTTAATATTTTCAATGCAAATCAGAATTAGAAGACAATGTTAAAGAGCAAATTTAAATGAAATATGCAGTAAAACATTCTGTGAATTCAATTAAATAGAGATAACTTGAGTCGTGACTAAGATTTTGTAACTTCTTGTAGTACAGTGTGGGACGAAGGAATATCAAAATGCGAAGGTGCCATAATTTTCGAAAATGGTGTCTAATGTCATTATACTTTGTGTCTTTTGTTGCAGACAGATAGAGAATTAGTTGATAACAAGCACTACAGCGCCACGCACTTGAAGTTCTGCTAATTTGACAAGTTTCCGCTTTGTTGTTTTAACGCAGCGTGGATTTCGTCGTCGGTATACTGATCCGTCTACATCATGTGCTCGAACAATTTAGCATTTGAATGAGCATCAATGGGTCTAGTAGAGATGTTCTTGCAAGTGGCCGACACGTACAGCTCGTGTGCCTGACAATATCGCTGAAGATGACCCATTAAAAGCCGTGTTAATATTAGATATGTCAATATTTCCATTTGATGACAACTTAAGGAGGCCGATTTGCGACAAGATGTTGATAGAGCTGTTAGACAGACATCTCTCATATTTTGATTTTCTTCAAAATATTATGAGATCAGGGTTGAATTTTGAATGAAACTAACAAAAGCAAAGAAACCCACAATAAAAGCTTTTATTCCGTCGCTTATTAGAAATGTTTAGCCCTTGTTCACAATTTCCATTTTTTCTATTCTATTTTTATGTTGTAACTGTTGTATTTCGTTTGTCTATTTGCAGACAGATGTTTTTGCATTCTGCAAAAATAAAAGTGTAAGTCAAAACCAGCTAGCAGTACGTTTTTTCCAAATGGAAGTTGGTGTCATTCCAGATTCCTCTCTGCGAATCGTTCCAATTGCACTGATAGTATAACCTGGACTTAATGACGGCCAGATGAAATTCCACGCAATTGGACATTACACCTCTGTATTTGCAACACATTTTGGTGAAAAACATGAATACGTTTCCTTATAAAGTGCTCACACTCTTCTGAACCATTTGAACCACCATCTTTACTTCCCTCTAATTAGTACATGGACCTGTTCTTTTTAATTCTTCGAGGCATGCATTCAATTGACTTTTGAACGATCATCTGGAATATATTAAATGTGATAAAAATAAAAGTAGATTAAACTAGAAACAAATCCTGAGCTCAAATCCGAGATCCAACGCGTCATCGGTGGGATACAGCCACATCTCTGTGAAAAGTCATGGAAAGTTTCTTGAAAAGAGAAATTCTTGCCATCAGAGCCGTGGGGGCCATTGGACGAATATTGTCCCGAAATACGTTTAAAATCACAATAAACTATTTATACAATCAAATAGTGCAAAATAATCAATAATAAGATGTTGCTCGACAGCGAACGAAACCCAGTCCCTCAAATTCGACTTTATTTGGGTTCCTCTAAATCTAAAGCTTTAGCTCGACAGACTTAAATCCGAACAGTTGCAGAAATAAATTTGTGTACATTTCCCTCAAAATAACTACACATTTTGATCACTTAAGGCTTTATTTTTAAGAAAATGTGTCGTATTATCTTGGTATTATTAGCCATCAAGGTCGAAGTCAACCGAGACGATATCATGAGAACATTCAGGCTGTTTAGGCCAGCATTGAAACGTCACCTTCAACGTCCACTCTTCGCCGTTCTTTGACGTTAGCTATCATTCGCACGTCTCTCTTTCGTATAATTCATGCTGATTTAAAGTCTTTGCCGCACAAAAATCCAATTAACACATCGGGTGTTACCGATCCACAAGCCACGTCTGAGAATTAAGAAGCATTAGGAGCCATGCCCGAATTGAACGATCAAGACGTCTATATGTGAAACTCAACAGAAAGCTCAGTTTCAAGTAAAGTTAAAGCTGCGCGCGTTCTAGTTTTACACTCAGAGATTGGGACGCACAATTTTACACCGATTCCGAATGGTATTTGGAAAAGCTTTTTCATGGCCAAATACTCGATACTAAACGAGGTGACCGCCGTCGAAAGAAATTAAGGTGATCAGAGCAGGGATCGATCCCACGTTCTCATGCACAACAGCCGTGGACACTACCATTGCACAACCGATGTTCCTATAAACGAGCAAAAATTCCATCAGGGAACGTGACGGCATCACAGCTCATATCCCAGGCATACATTACTCTTAGAGATGCATGGCAGTTAATAGAAGTTATGATGAATTCCACACTGATGTTTCCAGACTAGATGGCAAAGTACGTTTTGTAGTCTATTCTAATTACGTAGGTCTAGACCTCGCATTGTAGCGATTTTGAGGAAGATGTTATAACAATCGACAAAGCTGCAACCGCGCTTAGTCCAAAATGACATCACCATCTGAGGTATCAAGATCTACATTGGCAGTCAATCTACAATAAAATTTCTGGCTCTGGATTCCTGTCTTCAAAAACCTCTTAGAACTGTTGTGCATCTCTGCATGATATGACTAAGCAGTTTGCCTATATATACCATGATTATGCAATAAACCTAATCTGCTTAGCTCCGATAAAGACCTTTTGTCCCCAGCATTAGAATTAAAGGCTCTTATTTGTGCCGGCAATCTGATTGGGACGCGCTTTCTATTTTTGTTTAGTCCAAGTCACAATAATATCTTATAAAATTATTTTATTCCCCCCTTTGCGAGCGTCTCTGATGTATGTGTAATTGTATTTTCTAAGTAGCAGTTGTATACCCAAAATAATTCTAGTGAAAATTTCTCACAGTAAATTCCCCCTCCTCTCTAGTCATATTATTTTTGTATTGTGGATTTATTCATTTTATGACGTTCCATGAGTCTTCAACATTCATATTTTGTTTGTGTATTATATTTGTGTATGCACATAAATACATTTACATTAGGTTGTACTGAAAAACGGGGTTTTGCAATTTAATCAGGTGAGGCCTCAAATGATACGTATTGGAAAGCGGATTACCGAGGGTGCTTTTCACCCCCACTGACATTTAGCGATTTTTAGAACAAAATATTATAATTGTGGTGAACTTGGCACTCAAACAACGTGTCATGAAGAGCATATAATGAACGCTATAGACAAAAAATCGTTTAGAACTCCTTTGGCGCAAAAATATTTCCTTTGCCCTAAAAATATTCCGTTTTCTACATAGCCGCATGGTTGGCCGCTAAAGTTTATACGTTTCCCACAACCAAATAAAGGTTGTCTCAGTAAGATTGCCCGTTTTAAATTTAGTGTAATTTTTTTTTCGCCCAAGTGCATCTCTGAAATTTGGCAGCTGTCACATATGTTTATTCCGATTATTAATAATGGAGCGCTTTACGAAGGAACAACGAATCATAATTGTGAAAACTTATACCAAAAATTTGGAAAGTTATGCTGACACCGCTCGCAAACTTTGTAGAATTTTCAGTCGAGAACGTGCGCCTAATGTGTCAACCATTCGAAGAGTGATAAACAATGTTAAGAAACTGGGTCGGTAATAGACGGTAAGACTGATGTGCGTCAACGCAACTGTCGGTCTCTTGAAAATATTGCCGCTGTAAACGATAGTGCCGCCGAAAACCCAAAAACATCAATTCGCCATCGTTCTCAACGATGTCAAATTTCACGAAGCACTATGAAGCGAATTTGGTACACACTGCAGCCTACTCAGGATCTCAAATCATCATTGCACCTTACTTTTTTGAAAATTACGGCGAATTGCAGGAACATGATAACGGAGTTCTTGTCGCCTTACCCTGATGAAACAATCGATTTCTTGCAGCAACGATTTTCAGAACAAATTATCTAAAGAAATTCTGTTGTCAACTGGCCACCAGGATCTTGTGATTCAACGCCGTGCAATTTCTTTCTGTGGGGTTTCGTGACATCTCGGGTTTATGCGAATAAACCAGAAACAATTCCTAAGCTCAAATCCGGTGTCATCGGTGGGATACAGCCACATCTCTATGAAAAAGTCATGCAAAATTTCATGAAAAGAGTAATGGCCTATCATCAGAGCCGTGGGGGCCATTTGACGAATATTTTACTCCATACAGAATCGGAACATGTCATCTTTACAAGCCAATAGAAAATGAAAAAGTTCATTCTTACTGAGACACCCTTTACGAATAAAGTTTATTTTACCCCAAAATTATCTTAATATTCTTATGTGGCACTGTAAAACAAAAAGCATAAAGGGCATCAGTTTCATAAAATACACAGCAACTAGTTTATTCAAACCCGAAACCGGTCAACCGAATTCCAATCGGTTAACCGTATGCGGGTTTTCTGAAAATTGCTACTTTCGAAGAACAGGTTTTACCGGTTATTTCAAGTCGATTAACCGGTCTGGTCTAACGCCGCAGAATTACACACCTAATGCAATTTTCGTAACTCTCTATGATTACTGACCCCATCAGACAGACACAAAAGACTTTGCCAACGAATTATTTCGCCAATAATTAGCTGAAATTAGTTGTATAGGCAATAGAAGTCATATCTGCCAACTCGGATTTAGATATAAGTTCCGGAACTAATGAAAAAACAGGTGGTATGTCATAAGAAATGCATAAACACAGTATTCACACTCAAAAAAGAAGTACAAAACGCCCAAAGGAATATTTATTAAACGATGATTTTGCCTAATTGGGTAAGTCAAATATTAGAACAGATAGGTTGAATAAAATAAACAAAGAATGTGCCATGTAAAATATGGAATTTGAACCCCCCGTTATTTCCAAGCGTGGCTAGAAAGGCGAGAAATTTATAAAATGGGTCGCATTCTGATTGGGATCTGCAGTTTTTCTACGCTTCCAAACGGAATTTTGACCAACATTTTCCTGGATATGTACTCGATAGTCGATCTCAAAATTCAAAGAGACGACTGAAAAATAAACGATGTTTATAAAACGCATAGTTGTGCATTATGTGAGAAACCCCGAAACCGGTTATTAACCGGTTTCTACATATGGGTGTAACCGAAAACCAGTTTCGCCAAAATCGGAATATTCGAAGAACCGAAATTGTTTGAAAAAACGGTGTTTTGAATACACTAACAGCAACGAAAATAATCAGCTTGGACAATTTTACTTTTAGGAAAACTTATAAGAGACTATTATACGAAAAGCGTCATTAGGTCTCAATATAAATAATACATGCTCTCTCACTGCTATTGAAAAACTCCCTGGTTATCTCAATAGAAGCACTATTAAAAAATCCGTCTGTAGACCTACTAGAGGAGGTTTTATCTGGGTGTATCCATGACACAACTGATCGACTATGAAGTACCAAATTGATAGAAAACAGAAAGATAGAAAATAGACGAGAGAGCCATAATCGACCAGATGAAGATGAGATAGTAGGCCATTTCGACGAGTTCGACATGCATTGAAAATAAAACGGACAGAAATAAAAGGGAATCCGTATTTTTTAGTTGTCATTAGTATCACTCACACACTATTTAAATTTAGTTTACTGCATGGTTTATAATCTATACATCTTCTTTGGTCTCTCATTCTACATCATTTTTCTAGTATCATTTCGATCAGCTGTACCATAGAAACCCCCTGGTTGGACATAAGACGGACAGAAATGCGTATTTTCGCTGGATGCAACCAGCATAAGATATAATTTAGCTGCTGTCACGATTCGTCTATACGAGGTGTACTACCTTGGGAACGGGGCTAGCTACTGGTTAGCCGTGCCCTTTGTTGTATGTGGAGGGGGGAGGGTTTGTGTTAAGTTCCCAGATACGTTCGGTCGTACAAGATTTTAATTCAATTTATGTAGCAATAAATTAAAACACTAGGCGGTACATATGAATGGAAATAGAAATTAAAAGTGGACAAATTTAGTGGTCGTGATTGAAGTGTAGCATAAGTTGTTGTGCGCTACACTGATCCAAAGCCCACCCTCCACCTTTCCCTAAATTATGTTTCGTTAGTCAACCCATAATAGGAAAAAAATCTACCTACCTATCCCATACCTCCAACTTCACTTTTCGTAATAACATAAACTTTAAAATACCACGGTTAAACCAAAAATGTTACAGACTCCATTAATTAACAGATTGCAGGACACGTTAATATTATGGGTCACCGATTAGAAATAGAAAATTGTTAATTTTAAAATAAATCAAACAAAATTTCGGTCAAATATGTCATATGTGTTTGACTCATTAAAATATCATTTGAATGAGTGGACAATACAAACACTCATGATTTGTGAAACAATCGTGTATATTATGCTCGCCGACAGATGGCTGCTGATCGGACTTTTCCGCAGTTGACTATTTTGGTAGTAAGCTATCGGTAAAAGACGGTATTCACTTTTCATACAAAGTTATCCGATAAATATCCAACAGAAAATTGTTGAATTTGTTTGCGAGTGAACGACTTTTTTTGCGAATGCAAACATCTTTTGTATCTTGCTATGGAAGCTAAAGGGTAAGATGAGAAAATGAAATATTTAAACGCATTAGATGATTTTTTATTTTACTGGCAGCGTACGATTCTCTGCAATGCTAGAGATAAATCCCGACATTGCCAAAAATATAACAAAGAAACCTCCTTATGCTGTTATGCCCAAAGCTTGGAGCTAAACAATTTAGGACCACCATGTAAGAGTGCATCTGAGTGGAAAAAGGTGCAATATCGAAATTTCTGTTGGTTTCAAATTCGATAAAAATAACTTTATATATTTAGGTCTGGTTCGACTACAAAGCCGCCCTTAAAAGAAACTGACTCACAACAAAGAGAACAGAATGCAACTAGAGATCGGCAGAACAACCAACTATTCTTGTCCAGTTTGGCGGAAGAAGTGGCAGATATTTCTTCTATGCATATCATTGTCGATGGCATAGCAAAAGTGAGGAGCTTTGGAGTGCCAGCGCGTATCAGACACGAAGTTGCTTTAACTGAGAGAACTCTCGATGAAGTTCATTCAACCTCAAGGACGGGCTATGCAATGAATGTTGATGTTGGGGTGGAACAGACGAAAGTAGAGGAGGAAACCACAAGCGACGATACGCAGTTTCATTTGTACAGAAGAAGTCGGGAGCCGAAACAAACTAGACTTCTTGAAAAGCAAATAAAAATTAATGAAGGACATCTTCAAAAATACACAAATTTACAGAAGATTCCAAAGCAATTTATAAAAAATCTCCACGAATTTAGAAAAATTAGACCATGACTCAAAAACTACAAATTAACTTTTCCGAAGCTTCCTTACAGAGATGAGAAATCATAATGCATTTGTGAAAAAATTCCATGTGAAAACAAATTAAATAAAACAAAAAATTTTAGATATTGGGTTGCATAAACTATGAAGGTTTCAACTGTGCCTTTTTATAAATCTAGTCAAGAAGACTTATTATACAGATTTTTAGTTAGTTTTTTGTTTCTCTTACGATAAAGGTTTTTTTGTTTATTAAAATTTCTATAAAATTTTACTTTTATATATACAAGTGTTTATTTTTATTTTATTAAGTAAAGTTGCGTAAAATTTGGTCTCGTATTTCATTTCCCAGCTGGTTGTATCTTTCGCCGGTTCCAGTTTCCAGATCTTCATGCTCATCTGCAATTTCCTCAATTTCAACAGGAACATAGTCATCGTAGACATTATAGTGCAGGCGAATGTTATGAAAAGCTGCTGCAACGTGGACTATTTCAGCGGTTTGTTTTGGTGCATAGTGCAGTTGACGAACGGACAAAAGGCACACACAAGCCAATAGCTGCGATGTAGAGAAGTCAAGCCAATAGCTGCGATATAGAGTAATAAGCCACGGACAAAGAGGATAGCCTGCGTCTCCTTTAAAAATGGTTATGTTTCGAAGAGCAGTTATTAATTTATCGTTAAGGATTCTTACCTAAGATGCGTATGCACGAATCTCCTTTATCAAATTGCTCTGTGAAGTATTCGTTAGAATCGGTATTTTTCCATATAAACGAATCATAAGCTGCACCAGGATAGTTTGCGTCAATGCAACGTATGCATGGTTTATGGTCACATATCTAAGACAAAGAAAATCAATGCAAAATACATTGCATTTGTAAAAACAATACTTACGACCATAACATTGCGGCTGGAAAACCTTCACTTGGCTTGGTTCATTTCACGTGAGAACCTTCAACGCACATAACTATGCTCGGAATGCGAGACTTGTCGTAAAATAAGCAGATATCCAAAACTTCAGACAGCACAACATTGTGGCCGTTATCTGTGGCGTTTTGGTAGCCACCTTCTGCCAGAAATCGAAGGAATGTGGCCAATTTAATTTCTGGCGAAATGTGTGTCGAACGCACACCAGCTTTCAAGTTTTCTTCTAGGATATCCAAGCGATACTTAAACGCCGATCTGCTGGGTCAAAATTGCTTCAAAACCCTATGGAAATAATTCAAATTTATTTATTTTAAATAAAAATGAATCTTGAAACTCACATATCACCGGCTAATTTGAGAGCACTAGCAGCCCTCTTCGAACTTCGTTTCGAGTACCACGATTATCTTCCACATTAAAAAAAAACAATTGATGAATTCATTTAGCGCTCTCCACTTTTGTTTGTTTTGTTTTGCAAAATGGCTGTCAAAATGTCAGTTTGACAATTTACTGTATGCATCGACTGCATGTCGATAATACAGATCATCCGACGGTTTGCATAATACCATTTCCTTAGGAAGTGATACAAATCGAGTCTATCCGTTCCGCGGTGAATCCGTCGGCGTGCATAATAGACGCGAATTATAATATAAACTGAGTTAGTCTAGTGTGAGTCTAAACCATAGAATAATACACACCATAGAAGCTTTTATTCGCTCAATAAATTAAACGTCATAGGTACGATGGAAAATAAACATTGGATGGTGGAAAATATCGGTTCAATAATACCAGATAGTGGCAATAGTATTCAACGATCAACAAAGGAACAACAACCGAATTTCGTGTGTTTGTGGCAAAATAGTTGTATTAAATACAATACAAATTTATACCAACGATAAAAGTCACCAAAAAAGTGCAAATTATATTTAAATTGTTCAGTTCTACACCAAAACGACAGGAAAAAGTTAAGTGAACATATTTTGTAACTCCACCTGGTGTAAGGTAATTTTAAATTTAATTCCTCTCATTTCCATAAATCTACGATGAAAAGTGTGAAATGAAACGTCAGATGAGAGAATAAGTTTATCTATGTATGTATTATTCTATGGTCTAAACGTAACACAACTATTAAAGCGGCAACTCACTCAAAGCATATTTTGCATGCATTTCTTCACGAGTCTTCCGGCGCCTGTGGACATCATTGGCCCATACAAATGTAAGTTATGTTACCTTTACTTGGCTGTATGGTTGTTTTGTCGCCATATCAAATATCACTTACACTCAATTTCAATTATTAAAAAATAATGAACGTAACCATGAACAGATATTGACAAATGAATTTCATGAACAATTTGTGTTCCATAAGCGAAAAAATATGCTTTGAGTGAGAATGTTCAGTAAGTGGGTAACATTTTCGAGAAGTGTGTGAGCCTATTAATGTTTGAGTGTCCTACCATGAATGAGTCTTTTTTTTATTATTTGCCCATCTCTGAATTAAGCTTAGAACTATTTACGATAAACACTCGATACAAAAACAATTTTTAAATTGCGTTATTAATTGAACCCCCTGGTGGAAGAAGGTGTTAACTCACTTTTTTTCCAAAAACAATATTTTCCTTCTTTTAATGTTTCCATGGTATCTGATTTGGTTTTAGATAAGAAAAAAGTCAACATCTGACATTTAAATTATTAAAATTAAATTTTAAATTTTTTTTTAATTGGAAAACATGGAAACATTAAAAGGAAAATATTGGTTTCGAAAAAAGTGAGTTAACACCTTCTTCCACCACGGGCTTCAGTTATTTCCTGGCGACAGCAGTTGTACATTTAAAGCATGTATTAGTTAATATAAAACAAAGTTAGAATTTTAAGACGGTAAATTTATGACCTTAGTTCGGCAATTAGTAAAACGGAAACACTCCGATTATGTTACACTATAACAAACACATGGGAAATGATATTCGTTATCAAGCCCTTTACAATTTCTCTGCATAACCTAACCACCCAAGATATAGGTCCTATATTTAGTGTTACCAACGAGAGATTTACTTATATCCTCTTTTTCCTCATTTCTTTCGAAGAAGAATCGTGGCTTTTCCAGGTGATAGTCTCAAAAGCTGATAATGGCGACCGCTGGAAACTCCGACTGTATACAGGTCCCAGGAGGGCAAACAAAACAGCACGGTCCACAACTACAAAGGTTTCCTTACCAAAACGGACCGAATTAAGTTCCAAGTTCCTCAAAAAATCAGCAATTCATTCAAAGTTCAAAATTGTTATCCAATATTCCTCAACAATTCATTTCTTCACGCATTTCCAAATTGTACTTCGCGGAACCGCATATTCCAATTTTTATTGTAATCTCACGACAATATACATCTATGGGTACGAACACAATGGGAGCGATAACAAAGTCGTTGAAAATTTGTATGGAAGATGACAAAAATTACAATTCATTTTACTTCCTTGGCGTCAAGAACTTAAATTGTTGCCAACTTAATACACAAATTATTATGTGTTGAACAACGTTTTTCAGTTTTTCTGACAATTAAAATTAAATAATTTAAAATTTTTTTTGAATTTGAATTTGTATGACCGATTTCTGTTAGTTTTTTGGTTAATGTATGAGGAATTCATACTACAAGCTTACAAGTCATGAACAATTTTTCTAATTGAAAAATGGTTGGTTTTTGTTGGAAATAATAGACAATTCAGTTAAGCACACTCACTGGCATAACCAGTTTCGAACTCGGTGACCAGTTCATCATCAGATGCCTAACTACTGTGCCTGAATTGATACCATCGGTTGATCATCAATCGTATATATACAAACTCAATTCTGCAATTCACATGTGCGAATTAGTATCGATCGAAGAACCTTAAGTATCAACATGCAATGAAAATGCTATACCACGGGAAAATGCAACTCTGTGATATAGATTAAAACTCACCTCAAAGCACCGCAACAATGCGAGAACGCATGAGGAAAAGAAGCACATGGTGGAAAAAACTGTCTTTTCGTGTTGTTGAAATTATAGGCATTTCAGTGATGTTGATACTTAGGGATTGAGTTTGTATATATACGCTTGATTATCAACCGATGGTATCAATTCAGGCAGTCAATTCATCATCAATTCAGTAGTTAGGCATCTGATGATGAACTTGTCACGGAGTTCGAAACTAGTGATGCCAGTGAGTGTGTTTTGAACTGAATTGTCTGTTATTTCCAACAAAACCAACCATTTTTTCAATTACAAAAATGTTCCTGACCTTCCAAGCTTGTAGTATAAATTGCTCATACATTAAAGAAATGTGAACAAGAATTGTGAATACATATTCCACAGCGTAAAAAAGAACAATCGATGCAGTTTTTGCTCTTCCGGCCTGTAGAAAACAATAATTTAAGAATAATGTATTTGGAAATATGATCATGACGTTTTTATAAGCCTGTAAATTTCTCGAATTAGTTAAGAAGTCCTCCTATTATCACACTTTTTGCAATCCACCCAATGTGCGTCGGTGTGATAAGAAAACTTTGTAACAAAAACCTGTGTTTTTGTACTTTTAAGAAATATCTCGTAGCCCAAGGACTCTAATAAATGGGATACTAGCTTTTTTAGTGTAGCGCTACAGTAAGTTACCATGGGAGTAAAGCATAATCTCAAAAAATTAAAAAAGTGGTTTACGAGATATTAGTAATATACCTACGATTTTTAATTTATTTGTATGAAACTACAGAGGTTTCCTTTCACTTGATATCTAACAATGAGCGGGAAAAGGTTTTAGTTATTTTTTGAATCTTTACATCTTTTAAAGTTTTAAGGATACAGGCTGACAGAATGAGCACTCTAGTTGCATATTAAAGCTGCTTTGGTGCACCCAAAAGTGGAAATATTACAACTTCACTTTGCTTATCCGGTCTCGTCATTGACAGTTACGTCAGGGACCTTATAAAACGAAGATAACATATTTCGTCAACCATTTCGATCTTTTGCCTTGTATCTCCGGGATTCGTCAACCTGATCCATCCAGCGGAGTCTTGGTCTTCCTACTGTTCATCTTCCTTCGTCTTCGTCCATTCCACTGACATAACATAGCCTAGTGCAATCGCGTTATTTTTATCTGCTTAACTACATATGTCCATATTGGGATATAGCACATACTGGACCATTATTTTTTTTAATTTGGTAAACTTTTTTGATGACTATTGGAGAATATCAAGATGTTAAAGCCAATCGTCGTTGGAAGGTAGGAGAAGCGTTGGCCATAGTGTTCATTTTGATCCACAAACTAAGCTTTCGCAAACAGTAATCACTGACTAGAACGGTAAAGATGTACGGTAGTTTTCGTATTGACCAGTCAGACAGATAGACGGACAGATATGTGTTGCAGATACCTACCACAATGGCCTAATCTCACATTGCTCGTAACACAGGGTGAATACAATGCGTCGACGAGCGCCCCCGTATTCCGAAGCATCCGAGTACCAATTTAAAACTATGTATTTGGGCATAGTTTCATGCTTGGTTAGGAACGGAGACTATCTGAACTCCTAAAGATCTAGAGGGTCTCGGCAGCCGGTTGTAATATAATACCGCATCGATCAAAAGCTCTACCCGCAGTTTGGGTTTAAACCACAGCCATCATGACACTCCCGCAAATGGGCCAACCACACCCGTGCTACCAGAATTAAGTCTCTGGCCAGACCTCGTAGCCGAAACTACCACCAGTTGAACCCCAAACGGTTCTGGGACTGCTTACCCCACTACAATTACTCTACAGCCAGCACACAAGACAGTATAACAAAAAGGCAGCAGTTGTCCACTGAATGAAACTAATGGCGATAAGGACAAAACAAACAAAAAAAAAATAAAAACAAAATAAGCGCGCCAACAGGAACGCTGGAAAAACAACACAGACAAACAACAATTAATAGAAACAACATAAAACTCAGTTGGGTTTGGAATTAGAAGGGGGATTCGAAAACATACCCTACCTCACCCTGGCTCTCGTCCTGTGCGAACTGAGCCAACCTGACAAATGTCCTATAAAACCCTACTAAAATGCCAACCCGCCCCAGAATGAGTAAAACCCATACCAACTAAATCCTTAATGTCGTCATAATACCACCCTCTTCCCACAGTCAAAGTCCGCTGTCGCTGTCAGACACCGCCGATGAAAAAATGCATTGAGCGAGCCAAGTCCCGTCAGTAAGAATCAAGGACACAAGCCAAAGGCAAAGTCAGGTCTGTCATATACGAATGTCGGGTTACGTATAAACTCGGAAAGACGGACATGGCCAGGCCGTTTTAAATCTACTTTAGTTTCTCTCAAAATTATTTTCCAGTAAGTGTGATTAATTGCAAATCAGCTTCTGGTAAATGTTCGATAATTGTTCGCTTAATTTAAAACTTCGCAAAATTTGCCACGCCCGTTCTGGTACTTTCTACATAAAATGTGTGCTGCCGACAAGATCTTCTTCACGATAACTCCCGTAATACACTATTGATCTTAATCAAATTTAGTTTTAGGATATATTTTAAATATTCCTTCAACCGGCAGTTGCCAACTTAAAAATTGCAATTATGCCACTCCCATTTTTGTTCCTTCTATTCTAATACCTTCGCCTGGCTGACTGTTCGAAGTAATAAGTCCCGTAGAACGCCACCAATTATTTTGAAATTTGGTATTATGTAATATTTTGACAAACGTCACTCTGATTTTAAAAATAGGCGATTTTGCGGCGCTGATTCTGGTACGTACATTCCAACAAAATTTACTGAATTTCGTTACTGCCCAGCATAAAATATTGGAAGTATTTCCATGGGAATCAGTTTTGCACTAGTTCCAGAAATTAGGTATAAACGACTTATCTACCTTCAAAGAATGTATTTTAAACTATTTCCAAAAAGTTGTTATGAAAATGTTTCCAGCAAAACTTATACTCTCCGAAGATGCAGTATAACTATATTTTCCACTTCCGAAGGTGTCGCCATATGAAATAAAGTTGTTATTAAATATTTGCCTCATCTGAATATTTGACTAGGATCCAAAATTAAAAACCACGTTTAGTTGTAAAAAATAGAACACCTAAGTGCCACCACCATTGATTTCAGTTACATAAGTGTCTCCTTCGTCCCTTCTAAGCAAAACTCATGCTTAATTCCACTGGTTTGATACAGTTTCTCAAATTATGAGAATTTTGTACCTCATTGAAGGCAATATTTGTTTGGTAGGAAGTTTAGAAACAAATCTTTGCGCCTTCTGCGTATTAACCCTACTATTAAGCGGGCCAAACATTTGCCAAGAGCAGTATGAGCACTAGTGAAAGAGTAGAGAGTGGTGGATACAAAAAAGTGTTTCCATCCAAAGCCAAGCGCATGTTAAATTCACTAGTGTTGATACAGATTTTCACTGATTTCGGTTCCTGGCGCCTATTACTTTTTTTACTTCCTTGGAAGCAATGTTTTTGCTGGGTAGGCAATGTTTCCCTAAATGCCATCTGTAAGTGAATATGGACGACTTTGTCACGACTGCGATACGTAGCGGTAAACACTATTAATTCAGAGGAAATACGAAAGTTCAGATGTGTTAACGAATATGTTAGATTTATCTAGATTTCAGTTTTTTCTCAAAAAATTATGTGATCAGGTCTGATTTTCGAAGGAAACAAACAAAAACAAAAATTATTTCGATATGTGGTTATTTAGAGGTAGCTTTTCAATTGTTTTTGTCACACACTGCATATTGTTTGAAAGGGTCACACGGGAACGACGTCTCCAAATTATTCTGTTGTATGAAGAATATCACAGCTCTGTGAAAAATGTTTTTCGTGCACTTCGAGCAACAACTGGTGGCATATTTCTGACTAAATGGATACTTAAATACCCAAAATTGCCATATTTGAGCTGATGGGCAACAAAGAGATTCTCGAACTACCGTTACATCCACAAAATTGGACTGTTCGATGTGATTTACGGGAATCATTGGTCCGAATTTCTTAAAAATCGAGACCGGACAGAACATAACCGCCAATGACGAGCACTACCCCACCATCACAACGGACTTTTTGTGGCCCGAAATTAGAGACCGTCATGCCGGTGACATTTGTTTTCAGCAAGACGTTGCTACCGTAAACACCGTGCGAAACAATGGATTTATTCAGAAATCATTTTGTTAAGCAGCTTATTTCGCGTCCCAGACCTGTCACTGACCGCCTAGATCATGTGATATCACACCGCAGGATTTTTTTTGGGGTTACTTACGTCATTCGCGAGATACTGCTAGCAATGCTAGAAGAGTGATGGCAAATTTGATCTTTCGGATGCACCACCTACAGTAGTATCGGCCAACATTTCAGTGACATTATCTTTAAAAATTTAATGTCAGAAATTATGCTTCCGGGTCATAACAAAGATACCAATATCCAATTATATTTGAAGCATTTTAATATTTGAAATTAAAACAAGGTTTAAATGAATCACTCTTTATGTTCACGGTGGGTGGAAATGGAGACATCAGCAATTGTTTATATCTCTTTGTTATATCCAGTTTTATTTTAAATTCCAAGTATTGATAAAGTACAATTTATTATTAGTTTAATTTATAATGAAGAGCAAACAATTTGTGTCTACGTGCAGAACAATGACTTTGTTATATCAGTTTTGAAGCTGCCAGCGTTTTTTAAATTCGATACACCCTAATGTACATCCTTCTTTCATATTTGTTATTCCTTATGAAATTGAGAACGTGTTCGAAATACTTACTCTAAGGAAAAAAACTTGCGGTTTCCAAAAAACTAGTTTCCTTTTGTTCGTTATGTCTTCTTTCACTGCAATCTTCTTGGAATGCTGCTGGTGTTGTAAACTATTCCGAATTTATGTTATAAAAGATTTCATTGTTTTTACTTTTATTACTTGTGATTCAGTGCAGCGCATTCATGCCGAGGATATTCAACATTTAAAGGATAAGCTGAGATAAAGAACATATAATGACATACACCAAATGGAATAACACAAATAAATATGAACTAAAATACAAAAAACACGAATGGGAATTCGTACTATGATTTGCACTGCAGCCCTGATTATCTTAAGATGGATTTTATGATGAACTGAAATAATACAAATGTATATACAGATGTCCCAAAGTAGAGTGAGCTTCTCACTAGTAGAGAGCCATGTGCGTTCTAATTTGTAGACCCACTGCTTAGAAACTACACTTTTATACCAAATACGACCAAGTATGTTTTGAGACAATTTTTCATAGCCAACTAATGGGCAGTGTCGCCGTCACTAAGCGATGTGACTGTTGCCGATTGAAGTGACAGGTGGTTAGAGCGGGAAAACAATCCCACGATTTCATGCCCAAGAAAGAGTCACGCACGCTAACTACCAACCACCATTGCACACTGGAAAATCATGGCTAAAACCACTTCATAATTGGGTTTTACAAATTTCCAAATTTCGCCATAAAATTTAATAACTTGACAAAAATATGCCTTTTAGTATACTGTGTTTGTGTGTTCATAAATCATTTGAGTAGAATAGAACGCAGTGAATTTGATCGATTTTTGCAAAAATTACTATTTGTCAGTGAATTCGATCGATAAGTCAATATTACATGTTAAGGGTGTTGTACCATTTTGGAGAGGGCACTTCATACAGATTGTGATTCTATTATTGACTGTCTAGTTTTTTGTAACCAGATTTGAAATATAACAATCTGAATCATGTAGTGTTTTATCGGTGTTGGTAATAACTTCGATAAAATTTTAATAATCAGCTATGCGCTCGTATATACATCATTTCAACGCATAATTTATTATTACAATACTATAAAAAATCTAGCTGAGAATTCGTACCTAAACATAAACTATATACAAACCACCAGCAACGCAGGGCAATTTAAACAGCTACTTCCGAAATTAATATTAATTAGTGAAAACTAACTTGAAATTACAATTCTCAATGACCTACAATGTTTAGAATTATTTACATTTTGAAATATTTTTATTTTTAACCAATTATTATGATTGTAATTTTTTTTCATTTCCAACATTGTAGGCGGAAATATTTAATGTAACCTCGTGTGGTCCAACACACTCGTTATAATAATTTTTTCTTTTGTATTGGTTATGGTCAATAAATAAATAAATAAACATTAAAAAGCTCAAAAATCATTTCGAAAATTAAAATAATCATAAATCATTTAGGAAATTAAAATATTCTTATATCTGTTTATTAAATAGCTTTCGATTTGTATGACATTTTAGAAGGGAATTCAATTAAAAATAAATTTTTTATATTATTATTGTATTATTATTATATTTACATGGTTATGCTAATATACATGGGTCAATTGCAAACAAAATGCAATTTTGTTGTCCCCGCTGTTTCAACTCTGTTTTAAGGTCAAAACAGCAAATAGAAAACTAAAAATTAGAGAGTACCCAGCAAAAAAAATTGTATACCAGTAAGAGGTAGTGCAAATTTGGTTGCTGCGCCATTGCTTTTTACATTGTCTTGGCCCCGGACGGTAGTACTCCTAATTCGAACACTTTTAAGTAGAATAACTGATGCTCCTTAGCGCGACGTTGCAGCTACGGTTGCCACAGAGATAATTTTTTAATTACCAGAATTTTCCAAAAAAGTTACCAAAAATTACCAAATTTTTAAATTTTTTTATTGAGAACATTAAATTTTTATTTAAAATAATTCGTTACAGAAAATCATGTTACATACATACATCAATAAAAAATAAATAAATAAATGGTTTCCCATTACATCCCATGATGGGATAGGGGAGAGCTTCACACAACCAGTGAGCAGTGCGGTTGCAGCCCACAAATTAGCACGATGGTAGAATGTCCGTCTAGAAAACGACAGCTGGGAAAGGCCTAGGGTTCGAATTCCGCCAAAGCAAAATATTTTTTTTTAATTTTTGCGGTTTTTTTTTGTTATACCAACATTTATTTGCCAAAATTTGGGGAAATAAATTGTATTCACGTGAAAGTATACCATACAAATTATGTGGTGGGATTAGTAGGGAATTTAATAATTATCAGTTTTTCTTTGACAAATGGTACCTGACACGGGATTCGAACCCAAGCGTCTTGATTGCCAACCGCACGTCTCGCATCGAGGACATTGCGAGTGGACGAACATTAATACCATTAGTGAAAACAAATACTTTTCTTCCGACAAACACCATAATGTCTGTAATGCAATTTCGGATTCATTTATGCCGAAAATCCGCATATAGTACTTCATTCGACGTACCGAAAGGGAATAAAGCCATTAGAACTGCTCTATTATATTTTTGCTGGGTACTTATTGAAGAATATGTCACAAGAATCAGTCGCATGCAGTCTCTGATCGCAAACAGACGTGTATTTCTTACAAATTTGTGTTTACAATTCTATTTCCAACGGTATTGCACTCCGTGGTGTATACCAACAACAATAAACTCCATAAACATTTGTTTTCGCAAACAATCGATTGACTTTTGGTTTTGAAGTCTCAATGAGTGCTTTAAAAAGAAGAAAAGTGTGGGGCAATACTACAAAAAAAAAAAAAACATAATACGTATGAAAATCGTTTCAAAATTTTGCAAAATCTAAATGAAGACAACACCTATAGTGAAGGAGATGAAGAGGAGGTAAAAGAATACAAAGTGATTATTTCTCCAATAACTGTCGATGCTATGCATGGATTCCGCTCTGTATACACTCTTATTGGAACAGCGTATCAATTTAAGAGAATTTCTGTTGCTACAAAAATCATTTCGCACTCTTTATCTGAATTTGATGCGGCTAAAAATAAACTTATTGAAGCGGGATTTACTTTCTACTCGCATGAGGGCAGAGATACGAAACTATTTAAGCTTGTGCTTTACGGACTTCCTAGAATGGACACAAAAGAGATCCAAGACGAATTAAAAAATACATACAACGTCACAGCTACAACTATTAAAGAATTGCAAACTGCTCGCTCTTCCGTCGATGATGTTCTTTACATATTAGAATTCGATTGAACAAAGAATGACAAAAGTCAAGTGATAAGAATTAGATACCTCGGACATATTGTAGTGCATTGGAAAAATCCACAGAAAAACAAAAATGGACCAACACAATGTACCAAATGTGCAATGTACGGACATGGCTCAAGAAATTGCTATAGGAAAAACATATGTATTGCTTGTGGTGGCAGTCACGATGTATCCACATGCCAAATAGATAAAACATCCCAAGAATGCACTCCAGTTTACAAATGTTTCAACTGCGTTAAAGACAATTTGAAAAACTCGAATCACAGAGCAGATGACCCCCGTTGCCCCAGCAGAAAAGAATATCTCCAAATTCGTGAGCGCATGTTTAAGAAGACGCGCCGCTTTCCTAATCGCAGTGTGAGTACAGTTTTTGAGAATGCACCTGAGGATTTCCCGCAATTGTCAAGACCTTCGACTAGCATTAATCCAAATGCTGTTTTAAAGGGTATACCGCAAAAAGCTTATAGTGAAGCATTAAGAACCTCTGACCGCACAAACAGTACGTCCGATGACCTTTTCAGCATTGACGAACTTTTTAACATATTCACGGAGGCAATTACTGATCTCCGCAATTGCAAAACAAAAATGGAACAGCTCTCTGTTATAATGTCAATGTTGAAGTATGCAGTATAACTACAACTCAAACAGTCTTCAAGTAATGCACTGGAACTGCCATGGCATTACAACTCCTTCAGAATCAACTCAACTTCACCAGATGATGGAGCAGCTGTCCGTCGATATCTTACTTTTGAATGAAACGTTTCTAAAACCGAATCACAAATTTGTACTACCCGGCTACATCGTTTATAGAAATGACAGACCCACGCATGGAGGGGGCGTTGCTATTGCCATACGTTCATCGCTGAAGCACAATATAGAAAAGCCGTTTCCAACAACCAATTTTGAAAACATCTGCGTCTCGATGAAAATTAGAAACAGATTGGTGTTCTTCATAGCCGCATACTCTCCTCGTTTTTCTGCTGATTTTGGTAGTAAACTTGACATGCTGACGTCCGTAAGTGGCGACTACTTCATCCTTGGCGACTTCAATGCACACCACACCAGCTGGAATTGTGCTACATCCAATAGAGCTGGCAAACTTTTATTCAACCACCAAAACTTATCCGATTATTATATATATTATCCCTCCAGTCCTACCAGATTTCCTCAAAATATAGCCTATAGACACACTTCTACAATTGACTTGCTGTTGACAACCTAACTTTTTCAGATTTAGAAACCCATCCTTGCAGATTATATTCAGACCACGTACCAATGAGTTTTTGTGTAAACGAAATTGTCCTTAAGAGTGAAAAGCTTTTCCCTGATTATCAAAATGCCGATTGGGATAGGTTTAAAAGGATCATTGATTCTGAACTTATTTCCAACGAATTGTTTAATAAACAATTGACATTACAGAACATAGACCTTTCAATTCGAGCATTTACGGAATTGATTACACTTGGATGTCTGAACGCTATTCCTCGTCGTGTTTTCAAAAATAAATACTTTTACTTAAATCCACTAAGTAAATATTTAATATCTACAAGGAACAAGTATAAACGACGGTTTCAGAGAAGTCATGACCCCTCTTTGAAAATAACCATAAAAGCTATAATAAGAGAGCTCAATAAACTAATTTCTGTACACATTAATATGGCGAAAAACAAAAACTGGGCAAATTTCTTATCAAAGTTACGTACTGGAAGCAAAAATTTTTGGAAAATCGCTAAACGTATTAAAGGAAAGAGAAAATCAGTCGGGAAACTGTTAGTTAATGACTGTGAAATTTTAGACAATGCTCAAAAAGCAAATGCTATTGCGAACCAGTTTGTTAAAGCACATATGACAACGTATAGGCATACAAGTTCGATGGACGAAAAGGTAAACGATGTTATTGCTACAATTGAGGAAAATTATGAGCCGACTAATAATTCTGATTATTTTACCGATCTTGCGGAAGTTAATTTTTTTATAACCAGCCTAAAAGACTCAAAGGCACCAGGTTTGGATAAGATATGTAATAAAGTTCTTAAACAACTGCCTAATTCAGCTCACTCATATATAGTGAAAGTCTTTAATTTTTGTATTGAAAATTCATATTTTCCAACAGATTTTAAAAGCGCAAAAGTAGTCCCAATCCTGAAAAATGGAAAAAACCCAAAACTTCCATCCAGTTACAGGCCAATTAGCCTGTTAAACACATTAGATAAGGCTTGTGAAAAAATAGTGTTTGACAGATTAAAAGTTTTTGTTGATGATTACAATCTTATTCATTCTTCTCAATTCGGGTTCATACCTGAACACTCGACAGTGCACCAATTGACACGAGTAAGAAACATGATCAAAACTAATAAGAAAAAAAGACATTCTACAGGAGTTATTCTCCTTGACATCGAAAAAGCGTTCGATTCCATATGGCACAGCGGGCTCATATATAAGCTTTATAAAATGAAAATCCCATTTTGTCTGATTAAACTAATCAAAAGTTTTCTTACTGACCGAACTTTTTGCGTTGAAGTTGAAGGAGAATGCTCTGAAACGAAAAGAATATCTGCTGGAGTACCCCAAGGCTCAGTTCTGACGCCACTCCTCTACTCTTTGTACATATCTGATTTTAAAACTCCTGCCGAGAGTGACGTGGCTTTTTATGCGGATGGCAGTGCGTTTATTTGTCATAGTAAAGTTTCGAATGCTTTTGTCAAAAGAATGCAAAAAGCTTTGCTCTCAGCAAGCAATTATTTTTCCAAATGGAAAATTAAACTCAATGAGGAAAAATCACAAGCTATATTATTTCCTTACAATAAGTCGCCGAAAAGAATTCCATCCCGAAAGGTGACAATAGCTGGGAGCGTTAAATATCTTGGAATAACTTTTGATGAGAAATTAAGATTTGAGAAACATATAGATGACGTTTGCCAAAGGGCTGTTAGATGTGGGAGAGCCCTGTACCCACTATTAAACGTAAGGTCAAAACTAAATATAAAGAATAAACTGCTTCTTTACAAATTGTGCATAAGGCCTATACTTACTTATGGCTGCCCAATTTGGGTCGGATGTGCTAAACCGCACAAAAAACGATTACAAATTATCCAGAACAAAAACCTTAAGATAATCCACAGATTACCGAAACGATTTCCTACCACGGAATTACACAGAAGGACAAAATGTAAAATGATTGAGACATTACTAACTGACTTGACGCTGACATTTACTGAGAAATGCAGAAGGTCAAAATACGATCATTTGAGAAGTTTGTCTTAACAATTTTTAATCCGTAATACACATTGTGTATTAATGAATTAGACATTTTTTTTTTTTTTTTTTTTTTTTTTTTTTTTTTTTTTTTTAAATCGAGCGAACCCATCGCCGCCACTCTTACCCGCCCCTACCGACCGAGAGGGCCACGTCCCCATAACGTGAGGACAGCGTACACATTATAGACCGGTCTATAACGGGAGAGCAAGGATTATAAGTTCACACGTTACAACCAACTACAGAAATTCTTCACCAGTTGGTATTACACTAACATAAATAAGTATAAAAGCACATCACGAGATATTAACATAAGATACTTCAATATATAATAATTACGAGCAAAACGAAAACCAAATCATAAATCAGACCAGATAGTAAGGATAAAGTAAATTAAATTTACATATGTACGTCAACGAATATACAGCACTAATGCAATCGGTTCAAATGACAAATTATGCTAGACTTTGTCGTTTCCCAACTACCTGTGAAATCAATAAACTGATATAGCTCATTAAAGTCACGACACATTCTCCTAACTGGATCAAAGGACGCATAATTCGAACGCTGAAACTCGATGTTTACGAGTTTATAGTACCTCGTGGGCCTCAATGGGACATTTATGAAAATCTTAGATAACAGAAATTCAGAACATATACATCCATCAATTATCTTCAAAACTGTAATAGAGTTTATCATGGTACGTCTACTACTAAGAGTCGGCAATCTGATCAATGCTAGTCTACTGCTATACGAAGGAAGATTATGGTTCGGGTTCCATTGAAGATTTCTCAGACAAAAAATGAGAAACTGTTTCTGGACCGATTCAATCATATTAACATACAAATTGTACTGGGGGTCCCAAACAACTGATCCATATTCGAGAATAGGGCGGACTAGTGAAGTAAAAAGATTTTTCGTAACGTAGGGATCTGAAAATTCCTTTGCCCAACGTTTAATAAAGTTCAGAACGCCATAAGCCTTGTTCACCATCGTAATTATGTGGGAGTTGAAATTCAATTTTCTGTCCAAGAGAACACCAAGATCAACAAATGAATCCACCAATTCAAGAACATTGCCACCTAAAATGTATTTTGCCGAAAATAATGATGACCTAGAGAACAGCATATGCTTACATTTCGTAAAATTAAGCTCCATCAAATTGGTCTCGCACCACGTCTGGAAAGTAGACAAATCCCTCTGAAGTAAAGTATATTGACAAGGATCCTTGTAAGAAAAATAGATCTTCACGTCATCAGCGTACATTAACAATTTAGAGTGCATTATGGAGGCGGGTAAGTCGTTAATGAATAACAAAAATAGAACCGGCCCAAGATGACTGCCCTGAGGCACCCCAGATGACACAAAAATAGATCTTGAGAATGATCGACCAAATGATACCATCTGTTCTCTGTTCATTAAATAAGAACTAATCCAATTCAGCATGTTGCAATTAAAACCCATTGCCCCTAATTTATATAATAACAAATTGTGGTTAACTTTATCAAAAGCCTTACTAAAATCGGTAAAAATCACATCAGTTTGATCTCCATTAATAAAGCCGTCAATAATAGAAGAGGAAAACTGAAGCAAATTAGTCACGGTGGAACGACCCTTCCGAAAGCCATGTTGACATGGATCTAAAATAGAGGAAACCTGATGAGAAATTACCTCTGTGACTAACTTCTCAAAAAGTTTAGGAATGGCACTCAATTTTGCAATTCCCCTATAATTTGCAACATTTACTAAACTACCAGATTTGTGGAGAGGGATTATATAAGAGCTCTTCCACTTTGCAGGAAAATGGCCGAACTTCAACGAAGCGTTAAATAAGAGAGTCAACGGTAAGCTGAGAGAATTCGAGCAGTATTTCAACATAGAGTCCGGGATACCATCAGGACCAGCTTTATTCGAGGCTTTCAAGCTGATTAAGTTATCTAGCAATCACGAAGAATTTACGACAGGTGCATCAAACGGAATGGTAGAGCGGACAGTGTACGGGTATGATTTGGAAACATCATAGGCTCGGGTGGAATAAATAGATGCGAAAAAATCGGCGAAACAATTAGCAATAGACTCTTCATCTGAATATTCAATACCGTTCATTTTGATCCTACAAGGTGTGGAAGACGAATTACGCTTCAAGTTAACAAATCTAAAGAATGATTTGGGGTTCCGTTTAAAATTAGCCTTCAACCTATCCAAATATAATCTGTAACTCTCACGAGATTTAGAGTTGTATCTACTCCTAGCAACAATATACCTAGCATAGTCTGCTAGCAGTCCAGATTTTTTATACTTGTTCGAACATCTATTCCTTACATTCTTGAGACTATTTAGAGCCCTTGAGGACCATGGGGGGCCAGTATTACCCCTTATTGGCCTCTTGGGTACAGACTTAGAAATATAGCCATTAATAATATTATAGAAATCATCCAGGGCGATTTCAAATTCAAAAGAATTATCACACTGACATATACTATGCCAGTCGGTATCAAAGATAAGATTATTCAAAAGTATAAAGTTCGCACGCGAAAAGCATAGGCCAACATAGGACGAAGAGCAATTGCAACCAACCTGCATGGTATCATATGTATAATTAATTCCCAGCGTTGGATGGTAACTATCCTCAGGAGAAATTAACGGATCAATTCGAGAAATATCAAAGTTGTTAGAATCATCCACTAAAACTAGATCAAGGACTCGATTCATAGAATTGGGAATGTCGTTCAATTGAATCAACCCAAGTTCGGAAATATGCGTAACAAAATCAGATGACCAATCATATGGTGTCAATGGAGTCAGAGAATTAGTATCGGGTAAAGACACCCATGTCACAGACGGCAAGTTAAAGTCACCCAATACTAAAATACGGTCCTTTCTACTGGCTAACGCAATAACTTTTGCAATAGCGTCAATATGCACTTGATATACCTCAAAGCATGAAGATGGCGGAATATAGGAACACGTGACAAACAATTTCAAATCGCCTAAATTAATGGACACCACAAGAAACTCAAGATCGCCAATGTCATCAACTGTAACCAACTCAGAAGATAAAGAATTCTCAATTGAGATTAAAACACCACCACCAATTTTACCAACACGATCTTTTCTATAAACTACGTACAGAATTTTTTGATCTACTTGTGTGTGATAAAGCTATAACGAATAATTTCCCAATATTTAACTGTTTCATGTTTTGAATATATACTTTCGTGCGTTTTTGTGTCACAGTACTCTCGACTTGCACGCACTATACACGCACGATATTTTTTACTCTGCACAAACACAAACGGTGCACACACGAAAGTCAAACGAACACATCGTGCAAACGCGTGGCACATGGTGGCACAGCATAAAGAACAGCCCGTGCCCACCTCTACTTCCGAGTTATGTGGTCTTAGAACACAGTGCGCAAAATATCAATTGTAATGTTAGATGTATGAAACGTAGCGCCGTCCTTTTGAAACCATACTTCGTCCACTTCATCCACTTCAATTTTGTGGAACAAAAATCTGCTGAGCATTACACGGTAACGCTCCCCATTCACGGTAACAGCGGCCCCTTGCTCATTTTCGACTATAAATGTGACTATGATGCCGCCATGCCAGAAACCGCACCAATGAGTCACCCGTTGTGGATGCATCGCTTTTTTTTTCGCGACGACACTTTTGTTTGTTTGTTCTTAATGTAGCCTCAAGGTGAAAATAAGCTTCATCGGCAAAGATTATTTTTTGGTAAAAAAAAGTGAAAACATATCGGATGGCCACGAGGCTTCGGTTCTTGAACTATTTTAACATAGGTCTTCGTACCGTGGTGTTTATACAAATTCAATTTGCTGCGAACGGTGGCGAGTTGATGTTGATGGCTGTTCTAACTCACTTTCAACTATTGCCGCAATATTTTCCACTGGACGATCATGTAGGCGAGTTCTTTTGTTCAAGAAGGACCCGGATTGACAAACTCGCTTCACAAATTGATCCATAATCGGCGTTGATGGAACTCTATTTTTATCGAATTTATTTCGTAGATTTCTTACAATTTGAGTTGAATGCTCAGAAATTTTGATGAAAGTCTTTAATATTTCGCAATTTCCCTCAAGCGTAAATCGACCCATTTCTTACATTTTTAACCTTTACCTAATAATCTGTCATTTCATAAATGTCAACTTGACCATATGCTTCGATATAACAAGGGGTTCAAATTCCAAATTTTTGTTGCCAACCGTTTATTTATTTATTTTATTCAACCTTAGTTGTTCTAATATTGGACTTTCCCAGTCGGTGGTGGAATGGCTAGTGAGCGTCACTCTTGTGCATGAGAATGTGGGTTCGATCACTGCTCTGACCACCTTGCATTGCCTTCGAAGGCGGCCACTTCGCTTAGTAACGGTGAAACTATCGAGTACTTATCCATGGAAAAGATTCTCAAAATACTTTTCGGAACCGGTGTAAAACTGTAGGTTCCAATCAGTGAGTAAAAAATTAGAAAGCGCACAGATCACTGGTTGTGAGAAGGTCTCACCAATCCCTTCATGGGATGTAGTGGGAAACGGGGTGTTCTTTAGTTAGACAAAATCATCGTTGAGTAAATATTCCTTTGGACTTTTTGTACTTTTTTCTGGTTTATTGCTTTATGCATTACTACTATCATACCACCTTGTGTTGTTATTAGTTCCGGAACTTACATCTAAATCGGAGTTGGCAGATGTGACGTCTATTGCCTTGGACAACTTATTTCACCAAATTATCGGCGCAATAATTCGTTGCCAAAGTCTTTTGTGTCAAGTTAGAAATCGAGCGTATAAAAAAATAGACTTAAAGAATCTGAAAAATGGAAGCGAACGTCCAAAAGATATGCCAAAGAGTAAATAAACAAGTACAAGAGAAATCAAACAAAGTTTTTAGTTCTTCTTGCGAAAATTTTAAAGAAACGTCGTCTCATAAGAATTCTAAGATGAGATATAAATCATGGTATGAGAAAATCATGGTAATTTTTTGAAAAGTCGCATGGAAAGGGTACAGTTAACGGTGTGAGTGCTGGGATTAGGCGAACAGCAGATGACTTTCTAGCTCACGGAACACACTTATCAGATTCAAGAAAATTGCACCACTTGCTGTTAGAAAAAATTAATGTGGCATTATTTTATGTAACTTCAAAACAAATTTTCAATATCAGAAAAATATCACCCAAAAATTTGAAAACCGTTCGTGGCACAAGAGATATTCACCAAATAATTACAAGATTCAGAGGTGAAACATTACACAGAAATCTCTATTGCTTCTGCAATGCAAATATCTGTTTGGCGGGAGAAATTTGCTATAGCTATAAACTACATCCAAAAGTCGAGAAAATAAACTTTAAGGAAATTATGGCTCGAAAAACGATAGACAAAGACGTCTAGACCGATTCCGATCACCAACTTTCTCTAATGAAGTATACTCAGACTTATGACTACTACTAAAATAGTGTACTTATTACACTGTGGAACAAAATTAAACTTTTTCGAAATTTAAAGGTTCTGGCAACGAATTCTGTCAGAGGGGTTTAAAAAATAGTTTACGTGTATTGGCGTTTTGAAAGTTTACATATGTTGGTAATTAAAGGGGGCGGGGGTAAAATTCCCTCTCTTATACGTTCTTATGAAGAATCGACATAGGAAACCATGTGATCCATGTGTGGGATATTTTCAGCAGTTTTGTGTAAAATTGTACGAGAAATATTTTTGTGGATCATTTTAACCCTCTTACTCCTCAAAATATGGGTCTTTTATGCCGCTTTTGCGGAGAAGGATAAAAAAACACCCCTAATACAGGGGCATAACGAGTTAAAATGTACAACAAAAATATTTATCGTAAAATTCTACTATAAATAAGTCCCTGAATACACCAAAGCTCGATGTTTACCGATATAGGCAAACGTTTTTTTAACCCTCTAACAGAATCCGTTATCAGAACCATGTATTTTTTTTTATGTTCCACAGTGTAATTTAAACTCTGAATTAATTGTTTAGGTTAATAGTTGATTGCTGATTAAACAGTCACAGTTTGGATTTTTTTTGCTGGAAAACAACAAGAAGGACAAGACAAGTACAAAGCTTATTTAACTGTTAATGTGAACAATTATAACCACCATCCTACTTAAAAAATAAATGGTTTCCCATTACAGTCCATTAAGGAATTTGGGAGAGCTTCTCACAACCAGTGACCTGTGCGCTTTCTAATTTTGTACTCAGCATCCTAGTTGAAATAACAATAAAAAAAGTATCATTTAACTCATTGTGCAGCTAGAACTTCATTTCTGCTGAAATAATACTGGCTAGTTTTCGAGATATTTGCCACAGTTGCTATTAGTAAGATTATTTGATAAAGCACTTAAAATCTTGTTTCGTATTAAAAGTCAAATTAAACGTAAATCAAAATCAACTGATTACCAATTTAAATAACCAGTCAAAAATGCTGCCTTAGAATCAAACAATTATGTAATAAACAGTAGAATATTTATGTTTGAGTTCCCATGAAATTCGAACACAAAGGGTGACCCAAATTATCGTATTGTATCAGGAAACTAAAACAGGTTGATATACCAAACATGACAACGATACACAATCAGAAATCCTTTTGGGGAAAATTTTGCATACAATTTTTCCCAGGTAAATACTTCAGTGGGAAAAGTTCACTAATCCTCTTTTCTCACTTTTAAGTGCTTACGGAAGCGAAAAGTATAATTGCATCCACAATATATTTTTCATACGAGCCATTCTGCTTACAATTTCAATCAACATTCTGACATTTGTAATTCAGAACTCTTCAGTGTTAGAGCCCAAATTATTATTTTAAACTTTCGAAAGGGACATTAATAATTTAATCGAAATAAAAATGGCATTGGGTGCAGTTTTGGATCCCTTCTTTTGATCGGACAAACATGGGCGAATATAATGGGAACGTAATTGCCGTCTATAAAACAAGTGCTCCAGAGATGACGAAAGTTCATACTTGGTGAGTGATACAGTCATGATATTTCGGCGTCAACCATTTATTCCCACGAAAAATATAAGTAGATTCCGTATGAAAACAAAAGCCGAGTCTTTGGTCGCTGAATACTTTCAAACGGCGGTGAAACACAAAGAATTAAGGAAGCTGAATTTGTCGAGAATTTGGATGACCTTTTTTACATCGCACATGCCAATGCACTGGTAACCGAACCGGAAGACGCTGCATTTTTGCAACTGCAAAGAGAGAAGGGGCGTTCTGAATGCACTGAAGGTGTTGACGATAATCTAGCCAACACCCAGAAAAGGCGAGCTGAACGAGAACAGATAGAAGAAGGACTGAAAAAACGCGCAAAACTTCAAAATAACGCCGCTACATCAGGTGAATATTATAATTACTAAATTACATACATAAAACAATTCTACATTTAACATGTTTCACAAAGGATTTTTCATATTAACACGTGTGTTCTGTGTCATTTCAGTTGCCAAATTTTTTATCCACCGAATCGATTGAATTAGACACTGACCAGGAAGTTGCCGATAACGCTATGGTTTTGTGTAGGCGAGTATCAAAAAAGGGATCAGGGGGCAGCATTACTCCGGATCTGGTGACCATTTTCGACAGACATAAGCCACCCGGCCACCGATACGGCAAGAGCTTTTCAAGTTGACCCGAGAAAGTATATCATCAATCGGAAGTCCTTTCAACAAGCCTGTACAAATAGTTTTGATTTGATATCTGGTTGGTTTGGAAATATTTGTTTTTGTGTTTTGTATTAACTTACTTGTTTAATCTGTAATTTTATAATTTTTTCTGTTATGTATTTGTCAATAGGCCTAGCTATTTGTTGTCTTTGACAATTATTTCTATCGTATTCGTAACTATATTTTTTGTTAATATCTTGCGTTTCGTGTGGTCACTGTCAAAATATTAGTGTCAAGTTGGTCACAGAGCAATGAGCTGGAACGTGAATTGTAGAGTTGCATTTTTCATAGTAATGGAAGTGGACCAAACGTCCTATATACAAAATATAAACATTTTGTGTTAGTCAATATTCGGTAACTAGGCATAGGAAGATTTTTACATGTGTGGGAAAATTGTTAGTAGGAAGTTTTGTCATTGAGAATTTCTAATCCAAGTATTACTTAAAAATGTATGTACTTATATAATTGTGAAGAACCGGAAACTAGTGTCGCTTTTGTGGCAAGTAGGGAACTTGGGAAGTAATTTACGATTTCATTGGTAGACAACCTGATGTGACTGAGTGACATAAACTAGATATTGATGATTGCGGTCTTTAATAAGGTAAACATTTTGATCGCAAATTAACCGTTGCATTGAGAGTAGTCGTCCATTATAGAAATGGAAATTTCAAACGGTTCAACAGCAGAGTCACCTGTTGATTTGATGGTAGACGAGAATATTATCTGTACAAAAACCTTAGTGTCCCAAATAAAACAGAGTCCACTTTCGGAACAGAGAACAAGTTCTGTTAGTTCCATACATAAAATCCGTTAAGAGTTTAAAAATCTGTGCATACTTTCAGGGAGGACAATTCTCTCCGCTTAATTAACATATCCATACACCTGTAAATGCATGTTATTTGGCGATTTCCATTATTCA
Organism: Phaonia tiefii; assembly: GCA_963931995.1. Classification (NCBI taxonomy): domain Eukaryota; kingdom Metazoa; phylum Arthropoda; class Insecta; order Diptera; family Muscidae; genus Phaonia; species Phaonia tiefii. The sequence continues at coordinate 58,097,140 of OZ008370.1, forward strand.
AATTTGTGTCCTGTGTGATTTTATGAGTAGGAGTAACTGGATAAATTTGTTAAAGTTCCGAGTTTTGTAAAGGTTATATCCAAAAGAGGTAGGCTGTAACTACTACTGGAACCTTTTATAGATTGCTCATAAACCTAGAATAAACTCCACCGAGCTCTACAGGGAAATTGAAGGTGCGATTCTAAATCAGTACGATGGAAATTTATATCATTTAAGCCTATTTTGCTTGGCCTGATCTTAATTGTTTCGAAATTGTTTTTGGAACGAAGTTCCTTATCCCACGTTGCGGGATGGGGGCTAAATGAAAAATTGTTAAACAACTTTTTTTAACTACTTTATTACAACCTATTATTATCAACTATATTGGGTACTTTTGATTTGGTTTGGTTTAAAGGGAAGTTTCCTAGCTGGCGCCTGTTTATTACATACTGTAGTTTTGAACCCAATAAAAAGTAAATTTAGAAAAGCCAAAGTGCAAGACTGGCAAATCCATGATGTAAAACCCTTAGCATGGAACTACACATTCGTACTTTTGTTAGGTTTGTGTCTACACTAACAAATGGGGATATATAACTTGTTTAATGGGAAATTTTGTACGTGGAGCCTGTTTATTACATATTGTAGTTTGAACTGAATAAAAAGTAAATTTAGAAAAGCGAAAGTGAAAGCAGTTTAACAAAAATAAAATTTTCTTAACTCAGTGCGTTCTCTTAAAAAAAGTAAATTTTCTCAAAAAAAAATACCTACACATATTCTAGAACAGAGTACCTTTACTTACCAAAATACCTTACCTTAAAGAAGTACCCTTGCTTAAAAAAGTAAATTTTCTTACAAAATGTACCTGTTCTTAAAAAAAGTAATTTTTAAATAAGTACCTTTTCTTAAAAAAGTACATTATCTTACAACAAATTGCATTTTCTAAAACAAAATAACTTTTCTTGAGATAAAAAAAATTGTACCTGTTCTTTCGTAAAAAAGCTTTTCTTAAAAAAAATATGTTCTCTCACAAAAAATATATTTTCTTACAAACATTCCTTTTCTTAAAAGTACTTTTTCTTAAAAATAAAATAGTACCTTTTCTTTTCTTTTCTTGAGATAAGTAGACTTCCTGAAAATAAGTAAATTTTCTTGAAATATTACCTTATCCTAAAAAGAGTACCACTTCTTTAAAAAGTACCTGTTCTTAAAAAAAGTATTTCTTCGTAAAAAAATTCATACTCATAGGCGTTTCTTACAGAAAGCACTTCTTTTCTTAAAAAAAACACTAGCTTTTAATAACAGAAGTAGCTCGCATTAAAGAAAGGACATTTTCGGAAAAATATAATACATATTCTTACAAAAGGTACCTAAAAATATACTTTTTTTTACCACGCCCCTTTGTCCACTCCCGCCATTTTTTGATACTTCATTTTTGTTTGCCTGCGAAGTTTCAGATCGATTGGATGTCGGGAAAAAATCAATCCAAAATTTTTTCGGCATGCATGCATGCAGACAGGTGAAGTTAATATAAAGAACACAGAGCAACACGAAAATCTATAACCATTTACGGACACCACTACGTGAGAAAAGACAAAAAAAATACCCCTGTCTCCCAGTTTTGCTCAAAGTCATGCACTTTTTTTATGGGCCCCCAAAAAAGTTGGGGCCTCGGTGTCATTTTTGCAAAAAAGTGATAATTTGTTCAGGCTCATATCTTGCAAACCATTTTGATTTACTCTCTGAGGGAAAGTTGTAGCTCTTGTCAGAAAGAACTGTGAACATATAAAATCAAAAAACTTAATCTTCAAGGTCAAAATCGCAAAAAACTTTAAAAAATTACCTTTTTCCCCTGTTTAGGTCGATAGGTAGCAAACCGTTCAAAATTCAAGGAAACAATTAACTAAAAAATTGTACCTAAAATCTCAGTAAACAACTTTCTAAAACATAGGATTGACTCTTAACACCGTTTCATTTGTTTTCTATATGCTTCAACAATGAGATACTATGCTATCTATTACAAAAATAATAAATAAAATATTCGTATTATGTTTATAATGTTGATGGACCTGGACTTGAAAATCTCACTCTCTTAAGTTATGGATCCAAATCGTCGTCCGAATCTGACTCTGATTCAGAACTTATGGTGCCCACAGGCACGTTGCTTCCAGACTGCCCTCCATCATCAGCTTTTTCTCCATCAAATGCTTCATTAACATCATGCACGGTGATTTTGCGCCTCCACCAACATACCTGAAATGAATTAGAAAAGAAATCAAAAAAGGAATGCAAAACAATACATCAATAAAATTGATATTACCTCTGCAAGCAATGCGTCGAATTTTTTTGTAACATTTCTCCATGAGCATTGTGGTTTCGATGAAACCGTTCTCCTTGCTCATCTGATTCCGTAGGGAGTTGTGCGATAAAATCGTCAAAATTAAAATGAAGAAAATGCAGTTTTAATGTCATCGATGTCCCGATTTTCTCAAAATAATACAGCATTTCTTTCACCCATTCTCTTGCTTTCGGTTCCACGTCTCGATCCCTTCCCAAAACTCTGGTGGATACACGCTGAAGCGATGATTCAAAGTTGGTCTTTTAAATTTCCTACAATACCTTTATTAATTTTGTCATCGCTACGCTTTGGGAAAACGCTTTTCAAATAGTCGAATGCGTTTGGATAATTTACAACGGCCACTTCGATGAATTTTTTAACAATTCCCAATTTTATGTGTAGCAGTGGCAGCAAGATGTCTTGAGTATTGTCAATTAAAGATGTATTCTTCAGTTTATGTTTTTTCATTCGTTCGTCCTTGGTCACGCCGAATTACAATGGTATTGATTCAGAGGCGAGCGCGAATCCCAATTGCAAGGAAACCAAATGAATTTTGGAAAGCCGCCCCTATCAATGATCAATTGCAAAATGTTGATGACCTCAAAATCACAGCAAATCTTCCACGTCTTTTCGTACTATTGGATTTTTTCATTAAACCTTTCAATGTTTCATAGCTATCCAATGCCAGCGGAATGGAAGGTGTTCGGTTCGACACATGCAACAACACTGCTTTCAAGCTTGAAAAACGCAAGTCGCTGCGATATTCCCAATATGGCTACAATGAAATCTATTTCCATTTGTGTTATTAGTTGTGGTCCATCTCTTCCTTGTTGGGGCTCATAATCGGTATCAAATGGATCTTCATAAGTAACACCACTTGCTCTAGTCATAGTAAATTCTGTTCCACGATCTGGAGTTGGCGGCCTAGGTGATACAAAATTTTCAGGTGCAAGCAATGGTAGTGTGGCTGATATTGTTGCTTTATAACTGTTGTTCCTCCCAGCATATCTGGTTTCATCATGATCCCCTGGGAGATTAATCCAGTTTACCGGCTTACAATACTTCATACTATGCCATGAGATTGTTATAATGTTGGCAACACACTGTATTAGGTGTGTAATTTTCACCGGTCAAGTCTACTTCGTCGAAAAACAAGTCATATGCTCTCTTGAATTCACTACTTAAAAGATTATTTTCCTTTTGAAATCTTGTACAACCTTTTTTCTGATTTGATGATCGTAAACGTAGCTCTGCTGCGGTCGGTGAGATAGCATAGTATCTCAGTGTTGAAGTGAACGGTGTTAAGAATCATCTATTGGAAGATCATATTTTCTAGAGATCTTCAATGAGATCTTAGGTACATTTTTGTAGTTGATTGTTTCATCGAATTTTGAACAGTTTGCTACCTATGAACCTGAACAGGGGAAAAAAGGAAAACAAAATCGAATTTTTAATTTTTTTTTGACCGGGATATATTTTGTTTAATGGGAAATTTTCTAGGTGGAGCCTGTTTATTACATATTGTAATTTTGAAACGAATAAAAAGTAAATTTAGAAAAGCCAAAGTGAAAGAAGTTTAAAAAAATAACATTTTCTTAGGTAAGTGAGTTTTCTTGAAAAGTAAATATTCTCAAAAAAAAATACCTACTGATATTCTCAAACAGTCTACCTTTTCTTAAAAAAATACCTTATCTTAAAGAAATAAGCAATCAAAAAAAGTAAATTTTCTTACAAAAAGTACCTTTTCTTAAAAAAAGTAATTTTTTAAATAAGTACCTTTTCTTAAAAAAATTATTTTTTTCTTAAAAAGTACATTATCTTACAACATATTGCCTTTCCTTAAGAAACTACAATTTCTTTAAAGAGTACCTTTTTTGTAAAACAAAATAACTTTTCTTGAGATAAGATAATGTACTTCTTTAAGAGAAGGCACTCATTTAGAAACTTATTTTTTTTAAGAAAATGTATTTTTTGTAAGAACATTTACTTTTTTAAGCAAAGGTACTTCTTTAAGATGTTATTTTTTTAAACTTCTTTCACTTTGGCTTTTCGAAATTTACTTTTCATTCGGTTCAAACTACAATATGTAATAAACAGGATCCACCTAGAAAATTTCCCATTAAACAAGAAATATGTTAGTCTGGACACAAACCAAAAGTGCGAGTGTAAGAGTGCTGTCAATTGTTATTTCATGCTGAGGGTTGTGTTTCATGGATTTGCCAGTCTTGCACTTTGGCTTTTCTAAATTTATTTTTCAAAGGTTCAAAACTACAATATGTAGTAAACAGGCTCCACCTAGAAAACTTCCCCTTAAAGCAAACCAAACCAAAAGTACCCGATATAATAATGGGTTGTAATAAAGTAGTTAAAAAAAGTTGTTTAGAAATTTTTCATTTAGCCCCCATCCCGCAACGTGCGATAAGGAACTTCGTTCCAAAATTTAAAATTTCTGAATTGGTACTATCATTTTGGAACCCAAAATTGAATATTGAATACATATAGGTGAATATTGAAAGAATATGGTTAAACGCAGCATTTCTACACCAATTATGGGGCTCTATTGTTAAAGGTTGTAATCCTATTGTAGTGCACGAATTATATTTGGTAAAAATCTATTTTTATTAACAATTCTAAAATACGTGCTATCAGTACAGAATATGAAAATTGAATAATCGAAATTTTCTTTGTCAATACATAAGTATGTGAAACATAAAATAATTTACATACTATGTTTTCAATATACTTGTATTTAAGTTAGGAGGAAAAGAACAATTCAACAATGATGGACTCTACAGTACTCCCCTCCCAGTATAAACGAGAAAAATTAAAATGTTCATTAAAGAAATCCGAACGACAAACTGTTAATTAATCCTGAATGTAACAGTTTTATTTTGTTTTGTATTTGTTGAAGGTACATTAGCGTCTTCATTATCTAATATAAATGCTGGTTTCACAAGATCTATGTTATAGGTTTTAATTAAATTACCCTTTTGAATTGTGAAAACCTTGTCATTTCTTTTAATGACACGAAATGGTCCCTCAAATGGCGCATTTAAGCCCGTGACATTATGAGCCCGTACATAAACGTAATCACAACTAGAAAGATGTCTAGGAATATAATGCTTGTCGACATTGTGGTACACTACCTTTGATCTGACCGTCGAAAAATAGTCTCTTAACCTCTGTAAAGTCTCTTCTACAGGGACAACAGAATCATTTTCTACCACCAATTCTCCTGGTATCCGAAGAGCTTGCCCATAAAGTAACTCAGCTGGTGAACATTTTAAATCAGCTTTGACTGAGGTTCGCAGCCCTAACAATACGAAAGATAACATTTCAGACCATCTCACAGAATTAGATGATGTAATCAAAGCGGTTTTAAGCTGCCTATGAACCGCTCTAGAATACCGTTCGCTTGTGGATGATATGGTGTAGTATGTATCTTATGCGTCCCAAGCAATGATGTCAATTCACGGAAAAGGCTCGAAGTGAACTGAGTACCTTGGTCAGCCGTAATCCTGATCGGTACTCCAAAACGCGGTATATAATTTTCAACAAACGTTTTCGCCACAGATTTTGCGGTAATATCACGTAATGGGTAAGCCTCTGGCCAGCGAGAATATCGATCAATAATTGTCAAAATATATTTGAAACCATTGGAAACAGGAAGAGGACCAACAATATCTATATGTATGTGTTCGAAACGATTTTTTGGCATTTCAATATGTTGAACTGGTGATTTTGTATATCGGTTTATTTTAGAAATCTGGCAAGCATGACATCCTGCTACCCATCGATTTATATCATTTCTCATTTTTGGCCAGAAATACTTAGACTGAATTAAATTCCTTGTCGGTCGAGATCCTGGGTGCGATAAGGAATGAATCTTCTCAAAAACAGTTTTACGCAAACTTGGCGGAAGATATGGTTTAGGATATTTTGTCGATACGTCGCACCAAATCTTAGAGTTGTCAGGGGGTACTATTATCTCCTTCAAATTAAATTTTGCGCTAGGGTCAGTAACGATAGATTTCAAAACCATATCTGTTTGTTGTTCTCTATGTAGAGTTTCCATACTTATATCACGAGTTGTAATTAAGTCGATTTCTGGGATTCGGGATAGAGAATCCGCCACCACGTTTTCCTTTCCAGGAACGTATTGTATTTTATCCGTAAATTGTGCAATATAATCTAGTTGCCGTGTTTGTCTGGGAGATCGATCAGCTTTCGAATTTAGCACAAATGTGAGTGGCCTATGATCTGTAAAAATTTCAAAATCTCGACCTTCGAGGAAATGCCTAAAATGTTTAATAGCTCTATAAATCGCTAACAGTTCTCTGTCAAAAGTGGAATACTTTTGTTCTGTTAAACTAATTTTGTTAGAAAAATAAGCCAATGGTTCACTCACACCATTATGATCAACTTGTTGTAGGACAGCGCCTATGGCCACATTTGACGCATCTACAGCCAATGACAATTTACAATTTTCGTCGAAATGGGTAAGTAGAGTCTGTTTCATAAAAAGCTGTCTAACGTGTTCGAATGCCTTAGTAGCAATTTCATTCCACACAAGCTTTTTATCACTGTTTTTATTAGCTGTTGTGAGAATATCGTAAATGGGACTAAGCTCTGCGGCTAACATTGGTACGTAGCGATGATAATAGTTAACCATTCCGATAAACTTTTGTAATTTAGAAACTGATTTTGGTTTTTCAAAGTCCAAAATTGCTTTTACTCTTTCCTCGGAAGGTTGAATGCCTTCTGAATTAATGTGGTAGCTTAAAAAATCTACTGACGAAGCACCAAATGTACACTTAGACATTTTAATATTCAGTGAGTACTTCTCTAATCTTGCAAAAACTATTTTCAAGTGCTCAATATGTTGTGTTTCGTCTGTGCTGGCTATCAAAATGTCATCAATATATGTAAAAACGAAGTCAAGGTCAAAAAATACTTCGTTTAGGAAACGTTGAAAAGTTTGAGCACTATTCCTTAATCCAAAAGGCATTCTTACAAACTCGAACATTCCAAATGGAGTAGTTATTGCTGTCTTTGGAACATCTTCTTCAGCTATTGGAATCTGATGGTATGCTCTCACTAGATCCAGCTTTGAAAATACAGTTTTATTCTTCAAATCGATACTTAAATCATGGATGTGAGGTAGAGGGTAACGATCTGGTACTGTTACACAATTTAGTCTCCTGTAATCACCGCAAGGTCTCCAGTCATTTACTTCTTTTTTAGGTACAAGATGCAAAGGTGATGCGGTTGGAGAAGAAGATGGTCTACAGACACCTATTTTAACTAAGTACTCAAATTCATTCTTGGCTATCTTAAGTTTTATTGGGTCAAGTCGTCGTGGTCTACAAAATGGAAGATTTCCTTTAGTCACTATACGATGAACCGTATTATGTTTCACCATCTTGGTATAATCGGGTTCTGCAGTAACAGCGGGGAAATCTCTCACTATTTCGTGATACTTACTTATCTCTGAAATTTTAGGTTTAAGTGAATAAATGGAGCTGAATCCAGACGAACAATGAACTGTTAAAGAAGTCTTTGCATCGATAAGTTGTTTGTTTTTAGCATCAACGACAATTCCGAATTTTTCGAGAAAGTTAAAACCTATAATTGGAGTATCGACGTCAGCGATAAGAAAGGGAAATTCAAATTCTCTACGAAGCCCTAAATCAATTTTGAAAAGCTTCGCACCAAAAGTTCGAATGACAGATCCATTTGCGGCTGAAAGCTCTAAATCCGAATTCCTGGATAATGACTTAAATCTAGAATATGGAACTACAGAAACAACTGCACCTGTATCAATTAAAAAATTTAGCTTGTTATTGGAATCAAAAAAGAATAGGCGGCTTCCAGGTTTAACCTCTGATCCATCATCAGCCACCGTCATGATGGATGTATTTAATTTAAAGAGTTATTTGCATTGTAACTTTTAACCTGGTTAGGATACCGACATGGTTGTATACATTTCAGGGCCTTGTTGCCGAATCTGAAATGATACCAGCAAAACCCCTCACGACCGTTACGAGAAGTTGCACGACCGTGTGGTTGATCACGAAAGTCTAGCATATTTCTATCCCGAGAAGGCCTTCTACTTTTCAATTCTGCGACTTCTAAAGATATTTTGTTTAAATTTTCACAAAGATATTTAGTCATTTCCGACAATTTTTGAACTGAATGTTCGATACCCTCATCTGAGCCATGACCTACAGCAGACACTTGAGATTTTGAACACACTTCATAAATTTTATCAGCAAGTAACATTCTTTCCTCAAGATCTAGGGATACACAAGACATCATCTGTATTTGAATATTCTGTGGTAATTTTCGAAGCCACAATTTGTAAAGTAAATCAAGGTTAATAATATTATCTGAACCAGCTAGAATTTTCAAGTCTCGGAAAAATTCCGAAGGTTTCCGATCCCCAATATAAGAATTCGAGAACAATCGTTCCAAACGAGAATCTTCGCTGATAGAAAATCTATTACACAAAACTTTTTTCATATGTGCATATTTGTTTTCCGAAGGAGAAAATTGTATTACATCCAAAACTTTAGTTATAATATCTTGAGGTAAAGAGGCTATTACATGATGATATCTGATAGTATCATCAAAAATATTGTTCAATGAAAATTCAACGTCAGCATGAATAAACCATGCATCTGGACATTCAGACCAAAAGCTAGGTAATTTTAACGGCCGACATGGAAACATTATAGCCCTTTCAGATGTAGAACCCGCAAAATTATTTTGTGTCTCTGTATTGATTGAAGGTGTGTTATTGGACTGTGTTTGTATTTCAGGATTATTAACTACCATGTTATCAATGATAACTGGAGATATTTGATCATTCACAATCATACCACGACGTGTTCTTTTCATGTTATAAATGTATGTATGAAAAACAAATTTAATAAATCCGCCTAACTGGGATGGGATCACAATAATATTAAATATGATCTAATTTGAAGTAAGACGATTTGAAGAAAATATTAAATTTGAAGTAAGACGAATTACTGTATTAGTTAGTGTATTATATAAGTATATAAATATGAATGCAACTTATCTGGTAAACAAGCTTTAAGTTCTGATGCTGAAGAGTTGAAATATATACATTTGGTTTCTGGATCCGTAATTGAAATTTCTGTTGCCAGAGCCGGTCCTAGTCTTAATAGGTTATAAATTTAAAGGGTATTGAACTCCAAGATTTATTCTCCCATTCACGTCTGGCTGGAAATATCTTCATCAACTTCATGAAAACACAACAATCTCATCCCTTAGATCCAATTAATAAGTTTGTAAGGAAATTGCTTCTCTGGATGAACAATTATTTATGTTTCTTCGGGATCTTATCCTCTTTATTATTGATAATAATTTAACTTCCGTTTCTCGTTGGATTTATTTTATTTAATATAAACCAATGCAAATGTTTTTGACATTCTTATTGTTGCATATATGGTTCGATGCAGGATCGCCAAATTGTAGTGCACGAATTATATTTGGTAAAAATCTATTTTTATTAACAATTCTAAAATACGTGCTATCAGTACAGAATATGAAAATTGAATAATCGAAATTTTCTTTGTCAATACATATGTGAAACATAAAATAATTTACATACTATGTTTTCAATATACTTGTATTTAAGTTAGGAGGAAAAGAACAATTCAACAATGATGGACTCTACACCTATATTTCAAGCTTTTTAGAATTTATTGAAGTAAAATCTGAAATAGGGCCCTGACCAAACTCCAAAATTTTCTACGGCCTATAAAAAAAAATTGTTACGTATAAGGACAAAACTGAGAGGGGGTTTGGGATACCACGTGCAAGTACTTTCACAGTTTTTTGGTTAGGTTGAGGCCCGAAACACACTTTTGCACAGTGTAATACGAAAGGTGGGATAAATCATCACCTATTCGAAAAAATTTCTCCGTAAAATATATCGTGCTGCTAAAGAATACGGCGACTATCGACGTCGTTGGAACAAGGAGATATATAAGTTGTATTCCGACGTGGGCATAGGTAGGCGAACCAAATCAGGCCAATTGCGTTAGCTAGACCATGTTATCAGAATTGTTGAAAATATGCTAGCGGAAACGTTTTCGAAAACGTACCCGATGGAAGCAGGGCAAGGGGATGTTCAAGTCTCCGCTGGAATGATCAGGCCGAAGAATCCCTCCGAATCCTTGGTGTTACCATCTGGCAAGAAAATAATATGTGTAAGGCAGCTGACCTCAGGATGTTTTAAAATAGCCAATAAAACAAAGAAATCTTTCTTTTCGGTTGCCTAAATTCTCGGGTTTATACATATAAGCCTCAGACAATCGCAAACCTCAAGGGTAATATTCAACAGATTATTAATGAAAATCTTGCGGAAAGTTACGGCAAATGCAATGTAATGGGCAGAAATGTAAATCAACACTGGCGGCAGCCACTTGACGGATATCATATTTTCCACTTAACAGAGAAAATATTAAAGGTCCAAGTAAAGATTTCCATCGCTCAAACAAATTTTTTTTGTGTTTTAGTGAAAAGGTTGGGTAACTCCAAAATATTTCGTCACAGCCCAGGACCCGACCCCATTTGAATTGTATGAAATTTGGGCAGAAGTTTCTCCTCGCCTCCGCCACCAGAATTGAGTCAAAATTAAAAGTAGATGTTGTTTTATGGTTCGTTGAAGTAGGTATTGTATGACACTTTCTGAAAACTGGACCTCTCTTAAAATCTGCATAACTTTGGCTGTTAAAATATTGGATACTATTTTAAACCTTGCTAAAACCGCTTTATTAATAGTCGATACAACAGTCATGTCGTTGTGTGCTCCTTTATCCTTGAATATCCTGGTATAACGTGTCTTATATTTTTGATTTCCCCCACCAAATACAAAGTCCATCCTTTTTCTCAACATCATAGCCAAATTTTATAATGGGATCTCCATGAGATCAATAGATACATACATAAGGTTTGGTAAAGACTGCTCGAGTTTTGCTGTTTTAGTTTCTATTTTTCAAGTAGTGACTAATAATTATGACAACTTTTACTCGAGTAAGGAAATGATGAAATGCACCAGAAATATTCCTTCTTTTTATTGAGTTAGAAATGATGACAAAGCGCAGCAGGCGAAACAATATTTTTGTTTCAATACATGTTCGCGAAATAAAGACGGTGTGAAAACGAGCGTCGCTCGCAAACAATTTTTCAAAAAAAATTTAATTTTAGTTTTTATTTACGCAAGAAAACAATGCGGTGTAGAATAACTTGTCATTGTTTTGAATTTGTCCGTTTAATTGTTACACATCGCAGCAGACAAAAAATTATTTACATATATTCTCTTATGCTGAAAAATGTTTCTAGTTAGTTTTTATTTTTCATTTTGCTAGAAATAAACGTGTAGAATAGAAGTGTGTCTTTGGGGAAAGGACAAATTTCAGTTGGTACTTTCCTTGATATAATGGTGTACGAATACAATGGCAGTTGTGTTAATATATTGAATAAGAGAACAGTGAAGTCTATGGAGATAATCAAGATAATCACAACAATAAAATTTGTGATATGCAGCGTATGTAATATCGAAATATAAAATACAAGTATTGCAGAAAAACGTACACTACGAATAATAAAAACAATAAAAGGGATTGAAATTCAATATCCTATGTATTATTTTAGTATTTGGAAGTATTGTTAATGCTATTATTAACCTTTACATCATTTGTGTTGTTTTCAAACTATTTGGGGCTTGCATTAGTCATAGGAAAATCCACCCCAAGCACTTACTCACCAATCTAGCAATGAAGCAACCCTCCAAATGATTAAAACGGACCCTAAAGAAAATGAAGATGTTCTCCAAAAATAAATTGGGGCCCATTTTAATTGGGGCCTAAGTTCATAATGAAAAAACACCCCAACCGCAAGTGTATATTGACCCCAAATACATGAAAGAGCGCCCCAAAAAAATCGTGAAGTTGTATCCTGTATACTGATGTGTGACCCATTTTCATTTTGCAATTGCGGTGAGTTTCCGCCAATTGTGGCTACTCCAATGAAAGGTATTCTTCTCATGAACTATATGTGGCATCTGTGTGACAAAGAGGTTATAACAACACAACTTTTAAACTATTGCTCTGATTATTTTGGAATATACTAGACATTTAAAGAGAAGGCATCAGGCTTTTAAAATATTGCATTTACGGGTACTCCCTGTGACCACAAGGTGTCAAATTTGACAACTTTGGTGGTGTTGCAAATTTCAAAGGCTGTTACTTCTACACTTATAAATCGATTACAAAGAACATTTTGTATCGTTATTAAGATAGTATCTATCAAAGTTTGAAATTGCCAATTTTTCATTGACTTTTGTCAGTTTTTTGTTAATAACTCGGCCATTTGAAGGAAACGAAATAATAACCACTAAAATAATACCTCTGAAATAACCACTAAATTGAAAACACTCCCGTAAAGAACACATTGTAAACATTTTTAAGTTCCCTCAAGTCGGTTGGAAATGCGGACTTCTGAAATTTTATTTTTTTTCAACCTGTGAAGAAAACAATATTTCATTCAGAATTTCCTTTAGATTTTTCCAAGAAACCTATACAAAGTTTTATATGTTTCGAAACAAGGCTTTGACAAAACAAGTAAAATTTAAAAAAAAAAAATTCATTTTCGATGTTTGGCAAAAATTTCGATCAAGATTTTTCATATATGTTTTTAATTTTATTACACATTAAAATGTTCTTAAATACACGTCAAAAAGAAGTTCCGAAATGAGTTCAGACGGTCTCTAAATGGAAAAAAATCGAGTTTTCATAGAAGATTTGTTTGGGATTAAAAATCTCTAAGTGGTTTTTACTATTTGAACAACATTTTAATTGAATTTATTTGGCCGTGCGTTGTTCTATAACATACAAAAAATAAGTAAGATACCTTCAATTTGTACTAATATAGTTTAAATCACATTTTTCAAAGATTTTCCCAAAATTTATTAGTTTCAGTTTTTTTTTCCAATTGTTTTTAAAAAAAAGTTAAAAGAATTTTTTAAATGTGAATATTTCTGAATATTTCCAACTGTATACAACATATCTATGTACATACGGTGTTACAACAAGTGTAGGTATCACTCGCAAACCCAAGACTTTGACGTGATATTGTCATTACTGTACACAGCCGATTGCATCGTTCAGGAGGAAAACTACACTATGACATTGGCAAACACTTCATATTTTTGACTGATGTCATTATTTTATGAATCTATGGTTTGGGATCCTAAAATACGTCAGGGTTGCATAATTTTGGCGAAGTCCTCTTTAAATTCTACCTGAAGTGGCACATTCGACGTATTGATTATTTCTAATATAAATGGTGCTTATTTTATTTAATAAACATATAATTGATTAATGATCTAAAATATACACACATATAAATTTAGCTATTTTCCACAAAATGATCTGAAGTATCAACCGATAAAAGATCTTTAATTTCTTTCGCTTCGAGGTCGTCGTTGTCTACGTCGTGGCATATTGTTGGTAAGCATTTCGTTTTAATTGAGCACAGGGCCGGATCCGATGATAGCAATAAGTGATGCATTAAATCTGAATTTTGTGACATCTTTGAACACTTGACCGTATCAACTGATGTGCATTGATTGACAACTCTGTGTCTGGATTCTTCTGCTTCCTCCATGACTTCGCTTGATGGCAGTACTTATATACTGTTTTTGGTAATTTCTTTGCAATCGTATAGAAGTTTGGTGTTGTTGGCCTCCATGAGCATAAAGTTCATATTATATTCTTCGTATCGTTTGCATTTTCGTCAAATTTTTCAGCATTAATATTTTTTTTGCTATTAATAATAGCTAATAAACTTTGAGGCGTCGAATAAAATGTTAATCAAGAGCAGTGATTTTGGAAATTGTTTCTGGATCTTCAAAGAAGCGTCTTGCAGTGTTGCCACCATTGGAATACCCATATCCATATCTATAATCAGTCCAAGTATCTTAAGTTCTTCGTATATTTGATCCCTTTCTTCCCTTCTCATATTGTCCACTGTACCCTTTACAGGAAGAGTTTCATTTCGTGGATATTTGGGCTATTTAAAATCGGTGGTGCAATGGTTAGTGTGCGCGACTTTTGTATATGAGAAAGTGGGTTTAATTCGTGCTCTGACCACCTTACATTTCTGTTGACGATGGTCACCTCGCTTAATGACGACAATACTGTCGAGTTCTTAGCCATGAAGAAGCTCCTCAAAATAGCGTTCGGAACCGTTGTAAACTGTAGGTCGCAATCAGTGAGTGCAAAAATATAAACAGCACTGATTCCGAGAAACTCTCCCCTATTTCTTGATGGGATGTAATGCGAAACCATTTATTAAATTTAAGTCAGGTGTAAGCAATATTCCATAATTCGTATTCGTGAATAAAGCGGTGATAGCGGTGATAGGCATCTTTAATTTAATCCAAATCTTGTAATCCAAAATTTTTTAATGAGCACTATCCCTAAAATTTCATATTTGTTCCTAAGTTAAGAACTAGAGCCAGCGAGTTTTCCTCGGTAAAGTCAGTAGTAGATTTTGGAGTTGGCACTTTCTACAATTCATTTTATTCTTTTCGGTGAGGCTGTTGATAGCGCGTCCCTCCTGCATATGTCGGGTGAGTTTTTAGTAATGCCGATTTAGAACTATCTCTCTTTAAACTTGTTGAACAAATATTAATAATTTAATTTTGTTTCTTCTTCTTTGTCTTGCCAGTGACATCGATGAACGAGCAGAAACTTTTGTTAATTTCCGATCTTCGTTCTTTAATTAATATTATCCCATCTTTGTGCTTCTCTGGTTTGAGTTTTTACAATCATCCATTTGTTTTTTATACACTTTAGAAAAGTTTGTATTTTTATTTTATTATTCAGTCTTATATAGTTAGTTGTATCAATGGTAAATATAAGGTTTTCCAACTTCTCTGACTTTACATCCCAAATAATTATTGTATTTGATCCCGATTTCCATGACGATATTGCTGTAATTAAAATTGTCACACTTCACATTGTCACAGAAGTCCTTCTCGATAGCATAAGTACAAAAAATCACACTTTAGAATTGATTTTATTGAAATATTTATACCATATACTACACAGGTTATAACAAATTAAGTGTTTTTATTACAAAAAATACATTTATGATAAAGTGATGACTTTGGCAGAATTAACGTATTTCTAAAGTAGCGTGAAGTACACAGAGTACACAGAAGGATTGGTGTAGATTTAGCACACTTAAAACAAGTGCACAGGATGTGCCACAGTAGGTAGAATTTGAAGACGACTTCGCCAAAATTATGATCCAGAACCATAGTCTCGTAGAATATTGAAATCAGGTATAAATATGACGGGTTTGCAAATGGCATAGTGTAGGTGCTTTCCGGAATGTTGCACACCGCAGGGTACAGAAATGGCAAAATCAGGTTAAAGAGCTAGGATTGCGAGTGATACCTACACTTGTCGTAACATAGTACATATGCATATTATATACCATTGGAAACGTAAACACTTCTTCTATAAAGCTGCTTTCAGAAATACCCACATCTCAAAAAAAAAACTGTTGGGAAAAATACAAAAAATCTCAAAATAAATAATTTGGGAAAATTCTTTTAAAAATTTGATTTAAAGTATGTATATATAATTTTTTATATGTTATAAACCAACGCACGGTCAATTAATTTCAATTAAAATGTTGTTCAAATAGTATAAACGGCTCTGCGAACTGTGGCCCCAATGAAAAATGGCCCTAATGAAAAAATGAAAAATGGCCCCAAAATGTTATACTGCGTACAACAACACGTAAAAGTGGGGTAATTTTGTATTTTTTTTGGGGTTATTTTTCATAATTTCATTGGGGTCATATTGCACTTGTCCAAAAATGAAGAATCACCCCAAAGTATAAAAATGAAAAATGACCCCAAAAAATTTAATTTATTGAATTGGGGTCTTTTTTCATTTGTTAAAATTGAAAAAACCCAAATATTTATAAAATGAAAAATGGCCCCAAATATGTCATACAAAATTTTGGGGTGATTTTTCATTTTCGATAAAAAGCATATTTTACAAAAATTCAACAATTTGTAACGGTATAGTTTGCGGTTCTGGAGCTTGTAAATTGAATAGATTTTTTCATATGCATGGTGAGCTTCATTCATAAAAGTGATTTGTGAGCGAAAGGTTGTTTATTCAATAGTGAATTGAAAATTTAGAATGGAGTGTGTATTTTTCTCGGGGAAAAAAGTGAATTCAAATCTTCTTTTTGTAAAAGAAGAGAAAATGATATACGAAAAAAAATCAACGTATAAAGACGTGGTGAAATTTCAGTGCTGGCGTGCAGGTTGCCTTTCCAGGGTAAACTACATGCCCAATGGAACGTGCATGCTGCCCCAAAAGTTTGTACCACACAATCATGACCATGAGGAGGAGGAATATAGGAAGTTAAACGCCTTAAATAAAATAAAGGGCTCTGCGAAATATGGCCCCAGGAAATATGGCCCCAAAAGAAGAAATGCAAAATGATCCCAAACATGGGACCATTTTTCATTGGGAAATATTACCCCAAAATATAAAATGAAATACCACCCCAAAAAAATGCAAAATTGTCCCAAACGAAAAATGAAAAATGGTCCCAAAATTGGGGTTGTGTTTCATTATGGATTATAGCCCCAATATAAATAATGAAATACCACCCCAAAATTTGTAATGCTTTAAATTTTGCAATTTATTTCAGGAAATTTAAACGAACACTACCAAGCTATCTTCCACAGCTTGTCTACAATATGGACAAAGAAATTGACCTGAATTTCCAGATAGTTTTAATTTGCATACGTTGCAAATTTTTAAATGCTTGCAAGGCAATAGCACTACGTTTGGTAAATTGTCCTGGCAGGCAACGCACTCTTTATCTGTTGGTGATTGTGTTGATGCATTATTGCCAGCTCCGTCATCATCGGATGTCTCTTCATCGACATCCAACGACTCTTCGAAGATATTTTCAGGGGGTACCATATCAGTGCATATGCCATTGGTCTGGTATACCATCGGGGAGAGAAATGTGGCTACCGTTATTTTGCCCGAGTCCAAAAGATCAGTGGCGTCTTTAATACGGACATCTTTCTCTATACTGTTCTTCTTTCGTTGGTTTTTTGTGCAACAACCACCATCTGCTAGCATTGCGAAATGTCTACTCTTGAAAAACTCTTCTTTGCGAATCGCTTTCGTAAACTTAAAGAAGTTTCCGTTTTTATCAATACATAACTATCGATCGGCAGTAGGCGCGTTGGAAAGGTGAGCTCATTTTCATCAATTTACAAAAAAAATCTCCAACATTGGTCCAACGGTTCAAAAGTTACGGGCATTTTTGTCCAAATTTTGGAGCATTTTTCCATTTTTTTCATGATTTTGTCCAAGAATATTACTTTCATGGCCATTTTTTTGGCTCAATTTTTGTGACTTACGAAGCTTACGAACCTTACGTTACGACTGGACTGATTTGCGCTTTACATTATTGGCATATTTTTTCACAGGGTGCACACCATGTGTTATGTTTGTTTATTTCTTTTTGTTTTTAGTTTCTTTATAGACTTCTTTATTTTTGTTTGTTTATAATATTCCAGTGTATGCTAGTTTTGTTTGAGCGTCATTTCAGTGAAGTGTTACTTGAAATATCTAACAAATAATCAAACTATTTCGAAATTTAGAAAAGATTTAAAGGTAAGTGTAAAAACATTGCTAACTATTATAGTTAATAGTTATATTATTATTCTATGAAAAACATATTTATTTCTTTTAGTGACGGTTTAAAAAATGGATTCAGAGCCTGGTTCATCGCAAAATCCAACAGATACCCAACGCAGTAGTTTGCAACATTTGGTAGTTTGCAACATTTGGTCTCTCATGATGTTTTTTCTTTTGGTGTGGCCTGTGAATTACCTGATATTAATCTGTCAACTAAACGAGATATATTGAAGTACTATTGCTGATTGTGAAAATCTTCCGGTATGTAATTTTTATAGCTGATTCTTTACCATTTTTCATTCTATTTTTTAGCTTTTATGTTTTCTTTTCTGGTGGTAACCAATTTTGAGGAAATCGCTTTGGAAAATATGCCTCCTGGTGATTTAAATCCAGTAGAATTATCTACCGATTCGAGGTACTTGATGTTAATGGCCAATGCAATTTCTAATGGTGTGGTTCCTGCGGATTTGTCTCACATAAAACCAGGGCCAATTGCACATTCTCGTTGGCTGACCAAAGCCAATAGATTATTACGGTTGTATGTGACAACTAATAATCCAACTGAAAATTTAAAAATTCTGGCTAACTATATAATAAAAGTATACACGCCAATGTATTTTAGTGTTAAGTATTATAGCTCTGCCGCATACGGTAGTACATTACTTTTTAAATTTATTACTTGGACACGACTTTTACCACCGAATTTACTTGGAGTTATAAATACAGTAATTCAAGATAATCCATATTTTGCACACTCAGAAAATATCTTGCTATCTATGTTGTTTGATGATAGAATGGAAATACGAAACATTGCTATAAAGAAGATTTTACATTACCGAAGAGATATTGTCGACCCAACGGAACTTAGAGTTTATAAAAAAACTTCAATTGTACGGAATATACAAACATAATTGATTTAAATGACGATACCATTTTATTCGAACCACCGTTTACGCAAAGTTATTCGTATGAACATTTGGAGGGATATTTAAATTACGAAGTGCCACCGTTCGATGATCCACAAATTCATTTACACATTCAAGGAACGGAAAGACATGTCCAATTGCTGGCTGCCACTGCTAAACGAGTTGCAGGAAAGAATGTAGAAGGCGCTATGGCGACGACATTAGAGAGCCGTACGAAAACACCCAGACTTGCAAGTAAACAAGTTTTTTTTTTAACATTTTGTCTTTTACTACACTCAAATTGAATATTTTTTTGATAATAGGTTGATAGATACTTTATTATCTCTTAATTTGAATTGTAGAAATTGTAGAAAAAAAATAAAAAGGGAAAAAAAATCAAAAAGTTGGTTCTTATTTTGTTTTAGCAATATCGCATGAATTAGTCAACCGAATTCGATAAATTTGGGCTTAAACTCTTCGTTTTGAATTGTAAATTGAATTAAATAATGGATTGAGCCAAAAAAATAGCCATGAAAGTAATATTCTTGGACAAAATCATGAAAAAAATGGAAAAATGGTCCAAAATTTGGACAAAAATGCCCGTAACTTTTGAACTTTTTACCAACAAAAAGTAGGGGACTCGATTTTAACGATAGAGGTATGGTTCCTTCGGCACATTTTCATGGAATAACCCATAGAATACGGAAATCATAGGGAAATTGGTGAATTTTTTCACTCCCTACAAATCGACCCGCCCTAATAATTATATATATAAACATTTTCCGGGTTTTATCGGTATGATCGGAAACAAAATATATAAAAAAACCCGAGCGAAATTTTTGCCAAACAGGGAAAGTGCAAAATTTTTTAAAAAATTTCATATTTTCAGAAATGATCATTGCTTCCATTTTTCTATTCCAGAATTTCCAAATGGTCATTCTTTTACAGTAGGCATTTTTGCCAACACCTTGTATTTCA
This sequence comes from Phaonia tiefii, assembly GCA_963931995.1. Taxonomy (NCBI): domain Eukaryota; kingdom Metazoa; phylum Arthropoda; class Insecta; order Diptera; family Muscidae; genus Phaonia; species Phaonia tiefii. The sequence continues at coordinate 58,117,122 of OZ008370.1, forward strand.
GAAGAACTTAAAACTGTATAGGTTTGTTGGAACAAACTAAAGAAAATACTGAATGAATCATGTAGCCTTTTCGGGCAAATATTGTGCTTTTTACAGGTTCCAAATTTGAGACAGTCGGCATTTCCAAATGCCTTGGGATAACTTAAAACTTTTTACAGCGCATCATTTACTGAAATGTTCCTAATTTAGTAGTTTTTCAACGATATTTCGTTTCCCTCAAATGACCGAGTTATTAATAAAATTTTATACTTTGATAGGGAATATCTCAAATGTAAAAATAGTATAGTAGATTCTCAAATGTAAAAATTATTGAAATCGGCCTCTAAGTATAGAAGTAACATGCTTTCAAAGGTGCAACAGCACCAAACTTTGATGACATGGGGTACCTTTAAAAGCAATATTGTAAACGCCCGACTCCTCCTCTCTACCGTGCGGGTGGGATCCAATTATATGTAATACAATATGTCTTATAAATAATATTAGCAGTCAAATGGCAAGCCGAACCGAATTTTTGACCACCACATTCATATCGCTATATCCCGGAAACGCATGCTACTTATTTCAATACCCAGGCAACCCAAAAATTTAGTAAATATTAGCGATAAATAGATATATGAACTTATATGAGCGTTTTAGCGATTTTTTCATTTGAACGATATTTATTTTAGCAATTTTTTTAAACCAAAGTTTTGTGCAATTTTAAAGACTTCGGTTACTTAAAGCAAAATTTGAATGCCAAAATTAGGTTAATTTTGCTATATGTTAATAAAGGGTTTTTCAATAAGAGCGCTACAAAATAAATAAAACAAACCCGGTTTTAGATACCAATGAAATTCTTTATTCCTGTGAAAGTACGTTCGATGCCATTATGTATGGAACTCGATTTCTTTTGCATGGCCACCACGGGCTAAATTCGCCACAACGACGTCACAGAGATGCCCAACGTTTGAGAACGACGTGTGAGAGACACATTTGGGCTTTCTTGAACCGAAGCCTCAGCGGCAGCAATATACTCGACACTACGGGCACTTCTTTGTCTCAGTGGCACGGTAACATTTTGTACTGTGCCTGTGGATTCAAATTTTTCAGCTAGACGCTCAATTCTTGATCTGGTAGGACGATTATGACGACCATAAATTGGACGCAACGCTCTTAAAGTTGAGGCCACTGACTCCAAATTTCGGTAGTAAATTTTAATAATTTAGACTCGTTGTTGGCTCGTATGTCTTTCCATGATTAAATGGCAAACCTTACTGAAAAGAAATGTCAAAAGAGCGGGAAAATATATAACGTCGTTTGCTGTCCCTATGGATTTACTTTTGTCGCGTCTCTGTTGAAAAGCCCTTTACTATCGATTTTATTATTTTTACAACTTTTTAACCCTTCTGCACAAATTCAGATTCCTTCCCTCATAAAAAATTTCATCCAATAGCTAATAGACACCAATAGAATTGTACACTAATTTTTTTGTATTATTTGAACATGAAATATACAAATTCAAAATTTATTTTAAGAAAATTAGATAAATTCTAGCAGTTTAAACACATAATTGCTTCCACAGTATATTGTTTGCATATCATTCATTCCATGTCAAGCTGGACGATTTTCTGACAAAATTTACATCGATGATTCCGATTTTTTTGAAACTTGGCAATATTGCACTACTATTAGCACTGTTTAATTTGTGGTTGTCAGAAAAAAAAATAAATTTTTTTTAAGGAGTTATATGCTTTTTAAAATGTTCAAAATCATGAAAAATGTGCCGAGGTGGCTACATTGAAACGCGTGTAGGATCAAAACGCGACGGTGGGTTTTAAAAACCTATACCTTATTTTAAAGGTCTTGAAGCGTAGTTTCTGCCGATATGTATGTTTTTGTGTGAAATACAAATATATGAACGCTTTGATGCTTTCTACTTTTGACGTTTTTCAGATTTCCGTATATGAATATACGACAGGGTGTTCCCATGCATATACGACAGGGTGTTCACACTATAGATTTGCAGAGTTGTAGTACTTTTGGTAGATATATTTTCGAGGACTACTTTAAGTAATTAATTTTTTTTAAATATAACGCATTATTTCTCCAAGCTAAAATTTTCAGGGTTTGTTTAGAATCGATAGAGAAGTATGCGTGTATTTTTGTTAATTTGGAATATTGGTGCAAAAATAGTGAAAATCACGTTACAAAAGTAATTTCACAAATATACAAATGTTCGGCACCCTGCATAACAAAATTAAATTAGAGCGGCAGAAACAACGCTTCAAGACCTTTAAAATAAGGTATAGCTTTTTAAAATTCACAGTCGCGTTTTGATCCTACACGCGTTTCAATGTAGCCACCTCGGCACATTTTCCATGATTTTGAACATTGAACATATAACTCCTTAAAAAAAATTTATGTTTTTTTCTGACAACCACAAATTAAACAGTGCTAATAGTAGTGCAATATTGCCAAGTTTCATAAAAATCCTGAACGGTCGTGTAAAAAATGTGTCCGGTTTGACACGGAATGAACGATATACAGGATGGAGCGCGGTAACTTGCTTATTTGGGAATGAAATACAAAAATTAGGAACCTTAGAAAAATTTATTTTATATTTTAATTTTATTGAACAATAAAGGAATTTGTAAATTACATGGTTTTAAATAGTGTAACTGGCAAATGTCGACCATCCGCTATCCACACACTGCTGCATACGATTTCTGAAGTTTTCATAAACTCTCAGGGCCAATGATGCCTACTCGTGATATGGCGCACCACACAGTGCGTACACATGACACATTCCCTTCTGTTCTCAATGAAGTTACCCAATTTACAATTGATTGCCGACCAGGAACACTTCCGCGTGGGGGAACAGCGAATCGTAAACGAAAAGCACGCTGCACTGCAATGATCGAGTGCGCATTTGAAAAATACGCTTCACCACAAATTGACCTCTCCTCACGTGTCCAATTCATGATGGCAACTCAAAGGCAGACGAATACAAATCTCCCGTCAGTCGCTATAAGCCACGCACACTCTCCACTCTCTTCGACCAACAGTGCCGACGCAGCCTGCGGTGCAAAAAAGGAAATTACCGCGCTCCACCCGTTACAATTTTTGCATACATCGCAACGAATTGAATGCTGGTTTGAGTTTTTGGTATGTGGAAAAAAAATATCTTTGCCTCTTACCCTAAAGGCATGTGGGAGTGTTGAGATTGAATGACCTTCGATGAACTGGGATTGTCGTCTAGTACTGATTCTTGTATTTTTGCCAAAACTCTTGGCTCGTCCTTAAAAAAACATTGTTTACTTAAAATCCACTACAAGGCCATGACTGAGGATACGAAAGAGTTGTATAAACGTGTAGCCATCCTAAGACATAATTTTACCCGGTTGTTCTTCAAATGGCTTCTATATAAATTGAACCACTTTATTCAATCGTTTAGAGGTATTCCATGAGAGAGGCAAATGTTTTGCGATTTAAAAAAAATATTTTCTCGAAGCAAAAGCTTGGATATTTCCGCGATTGGGCGCTTCGTTGCAGAGTTTTATTAAAATATTGAGCGATTTAGCGTAACTTATCTAAAAGAGGCTGTTTTCACTGACGGCACTAGCAAACCTATTATAAAAGAGCCACAGAATTGTTAGAGATTATTCTCTTATCTTATTCCGCATCACTGCGTCAAGATGGTTTTATGATTTCCATATTTTGATTTAGATGTGTTTTGCAAAGGCAGTATTATATAATCTGCCTGTATGAAGTATAGATTTTAACCAACTTTTTAATGTAACAATAACAATTTCCTAATCTTCCTGGTAATTAAAAACAAATTGAAAACCTAAGGAATCAACAACCGTGTCCATTGACCTCCATGATACCTAATTCTACATGTTGAACGAGTATACGGTAGTAATTTTTAATCGCATTCCAGTGTCTTCCATGCTCTGTTTAAATTATGGCTGCATCGAATCCAATTCACATTTGTGCATCTGATAAATCATATCACGTATTTGCATTTTCAATATACATAGAACCATATTATATACTATATGCATACGTACATACATAGGTACATTCATGGTGTGGTTGCATAGTGCTGCGTGAACACAAATTCGATTGGGTGCAAAAGAGGGCAGATGTTGGGACAAAAGCCTTGGCACATTGTCCGGTGGAAAATTTTAATTACACATATTTTATTATGCCCCAAAACGTTCACATAAACAGACACACATGGCACATGTACACATACATTTGTATACACATTTGCGTTATTATGCTTGTAGGGGGCTAAATCAGTACATAGTGTTGACACACAATAGCCACCTAGAGCGAGAGCGACTCCAAAATCGCTAGCGATTAAACATAATTGAGAGTGGCGAGTGATATAATAAATTATAAAATTAGTCGTCAAGTATATGAAAGTGAAAGGAAAAGTGTGAGCACTGAAACAATAGCATGCATAGCCTACTGTAGATTTAGAGAATTCCAATTTAAATATATCCTTTTGGTGGTTATTTTTTTACGCATTCCCTTTCATTTCTGTCCGTATTATGCCAACCAAAGAGTAAATTACAAAAGCAACTCGAACTCGATGAAATGGCCTACTACCTCGCCGTCATGAAGAGGCATCGAAGAGAGTACTGGAGGCTCTTTAGTAGATGCTCGAAATATTGTATTTCTATGAAAAATCCAATTGATATTTGCATTAAAATGATCGCACATAAAACCAGGCGGTATCCAGGACACAGCTGATCGCCTATGTACTAGAACAAATATAGAGAACAGAGTGGATAGGCGAGAGAGCGATAAGCACCCAGAAGAAGCCCATGCAGCAAACTAAGTTTAAATAGTGTTTGATAGAAATAACACCTAAATACTGTTTTACAACCAAAGTGTAAAGTACAACAGCAGCACGAACTCGATGAAATGGTATACTACCTCGGCGTCATCGAGAGAACGTAAAGAGATGGATAGATACTCTTGTCTATTTCCCTATGGTAGAACATAATCGTTTTACAAAAGGTTGTCAAGAACTTTATGCCGTAAATAACGATTTCTAAGGGTTTGTAGAAAAAAGGTATAAGCTCTATCCGAGCAAGAAAAAAGAGCTTCTTACTAACAGTGAGCTGTTCGCTTTATAATTTGAAGACTCACTGAACAGAGCTGTAACCCGCCGAATTCGGGTCGTTTTACATTCCAAGCTTTTCATAGCAAATTACTCGATAATGTCGCTGTCACTAAATGAGGTGACCTATTTGAACAAATGTTCTTATGTACAAGAGTTCCGCACGTAAACCGTTGTACGGTAATAAAAGAAGAAATAAAATAGAGAAGAAAAAAATCCCTTTACTTTAAAACAAAATAATAATAATAAATTGAACAGAGCGTTGGGTTGAAAACCTGATCCATTATTAATTGAAACGTAACAACTAAATTTATTGAAAAAATAAGGGTGAACTCAAATGGATGTCGGATCTGACACTATATAACCCAATTCACAATTGCATTTTTCCTCAATATTACCTCTTTAAATGACTACAAAAATACACATAGAGTCGCCAGCAACAACAATTGTGTTTGAGATTTAAGATTTACTTAACATGTTTCGAAAATGGTGCAGGGTTTTGGAATCTGATAGCGTGGCACGCATTAAATGTAATGAGAGTATTTCTAAATGTTTTCCATTCCGAGGTGAGCTTATGAATTTCAATTGTGAAATTTAAAATTGTATTGCATTTTGTTTTTCATCGGAGTGACAGAACATGATGGTAATGAAATATTAGATTTGTACCGATATTATATAATTGTAAATATATGTAATATGATATAGATATATCTACATATACTTATATAATATATTTCTGGGAGTTCTATCGACAAAATGTGTCTGGGCAGAATGTTGTAAAAGCAGAATTCTTCTGCACTTTAAAAATCTGAATTGAGTGAAACAAAGCGAAACGGCATAATTTTGATGGGCTGAATCAAATGGTATTTACCGTATTTCTCTAACAGAAATTTTGAGATATTTTACCAAAAGTTTGCTGGGAAAAACTCTAAGATCTTTGACAATGAATTTGAGGCGGAACGCTTCCGAATCAAAGTATGACTTCTGAGTAAGAAATGTAGAGGACCCTTAGAAGATTAACTTACTACGTAGTTTATTCCCTATCCTCACCCCCTTACCCCAAATAAGTCAAAAACAAATTGTATCCATTAAATGTAATGGACAAAGTGTAAATTATGGAGTAGTCTATGAGAATAAAAAAAATCCTACAGGCCTTCAAAGTACATATTTATGGGAAACTTTATGGGAGTAATAAAACGTTTTGTAGTCATCAAACATTCATGAATGTACTTATTCATGAACTTTATATAGTTGATAAATTTCATCCTTAGAGGTCATTTATACGATGGATTTCTTACGTGCATGTAACTGCGTGCAGTTCTTGTTTGTAGGCAAACGGGGTAGAAAAAAGCACGGTTTTCGTTTTTAAACATTTTTTTGACATTTCTCATTACTAGTGTTTGTATTCTTGTTCATTTGTTTTATTTGTATTCTGCTTCCAAAGTGTTGAGGTGTGTTAAAAATATTTTTTTCCATATTTATTTTTAAAATATTTTATTCACTTTATTGCGAATGAATTAAATTGCTGTTTTGTTAGAAGTTTTATATTTTTATTGCTACAAATGACGAAGTAAAGAAGATTGCCCGAATAAACGTCAAAAAGATTCAAGCGTATTGCATGCAAAAATGCATTGATTAAATGCTCACGATTTTAAGAAGCAACTTTAAAAAAGAATACAAAAAATTGCATGCAATCGATTTCATCGTGTAAAAGGCGTCTTACAAATATATAACATACAAATAAATTTATCATATCTCCAAAAGCTTGTAAAAGGTGAGAGGAATGTAATTCGTAGCGGCCCCTTGTACCACCTGAGAGAGTTCTCTTGCTGGGCATAGTAAACAATTTTGTCAAAGGTCCAGTCCAAATGGAGAAGCATTTAATCGGCTGAAAGAAATTTTACCACGGCTTAGTAGACAAAAGGTAAAAGAAGGTGAGCTAAACTTTCTACATTTAAGTAGAATTTAGTAACAAAATTTAGCTTGTTTATTCAAGTGTACTCAATGGTCCTGATAGTCGGCATCTAATGGCCGACGATCAATTTTCGAAAAATTTACTTTAATTAAACATATGATGGGTGCCTTCACAAATATAAATGCCCATATGTCGTTACACATTCAATTCTTTCATTGGCATTTAAATGAATTTGAAATAAAAGTTAAAAGAATTGTTTCATTAAGGGACGGTTCCCTTAGAGTGTTGGTATAGCGGTAACAAAAGAATTGCTATATTGGTTGATTTGCGTTGGCACTTAATGCAAGAGACTAACGAAATTTAACCATTCTACACAAACTGGATCAAAATGACCCAAATTTACAAAGCAAACGGCTAAAATCATTCCTTAGTATGGATACACGTTTATGCAACCCTTTCATATCCTCATTTAGGGCCTTATGATGGATTCTACGTAAATTTTTTTTCCGGACTAGCCATTTTTTTCCATTACATTTTAAACATTTTACATACGCGTAGTTTGTGGGTCATTTTGACCACCAATGCTCGCGAATGCCCTATGGTCCTTCTGCGAAAAGAATTTTGGTAAAGCTTCAGGAAGCAGTAGTAGCCGACACCCCCAGAAGGTCATTCAATCTCAATATTCTCGAACATACTTTTTGGGTAATTGGGTAAAAGAGAAAGATTTGTTTTCAAAATTTTAATGCGATAGAGAAAAACGGTGAATGCCATTACTTCAGCGTATACAATTTATTAATATTAGTTTTGACTCCATTCAGATTTTTGATCACACACAGTGTTAATTTTTAATACAAGGTTTTTAACTAACAGCGAAATATAAAAACTATTCAGTCAAATTCTACCTAACAAACAATTTGAAGGTATACCTTTCATGGCGATATTACGGAAAAAAATGTATTATGAAAATAAAGCGAAGTAAAGCGTTGTTGTGCGACAACGTTACAGCTGACAGTTCACGGATATTCCAAATTAAACTCTAAATAAATGCACAACGCAGTTTCAGGTTTGAGAAATATTTTGCAAATAATGACGGATTTTCGAACGAAACCATTTATAGAGTTGAGCCTCATTTTTATCTGATGGTTTCTTTATAAGTGTTTCGATATAACCATGAAACTTCGTTTTGCATTTTCAATGAAATGTCGCGGAATATTATATTTAGCTTGTGCATAAACTGCTAAAATGGTTGCTTTAGGACTTTTGATGTAAAGCTCTGAGGATTTGAACAATTCAGAAAGATTACACTAGTGTACAGACATTCCGCCCTAAGGCTGCGATCACGTTGTTCTTTTATGAATAATTTTTGTTTTTAAATACCTTTGTACAATTTTAAGCTTGTAGTATGAATTTCTCATAGATTAACAAAAAACTAACAAAAATCGGTCAGCAAACAGCTATACCACGGAAAAATACAACTCTATGATATGGATTAAAACTCACCTCAAAGGACTCCAGCAATGCGAGTACGCATGAGGAAAAGAAGAACATGGTTGAAAAAGCTGTATGTTCTTGTGTTGGATTTATATAGACCTTTCAGTGTGGTTTGATACTTAGGAATCTTCGATCGATACTAATTCGCATATATAAACTGCATACTCGTATTTGGGTTTTTATATATACGAGTGATGATCTACCGATGGTATCAATTCAGGCACAGTAGTTGGGCATCTGATTATGAGCTTGTCACGGAGTTCGAAACTAGTTATTCCAGTAAGTGTGCTTAACTGAATTGTCTATTATTCCAACAAACACCAACCTGACCTTGTAGTATGAATTTCTCATACATTAACTGAAATTTTACTTTTCGTCGGTTGCAGTTTTACCTTTCTCCGTATATTTTGAGATATAAAGGTCGAATCAATCTCACCATGGTTTTACATTCAAACATATACCGGCTACAAGTTTTTGATTGTTATATTTTGAAGCCAGTACAGTAGTTTAAGAACAGTGGAAAAAAAATAAATAAAAACATTTTTTTCCCAAAAATTCTTTTTCCAAACACAAAAAAAAAACAGTAAAACTAGGGAAAAAATTTACAGCATTTTTTTCAATATGGTTTCATATAGCCTGTATTCTAATGAAACAAATAAGCCGTATCTGAAGAAAATGCATATGGACTTTACAACCCATTATATATAACTCACTGCAACAAGTTATTAGGGGGTGAATGGCGCCTTTGCGGAATGAAGCCTTAGGTCTTACTATTTTTTTATGGAATGATAAAATTTTTATTTTGAGCCGAAATAATACTTGCAAAAATCAATGTTTGTCAATAGCGTAGCGGATTTTGTGTGTTTGAGTTTGATTTTTTTTCGTAGAACATTTCAATCGTCTATCCCGAGTCCTTACGTGCAATTTTTTCCTTATTTCGAGAAATGCCAAAAAAGAGTACCTTAAAACCGTAGTCTTGTGCATGCAAAAGTTCCACGAAAATTTTGGTCAGGAAATTACAGTAGCCCAGCAGGAAAGTGAACAATGCATTACATTGAAAATGAATTATATAATGCATTATAATAATTACATTATATTAGACATTCCAAAGAATCGAGGGGGTAATGTCATTTGACAAAATTGCACATTGCTTCCCCAGTGCATTCCCACATCTGCGAAGATGGAATGTGTTGTTTCTGAGTGTGACGATTCTCTTTTTGAAGGTTGTCGCAATACGTCATCTAATGGCAATTTTTTCTGATGGCTTAACATTGTATTTATAAAACATTGCATTCGTCCACATGTTTCTATTAGAATCGCGTAAATAAGTGAGTTTGTGTTGCAACGTTTAGAGGTGAATATAGATAAATAGTATATTTAAATAAATCGTTTAATTAGTCCATGTATGTTTATCGGGGGAATGCATTATATGACAAATTCTTAACTCATTAATAATAGAATGCATAAGAAGTAATGCATTATAGAATTCATTCCTGATAACATGTTAAATAATGCATTAAAAAGAACGAATTATATAATGCATTCTCTGGACACATTAAAATAGTTCATTCTTTTCCTAGGACATCCCCGTGTTAACAATAATGCATTCTGGAATCAACGTTTAATACACGCTATACATTCCCTTCTCCCTTCCTACTCATTCCCTTTTCCTTCTGGGAGGGGCTGTGAAAAATAAAAAATCAATATCTTCAACTTTGAATGGTCCCGTTGATTAGATCCCGACCTAGAATAGTCAGTTTGAGGAGTTCAAATATTTTAGAATTTAGAATATATAAGTAAGATATTTCTATAGATTACGAGTTTATATAGTTTTGTATTGTAATTTTAAATGCCATATGGGCGATGATTTTCTCTTCGGTTTCTCCTACGCAAATGCACTCAGGTATACCCGCTGAAAAATCGGTATTTTTTTGTTTGGACGCAAATATAATGTGTTTGCAGCTTGTCGCAAATTTAAAATACTTGCGCCCAAACACATTGTGTTTGCTATTCAATATTACATGTTTGAGACACAATGAGTAATAGGCTATAATATATGTTTTTGAGACCCAAATGTGTTTCTTTTTTGCGAAAACCGCTAAACACAAATACGAGAAGAAACGAAGAAACAAAAAAGCAGCTGATCTTCAATTCATGAACACAGTGCTTGCAAACATGTACATGTTTCCTACAAAATGTTGCTGGGGCCGATATTTTTCAACGTGTAGAGGAATGCGACTTCCCGCGGAAATACTTACTGAAATTTGCTGGAGGGTAGATAAATATTCCAGGCTTAGGTAAATGATGAATACGACTAATTTGTATACGAAGGTTACCAAATCATTTATCAAAGAATAATTACAGTTTGGTTTATTATTGAACTGCTTAATCTAAAATTGTAGATGTAGGACTAACTAAAATATCTAATTTTCATTTTAAAATATACAGATGTGGGACACATTTGGGTAATTCCATTTTAAATCAACAAAAAAAACGCAATTTTTGACCTTACGCTCTTAGAATTGTACAAAAATTATCATGAATGTTCTACAGTACTAAACTAATATAAATTGAAATATTTTAGGTATCTAGCTTTTGTGGTTCCGGAAATGTGGTGCTTCGAAAACTAGAGAATTCATTAAAAACACGCGTAAGTGGTCTGGCAATATTGGTGATATGTTCAAAACTTTTTAACGCACATGATCGAAATTGGTCTCATTTAATAGGTATTGCAAATAGCTCTAAAACTACATTTATAATTTTTTTTTTGCGAAAGGTCAAAGGTCAGGGTCACACGATTTATAGTTTAGGAAGCTATATCTCAAAAAGTGAAATTTTTAAAATTCTGAAAAAATTCTATGTTGATCCTAATAGTCTCTTACGCATTTTGTGCCAAAAATTTTAGTGTGCTCGTATAAGTTCCTGAGATATAGACAATAATGTGAAATTGTTTGAACAATTTTAATACTATTTTTTTTGTATTATTCATTCTTCACTTTATTTCTCCGTTCCACAACAGCAACAGACACATGTACATACATACATTGTTATGTTGGTAAATACGCTATACAAGTTGATACAATTTCAAGCCGACGATTTTCTGGATTCACTTTGCGAAAAATTATTGACACTTTTGCCTCACTCGTTCATCGCAAAGGAACAAGCTGCTTTTTGAATGCAAAAAGGGCATTGCTTGGAGAACATGAGTACATTGCAATATGCGATTTTTCGGAAAATGGATCGTTTTTTGTTCAGGACTGTTCACAAGGTTTTCATTGGAACAACAGGCAAGCTACTTTATATCCGATTTCTATATATTACAAATGTAATGGCCAGTTAGAGCACACCAATTACATAGTTATATCTAATTGTCTTATCCACAACACTGTTGCAGTACACTTGTTCCATCGCCATATGATAATGTTTCTACAAAACAAGTTTTGTTCAACACCACGAAAAATTTCTTATTTTTCGGATGGCTCAGCCGCTCAATTTAAGAATAAAAAAAATTTTGTTAATTTATGTCATCATGAAGATAATTTTGGGTTTCCAGCCGAATGGCATTTTTTGCCACAAGCCATGGAAAAGGTCCAAGCGATGGTCTTGGTGGAACCGTAAAGAGAGAAGCTCGACGAGCCAGTTTGCAACGTTCAATACAGGACCAAATTACTACCCCGCTTCAATTGTATGAGTGGTGCCGTGAACATCTTTTAAATTGTAATTTTGTATTTTTAACAGAGGAAGATTATAAAGCAGAAGAAGAGTTTCGTAAAAACAGGTATATTGGCTTGAGAACTATACCAGGAACACAAAAATTCCCCTATTTTGTTCCAGAAGGAAATTCGAAACTTATAGTAAAATTGTTCTCCGAAGACCGGGAATTTTTAATTGAAAATATTTACAATTAATTAATCGCCTGCATTTGTATTATAAATATGTAAAATAAATATTTCTTACTTTGAACTATTTTTGTCTAAATTAATATTTGTATTTAATACCAACCAAATAAATTCAAAAACAAAAATGTTTAAAAAAAAATATAAAATATTTTCAAACAATTTCACATTATTGTCTATATCTCAGAAACTAATAAGAGCACACTCAAATTTTTTGCACAAAATGCGTTAGAGACTATTAGGATCAATATATATTTTTTTCAGAATTTTAAAAATTGCACTTTAGAGATATACCTTCCCAAACTTTAAATCATGTGACAGTGACCTTTGACCTCTCACAAAAAGCTATTCTCAATACCTTTAAAATGAGATCAATCTTGACCCTGTGTGTTAAAAACTTTTGAAGATATAAATGATAATGGCAGACCACTTGTAAGTGTTTTTAATGATTTTTTCATTTTTTGACGCGCCATATCTCAGGAACAACAGAAGCTGGAACTCCAAAATTTTGCATTTGTCTTACTTAAGTAAAGTGCAAAAAGTCAACTAACTTTCAAAAGATTCAATGGTGGTCGGGTAAATCCGTTCGTCGGTTATAAAAATTTTCACCCATTTTGCATTTAAATTTAAAATTCATAACTATTTAAACTAAGGACGACAAGGAAAAGGGCGAAAATATCCCACTTTTATTTTCAACGGCCTAATCCAAAATCAAACGGTTAATAATTTTGCCCTACTGTCCCCCATTTTTTAATAATTTTAATTAACCCTCAAACTAGCTATTCTAGGTCGCTATCAAAAAGCTGATTTCAAAAATGGACAACCGGACCGACAAAAGTTGCAGGTATCGATTTCTTGTCCCTGACTTTACTTTTGAATTTTGCTGGGTTCGTAAAACATTTGAATGGCCAAAAGTCCCGTTTGAAGGCATTTTCTGACATTTCTCGAAATAAGAAACGAAACGGAATCGAGATAAATTTTGTGTTAATATTTAATTATTCTTCGAAAAATTTAATTTCACTGAAGACATCATATTTTGGAAATGCGCTACGAACGTATTTTTTGGGCATTTTTCAAATACTAGTTTGGCTGAAAATAAAAATTGCATCCTGCAATAAAAAAACAGAACGACCTACGGGGCCTGTACTTTCGGAGTTTTAATATACTAACGCAAGGCTTTCATTCCATTGCATTGTTTATTTCGCACAATTTGAACCTTTTCAATATTTTATATTTTTTTCCTGTATAATATAGCCTGTTTACTTTTATCTATTTTTATTTTGGAAATTAATAGTGTCATGCTTGAATATAAAATGGTTAACCTATTGTTTTAGTATCGGTCCATTTCACGAAGACTTCTATTCGGAAGCCCCATCTGATACAAGCGGATGAATAAGTGCGTGAATTTTCGCACATCCCTCGTAGTTATATGAAATGCAACACTGCTCCCATCAAGTAACACCTGTTAACAGACTACTGTCAAATTTTGAGCAAGTTCAGTCTTTTACTTTGCGTTGAACAGCTGTTCAAAATATACAACTTCATGCATTTTTTTTTAAATGGAAAAAAGTGAATTTCGAGTGCTCATTAAACATTATTTTTTGCGAAAAAAAACCGTCAATCAAACCAAGGAAAAGTTTACCAAATACTTTTGGGACTCTGGACCATCGACTTCAGTGGTAAAAAGTGGTTTACTGACTTTCGTTGTGGTCTCACAAGTACAAATGACGCTGAACATTCTGGACGGTAAATTGAGGTCAATACATCCGAAAATGTCGAAAAAATCAACGATATGGTGTTGGCCTATCGAAAAGTAAAAGTGCGTGAGCTTGTTGATGCCATAGGAATTTCATATGGCAGTGCGGTTTCGATTTTAAATGATCAGTTGGGTTTAAGAAATCTGTCTGCAGGATGGGTGCCGCGTTTGCTCTCACTTTACCATAAACGTACGAGTGCACACGTGTGTAGTCTCAACGGCAAAATTCCATGAATTAGTTTTATCAAGTCAATATTTTACAATATGAGTAAATGACAATTACCTTTTGAGCGCACAAATACCCGGACAAAAATAATATAAGCAATATTTTGGTGAACCATTTCAAAACCTAAATGAACGGTGGACCCACAGTATTTTGTATGACTTGTGCCATGAAAATCTTATTCGATATTTTTTGGTCAATTAATACTAATACTTCCTGAAATAAAACCATTTTCTATTTCTAGTCCCTACTTGCATTTTGGGATACCAAATTTCCCCAGCGTATTCCTTGGCTCATTTCGTGAAGAAAAGTCCACTAGGACCATGTCCAAAAATGCAAAGGTGCGAAATGGCAGCGGGTTCAAAATTTATTTTCGGATTGGCGGTCGGAGGGTAAAGTTGCTAACTTCTGAGCCAGTGGTCGGATTTTTTTGTTTTTGGGCTTGTTGGAAAGGCAAAAATGTTTGTTTTTGTTTTTGGAAGCGAAATCACAGCACACATTTATTTGTTTTTGTAAATTAACACGTTAAAGATTTTATTTTATTGAAATTTTCAGAATCAATAAAAAGAGTAGAAAAAAGTCAAATCGCCGAGATACAGAACTTTCGGAAAACAAATGAAAAAAAAATCACATAACCTCAATTTGCTCAGCCAGATGGCAGGTAACTTATGTTTTTTTCTGTTGAAAGATAGCCATAGCTCTTACCTTTCCAAACTGACCTAAACGAAGCCCAGAGGTCGTACCGTTCCAAATTTATGAAATCCAAAAATCCGACTACTGGCTCAGAAGTTAACAACTTTGCCCTACTGTCCCCCGACCCCCAATCCGAAAATTTTGAACCTGCTACCATTTTGCACCCTTGCATTTTCGGACATGGTCCTAGTGGTCTTTTCTTCATGAAATGAGCCAAGTAATACGCTGGAGAAATTTGTCCGGAACTTCCTGACTTACCCTGTATATTGACAGTAGCAGCGAAAGCTTGAAAGCAGTATTTTTACATAACGGAAATGGGAATCCATCGATCCCTATCGCACATGCTGTCAATACTAGGGAATCTTACGAAACATGGTAAAATTGTTAAAACCCATTAAGGATTTAAAAGAGAGATCACGTGAGAGTCGGTGAAAACAATATTAAGAACATTCTTCTCGTCTAGGATGAAAATGTTATACGTAAAGTAATTAAGGTAAATCTTTCGCAAATATCATGGTGTTTTAATGGTCCACAGGTAACGAAACAGCTAAAAGATGAGAAATTTCAAACACATTTGGCATCGGATGAGATTGCATCGTGGAAATGTTTTAAACTATATGCTTTTAACTTTCTTGGAAACAATAAAAGCCCGCAGTATAAAAGAATTATTAAATATTTCCTGGAAAAATGTGAAACTAGTACAGAAATTACAGTCGGGCGAACCGACTTACATATACCCTCACCCAACGTCTTCCATTGCGACGGAGTTCAATTAAAAAAACACGTACATTCATCCTTACGTTGAACGAATGAGGATGGCAAATGTGCCTATGGTAGAGTGGCATTACGCTAAATATTATTCAATGCCCAACTTAATTACGATCCTAAGTGATTTTGGGGAGTTATCGTGAGACTGCCAGCCAACTCTCCGCCCAATATTTATATGGTAGATCCAAAAATGGGCATGGCGAATTTGTTCACAATAGCTTTTGACAAAATATTGATCAGTACCAAATTGTGGTATAGGGGAGATATCGAGTCGGCCAACCGGAAAGCCGCCCAACTTTTGTAAGGGTAATTTTTAATTTTTAGGAAAACAATTTCATTAAGACCGGTTGTACTTTACGAGAGTTATCGTGTCGATTGGATTGACTAAATTTTGTTTAGTATCAAATTTCATAAAGATGGCTTCGGTTTTGCGGGAGTTATCTTGCCGAACAACTTATGTATGGGAGTCAGAAACATAGGCGTGGTAAAATCACCCTTGTCTTAATTGGTGACTGGCGATTGATAACATGAAGCCAAATACCCAATTTGGTTAAGATAGCAAGTGTTTCACGCGACTTATCGCAATGACAACATGTGCGACAACCAAGCTTTTGTATGGGAGGTACCAGAATGGGCGTGGCGACCTCGCCCAATTTTACCACTTAAGTAGATATATACGGATTATTAACCAATGTTTGAGTTGAAGCTAATCACATCCAACAGAAACATTTTGTAGGAGAAACACGGTTTCGGACTAAATGTGTCGATTTGTATGGGAGGTACCAGAAGGGGCGTGGTCAAAACGACATTTGTGAATCCCAAACTAACCTTGGACAAATAATAGTCACTGACGAAATATCGTTGTGATCGATAACCAGTCAGCCAGACAGACGGACATGGCTCAATCGGCTTAAAAAGTCCCAAACCGAATTTCGTCTAAACATACTGAGGGTGTACTTGTAGGATCATAAATATTGTTACTAAATTGAACATACCCATTAGAATAGTAAAAATTAACATACACTTTTAGTATCATATGGATTTGGAAAGTTATCCTCTATAGCGTTAGTCAGTTACGGGAATTTGAAAATGTCACCTTTCACTATGGAGTGGTCAGATAAGGAAAACGGTATCGCAGGTACGTTTTAACTGTGGAAAGAAAAAAACGATATTTTCAAAACGCTCCGCCCGCTCGGCATTAGTCGCATTTTCGTCTACAGGTGCATACAATAATTCGACGAGACAGGAGATATAAAAGGCCGCCCCGGTCGGGTCGCCCACGTACCGTAAAAGCAAGAATTCAACGAAATGCCCTCCGGAAACAGAAAATCATGGCCCGTGAGATGGAAATCACGCAAAAGTCCATGAGTCAAATTATTAGAAAAGACTTGGGACTTGGAGCTTTCAAACGGCGTACAGGACATTAGCTAACTGCAACTTAAAAAAAATAGGATAGAAAAATCCGAACGTCTTTTGGTGAAGTACGCTGATAACATGCATAGAAAAATCCTGTTTACGGATGAAAAGGTTTTTACCGAACAGGATAAATTTAACAAACAAAATGATAGGGTTTATGCACGATCATCAAAAGATGCATCTGAGTTCATCCCACATCTGTCGATATTCACTTTATATCAGTGACGGGGTACACAAACATTCCAGGGGACCATAGAGCAGATGAGCTGATAAGATTAGGGACTACCTTACCTGTTCCACGGGATACGGATCGTGTGGGCATTCCCCTTTCTGCATGCAAGCACATGCTTAAAATCGAAGCACTCAGACGTGCGAAATGAAAGACTGCCAGTTAAGTATGGCCAAGTTATGACCTGAATCGTACGCTTAACCTGGCATCCATTACCGGACAAGTTATCAATATGCTAGTAGCTGCGATCACTGGGCACTCATTAATAGGCAGACACGCGTCTAGACTTGGAGTCACACCTCATGACAGCTGATGAAGCTGGGGCGATGAAGTGGAGGTGGAGAGCATAGGACCTGACAGACATTCAAAAAGTTAAAGTGAGTGATCTTCGAATCTTTTGCTGAGTACTAAGTGGTTCGCTATGTACCAATCTACGTCTCTTCTTCAGCCACAATTTGGAACCTCAAGGTGAGGTATAATGGCTTGCTATGCCTCACAACCATACCAGACCAATTTACATGTTCAACGATGGGGACAAAATGTGAGGTATCGTGGTATCACAACAGTCCTCATTGAACTAATGGTGTTTTCGTTTCTAAAATGTTGTAATGTTGCTTTGCACGAGGCGGCATTTAAAAAATGTTGTCATCATCCTTTCAAAGTTGTGCCTGTTTTGGCGTGAGAAAATAAGAAGCAAATTTTGAATTTTTTACGAATGAATTCTTCCTTTTGCTTTTTATCGTGTTTTATTAACCCCCCTTATCTAAAATATTCGACCTGTGTATATGGAGAGCTAAGCATTATTACGCTAATATAAGCGATCCTTCATGCAAACTGGATGACAGAGTACCAAATTAATTGGTATTTTTTGTTATTCCCGCCAAACTAATGTTTCGATCACTTCTTTTGACAACTTAAGCGATTATAATTGAAGCCGCTTAAAACAGTTTAGCGCCCCACACAAAAGGTAGAAACATTAGCATAGAGAGCACAAACAAAATTACAGATTATCGGGCAACATTGTCCGTCGTTACTTCATGAGAGGGCAGAAAATGTAAAATTTTTACATTTTTTGAGTGCAGCATTCTCAGAAATGGACACAAAACCTTAAATTTGGGTTACACTTTTTTCACAAACGAACACAAAATGACACTTTTAGGTCAAAGGGTAGTAAAAATGTTGCATTTTTTTGCATTCGAAATTGCCATAAGTGTGTCAATATCATACATGGGGCACATTAATTATATGACAATTATAATTTGTTATAATTTGCAAATTCAAAACTTTTAAATTGTCACTGCCGACAATGGTAATTCTGCAAATTAAAAAAACCCATGTATAATCACTATTGACCTTACCTAACCTTGTTTACTTTTACTATTGATACACTCACGTAGAAAATTAGAAATACGAAACAGAAACAAAATGTCTGTTTTTGTTGTCTAAAATTACAACAACTCCTACTGCGTTTGCCTTACTTATTCTACAATAGTTACCAGTGTCCCCTCTTCCCTTTCGCTTTCTGTGGACAATCAAGAAATTGCTGCAAGACATTTGCAAGAGCAAACCGTTCATGTACACACTGTGGTGTGTTGCTTCAAATGAAGTCTGTCAGATGAATCTTTCCGTCTGGACGAAATTTCGATATATTATCGGTAGATATTTGTGTCAGGTGTATCTGATAATTTGAATTCCTCTTCAAAATTTGTTAATAAACATGTTTTTCCTGCAGACAAGCCGAATGGCTTAGCGGGTTTAATATTAAAAATCTTGTACAATTCTTAATGATCAAACACGAAATAAAAAATGTAAAACAGTTTGTACGAAATAAGAATGTGTAATAACCATAAAAAAAACCTTTAATATATCTTTGGTGCTTTATTATTGTGTATGTCAGTAATTTTTTTTTTAAGCTTATTTCGGGACAGCGAGCGCAAAATCAAAATGATATGTCTTGTAAGAAAAAAAATGGTGTCCCAGACCATCCCATAAAGGAATTGAGGAGAGCTTCTCACAATCAGTGAGATGTACGCTTTCTAGTTTTATACTCACTGATTAGGACCTACAGTTTTACAACGATTCCGAACGGTATTTTGAGAAGCTTTTTCATGGATAAGTAGAGTAAGATCGTCGTCGAAAGAAATGTAAGGTGGTCTGAGCAGGGATCGAAGCCACGTTCTCATAAGCAAGAGCCGAGCACACCAACCATTGCACCACCGACGGCCACAATTTATTGTATTGTGTATTAAATTATGATTGACATTGTTTTTGTCACACATTTGCACACAACTTCAAAAACTTCGATCGCCCGAGCTGTGAATTCAAATCCTTATGTCGTATGTTTTAAAATCTTCACCAATAAAAAAACTGATCTGGCATCCCAGAAGAAAAATAGCTTCTAAGCTAGAGTATATTTTATTGTTTTCACCAACATATAGACGACAGAACGCAGGATTCTCTCTACAAAGCGAGATTGAAGTTCAAGGTGGGATGTGAAATTGTTAATTATATGTAGATATATAACGTAAATATACAAAACAAAGTACATATATATCTGCTTAGACTCACTTTCAGAGTTGATTTAACGATTACCGTCTGCCTGCGTATTCTTAGATATTGCATTCATTAGATTCACAAATATCATTTAATTACAAAGAAACTTGTACGGTTGTACGGTCAGGCCAGTAACGAACTCTATTGAAAATGAGGCATATCTGCCCATATTTTGATATACATAGCTTCCACACAAATGAAGTTCCACTGACTCCGGAGAGACCGATATAACGTCAAGAATACCTCGAAATTTTCTTACCACAGACGACTGATCTTGAAAATTTTCGATATTCACAATCTTCTATATCTGATATTAACAAACTTGAATCTATTGGACCTAAAGGTCATAAATATTAACAGATTTCAACGAATAATAGACAAGCAGCGCTATTCCTAGCCCAAGGATGATTGATGTTGGAAATTAAACATATTCATCTGTTTTCGATATACAGTGGAACCTTGGTTAACGGATTCCCCACTTAAAGAACATTTCGTACAACGAACACATTTTTTATGTTTCACTTAACGAACAAAGTTTCGTATAAGGACCAACGAAAAATGGGAAATACCGGGTTGCGCGAAAACATATCTTATCTTCTTATCTTAGAATATCTTCGCACGATCACGATTTTTTGATGATGTTGAAATTTTACTTCCTATATGGATTAACGAAAAGCAAACGCAAGGTGTTAGTATTGCGCAGAATATAATTTTTGAGAAGGCTTCAACGATACTCGCCGATCTTGTTGAAAGGACACCAGGAACATCATCAGTCAGAGAAAAAGTATTTAAACCAAGGGGTGATCCGAGGTGCTGAGGCAGCTCCAACGTTGAGGCAGCAGAGTTTCAAGAAGCTTCTGGATAATGACAGCTACTTACCCAGCATGAAAAAATGCCCAAGCGAACCTATATTATAGCTGAGGAGAATGACCGGCCACAAATCAATGAAAGACCGCCTTACTCTGCTTTTTTGTGCCAATGCAAGCGGCCACTCGGAAGGGCTCCACGGAGTCAGTAACCAATTAAATTATATGTTTGGTTAAACAGATGAAGCTAGAGGTAGATAACAACAATATCAATGAGTTTGTGGCAGAGCACTGTGAGGAGGGAGCTGACTACCGAAGAGCTTCTGGATTTGCAATATGCTTTACAGCAAGAAGATGTGGAGGAGACTGTATCAGCCGAGGAAGTGACAGAAGAACAACAACCGTCTAACGCAATTAGAGAAATGCTGAAAGCATGAGAGTCTGTAGCATCATACATTAAAAAGCATCACCCCAAACGTGCAACAGATTTGTTCAATGATAATGCTGTGTCGCATTTTCAACAAATATTGAAGCGTGGCTAAAAATAAACGACTCTAGACAGTTTTTTTGTTAAAGAAGAACTAGGTATGCATATAGGTATCATAGAAAATTATTTATTTTTAATTTTTCGTCTTTTCCTTTGCAGATTGTCTCATTACCTTCTATATTCAGTTCCTTATACTTTTTGATAAATATGTATATTTTATACGTATATCGGGCATATTAATTATATGACAATTATAATGTGTAGTTTAATTTGAATTACTTTTCGAAATGCAAATTCAATACCTATCAAACTCACAAACCTCTACATATAAAATACTTTAAAAACACAATTGCCAACATTCCAACAAATTCAAAACAATTGAAATTATTCCTATATTTCATAACAATTGGCATCCGATTCCACAACCTGTATTTGCATTGCCTGAGCAAATGCAAATTCAAAATTTTTTAATTTAAAACAATGTATTTGCATTTGCATTAGATAAAGTAATGCAAATTAAAAAAACCCATGTATGATTTTATATACTTTCAATAAAAGTACTTTCAAAACAGGGTCTTGAAATATTTTCGTATGTACCTCTTTCGACTTGGAACTCATTATTTTATTTTCCCCTGATTTATATGGGAATAATGGTTTTGCTTAATGAACCAGTTTGTGGATCGTATTGTGTGCGTTAACCGAGGGCCCACTGTACTAGCTGTGTAATAGATTTTGACAACTTTTCATTCATTCCATACAAATGTTGGACGGACAGTTGGCTGGTAGTCAAAAATCCTCGAAAATACAACTGGTCCTAATTAACTTGGGAATTAGATAATATTTTGCGTAATGTCACTCTGCTATTGAACATGGATGAATTTGCCACGAGTATACGGGTAACTGAAGGTAGAGCGGTTCCAAAAAAATATGTAATCATTTGTATGCCGGTTCACCCTACTATAATTTCTGTGCTGGTCTTGTTCATTTTTGTTTGCAATTACACGTCAAGTATTTGCTTAGCATTGGATAAAAGGGCAATGCCTTGAAGGGTGTGAATTAATTTTGTAGTACATTTGTATAACAACTTATTTATGAATATAATTTATTTTTAAATTTATTCGTGAAAAGTTGTCAACCCAGCCCAGCAGTATGTCCAGTTTACCAACACATTTTATCACCCTTAATTCTACCCTTTACCCAAATTCACGACCATATGAATTATTTTTCGAATAATTAAGTCTAACATTTTGCACAATCGACAATATTTCATGAGGTATAATGTTCTCAACCAACATTGTACGATTTTCACAATCCCAAACCCATTTTCAGCATCAGCTTAATGCCAATACATATCAAACCGTATAATTTCGCACTCAACAAATTTCCTCCCACTTCTCGCATCTATCGTACATAAGTATCAACATTTGAGGTCTGTTTGCATCTCTGTAAAAGATATGGGATGAGGAGTAAATTATTTAATTTCTCGTAAATCCTTTCATGTTGCAAACCAAAGGAAACGTACAAAAGGAACGGAATGTTTTCAACTAAGAATTAAGAGGAAAAACTATAAGATTAAAAACAAGACCGGTGGCACTAAAAACATTTATAAATAAACTAATAGTTTGTGGAAATGTAAAAAACAACCATAACACCAACATCGCAATTGGGTAAACATACATAGACACACAGGTTCAAAGCACGAGCAGATGGAAACGCAAACAGAAATGGATAGAACACAATTCGAAGAAGGAAAAACGATTTCGAAGAATGGCTGCATTTGATGTTATTCTTAATTAAACGACAAATGCAGCGACATCTGCTAACCTAAAGAAATTACAACAAATCCTTTAAGTTGAACTAATGATAAAAGCCCAAAGCATCACCTGCAGTCACAACAATTCTTTCGTCGCAATATCCGACATACATGTGCACATTAGTACAAATACGTACATACGTACATGGGGAAAGAACTTCCCCAAATGAGGAACATTAATTTAAATTAATAAAGATATACAATTTTATGGGAATGGGATTTTCATTTCCAATGATCCTGGATGTGTTTTCTTTTCGCTATCAAATCGAAATTTTATTTAGACCAAAAACAGGGCGAGTGCACATTATCATTTAAATTCATACAATTTTAACAACGTTAAGTGAGATAGAAGTGGCTGTCACTTTCGACACACTTAGTCTTATGAAAAATTTTGTAACAACACAGCGCGTCATGTTCCGTTCACGTTGTTGAACCTGTAAGACTTAGTGTGACTAAGAGGCCCTGTCTTAGTGTTCCAAGATGGGTCTGAAAAAAAGATGTAATAGTGCCTAGAAGACCTAATAGTGCTCCACGGAAATAGTTCAAGGTAATTCAACTTAACTCTCTAAATGGATGCTAGAACCATAATAAGTAAGAGAATGGTGTCTCCTACTCACATAATATCAGATGTTCATCACTGTCGTCCTACCATTCCACCACCCAGATTCCTAGTCTACAAGCTTTTACAAATTTTAATTTTTTTCGCCTTACAGATATTTGCTATTTTCGAATTTTGAGAATCGAAAAAATTTTATATCTTTTTTCGAATTTCTTGCACTGCATCTCACTCAGTTTTAAAGATATTGCACTCAGTTTTTCTTTGTTATAAAGAGTGATTAATTTTATTTAATATATCTTTATATTAATTACTTTTCGGAAGTACTAGCTATTTGAGAAATATAAAAATAAAAATTTGAATTTGGGCTAAAAGACCTTCTTTCCTTCAAAGCGTCCAATGATAATGATACACAGTTGGAAAGGCTAATCTGTTCCCCAATTTCGCATGGTAACTTTAGTTGCCGCTTGAAGGAACACAAACAAGATAGTTGTAATTAAATGAAAAAACAAGATAGTGGTAATTTAAATACCTAAAGGTGAATAAGTAGTTTTTCCTCAACAACTTTAAAAAAGTAGGTATGCAGCTAAAAAGTCGATCAAATTCTCTTACGCATTCTGGTACTATTTGTACTAATGGAGTTCAGTCCCAAACATCCCTTACAATTCAACAGTTGGCATATAAATCGAATAACCGCCGTTGAATTGAATAAAGGGGTTTCCAATAAGAGGTGTTATTTTGGTATTCAAAGAAAAATTCCATTTTTTGTGATAAATGATCGGATGTTTATTTCATAATAAAGAGGAAGGTATGCCGTTAACATCAGCCAAATGGCCACCACGTCCACGCTTACAGGACCATATCCTTTTCATGAAATTTCCCATAACCAAATCGCAAAGTGTCTTGAATCGACGCTGGGCTGTTGGCGTAGACCTTATCTTTCACGTGGCCTCAAAGGAAGAAGTCGCAAGGTGTTAAATCACAAGATGTCCAGATCAATACCATCCAACTCCGACCTCAAAAAATCGTGAATCATCTCTCGATAGCGCAATCCAGTCACCGTAACTGTTGATCCAACCCCGTTTTCGAAAAAGTAAAGCCAATGACCCCGCCGCACCATAAACCGCACCAAACAGTCACACGTTGAGGATGGAGAGGCTTCTCACGCACAAAAAAAAATGTTGGTAATATTGGCTATAAATGTTGTATAATATTATCTACTGGCATGGGCAACACGGCATTTGCTATGTTTTGTAGGCAATAAGAAAAAAGCTATAGGTGATTTCGATGATCGAATAATTACCAACAATTTTTGGAAATTTTCCTATTTCTGAGAAGTAAATTTTCCTGTATTATTTTGGTAAATTTACCAATAATTATGTGGAAATTTCACCCAAAATGATGTGGCAAATTTCCTATTTCCTCTATTTCGATACCGATTTTTGTTTGGGTTAATTTCCTATTCTTTTTATCATATACCTCTCTGATTTTGATAATTTAATTTATCCAAATAAAACTACTTATTTTTTTCATTTAACATATTTAGTTTATATTTAGTTTGTGCAAAAAAATATAGTGGAACAACTGTTTATACATGTACACTGCACTACATTATGTTATAGTTATAATTTAACTTCTATATGCAATTAAAAAAACAAAATTTTTACAATCAAGGAATTGTGGAATAAGATTTATTGACGGTAATTGCTAGAAGATGTGTTATTTCGCTTAGATCTTCTGTGCTATTGTTTGTATATGTGTATGGATTTGAATTCGATGGCATCTTGCAAGTTGTAAGTTTCAGTTATTTGCCAATTTAATTTTATTTCCATCTTATATGCTATTGTCTCGAATTGCCTCCAATCGTTTACTTTAGACTTCTAGTCGCTGTCGCTTGAACTTCGCTTTTAAAATCTGTTGTATTACAGATTCAAATAATATTAATAATCATGTTTCCTCTATTTTAGATCCATGTCAACATGGCTTTCGGAAGGGTCGTTCCACCGTGACTAATTTGCTTCAGTTTTCCTCTTCCATTATTGACGGCTTTATTAATGGAGATCAAACTGATGTGATTTTTACCGATTTTAGTAAGGCTTTTGATAAAGTTAACCACAATTTGTTATTATATAAACTCGGGTCAATGGGTTTTAATTGTAACTTGCTGAATTGGATTAGTTCTGACTTAATGAACCGAGAACAGATGATATCATTTGGCCGATCATTCTCAAGATCTATTTTTGTGTCACCTGGGGTGCCTCAGGGCAGTCATCTTGGCCTGGTTCTATTCTTGTTATTCATTAACGACTTACCCGCCTCCATAATGGACTCTGAATTGTTAATGTACGCTGATGACGTGAAGATCTATTTTTCTTACAAGGATGCTTGTCAATATACTTTACTTCAGAGGGATTTGTCTCCATTCCAGACGTGGTGCGAAACCAATTTGATGGAGCTTAATTTTGCGAAATGTAAGCATATGCTGTTCTCTAGGTCATCATTCTTTTCGGCAAAATACATTTTTGGTGGCAATGTTCTTGAATCGGTGAATTCATTTGTTGATCTTGGTGTTCTCTTGGAAAGAAAATTGAGTTTCAACTCCCACATAATTACGATGGTTAATAAGGCTTATGGCGTTCTGAACTTTATTAAACGTTGGGCAAAGGCATTTTCAGATCCCTACGTTACGAAAAATCTTTTTGCTTCACTAGTCCGCCCTATTCTCGAATATGGATCTGTTGTTTGGGACCCCAGTACAATTTGTATGTTAATATGATTGAATCGGTCCAGAAACAGTTTCTCATATTTTGTCTTAGAAACCTTCAATGGAACCCGAACCATAATCTTCCTTCGTATAGCAGTAGACTAGCATTGATCAGATTGCCGACTCTTAGTAGTAGACGTACCATGATAAACTCTATTACAGTTTTGAAGATAATTGATGGATGTACATGTTCTGAATTTCTGTTATTTAAGATTGTCATAAATGTCCCATTGAGACCCACAAGGTACTATAAACTCATTCACATCGAGTTTCAGCGTTCGAATTATGCGTCCTTTGATCCAGTTAGGAGAATGTGTCTTGACTTTAATGAGCTATATCAGTTTATTGACTTCACTGGTAGTTGGGAAACAACAAAGTCTAGGATAATTTGCCATTTGAACAGATTGCAATAGTGCTATATATTCCTTGACATATGTAAATTTACTTTATCCTTACTATCTGGTCCGATTATTTGGTTTTCGTTTTGCTCGTAATTATTATAAATTATGAAGTCTGTTATATTAATATCTCGTGATGTACTTCTATACTTATTTATGTTAGTGTAATACCAACTGGTGAAGAATTTCTGTAGTTGGTTGCAACGTGTGAACTTACGATCCTTGCTCTCCAGACCGGTCTATAATGTGGACGCTGTCGGTAGGGGCGGGTAAGAGTGGCGGCGATGGGTACGCTCGATCCATACAAAAGAATCCATACAACTAGTCTTACCTGGCGTTTACACGGGACAGTTTTGCTCCGACAGTAGCAAATGACCGTCGGTGGTGCAATGGGTAGTGTGCGCGCCTCTTGTACAGGAGATCCTGGGTTCGATCCCTGCTCCAACCACCTTAAAATTTCTTTCGACGACGGTCACCTCGCTTAGTGACGGCGACACTATCGAGTATATAGCCATGAAAAAGCTTCTCAAAATACCGTTCGGAATCGGTGTAAAACTGTAGGTCCCAATCAGAGAGTGAAAACTGGAAAGCGCACAGCTCAGTGATTGTGAGAAGTTCTCCCCGGTCCCTTCATGGGATGTAATGGGAAACCATTTATTTATTTATAGTAGCAATACATTCACACTATTATACTACCACACTTACACTTCTGCCACTTGCCTCGCCACTGTCTCTGACAGTAACTTCGGCAAGTGAGTTGACGTATTTGGTCAGATCGGTGACATTTCGTGGTAATTTGTGAAAAACAAAGCAAAACATCACATGCATACATATAAACATGTATACATTTGAAATTTTCAGAGTACATCAGCTTCATTGTAATTGGAGAAATAGGGCAAAACACAGCAAACGATCGTAGAAATTGGGAAAATTTAGTTTTATTTGGTAATTTGGAGTTTTAATGAAATATTATTTGGCAACACATACTAGATATAAACATGTATAAATAATATATGTATGTAGCAATCTTCTTTTAGTAAATTAAGATTTCAAGCAAATGTGAAGAAGAGCAAATCAAAATCAGAGCACGAAATTTACAAGAAACAACACTATCGACGGTTGCTTAAAACTGTTCTGTCTTTATAACTGGCTGGACACATACGTCACACCACAAATTTTTCTCTTTTTGACAACTAATACATATTATCAACTGTCCGGTCTTGAACTGTCCCGTGTAAACGCACCGTTACCTGTATCCTGTATATATAAGACACAATTCTGTTCCCTATTGCGTCGGTCCTTCCCTTTCCAGAGATATCCTTTCTTTGTTGAATTCTAATCCACCGTCGGTGGTGCAATGGTTAGTGTGCGCGGCTCTTGTACATGAGATCCTGGGTTCGAACCCGGCACTGACCACCTTCAAATTTTCTTTCGGCGGCGGTCACCTCGCATAGTGACGGCGACACTATCGAGTATCTAGCCATGAAAAAGCTTCTCAAATTACCGTTCGGAATCGGTGTAAAACTGTAGGTCCAAATCAGTGAGTGAAAACTGGAAAGCGCACAGCTCAGTGATTGTGAGAAGTTCTCCCCAGTCCCTTCATGGGATGTAATGGGAAACCATTTATTTTTTTTTTTAAATTATTTAATATAGTTTTATATTACACAAAATTTATGTTGACTTACTTTTTCACAATGAAAGCATGGTTTGATAATTTTGATTCACAAAAAATATTTTTTGTCAATTGGCAGTAAACTATTTGTTGTGTAAATTAACAACCCCTATTGATAAGTCTTTGGTGTATACAACACCAACTAACACAGGCAATATATGGTCTATTATTGAATTTCATACAAAAATAAACTACCTATGGCGGCAAAGGCAATAAAACTGTTTTTTTTTTGTGCGCAACAATAACTCTTGGGTTTTCCGAGCCCCATATGCGCCAATTTTGCTAGTTGACGTAGCCACCGAGGTGGAAATGGGGCTCATCAGTCAAGATGATTTGTCGATGCAATTCCGGATCAATTTCATGCATTTCAAGGACCCAATTTTAATAATTTCAATGCGTTGTTGAAGCGTGTATCGTTCCCTTTTTAGTAATGACGTAGTTTCTACTTGTCAAATGTCAAAGAATAAAAGCTTCAAAAGTGACAGCTAGCGAAATACTCGTACAGGGTGATTCAATATAAAACCTCTTGTTGGTAAACCCATTACAGGTGATACTGTAATTCATCAAAAGGCAAACATTTGCATTATTACAATGTAACGCGGGGATTCGGTTTTCTTTTTATTATGAAATATTGATATATGAACTAACTAATACAAGAGAATTTTTAGACTGCAATCACCTTCATTTTTTTTGTAAGCCCACGTGTTTTTACGTTTCTCATCAAAAACACTATGAATTTTAAGTGAGGTCCTACCTGGTAAAAACAAACAAGTTACCGTTTTTTACAGCAGACATAATAATTAAAATACTCAGAATTCAATGAACGATGACAAAAATAAATTAAATTTCAATAAGTTAACGGAATCAGTCAACGAATGTAGTTAACTGTATATTTTGGGCATAAAATACGAGTGTGCACTTCGTTCAGTTTGGTGTTACCAGCCCACTAAAATACTAATTTAAGTGACAAAGTTTACACACTGTAGTATAGTGTGGCTAAATATTGCATTCAAACGATATTTATTAAAACTGTGTTCACGTTGGAAGAACTTTTGAATGCGACATCAGACGTTCCAGGTATCAGCTGATAGTTTTCGACCTCCTTTTTACGAATTAGACAAAATGGCCTTGTAGGCCAAGGATATCAAAATTTATAAAATGTTCTTTGTCCTTGAATATCCGGAAAAAGAATATTTTAATTTTCTGAATTCTATTTTTAAAAAAGTTCGCATACTTTTCTCTACAAGATTTCAAAATTTCAAAATGGGTTCAGTATGGGGTTCAGAAAATATAGGCGTTTTTATAATTGACATGGAGGGACATGATGTACTCGATGTATGCTTAGTTTATCCGTTGTAACTGTAGAGTCGGTTCGATTTGTACTAAATATAAGGTCTGTCTGCGTGCTGATAATTTGTAGCAATTTCTACAAATTATTACTAGATGTTGTCTGTGTACACCAAAAAGCCAGTAACGAGAGTGGAGAGAGATTATTTTGACAAGTTTTGGTAACAATTTGCGAGATTCGAACATATGGTTTAAAACATTTGTTTTGTATAAACAACCAAAATTAGGAAACATAAAATATCAAATGAATCATTGAAATTTTATTTTTTAAGAGACAAAAAAATGTATTGCTCTATAGTTAAACTTTAACTATTTGGTTCACAGAGTAATGATGTATAGAGACGCCATTGCTCTCATCTGACATTTCGTTTCACACTATTCGTGGTGCGGTCTGTGCGACAGAGAGTTATTTGACGTAAATTGACTTAAAGCGGGTGGAATTACAAAACTTGTTGACTTAAATTTTTCATGTCGTTTTGATGAAAGACTTCGAAATTTAAACGTATTTTGGACTTGTTTGTTATATATTATTGTTAGTATTTGTTTGTGGTGTATTTGTGTTGTTTTGTCGAAGTGCTAGAAATTACTTTCAAAAAATATTTTTCAGCAATGTATACATATCTCAGAAAATATTTCAATTAGATAGATATTATAACAACAGCTCATACTATGGCAAAATAAGTAAGGTAGAAGCAATATTAATTGAATGAATTTTTTCGGCTATTTTAACGGTACCTAGATATATCTTGGAATTAGTATAAACAACATTTGACAAGGTCGGCCCACAACGACAGGAAAAAATTTAAATCAGCTGTTCTAACGCTTCCACCTGTAATAGATACATCTTGGCTCATACATTTCCAAATTAGTTATAGAATTTTAACAGTGCTGGAAATACGCTGGGTTGCAAACAAGAATGTAAGGGCGGGTTTCACACTCGTCATTTAAAAGCTCATAGAAAATGTTTATATTAAATGCAATTTAAATGCCAAGCATCGGGCATTTAAAATACAATTAAATGGAGAATTTTCAACTGTGAAACTGGCCATGGTTTCAAACCCAAAATCTCGTTAAACGTGATATTTCTTTCTTGCAGAACGTAGTAATAAGTAATCTATAAGAGAATCTTTGTCGATTATTCACCAAATTATTTATTTCGACTTAAATTGAACTATAATTCAAGTATTGAGTTCAAATGTAATTACACTTTATTATTCGACATGGAACTTTACTTGAAACTTTAGTTGAATTCGACTTGATTTCCAACAAAAATGGTTATTGGGCAGGCCTACTGCCTCGGGATTTCGATAAAACAGCTGTTCGACTTGGTAGGTGTGTTACTAGTAAAAAATAGAGAGTAATGATAG
This sequence comes from Phaonia tiefii, assembly GCA_963931995.1. NCBI lineage: Eukaryota > Metazoa > Arthropoda > Insecta > Diptera > Muscidae > Phaonia > Phaonia tiefii. The sequence goes on from OZ008370.1 coordinate 58,148,385, forward strand.
AATATGCGATAAATGCCTGTATGTAAAACATGTTTCAAATGCATTTAAATGATATTTGTGGGCGTTTTATTGATAACAATGCATTCTAAAATACTTTTAATTAATGGTAATGTCTTTTAAATTACGTTTGAGGCTGATTTATGCTCTATTGCAACTCCAACTATTCCAGTGACTTTCAAAGATTTCGAGACCAAAAAACGGCAGTTGGACACTCTAGGTATTTTACTTCATGGGATATGCAAAATTTTTGTGCTTTTTGAGTGCAACTCTCAGAAAAGAACACAAAACTATAAGTGGACTGCACTTTTTTCACAGACGAACACAAAAAAACACATTTATGCAAAAGGGCAGTTTTCTCAGGCTCGAAATAGTCATAATAAATTGTATAAGATCTTTGTCTAAGTTCTTCGCCATTCAAAATTATTTTTTTTTTTGAAAATAATAAATTTTTTTTTTCAAATTCGAAGCAAATACATTTATTTTCCTAAACTTCAAACAACTTTTCAAGTTCAATTTAAAAACGGTGTTTAATTTCTGTTCCCATGGTTGGCTGATTTTTAAATTTGGATATGTTAGTAAGAATATTCTGACCTCTATTCTGGCATATAAAAATGCATTCTCTCGTTCGAAAACTACAGTAAAATTTTACTCAAAATACATTTTACTTACACTTCCGATTGTCCGAACCCGGCGCCGACATTTAAGCATATTGTATAATATATTGTATTATCCAGTAGTATATATGAACTAAATATCATTAATAAGAGGAGTGAAATGAGAAGAATGACGCCTCACTGATTCCCCGGTCGAATTGAATCCAGAAACGACTGTCCACGTTGGGCGGTTGTCTGGTAAGCGTCTGATTTTCATGTTGAGACGGCTGATTACACTATGCAACTCAAAAAAAAAAACAGACGTGGGCTCAATGGATCTACATTAATTCAGGTCATACGCATCGAACTGCATCATTAGTTGTTTGGCCTATAATGGTGGTTTCATACAAAATTTGTTTTTAAATTTTTTACTCCAAACCCTGACTTAGAGCTCATTTTTTGAGAAAAGTTTATACATATTCACAGTCAATTAAAGGGGTAAAATGAAGTGCACTTTTAATTAGTGTGTGATATCCCGTTGACTACCTGGCACGTTCGTGAACAAACTCATAAATGATGCTAAATGAATGCACATAAATCAAAATTCTGAACTCTGGTGTCAGGAGGATGAATCAGGTACATATGGAACCCTTAATAGATGCGTCCGTCATAAGTACCTGTCAGTACAATTGTGGATACAATTTTTTACAATACGTAACAGCCACCCTCATAACAGACGCGGCCATTCCTAACTTTATAAACGTGTTTCGATGAATTTATTGTTGTAAATATATTTGTACATTATTAGATTTTTGGCTTATAATAATCGTGTCATAGAAATTTGGTTTCTTTTTGTTTGCTTGAATAATCTCCAAAATTTATTGTTTTCAGTGTATTGGAACATGTTTCGTGCATTAATGTTATTCCTCGTTTTCAACAATTAAATTCAAGCACAAATCTGCAAGCATTGAATTTAGTTTTATCCCGCTTTACCAACTTTCGAAAGGGGCGGCAACCAGGTGAAATCGTTCTCCATGCACATCTGACTCCGTAGGAACTTGTCTCCCAAAGTGGTCGATTTGGTACTGAAGAAAATGCATTTTTAAAGACATGCTAACACCTACCCCTCTTGTCTTGTTCGATATCCATAAACTTGTACGTTATTTGACAGGATATTAGCCGATCGAAAATGATGTACCAAGCAAACAGCTTCCCTTTGCGGCACTTTTAGACGCGCTTGAGAAACTTCAATGTAGTCACACTGGGTTTCGGATTCAGTTTAGTAATACATCGTAAATGATGGTGCAAGAACGGAATTAACTGTTGGTCCGTAATTTTCTGCCGTTGGACTTGGACCGGAATATTTTCTGAGTGGGGTACTGGTGAAACACAACACTGAGACCATTTTTTGTAGTTTGGCAAATTATTTGTACACGCGTAACAGTTATCAGTACTATGGCTTTGTACATCTATCCATATCATTGGGACTCCGAATACAGTTTTTTCGCACAATCCTTTGGACGCATAACTACGCCTATGTCGGGATACAGATTATACAGCTGGTGGTTCATCCGTCGCCGATACTTGCCATTTTATATTTTTCGGATCATTTTTCTCTCGAAGACATGTCAGCATGCGACATGAACCAGGATTCTGCTCCATGAAGTGCGACAGCTTTCATGAGGCTCGAAAGAGGGACTTATGTCTGAAGTGATTGCTTATCCCGAAATAGCACCTGTTTGATTTCTAGACTGTTTTTTATTGCTTCTGTTTAAAATTATAACGGGTATCAACGTTCACCCTTTCATCCAATCGGGCGAATTTTCTGCTTGTCGAAACCATTCATTTTGTTTTATTTATTGTTTTGTTCTTTGTTTACTACATATTTATATCTTTTCAAATTCTGGGAATCATAAAAGAGTCATCAGCGGTTGACACGTCCACGAGCAAAATGTGGAAATTCATTCAGTACGATTATACAAATACATTGATTGAAACAAAAAATCAATATTGTTGTCAAAATGAGATACCTGCACTTAATTGCGAATAAAAGTGAAACGTGTCTCATTTTGTTCATAGGTTTTCTGACTTTACACGAAAGTTATAAGATTCGACACTTTTTACCGTTTTGTATTATTCATGATGTTTAAATTAAAAAATTTTAATTTTTTAAGCAACCACTTATTTGTTTTCTTCATATATTTATTTGTAACTGCGAAACTGTCAGATACGTTGCGAAACAGAAACTAAGTAAAGGTATTAAAATACTTAAATTTTCTAAATCTGGTTCAAAAAAAATCGGACGAGGCGTTCTCGAGTAACGGTGACATGTCTCACAAAATGAGCTCAAAAATAAAATTTAAAGAGAAAATTGTATGAAACCATCATTATAGGCCAACAAGCTAATAACGCAGTTCGATTCGTATTACCCGAATAAGTATAAATAGGTTGAGTCCGTATATGGTTTTCAAAAATTTGTTAAAAACACCCACAGTGTTACTCGTGTCACAGTTGTGGTTCTACTCAAAACTAAGTCCCCCAATCCGATGTGTCACGTGTAGAGTGCATACGGATAATTTGCAGTCGGGGATATCGGACTGTATTTTTAATCAGATGAGACGGATAACAAATCTATGTATAAATTAATCTATGATTCTAGTGGAGAACGGTATAACAAATGAAAATCAAATACAAACGACTAGCTCATGCAAGCTGTCGTGCACACAGCGAAATGGTCGACGTTTAGCCGCCTGTGTCTAGAGAGGTTGGGCAAGGTCAATCCGGCAGAACTCGCACAGAAGCAAAGGGCGTCTATTAACTGCGCAAGGAATTTTACCACAATACGCAGATGAATACGATTAGAACGTTGAAAAGTTTGAGAACGCTGCAGAACTTCGGCGACATGTCACGCTTGTCATTAACTCCGAATCACTTCCGCTTTTCAGAATAATTGAAGGCGCCATTTCTTGTGGCTTTTATCAAAATTATCTTGGGGGTGCCATGCCTAACACCGTAATTCTCTGCTTTGAAAGTGCTCCACACCCACATTTTATTTGACTTACCTTTCACAATAATGAAAGAAGGTGTTCAATCATATGATGGCGTTTTATTTAAATAATATTAATACTCAATAACACTTACAAATATTTAAAGACAAGTGTCATTATTTTCTTGCTTAATACTTTTTATTTTATACCCACAAAAATAAAGAGAATGCAAGCAACCGACACATGTGCAAACATACATTGTTATGTTCGTACATACGCTACACAAGTTCACACAATTTTCGTTGCTCTCTTGCTATCTCATTTGTATATACGTATAACCACGTCATTATTCTCTTTGCTCTAAGAGTGCTCCGCACCAGAGTTGCCAGATTTTTTTAAGCTAGATTTTATGAGAAATCCCGCTAAAAAAGGCCATCTAAAAAAAGCTGTTACAAAAAGTAAAAAGAATTCATTTTTATATCATATTATAAGTAACAAAAGCTGGTAAATGAGATCTTTAGTTGTTAACAGTTAATATTTGACGAGTGCTTTTCTTTAACTAAGCGTATTTATGCGAAAATTTCCAAAATTCCATATTCATCGTCTTTGTTGCATTCGTCATAACTTTCGTTTGCTCCAATCATTTTAAGAAATCTTCTTGGAACTTCATACTAAAGACAGTATTCTTCCCTTCATTTCAAACCATACCTAATACAAATTAAATGGTAATGTTTGTAAAATTATAGTTAGGGACAGATATTCTGTGCCAACAACGAATAACAGCTAAGGTCGAATTAGGACAAAGTTAACTTCGTTGTGTTTACTTCTCTCAAGTTAATTGTTTCTATATCGTAAATTGAATTTCAAATTTAAATATTAAAAAATTATTAACATAGAACTTATAAATATTAGTTTAATCAAAATTCCCTGATTTTAGACGATTTAAAATTTTTAGAATCCTCTGCTGAACACTGACCGAAATCGGGTTTAGTTGTTATTCGTTCTGGGCACAGATATAATGTAAAGTTACCTAACTGCCACTATAGAGTTTATAGTCCGAAGTTGTATTCGATTACGTACATTTATTTGTCTTCACAAGATTAATGCTACTAAAAACTCGATCTACATCTGCATTGGACTAAGGAAGTCATAACAGCTTCAGAACAAAGTCGGATATTTCTTAAATTTTTTTTGTTTCCAACGGCATCTCTATATTCAAATACTTCACCCCAAAACTTTGTATTATCAGTCGTGTTTTTTCATTTTATATATTGGATATTAACCCCATCACCGCGGCGCGATGCGGCTGGGAATTTTAAAATGAATTTTTCAGGGTTTACTAATAAAGCACCAAGAAAGAAAACTGCATCATCACATTTTACCCCCACCGCCCTCAAACCACCCTGTAGACGAGTGCCACATGGCACTCACGGCCCTTAGCAAAGTAAAAAAAAAGATAAAAATGAGAATAAAGTTATGATTGTTTTCATGCTTTTTCGCAATTTTTTTAATATTTTTATTTGTACAAAACGTAAAAAAACCAACCCGTAAAAAACACAGTTTTTGACTATAAATTCTTTATATATGACACACAACATAAAATGAGACGTGCGTAGGAAGCTCCTAAGAAGCAAAACTACTGTGTCGTCTCCTAAGTGTTTGTTTTTTTTATTTTTGTTTAAAATTTTGTATGGGAGGTACCATACAACGTGTTCCTAGCGATCTGATATTTTGATAGTTCTTTTTTGTCGTCGCCACTAGTCTGCCTGCAAAGTTTCAGCTCGATTGAATCACGGGAAAAGGGTTAAAAATCAATCCAAAGTTTTTTTTTTAAATTTTGTATGGGAGGTATTATAAATCGTGGTCCTAGCGATCTGAAATCTTGATAGTTAATTTTTATCGTCGCCACTAGTCTGCCTGCAAAGCTTCAGCTCGATTGAATCACGGGAAAATGGTTCAAAATCAATCCAAAGTTTTTTCGGCATGCACGAACTATGAGTGAGCGCAGACAAGTGAAGTTAATATAAAGAATGTAAAAAGAGAAAATACATGGAAATGTTTAAAGAATGAACCGGAATTCGGCCACGCAATTATTAATTTGTGGTGTTATGGTATGTTTTGATGCATTTGACGCACAATCCAACATCGCATTTCTCACATTTTGTGCGTGCTTGACTTTTGCAACGATAGTACGCATAATGACGGCGATTACAAGGCACTACCCAATGCTCCAGACCATCCAATCTAGCATCATTGTCCTTATTGAATCGCCGTTGAGTTTGGTCATGCTGAATCTTTAGCGAAAGCTGTGTGCAATAATAAGTTGCTATGTTCCGCCGAAACTGGAGATGAGTGACGTTCGACATATTGGAATGACGTTGTTGAACTCAAGCATTCTGCACAGCGACATCGAGACACCACGTCCACAGTGCCCACCACCGTTCGTTATTTCGAATTTCTGAAAAAAAGAGTGTTTACAATGAAAACTGAGCGAATAAAATATGCATGTGCTTTTCACCAATACGATAGAAGCCGATGTTCTGATCCATCCGGTCGACACCACCCATATATTTATTGTACATTGCAATGACATTAGGACGTGGCAAAGGCATATATCCCATATCCTTCAGACTGAAACGTTCACATGTGCCGTCAGGATAGCGGTCGAACAGGGTTGAAGCTACGGTGACTGCGTTGTTGTCTCGCCATGTTGTAATAGATATGTCATAATCTTTTATGATCATGCTGTCCATGTATCCCCTCTCTTTGCTCTTCTTCATATCTTTCTTCTTCATAATCGGCAAATTTCTCGGAAGGAAATTATCACATGTGCCTATGCCATGATAATCTACACTCTTCAAATAAGTCAACATGTTCGTAAATATTTGATCAAAATAAAAACAAAACGGCAGGATACGTAGATTATCGGGAAGGTTCAAAATCATTTGCAGTAACGGTGCTACATTTCTTCCATAGTTGCGACCGAGATGAGGATGGATGTATGGGTTATTTCCTTGGTATACTTCGAAACTGAGCAGATAACCCAATGGCGCACCACACTTTGTAGCCGTAGCGAGTCGGTTTCTCGCGGAGAAATAGCTTGCAGCTATGTGGTCCGTAATAGGCAACCACGGACTCATCGTACGAAAGGTGTTGCTCTGGTCGAAAAGTTTTGACAAAATTGGCGATGAATTTCATCATGAGAGGCCGAAATGTACCGCGAAAAATGCAAGAAGCGACTAATCGCCCGAAAGCGTTGGCGTGACATTGCTGCAGAGATCATTGGATTATGCATATCGGTACCTTGGCTCCAGTAATCTTCCCGGTCGGAGATAACGTTGTAATCGGAGGTTAGTAAAATTCCCATGAACACACGTAATTCATTCACGGTTATGTTCGGATTCACCGCATTCTGGAACACAGAATATTCGTTTGTACAATCGGCAATCATCTGGCATAGTTCATCATCAAAAAATCCCTCGAACAATTCATGCGCGGGCACAGCACAATCTTGGTAGTTTGTCGTTGGAAATATACCTCCCACCGTTGCGTTTAATTTTGTTCCTTGTCATTGGTATTTGAATTTCATTGACACGCCTGGGCAACTTTCCTTACTAGCAATATTAATATACTTCCCAACGTATGCCCATTTTGTATTCGGTGCTGGTGCAGAGAAAGATTTTGATGTTCGGATCGCGCTCGGTGCTCCAGCTGCAGATGTAGATGGCTCCTCATCGGCCATCTCCTGATCAATTAATTCATACAACTCTTCTTCCCCTCCAACACAGGTAAATCCAAATCAATAATTTGATTGAATTGGTTGAAATGAAATTGGTTTACCAACACAGGTAAATCCAAATCAATAATTTGATTGAATTGGTTATTGTAGTTCATTTTTAAAATACATAATTGTTTTCATTCCAAAATTTGATAATATAGGAAGGAAAATGGGTTTTTTGACAGTAGGTTCCATCTTCGCTCTAAGGGGTACCTAGTCACGTTTTTAGGGACATTGGCTTCATTATCTCGAATTCAGTACTACTTACGTATTCTTTTATTGCATATAAAATATTACAAACAGTATCGCCTTCAATTTGATGTATGACACGGGCAAATATATTAAACCGTTCTAGAGATATGGGTCGACAAAGTCGCCAAACTGCCAAAAAATCGAGATTTTCAAAACTTTGAGGCCCCAGTGGCACGTGCTAACATCTTTCAATCGTGCTCAAACTTTGGTAATCCTAAAATCTAACAGAAAGAAACATTTTAGCGGGGTGCCCCCAAAAAAATTCGGGGATTATTTTTACCCTATGAGATAAAACCACCCTAGTGGGCACCATTAAAATAAAGCTAAATCTAGCGGGAAAAAAGCTAAATCGGCACACTGCTCCGCACCCACACAAGACAACTATTCGCTATCGCTACATCAGTGTGTGTTTTTTTCGCAGTTTGACAATTTATGTTTCGCAGCCGGACAAATCTGTGTTCTATATAGGGCTGGGTCACCCTTATCATTTAGGGGTATGAAAAATAGATGTTGTCCGATTCTGAGACCTACCCGATATGCACAAAAAATTTCATACAAATCGGTTCAGGCGTTTCGGAGGAGTTTAACACCAAACAATCTGTGATCGCAGTCGGACAAACTGTGTTTGGATGTGTTCACTTTGTGAGTTTAGTCCCTACCCGCGCCTTTAGATGTTAACACATCAAAAATCTGTTTTATCGTGAAGCTCATTTCTGGTTAAGTAGATTCGTCAATATGCAAAATTGCCGTTTTGGAGAGAAGACAATCCTCCAGAAGTTAACGAATTTACATAATTTCTGCAATGAATTTGTGGCATTGTTGCAATAATTTGTTTCATTGCTGCAATGATTTTCTTTTTGTTCACTGCAGCAATGAATGTTTTGTAGTGTGTTTGAAATTATTTGTTTATTGATATTTAAATACATAAGTGGAATTATGTATTTTTAAAAACAATTTCAATTCTAATTCTTGAATGGTTCAGTAAACTTATTTGGTTCGTTAAATATTTACTGAATTGGGTAAATATGTAATATGCAACACATGTTGAAACTCTAGTCTGGCAGAAGATTGTTGAAAACTGTGTACTCTGGTTCTACAAATAGTACATATATATATGGTTGTATTATTAGGCGTGGTTGGTTACACCGCGAGCTTATATTATCGCTTGTTTTGTGTTAAGCACTTCGCTATAACTTAGCGCCGCGAGTCATTTTCGCTAAGTTTAAACAAATTTGTTTTGATATATTTTAACGTTTTCAACCCTTTTTCAAATATTTGAATAAAATTACTTATCGCTAAATAACCGTTTTCTTTGCATCTTAGCAAGCGAGAATCGCTTTCTTGTAATCAAAAAACGACTATTAATAAACTTGCTATTCATATAATATGCGTAGAAGACATGTGGATATATTCACATGTTCTCACAATGAACATAAGCCTCACTATCATTACGAATTTCATCACATTGAATGCAACAGACTATAAGATATCGGTTCAGGACTTCACTTAACATTTGATCGCACCATATGTATTTGTCACAACATAATTTGTTGTTGTGTTGGAGCTTCTTTCATTCAATTCGATCACCTATTTTTATTGCGTCAGCGATCGTTCTGTCAGAAATTTCTTAACTTGGTTTGTACTCGTATTTTTAAAATTCACTTGAAACACTTTATTTCATCTTTATCTCTGGCTTTGACTGTCCGCACACTTGTCTTTCGTTTTTCATCTTTCGCCTTTCTATCATATTATCATTAAAACACAAGCAACACTCGATATATTTTTGCTGTGATCTGTACAGTTGCTTAAACACACACACATTCAAATGTGCAATTACAACTGCCTACGTCATTGCACATTCTATTGATTTTTCGGGGTTGTATTTCGATATCGCTGCTTCACCTCCTTGACTGTTGGTTTGCTCCTTGCATTCTGTTTGTCAATTTTCTATATATGTATGTACTCCATTTACAAATAATGGGTATATTTTAGCTGCAAGAGAACTCTCGGTATCGATAACTATGGTTGCACAGCTGAGAATGTCAAACTGTGTTGACATTTCTGTCCAGTAAGGTTGGGCAAGTCGTCATGAATCGTTCAAAGCTGCAACAACGATTCCAAATTGTGGAAATTTTAATTAAATTAAATCTGTTTCATCATGAAGCTTATTTCTGCTTAAGTGGCTTCGTCAATAAGCAAAATTGCTGTTTTGGTGCGAAGATAATCCTCAAGCCGTTAACGAATCACCATTATATCCATTAAAATTGAGTGTTTGTTGCGGGTGACACGCTGGCGGCATCATCGGTCCTTATTTCTTTCGAAATTATCAAGGAGCTGCCATTACGGTCAATGGCGAGCTCTATCGAGCCGTGCCGACTGAATTTTTGGTACCAAAAATTAATCAGCCAAACACCAACGACATTTGGTTCCAGCAAGACGGTGCAACTTGCCATACAGCGTGCTTAACAGTGGACTTGTGGCAAAATCAATTTGGTGACAACTTTATTTACAGAAGTGGTACTGTTCACTGGTCCCTCGTTATGCCGGCAAACCAGCAACTCTGGAAGCATAGGAAGCCAATATTCAAGCTATCATTGACGCCATACGCGCAGACCTATTAGAAAAGGTTGTCAAAAATTGGACTGATCGAATATATACATATATAGCCACAGCGGACATATGCCGGAAATCACATCTAAAAAATAAATGCCATGAAATTATGTACCACATTATAATAAAAAAAAAATTCATTCCAACTATATTTCCGTGTTGTATTATTATTTTAGCTTCTAATGCAGCTAAAAAACACCTGTTACATAAACAACAACACACATTAATTCACACAATTTATTATTCCTAGTGGCCATGCTTTTTCAAATTGCAGCAAAATTATTTTCGGAAGTTTACTATCAAGTAAACTAATTACTTAGCTAACACGATCGAAATTCAATTAAATCACCAGGGCGGAGAAATACGTCTATCATGGGCGGTTGTTGGAAAGGATCTAATTTAAAATGTTTACGTGACCCACAGCTCATGCTGACCATTCCGCGTAGCTGAGATCTGTTTTAAATATACTAATTTTCTCTCTTCTCCCCCTTTCTCCCTTGATCTTTATACAAATTACTTTCGTTCCGTTAACAACTCATTGTCTCGTCAACTCTAAATCTTGGCAAACAGCCCAAATAAATAAATAACAATAATAAACTATGGAAAAAGTGTAAACTAGGGTACCCATTTAATCGGGGTTTTTGATTAATCGGTTAATCGGTAAACGTAAATTTCAATCTGGCAATTAACCGAACAAAACGCAGTCAACATTATTCAATTAATCGAATAAAATAGAACAACAAAAAGAAAACAGTGTTGAATCATTGTACTAGGCACATTTATTAAAACAAAAGCAACTTCATTATAAAGTATAATATATATGTATCTATAATTCACAAATCGTAGTTGCAGCAACATGAAAATTAGTGACTTCTGGTACCAAGCCAAAATTTAAAAAAATCTCAAAGTGTGGACCCAACAGTGTCACGCTTTCCGGTACCGACCATACAAAGGGTAGGGTCGCTCTGATACTATACCACACTATAACACCCTATTGGATTGATTAATTTTTACAAAAATTTTGCAAAACGTAATTTTCTGACTATTATCCTTATTGTACATAGTTTGACCAGAATCGGAGCAGGTACACACAGGGAAAAGATTAGTTGGTAATCAATTCAGGCATTGGAAATTTCATGATAAAGTCTATTTTTTGATTAGAATTCATAATTGTCAAACATCAGAAATATTTTTAGATGTTATTGATAGATTAAAAATAGGTCTTACTAAATACAAGATGCTACCACCGAATTTTAGTTGTATTAACCAATTTGAGTATTTCTAAAACCTCATTCATCTGAAACGGAAGATACAACTTATAAAAAGTACAATATTAGAATTCGTGTTCAGATATTAGTCACTGTAACCATAATTTAGTTTCTGTTGAAAAACATTTGTTACAAAGTTATGTATTCGAGTTTTCACAAGAGGCTTTGTTATTAAAGAGAAACTACGTATATTGGAATGTTACACGAGGACTTTACAGAATTACTAATATTTTAAACAGAAAGTCATGAACTAAGTTGTGGAAAAACAATAAAGTGTATAGACATCAGCGACCGAAGAACACATATTATCATAATTGAGGCTTATAAGCATAATCGTTGAATTTTACGCCACTATTGACGCCTTCACTAACCCATGCAAACAATTGTGGATACTTGGCTGGAGGAACTATTATTCTGGATGACACAAATTAAGTTAAACATACATATGATACCCAGGGTAACCCATCCCCATTTTTGATCGAAAATATGAAAAATTTGGAAAGATTGTCTGTATTTGTTTTTCGATTGGACATTCCGTTTTCGAGATATAGAAATTGTTTCATATTTTCGATAAAAAAATGGGCACGACATACGAACTCTGATTACAAATAATAATAATTGTGTTTATATTTAAATATAAAATACACAATTTTAATAAAAAGTTATTTTTTAACTTTTTTCTATAAAATTCATAAGGGGTTAAAGCATCACCAAATGGTTGTGACAGCCATCAAATTCAAGTAATTACTTTAGTTGGGTGATTCAGAAAGTTCCGGACAAATTTCTCCAGCGTATTCCTTGGCTCATTTCATGAAGAAAAGTCCACTAGGACCATGTCCGAAAATGCAAGGGTGCGAAATGGCAGCGTGTTCAAAATTTTCGGATTGGTGGTCGGAGGGTAGTAGGGTAAAGTTGCTAACTTCTGAGCCAGTAGTCGAATTTGCTCAGCCAGATGGCAGGTAACTTATGTTTTATCTATCTAATAAAATCTAATAAAAATCTTAAACGTGTTAATTTACAAAAACAAATAAACGTGTGCTGTTATTTCGCTACCAAAAACAAACATTTTTGCATTTAAGTAAAATGGTCATAACTTTGGAACGGTAAGACCCCTGGGCTTCGTTTAGGTCATTTTGGAAAGGTAAGAGGTATGGCTATCTTTCAACAGAACAAAAAACATAAGTTACCTGCCATCTGGCTGAGCAAATTGAGGTTATGTGATTTTTTTTTTAAATTTTTTTCCGAAAGCTCTGTATCTCGGCGATTCCATTTTGTTTGACTGATTCTGAAAGGCCTTTTTTAAGGCTCAGAAGTTAGTAACTCTCCAATCCGAAAACTTTGAACCAAAGGAATATTTGAAATGAGCCAAGGAATACGCTGGAGAAATTTGTCCGGAACTTTCTGAATAACCCTGTATATTATTTGGGACATCTGAATTAGTTTTCAAATTTTTTGTTCATCGAACTAATTGAATAAACATAATTGTTGCTGGAACGAAAAATAAATTGTTGTATCAACGAAATAAGAAATTTTCAAAGAAATCGTATATGCAATTTTTCACTGCAGCAACAATGAAATTGTCGGATGTACGAAATTTGTCATTACAGAAACGTAAAACATTAACGAATATGTTTCATCCATGCGACGAAGTGTCTTTCTTTCATAATAATTATCCAAAAAAACCCCCACTTGGGTTCGCTTATCTTTGTCAATGTCGGGATATAAGTCCAAACTACTTCCCGTTATCGACAATTTATATGCAAGCCTCTACTGCTGATGGTCTCGCATCCCAGTAGTAGTATCCGATAGCTCATAAATCGAAAGCCTTATATTTGTAGCAAAAGTTATCTGCCATCACTGGATTTATTTTCAAATTGTTATTCCTGTGCCTTCTCTGTTTCCGTTTCAATTAAATTATATTATTAAGAGAGTTTTATTTATTACTATTAACTCAGTACAACGTGTGTCATTAACATTCAGCGTTCGACTACACAAATTTACACCATTTCTAGAACTACTCGTCCACTACCTCGAAGTAATAATAACTTCCACCTATTGTTGCAGTCGAGAGGAATCTATGTACGTCGAAATCACTAACTATGTCTTGTCCTCATTCACCGACAACCCACCGTCGCCGATTTCTTTACGATCCTTGAAATTCCATTCTATTAAACTCGATAAATAAAAAACCGGCAATTTAAACAAAAAGCTCGATACAAACCTTTCGTTTAAAAACCAACTCAATGACAAAATAGTTCACTCAATGAGGAAAATAAAGAAAAATCCCCACACTACAGAGTGTGTTTGTATTTATGCATTCGAGAGAGTTTGTTTGGGAATATGGAAAATACCGACTATTGACTTTGTTAACACTCCTTTACACATCCGGTAGCTATGCACTCCACATACTCGAGCACTCAAGAAATGGAATGTACACTAGAAAAAATATTTGGCCGATGTGAAAACCGACGAAGAGGTCCTTGTTACTTCAAATGATTCTCCTTCAATTCACCTTTTCATTGGTTTGTAATAGCCAACCTGACATTTTTTTATGGTTGTATTGTGCAAATAAACGTCAGCTAAATATTATGGTGGCAACGAAGTGTTAAATAACGCTGGCTCAACGTTTGGTTTGCTAGTTGACTTAACGGACTCCAAAGTAGTGAAGCAAAAAAGAAAAGCCAGAGACAAATTCAAGTCAACCATTGCAGCATGTCATGACAATATAGAGAAGCAAACGTCAGTTGATCTGGAAATGTCACATCTGCAGAACGGAGCAAACGCTATAGAAACATATTGTATTGAGTTCAATAATGGTTACATTGCCGTATCTTAGGTTACGCCAAGGACAGAAGACAAGTTAGCTCCATTGATACAAAGCGCATGTCCAGTAATTAGGGCGACCCTGGAACTGTCTAACTAAAAAAAATTTCCTCAATTCCGTGTTCCCACGCCCTGCACTCTACAATGGTATCCGAAGAATCTGGTCGCCGTTCATTATACGAGTATAATCTCGGTGGTGCAATGGTAGTGTGCGCGCCTCTTGTACATGAGATCCTGGGTTTGATCCCTGCTCAGGCCACCTTCAAATTCCTTTCGGTGGCGGTCACCTCGCATAGTGAAGGCGACACTATCGAGTATTTAGCCATGAAAAAGCTTCTCAAAATACCGTTCGGAATCGGTGCAAAACTGTAGGTCACAATCAGGGAGTGAAAACTGGAAAGCGCACAGCTCAGTGATTGTGAGCAGTTCTCCCCGGTCCCTTCATGGGATGTAATGGGAAACCATTTATTTATTTTTTATCAATAAGTTCGTGACTTCGTGTTCGTGTTTCGTGTTTAGATTTCTTTGCTGCAAAACAAATTCATTTTGCAGTAAAAATACTTCGTTTGCAGCGCATACTCAGCTTTCACCGCAACAATTGAAACGTTTCCCTTAATAAAAAATCCTTCTTCGCAAAAGTCGTCTGGATTGTTATAAATCAAATTTAATTTGCTCAAAATTAGTATAAATAACTTGTATATGGGGATTATTAAAACGATCAAATGTATACCGTCGCTTCTCAGAATATTTCTGACTTGAATTGCATCTGTCTTAATTCAAAAACAATGAACGAGGAAAGTATATTAGGATTCGTTCATCTTCGAGCAGAACCTGGTGTAGCTCCGTCGATGGACGCGTGTATTTGCATTAAGCTGCCTGTGATCGAACAAATTTCAGACAAAGTTTAAGTACGTCTCTATATGTAGTTGTCTTTGATCCTAGCCATTCTGAGAAAACTGTAATTCTTTTTAATCTAATAGATCACGTTTTTTTATGGTTAGCGGAAAAAAATTAAGTGCCGTGGGTTGGATTCGAAGTCACATTCCCTGGAAGATCATTTCGGAATTTGTGAGGCACCATCTTCAGCAGCTTCTAGCACGTTAAACCATCGAAGTGTGTTGTGACGATAAGAGTTCGCAAACAATTATCGCACACCCTGACAAGTGTACATGTGTACATGCCAGTAGGTTATTTCCTACTGAGGATACTGGCGTCGGCTAACGGGAGCGAGTGGTGGTAGCAACAACAGAATTACTCACGTTAACTTCAAAGCATTTTGCAGTGACTGATCAACGATAGCAGCAGAGGCCAAACCCCCATACTGCGAACAAGCACACACATCTACGATGATAAGTAAAGGATTGCGTCCAGGTAGGTATAAAAGGCGCTACAAATCCAGACAAATGATCAGTTGTTATCGGGCGGTCGAAAGACTAAGACCGTAGATGGGACTCCGTGCGGCTGGTGAGGGACCACTAGCTGTGAACCAGGCATTGAAATTCGAAAGACGATCTTTTGGAGAGCCTAGCAAATGCAGGAGAAAAATACAAGGACCAGGTAGACGAGGGCTAAAGCCATGAAACTATATACTAACATCTGAAGCAGTAAACAAAGTCAATAAAAATCAGAGAAATTTAGTATACCCAAAGAAACCCATTGTGTTCTAATTTTTTCTTGTAACGAACCTGAAGTACTAAACTAAATTAGCATTGGAAATTCAAAAAAAAAACAATTTTTGACGTAGAATACGTCTTACCTTACGGTATGAGGAGTCATGTCAGGTTTTTATTGTTGTAATCTTTATTTCATTGAATTTGAGGAAACGGCTAGATGAATTTTTTTTGTAGGTAAATGAAGATGTTATCTTTCGTTTGATATACATTTCATATTGGTTGATATATTTCTAGTATTTTAATTTCTCAAATGAAAATTGTTTAAACACATACACTCAAACATATGTGTGGTGTTTGGTTGAGTGTTTTTGGTTGCTCAACATTGCTTAGGAACATGTATCTAGTAAAAAGTGAAACGAACAGCAAGCTAATGTTGCTTGGCAACATGTATCTAGTAAAAAGTGAAACAAACAGTAAGCTAACGTAATAAAGCTTTTTTGCGAAAGCTTCAATAAAGCTGTTGTAACATTAATTTTGAATTGTAAAGCGTAAAGCTTACACACAACGCTCGAATGCTAATGCGAAGACTCGATAAGGTAAACCTTTTTTAATATTAGGGCGGCCCTCTCAACATTCGCAGAACTTATTTCAATAAAAATATTAATTCAAATACATAAATTAAATTAAGTTTAAAAAAATTGAACATAATATTTTTTTTTTTAAACGGACTTGAATCAAATGCCCTTGGTAAATATAAAAATAACAGCAGACAGTTGTCCAAGGCCTTCGGCCACGGACTGTCCCTGCAGGCTGTGTCAGAGACACGGCCATTAAGTTTAACGTAGAATACGCCATCCGATAAGACAGAAAACATATATAACAATAAATGATAAATAATATAAGCAAATGAATTTATTGTTATATATGTCTTCTGTCTTATCGGATGGCGTATTCTACGTTAAACTTAATGGCCGTGTCTCTGACACAGCCTGCAGGGACAGTCCGTGGCCGAAGGCCTCGGACAACTGTCTGCTGCAATTTTTGTATGATATTTATAAACACAAAAAATAAATTACATATTGTATTCCTAACCCTTACTCCCTATTAGGGATGTCAATCGGGATTTTTTAATAGAGCTATACTTCATTTCAAAATTATTCACATTCGGGGCAAGTTTCACAACATTAAAAATTTAACCAGGGATTGAAAAATTCCCCTGCAATTAATAATACATACACTGAGCGGAAAAGCATCGTCACAGGGATGAAAGTGTTCATCACCCAACAACTTTTGTCATCGAAAGTGAGCTAACGTACAGCTTTGTTTCCGCAACGAAAATGTGTTCATCAACTGCAAATTGTTCGTCACTGTGATGAAAGTATAGTTGTTGCTACAATGAATTTGATCCATTATTGCAACGAATTTGGTTCGTTGCTGCAATGAATTTGTTTC
Source organism: Phaonia tiefii (assembly GCA_963931995.1). Classification (NCBI taxonomy): domain Eukaryota; kingdom Metazoa; phylum Arthropoda; class Insecta; order Diptera; family Muscidae; genus Phaonia; species Phaonia tiefii. The sequence continues at coordinate 58,165,761 of OZ008370.1, forward strand.
ATTATTGAAATGAATAAGTATCGTTCCTCCAATGAAATTATTTCATTTCTGCAATGAATTGGTTTCATTACAGCAATTAAGTTGCTTAATTTCTGTTTTGAATTTGTTTCATTGCTGCTATGATTTTGAATCATTACTGCTATGATTTTGTTTCATTTCTACAATGAATATTTTAAAGTGTTTGAAATTATTTATTGTTAATTGTACATAGATACACTGCTAATGTTACAATGTAGGTGTTTTGATAACAATTTTTATGAATTTTTGTTAAATTGCTAAATATATTATAACCATTCCACTCGTCTGGAGAAAGATTATAGTCGAGTAGGTAGTGTAGTAGTCGAGGGGTAGAGTGGAAAGTCACTCTATGCCAGAGAAGATATTCACTATGTAGTACAATTTTGTGAAAGTAAGAAATTTTTTGGTTCTATTAGAATTTCATTAAGTAACTTCAAAGTGAATAGAAGACCACCAATTTGACTACATTTTATCGATCACAAAATTGTGACCAAGGCACATTCTTGGACCTCATTGAAATTTTACTGAATATGAATATTCGATTTCCTAGCATCGTAGTTGGAGATTCGAACATTGATTTTTTAAATACTGCTGCAACAGCAGATATTTGTAATACTTTACATTATTTTGAATATCGGAACTGCCATTCTATCATCACCGGGCCGGAAAATGGTACAGTAACATCTCGGACAACTTGCTTATTGATTCTTTTGGGTACGATATGTCACACAACTTGATATCCCGCACATTTAATTCAAATTTTTCTACACCAGTGATTTCAACTTCTTGCGGGAAATCTACATAGGAAATTATATCAGCCTCTAAGTTTTGGAGATCCGTCTGATGACACGGTGGAATTAATTTGAATTCATTCCAACTGTATTTCATATTGTACTACAGCAAAAGAAGTTAATATTCTAGTCAAAAATATGATTGCTGCTTGGATAAATAAATACTTGAATGCCCATACACTATTAAATAAAGCTTTTGCAAAAGATACACAAGAACCGAACAGCATTTCGAATTTGAATTTTTATGACCGATTTTGTTAGTTTTTGGTTAATATATGAGAAATTTATACTGCAAGCTTACAAGTCAGGAACATTTTTCTCATTTAAAAATGGTTGGTTTTTGTTGGAAATAATAGACAATTCAGTTCAACACACACTCACTGGCATAACCAGTTTCGAACTACGTGGCAAGTTTATCATCAGATGCCTAACTACTGTGCCTGAATTGATACCATCGGTCGAGCATCAATCGTATATATACAAACTCAGTTCTACAATTTACATGTGAGAATTAGTATCGATCGAAGATTCCTAAGCATCAACATCACTGAAAGGCCTATATTCTGAGAAAATATTGAAAAGTATAAGCAAAATTGTAAAAAGCTAATGTAATTTTCATGTACAATTATCATCAGTCTAAACTAAAATCGACGCAAGCTAATCCTAAGAAATGTTATAAACAAAATAATAATATTCCTAATTATAATTTAATTCGTTTTATTTTACTGATATATTATAACCGTTCACTTTATGTCCACAACTTAAAAGACATAATTGTCTATATTCAACCTTTTTACTAATACTTCGCGTTGCTTACTTTCCGGCGTTTAATCACAGGCTGACTCATAATGCGAAAAACCTCCGCTATTTATACGAGTTATGCTTCTCACCATCTGGTTTTCTTCTCTAACCGATATTGTAGTTTGATACCTTAACCCATTGCAACGGATTCGTCAAATGGCTTGTGGTACTTTTAGGCTCAGTATTTATCGCCCTTTTATTTACATTACTAGCGTACCCGGTAATGCTTCGCTATTGCTAAACTATAGACAAAATATAATAATAGTAAGAGGAATTAAATTTAGCAATTAATTAATATTAATATGCTTTCTACCTTATTGCTATTTTGTTTTTGATATGTTTACTCATTCGTCTTCTGATATTGAGATTATGATGTGGCTTAATATATGAAAACCATGAATCATGTTTTTGATTATTACTTCAAATATTTCAAGAGCGAAAGTTGAATCGAGAATTTCCGCTGATATCCTCTTTTCTGTCATTCAATGGAACACATCCAACAACGTGTATCTCGGAATACTTGATGTTTACTCATAAAATCCATTAATGATTTCAATTTGAGTTTGAAAACCTGTGCAATAATATCATGACGATCAACTGGCGATTGACCGGGAAATAGTTGTTCTTTAATCTCAAGCTATGTGGGATTACATGTAAATGTAATGAACAAATCAGGACGTCCGTATTGGCGAACGTATAACATTGCATCTTGTGCGTATTCTTGCATGTGTCGTAGACTGCCTATGTTGCTGGTAATATTATAACTCTGCCATAATCAGTTGCAATGCCAACATTGTTTAGTGCATCACGTAAATGTATGCACTCTTCAGATTGTAGTTCCTTCTGATTCAAGCGAATATGCAGTAAACGTTACGATCCAATCTTTGCATACATCACATTTCAAAATGTTAAATTACAGAGTGGTGTAAGGTATACAAAGTCTTTACAGCTGTTAATACAGACAATTCATTTACTAAACCATCATGGATGGAAACTAAATCATTTCTTAAAATTTTTATAATTTATTGATCTACTACGGCGTAACTAGAAGTAATGTTTTCAATGTTTGTGTAATTTAGCAGGCATAACACATTTGGAAATTGATCCATTTAAAATTTATAGGTGTTCTGATTTGATTGAACGACTTTGAAGAGATTTTCTTGTAATTTCCATTAAAATTAAGGATTATTTGCAATAAAATAAATTTGAGACTCCACAGGAATAATGTTAAGTTTGCTGTTAAGTTTCCATTTCATCCTAACACCCTCTAAACTGTGTTACATAATGTTAAGTGTCTTATTAAATACAAAGTCTGTGCTCTCTTGTCTTAGAAAATAACACCATCTTTATTAAAACGACTTTCTATACATCACTCCCGACATCAATGTATAAACAATAACAACAACAGTCAAATACCCGAACGCCACAACCCGCTTGTAATCAATGTTGCCAGAAGCTGTCAAAAAAAATATGCTAAATGCCCAAAAAAATTGTGCAAAATGGAAAGAACTTATGCTAAAACACCAAAAAAATTGTGTAAAATTCAAAAACATTATGCTAAAATTAGAAAAGTTAATTTATTATGCATTTGCCACTGTGTGTAGTACTTAGTACCTACTATAGCGCTTTTAAACACTATTCTTATTCACAAATTCGTATAACTTTGGTAAACAACGAAAAAACATTTTGAAATCAGAGATGTGTATTTTTTATTCAAAAAATTCCACAAACACTTTTCCGGTTCAAGATCAATTTCTATGAAAAAGTAATTTTGTAACAAAAAGAAAATTTTCATAGAATATCTATATTATTAAAAAACTAATGTGAAATTGATTATTAAACAAATGTGAAATGAAATTGATATTGAAATATATACAGTGCCGGTCAAAAAAATAGCACCCACGTCGAAAAATATTGTCATTCCAATAAAAAAATAAATTCTGTGCTTATTATTTGAACATAACTAAGCGATGACGTAGTACTCTGTTTACTCTTTTTAAGATAAGTTTTTTTCCTCATGATAGTTAACGGTTCTCTAGAAATGATCGATCATTTACAAAAGGATCTACTTCAGTGCAGTCAATGAAATAGCACCAGCAGGCTTTTTTAAATTTGTTTTTTTCTGAAAAAAAGTGAAAACAAAAGCTAATAAAAATTTTTTAATATACTTTCATCAACATCAGGTAATAATTTTATAAAAATTGTATAGTTGTGGGTCGCGGAAAGCATTGTTCGCCGGAAAAACGTGAACTAATAAAAAAATTTGCGTCCGAGGGTAAATCTTATTCCCAAATAAGGAATTTGCCGGGATGTTCCAATAAAATGATAATAAATGCCCTAAGATATGAGCAAAAAGTTGAATCTCGTGGTAGAAGCCAATTTTGTCACCCTTAATGGTAAAGCGTTTAGTACGGACGACTGAAGCAAATCCCTTTATGACAGCCACGGAGCTCAAAAAAACATTGGATGTGCTGGCAAGCGTGGAAACTATTCGCCGCAAACTTCGAGACAACAGCCTCAATGCCTGTAGTACTCGAAAAGTGCCGCTCCTTACCTCTAAGCATGTTGCTAAAAGGATATCTTTTGCTAAAGCACATCAAAATTGGCCAAAGGAAAAGTGGAGAAATGTGCTTTGGACTGACGAATCCAAAATTGTCCTTTTTGGTGGAAAGGGTTCCAGATCTTTTGTCCGTAGGCCACCTAACAGTGAATATCAAAACTATAAAACATGGAGGTCGTAGTATTATGGTATGGGGTTGCTTTTCATATCAAGGTGTGGGTCCCATATATTGGATCAAAACCGTTATGGATGCATCGGTTTATGTAAAACTCCTTGATGAAATTATGCTACCGTATGCTTCCTACGAAATGCCGCTGGTGTGGGTCTTCCAGCAAGACAATGACCCCAAACACACCAGCAAAATGGCAAAAAAATGGTTCAACGATAACTCTATCAATGTAATGGAGTGGCCTGCACAGTGCCCAGATTTGAACCCTATCGAAAATCTGTGGACGGATATAAAGAAGGGTATATCAACAATAAAACCAACAAGCGTTGAAGGGCTGTGGGAGGCTGTGCAGAAAATTTGGAGTTCCATCAAAGTTGAAAGATGCCAGCATTTAGTCGATTCCATGGGAAGGCGTTGTGCCGCGGTAATAGCAAACTAAGGTCACGCGACAAAGTATTGAAACAATACAATTAATTTATCAACAAGATATCTGAGTGCAATTTTTGATTTATTTTAAGAAAGCCCACTATTTTTTGTTAAAAATTAAATGAAGTGCTATTATTTTGACTGGGTAGTTTTTAAGTTTTTTGTTAAAATTAATTAGCAAATTATAAACTGTTGAAAAAATCAAATAATTTTCTTATGATAATAAACCATTAACATCAAAGAATTTATTATCTTGTTTTCAGTTAAATTGGCCCAACTGTTAAACAGATGTAAACGGAGTCAATATAAATTTGTGCGTGGTGCTATTATTTTGACCGCAGCCATCCACCATAATAATCAATTTTACATTATTTTTTTTAATAATATATTCTATGGAAATTTACTTTTTGTTATAAAAGTATTTTTTCATAGAAATTGATCTAGAACCGGAAAAATTAATAAATAATAGCCATTGACAAAATTTCATTTTGATCGGAAGTGGTTGACGCCAGCTACCATGTTGACCTGCCAGACAGACAGACGGGCATGGCTCAAAAGTTTTAAAATGTCCCAAATCGAATTTGGCCAAAGATACCTTAGGTCTAATATGAATCCTTCTAAGCGTTAACTTTTTTCCGTATCAAATGTCATATACCCTCATCCCTATTGGTGATGGTGTTCGATTATGTATTGTCTACAAAAATGTGTTTGTTATTGAATATAGGCGTAATGTGCCCGCAGTATTACAATTGTTGATTATTTAAGTTTTAGCACTTTATTTTGCAAATTGCACTTCTTTTGGCCTGTTTTTTGTGACAACTTCTGGCAACACTGGTATTATATTATGCAAAGTTGTTGTTGTGTTAATGGTTCGATCTTAGAGTTCGTTGATTACAAGCAGTGTTGCCAGTTTAGCAAAATTAATGCTTTTTTAGCATAATTTTTTTGAAACATGATGCTAAATGCGGTTTAGTGTAATTTTCACCACATTTTTCCACAGTTTGATATATTTTATAAAATTTTTTACATACTGCACAATTTTCCATTAACAGTTTTTTGCATTTTACTTTGTAATAACATGTAACAGGAATATTTCTGAAGAAATAACGAATCTTTAGGAATTTGAAAACACTCCGCACGATTGCATTTTGATTCATGTAACAATACATTCTTTCTTATGAGCCAACATAAACCAAAGGATGTGAAACGAAACTTATGTTCATTACATTTTCTTGCTTCATGGGTCCAAAACGTTTTGTCTGATCCTCTGTTTTCAGCCTTAGAGGCGGATTTCTCCCGAACCATTAACAAAACATGTATTTCTATGCAACTTATGTCACTCTTTTACATTACATTTCGTGCAACATTGTTATCGTAACCTCTTGGATGTGATGATTACGGATTTTTTTTGGCAAAAAAAAATTAAAAACTAATAATCTAATTATTTGGAAAAATTAAATGTATAACAATTTTACGAAGGGGAAGCTTTTGAATATTTTATAATAACCTGTAAATACAACAATATAATCCACAAATTCAAAACACTGTGAAAACCAGTGTAGAACAGTTTTTATAAACAGTGTAAAGCGCACATGCGTTTTTGGCCACTTCCAATTTAAAATGGAGGGAAGTACAATACTGAAGTATGAAAATGGTAATGTTCGTTTACACCGTTAGGGTTTCACTCTGAATCAACAGGTTATACTTTTGAAAGAAAAGAAATATGATACGCTTTTCAGAATAATCAAAGAAAACTGAAGCTTAAGGTACACTTGCATCAAAAAATGGAATTTGGCTTTTCATTATTGCCAAAAAGCGGGAAAAAAACAAAAAAAATTTTTTTTTTAATAATCCTGGTCATAAATTAATTTTTATTAAATATTTAATATGAAACGCACCAACCCGTAGGTATATTTTTCATTGTTTCTTAAAAAGGTATGGGCCTCTCAGATTAAAATTTCAGGACTTACTACTAATAAGTGTAGTTACAAATACAAACGAAAATGTAAATGGTCTTAAAACTATAAATGGTCTTAAAAATTCTTTTGTTTTATAAAAAAACAAAAATTTTTGAACAGACTGATTCTTTATTTTAATGTTTTTATGAAATCCATTTTAGTTTTATTATTCGATCTCCAAGATGTTATGTTCTTTAAACAACCTTAGTGTATAGGGCGTTATGACCCGACTCCTTCTGGTACATACCATTCAAATGTTGAGCGGACAATTGGCTAGAAGTCATGATAAATACCCCAAAAACACAACACATCCGAAATTGCTAACAAGATAATATTTTTCACATGTCACTCTGCTATTGAATATGGGCAAATTTGCTACGGGTTATTGAAGGTTTGTCGACTGCGAAAACAAAAATATAAATCAATTCAGGCACAGAAGTTAGGCATGTGTTTAACTGAATTGTCTATTATTCCGACAAAAACCAACCATTTTCAATTAGAAACATCCTGACGTTGTAAGCTCGTAGTATGAACTTCTCATACATTAACTAAAAATATAAACCTTTTTTAATTGAATTCGGAACCAAAGGATGACTAAAATGGGAGTATGTTTAAGTCGGTTTACCCGACTGAAATTTCTGAACTTGTTTCGAGTTGGTTTTTTAAATTTCCTTTTATTTTAAATTTTTTTTGTTTAAACCAAATTGTTTTATCAAATTTTTAAAAATATGACTTTTAAATTCATATATTCGTATTCATATTCAAAAATAATAAAAATTAATAATCAAAAAAAATTTTGTGTAAATTTTCATAATTAGAAAACGTATATCATTTAAGACTAAAATTAAGAAGCCATATTCAAATTTGGAATACTCAAATACAAACTCAAAAGCGGGTAACCAAGTAACCACTGTAATAAAAGCTGTTTCCGTTTTTTTAACTTATTAAAGTAATTAGACGGTTGATTTGTCTAATCGATTTTGACCAGTAATGATCCTAGAGACATATTTACAAATCGACAAATTTATTTTTGGTTTTTAGAGTCATGTTCTCCGTACATCTAAATTAATGAAATTGTTAATAAAAAGTATGGACCAACATACTTTTGCAGTAACGGATTTTTTAAAATCCAACTCGCGTACATGTTTACTATTGATAATTTTATATTTGTTATAACTCTTGGTTGAAAATAAGCATTATTTCAGAGTTTAGTTCCGAAAAACAGTCATACATTATAGAAAAAATTAAATTTTTCGACAAAAAATGCTAAAACTGAAGCGAGAAATGTCAAAAGTTGGCAAAAATTACCCAAAAAAGTGCTAAAAAGCATTTATCATGTTTTTTCAAAAAATGTGAAGAAGCTTAAAAAAAGAGCTAGAATTGCACTTAAAGTGCTAAACAAGCAACACTGTATAATACAGTGAGAGAGAGAGAGCCCCAAATATTCGCCATATCAAATGCTCTCACTCTCTATGTACTTAAATAAAGGCATGCAAGCCACACACGCAAAGTTTCATAAGGTCATAAAGGGTTTTTCAATAAGAGCGCTACAAAAGTTTTTTTAAATAAAACAAAACCGGTTTTAGATACCAATGAAATTCTTTATTCCTGTGAAAGTACGTTCGATGCCAGTATGTATGGAACTCGATTTCTTTTGCATGGCCACCACGGGCACGCTTACAGAAGTCCAGACGCTGAACCCAATTTACGACGGATTTCAAGCATAAATCGGCCGATACTGCTGGAATTTCACGTTCGATATTCGTACGAAGTTCATCAATCGTAGCTGGCTTGTTGGCATAGACCATAGACTTGACGTAGCCCCACTGGAAATAATCTAACGGCGTCAAATCGCACGACCGAGGCGGCCAATCGACTGGGCCATTTCGTGAGATAACACGTTCACCAAACTTGGTTTCCAATAAATTGATTATGGCATTCGCTGTGTGGGTTGTGGCGCCGTCCTGTTGGAACCACATGTCCTCCAAGTCCATATTATCCAATTGGGGCGAAAAATATTCGGTTATCATTGAACGGTAGCGATTCGCATTCACAGTAATGTTCCGGTCTTGATCATCACGGAAGAAGTACGGCCCAATGACGCCGCCGGCCCATAAACCGCACCAAACCGTCATTTTTTCGGGATGCAATGATGACTCATGGATTACGTGTGGATTGCTGTCTGACCAATAACGCATATTTTGCTTATTGACGAAGCCATTCAGCCAGAAATGAGCCTCATCGCTGAAGATGATTTTCCGATGAAAATCCGAATCATTTTCAAGTTGTTGCTCAGCCTAATTCACGAACATGCGACGCTTATGGTGGTCCAGTGGCTTCAGTTCTTGCGTCAATTTGATCTTGTAAGGATGCAGGCCAAGATCTTTTCGCAAAATTCGTCACAACGACATCATAGAGATGCCCAACGCTTGAGAACGACGTGTGAGAGACACATTTAGGCTTTCTTGAACTGAAGCCTCAGCGGCAGCAATATTCTTGACACTACGGGCACTTCTTTGTCTCACTGGCATGGGAACATTTTGTACTGTGCCTGTGGATTCAAATTTTTCTACTAGACGCGCAATTATTGATCTGGTAGGACGATTATTACGACCATAAATTGGACGTAGCGCTCTTAAAGTTGAGGCCACTGACTCTAAATTTCGGTAGTAAATTTTAATAATTTCGATTCGTTGTTGGCTCGTATATCTTTCCATGATGAAATGGCAAACCTTACTGAAGAGAAATGACAAAAGAGCGGGAAAAATATGGCGTCGTTTGCTGTCCCTATCGATTTACTTTTGTAGCGCCTATTTACATGTACGTGTTTCTATGAGCACACACTAAGTCAATGTTGAAGCATTTAAATATTAATAAAATGTAGTAATAAAACATTAATAAATTGAATCTCAATAGACACCTAAACCTGCCCCTGATATTGAAGAACATACTGTGAAAATTTCAGGCTAATCGGTGCAGTAGTTTTCATGTATGTTGCGGACAATTAGAACTAAATTTCCTTTCATATATATATATGTAGATGTTATTTTGTTCATTAACAGTCAAAGTCACGGCCGCGAAAGATAACGTAAGCAAACGAAAGCCAGTCACTCGCTTTCGTTATTCGCTTGGTTTAAATTGTTATTGTATGCTTCTATAAGTCGGGCCCACTAACTATTTTCGCGGCATCTATGCGAACGAAAATGTCGAAACCACTCATTTGGCATTTGAGCTATGCGAAAACCAAAATGGTTTTGACATTTTCGTTCGCATAGATGACAGCGAAAATAGCTAGTGGGACCGGTTTTATAAACACACTACCACACAATGAAAAATAAAACCAGACGTTTGCTTAGGGATCCTTTCGAGAGGATACTGGTAGCAGTAAGAGCAAGTAAATGCTTTTAATCGTAACACTGCCCCATACTTAAGCCTGTTCGTCCCGAGCAGGCTCAACTCCATCTTTTCGCTTCGGCACAGAAGGCTTTCTGTGTGGAAGGCATTCGGCCGGGCTTGGCATTTTCTGCTCTGGTGTGGGTCTAACACCGGCTTCGCGGCTTTGGCATAGCCGGCCCCTTTAAAGTAAATATCTCCGGTATTTGTGAGGTTAATATGTAGTATTACAACTCTAGAAAAGGTTTGAAGTACTGTATATTATCAGAGTCTAACAATAGGTACAGTAGTTTTCTTTGAAAATAGTAGTTCTAACAAAAAAGTGATAACCCCGCAATGGGTTAATTAAACGAAATATATTTACGCAAGGGATTTATAGAGTCAAAAAATACCTTTGTTCTGATATCCATTTGAACCATATCGGGTATTAAATTTTTGAGGTATAACCGATTATATACTCAGGCTTTAACGATCTATATCTCAAGAAGTTTGACCGAGCGGAAGGAAAAAATCAACTTTTTGAATTCAGCATCGGTGTTGCAATTTTGGTGTATATCACACAATTGCTCTTAAAGTAAGTTTATGCATATTTTAATATTTCACTAATTATTTTTGTTTTAATTAATTGTCATGTCAGTAGGCATTTGTCAATTAGACATTCATTAGTAGACATTTCTCAATATAAAGTGTTAACTTGGTAACATTTTTATTTTTTATTAGCTTTTCACTACATTTTTTTCAACCTATCCCCGATAAATTTAACAGGTATAATTTTTCCCGATAGCATGTATATGATACAATATGTATGGGGAAACGTATATAAGTTACAAACAAAACGCAACGACAACCTAAAACGCCAAATATAGAAAATTTATTGATAAAATCAAAAATAATAAATTTTATCGGAATTAAGTTAGAAGTTGTACAGCTTCCAGGTATATACACTGAGTGTAGTTCTGCCTAGCATATTTTTCATCGTGCTTGTTGTACACAGGCCTTTAAAGTCTAAGTGGTGAATCCAATATGGCGATTTTTTGATAGCTAAGACTGAAATTGTAAATAAAATTGTTAAAATAGCCCAGTTGTAAACTTGTTTGAAGTAACCGATTAGAGCTACAAAATTGTTTGCCAAGGTTTTAAGAAAAATCCAATACTCAGGGAGATTCCATTTTTTTGTTTGTAAAAATTTTCGATAAGTACAGAATCAAGGTTGATTTGATACCCCATACCTAGGGACTGTAAAACATTGATTTTACTACCCTCATTTTAGAACCCCCTGTACAAAAGCTGCAGGGGCGCCTGGTTTGTGCACACTATAACTTCCTTATAACATAACAGATCACAATGAATTAGACAATCAATATTTTTTTCAAACGCAACTCTGCTACTAAAAGCAGACTATTTTGCCACTCCTATTCTGGTACCATTCAAGCAACTCTTTTGCCTGCGTCTGATTGGTCGCCCGTATAGTTTCTGTAAAACAAGATCAATCTTAATGAAATATAATAATGCCGACTATTTTGTCAAACATCACGTTATAATTAAAAAACGACGACCTTGGCACGCCCATTTTGGTAACTCCCGTACTAAAGAAGGGTATTGGCATTGGGTAAAATAATTTGTTTTATAATACTCATATTTTTTGCGCCTATTTATTGCGTCACCAGTTAACAACAAACCCAACAATTGTATGGGATACACCCAAATTAAAAAAAATAAAATGGTATCGCGTTACATCCCATGTAGGGATTAGGAAGAGCTTCACACAATCAGTGAGCTGTGCGCGATCTAGTTTTACTCTCAATGATTGGGACTTACAGTTTTACACAGTTTCCAAACGGTATTTTGAGAAGCTTTTTCATGGGTAAATATTCGATAGTGTCACGTCACGAAGCGAGGTGGTGAATTATCGTGGTAAATTCACCGACTTTCAGTAAGTATTTGACGTTTGACAAAATATAGCTGAATACCAATTTGCATTCAGATTGGTTGTGTTTTAAGGGAAGCAGTGTGTCAGCCAACTGGCCGTCCACTCAACTTTTGCTAAAAGGGCACCAGAATGGGGCAGTCATATTACCAAATTGTTCATACTTCTATAAAGGGTGGGCCATGTTAAATTTAGAATTTAATTTCGCTTTAAAAAAGTACTAATATACATTTTTTCAAACTTATGATTTTATTTTTAAGACTCACCATTAATATTTATGAATGAAATACAATTTCATTCAAATGGCTCTCAGGACTTGGTGTACAGTACCTTATTCGATATACCCAATTTTCAGCACATTTCCGACTATTTGGACTCTATCTTGTTAACGACAACATTTTAACGAACGATTTTGTATTTTAAGGTCTCAATGGGCTCAAGGTTGTTTGCTTAACACTCATCTATCACGGCGCCCCAGAGATAATAGTCTAACGGTGTCAAATCGCAACTGCGAAGCCGCCTGTGGACTTACAAATTTCGGCTGAAACAAGATCGATTGTAATGTTGGCTGTGTGGCACGTGGGGCCATCCTGTTGAAACCATACGTCATCCATGTACCCTCTTCACCTTTGGGGAACACAAAAGAGCTGAGAATGGCACAGTATTGCTCGCCATTGACGGTAACGGCGGCTCCTTTCTCATTTTCAAAGAAATATGTGCCTGTGAGCCGCCATGCCAAAAACCGCACCAAACAGTCAGTGGTGGTGAATGCGTCGTCTTCTCCTCAAAACAAGTTCGAGGAATATTCGACGAGTTGACGGCTGTTCGAGCACATTTTCATCTACAGCGGTCATATTTTCAACTTACCGCACTGGACGAGAACGTACATGAGTTCTTTTGTTTAATAATTACCCGGATTCATGAACTCCTTTCACAAGTTGATCCACAAACTGCGTAAAAACACTATGGTTTTACCGAATTTATTTCGCAGATTTCTTACAGTTCCAGTGTAAGACATAGAAATTTCGCAGAAAATATCTTCAAATTTTCTTGAAGCGCAAAGCGACTCATTTCGTAAACATCTAACCTTTAACTAATAATCTCTTACTTCATAATTTTCAGATTTACCAGCTACTTAAAAATAACGGGGAGTTCATTCAAAATTTTACATGGTCCGCCCGTTACAATTTCGATTCCAACCCTTGCTTTCTTAAAAAATTATAGACGAAATACAATACAAAGAGTTGTTAAATTATACGGCAGTTATAATATTGACCAGCGCAAATTCAAACGGAAGTGCTGCTTTTGTGTGCGCTATCTAGAATTGCTGCACCTTCGCTGGTAGACATATAATATAGGCTTGAAAAGGGTATTTTCTCCTCTACTAGGCTGTGTCTTGAGACGAACATATTTGAAAAATTCCTTTCACATCCTTCGAAAAAATTAGACAACAATTTTAAAAAAAAAATCTTGCAACACTCGTATGCAAATCCGATTTCAAGTATGTACCTACCTATTACTCCTATGTTCCTAACGTAGTGCCAGATTATAGTCCAGTATATGTTTAATTGAATAAAATGTATATTATCTTTGGAATAGTGAGGAATTGTGACATTTCTACTCCCAAAGACATTTCTTTGAATAGATGAATATATTACACCAATATATCTCTTCCGGGCAGATATTTCAAAGCATTTCATTCATTCTACAATTTAATTTTAACAATTTAACATTCAAACTTTTCACGAACTCCAATAATTTGTTTATTTTATTAGATTTTATGAGCAAGTTATGAGCCCATTTTAAAACAATGCTGACAGTAGGGTGAAGGTCCAGAATGCAATAAAATTATATTTGTTTCCTTAGCAACTATCGTTTCCGTTAAAAAATTTGGTAAAATACGTTTCCTGAAATTAAAAATATAAAATAAAACAGTGAAACAATAAAAGGCCGAAACTAATTTGAAACGGCCCTTATCAAGCTATTTAGCCAGCGAAACAAACCCTTAACAAAAATTTAGACAAAATAGAACCCGCAATCATTTTTGCAAAATTTTTTATTATTATTGTTTACTGAAATCTATTTTCAATAATCTATATTCAATGACTAGTTAATAATTATCTAATCTATAATTATATAAATGTAGTTCACAAACCATTTTAATCTCTTGTTTCCGGTCATATACATTTTGGTGAGCGATGTGACATGTAAGATGTCGGAAGTGTGATCCCATGTTTCGTTTATCCAACATCTTCCATCAGGCACGTACGCAGGGGGGCCCGAGCCACCGGGCTAACTTGAGAATTGAAAACCCCCAATAACTTAGTGTGGTTACTCAACTTAAGTGAATGAATAAATCTACTTCAATGTTACAAATTCTGCAGATCTATAAAAATTTTCTATTAAAATATCGCGCAAAAAATGTGCCTGCGGCTATGAACTTCAGAGCAGCGAAGTCATTGTTTGACCTACCGCAAACGACAAATTTCTTCAATCCGGTATGGCCGATCTCGCTAAAATCTGTAAAAGTTTCCGAAGTTATTTCTTCAATGTGTGGTTTTTGAATTTAGTGATATTTTTCAACATAAATATCAAGCGGCCCCACCCCCAAAATAAAATCCTGCGTACGGTACTGCCTTTCATGAGTTTACCCAAAATATATGGTAGTGTGGATAGGACAAAGAAAATCGACTTTTGACCTATTGTGACGAAAGTATCACCATACAAGTTTTGGTTTAACTCAGTCTATGATTCGGGAAGTCATATCCCAGAGACTTTGGGTTTGTTTTCTATAAGTATAATATAAACTTGAGGTGGAATATGTGCACTTTAGACATTTTGCTGTTACGCACTGTCTTAGTGTCATTTCAATGATTGCAGCGACCAAAAATGAAGGAAACGTAGATGGGTTTAACAACGCAAGTGACCGCTTTTGCTGTTTGTGATTACAAAATTTGAAAATTAAGTGAAAGTGAGGGGATGCGATGCGTCTTATGTTCTTCACATTATAAGTGGTGTATTCGTATCCAGACTGTTGCGACCAAAAAGCGGGCATTATAAAATTAATAAATAAAATACGACCAAATAGTTAAAAATAAATTAGATTAAAGTCAGGATGCGACGTCAAAATGCGCGAAAATCCCGCTAAAATCAGGGTAATCGCGGCAAAAGCGGGACCAGCCGTCCTGCGTATGCGTGTATCATAACGACATGAATTTGGAACAACAACAATATTATAATGTTTATCCTTTTATTTCTACATTTAGTTTTATTTTAAATACATGTACATATTTTTATTTAATTTTTACGTAAATCCAAACAATTCCGGGGTTTCGCCCCTTGTGTGACGATTTTGGTTACAACCAGTTGGGCAGGTTACGTATTCGTGATAAATATTATATTATTATATATACGTCATACGCTCCGTGGTACATGTATATTTATGACGTTAACCAAATAAATATTTACAAACCACAGAATCGTTGGGTTTAGTGATTGCGTAATTGTGTATCCCGCTAAAATTTAAATATATTTTTTCCAGAGTATGTAAAAATTCAGCTCGCGAACCGAAAAATGCAGCTCCTCCTCAATATAAAGTTTAAAAAAAATAAAATCTCGAGTGAATTTAATTTTTAAAAATGTTGTTTATTTGAATCGCTCCCCGAGCGAATCAAATATAAAAAATAAAAATTGGATTCGGAGTTTAATTTTTATTTTACTGGGAGTTAAAACTTTCTAGTGGAGTGGAAATTCTCGGGAGTGGAATTTGGTGAAAATGGTACAACCTGCAATAACGGCGAAAATATTTAGAATTAATTAAATGCTTAAAAAAAGTGTGTGGGTAAGAAGCTGTAGAAGGGTCATGAAAGGGTATAACTTCGAAATGCGAGGAAATCCGTTTGAAATGATTTCGAATATATTAAACATAGTGCACGTGGGTATAAAATCTATCTTCGGGCATTTTGTAATTTTACCTCATAATACACTTTTTTTGAGTCGCAATTTTCCAAAAGATTTGGTCGCATTTTCAAGTTTTGCCCCTTTTCCCCCTTTTTCATCGTTTATAGCCACATTCACAACTTTGTCCACATTCCTAACCTTTGCAAACGATTTTCCCCGCATTTTCTCGTTTTGTCCCCTTTGCCCCGGTTTTATCCACATACACAATATTTGCCTTATTCCCAACGTTTTCCAATGATTTTCTCGCATTTTAAAGTTATACCATTTTCGTCCCCATTTTACCCTTTTTACCACCATCAAATATTTTTGCACATTCTTAACCCTTCCAAACTTTTCTTCTCACATTTTGAAGTTTTACCAATTCTGCCCCCTCTTTCCCTTCTAATACACATTCCCACTTTTTGCACATTCCTATCCTTTCCAAAAGATATTTCTCGCATTTTCAAGTTCTACCATTTTGATTATTTTTTTTATTTTTTTAGTTATTGTAATCTAGTTCATCATTCGCTATTTTAAATAATTCTTCGATTGATGTAAATAATCCAGTGATCACTCCATACCAGAGTTCGTATTTACCCCCCATGTGTAACCCATACACATCGTCGTGGCGAATGTGTAATGAACGTTTACCCATTACCCACAGGGTATGGGGAAAATAATGGGTAGGTACCCACGAAAATGAGGCATTACCCATCACCCTCAGGGCAATGGGGAAAATAATGGGTAGCTAACTACCGAAATTGCCATATTGGAGGCATCCATTGGTTAAAGCCTCCTTTGGAGGTAACATTTTTATTATTTTTTCGATTGAACGCACCATTTTCGAATTATAACCACTTTTTTATTTTATCGATTTTCCTATTTTGGCGATTTATCGGAAAAAAAAATTCTTCTATACGAATTGGACCACTTTATGAAAACTCCTTAGAAACCAGCAAAGATTGGTAATTTTTTTGATTGGACGCTCTGTTTCCGAGATATAGAGATTTTTCCTAATTTTTTGGTATTTTCGATCACAAATGACGATGGCCTACCCATTACCCATCGTCGTGGGTAGCTACCCATTATTTTCCCCATTGCCCTGAGGGTAAGTGGTAATCGTGATGGATAATTCCTCATTTTCGTGGGTAGCTAGTACTTAGTGTATTCAAAAAACCGGTTCTCCAAAAATGTCGATTTTCGGTTTCTTCGAATATTCCGATTTTTGCGAAACCGATATTCGGTTAAACCGAGGTGTAAAAACCGGTTAATAACCGGTTTCGGTTTTTATGACACCGAATTTTGATATCGACTATCGAGTACATATTCATGAAATTGCTTGACAAGATACCGTTCAGAACCGGTGTAAAACTGCAGGTCCCAATCAACGTGTGTGAGCCTATTCATTCATTCCTTCAAATTTTAAATTTAATTTCGCTTTAAAAAAATACTACATTTTTTTACAAATTATGATTTTATTGGTTATCTATTCAATTTGTTTCGCGTTTTAAGGCCTCAAAGGAGTAGGGATTGTTTGCGTATCACTTATATTTTACGGCGCTCCAGAGATAATAATCTAACGGGTTCAAATCGCGAATGGACTTTCAGGCTTTGGCTGATTATGCGGTTTGCCAACACAGTGCGTACACATCCGCCTTGTTTTCAACTTTTGGGAACAAAAAATCGTTGAGCATGACACGATAACGCACGTCATTGACGGTTATGGCAGGTCCTTGCTCATTTTCGAAGAAAATTGGGCCTATGATGCCGCCTGGTGAAAAACCGTGGATGCATCGGATTCTCCCCGACGACGCACGGGACGAGCACGTACACTAGTAGTTTTCTTGATGTGCTGACGGCACTCTATTTCAGTCGAATTTATTTCGTAGATTTCGGGCAGTTTGAGTTGAAGACTCAGAACTTTGGAAGAAAGTTTTAACTTTTTCCAAATAAGTTTTAACTTTTCCAAGAAAGTTTTAACTTTTTCCATTTTGAAAATGTCTAGCCTTTAACAAATAGATTTGAAACGGGTCATCTGCTTCGAAATACCGGGAGGTTCAAATTCCAAATATTACATGTTCCACCCCTTCTCATACACATTTTATTTACCCAATTAGGCAAAATCATCGTTCAGCAAATATTTCTTTGGACGTTTTGTACTTCTTTTTTGAGTGTGAATACTGTTTTTTATGCATTTCAGCTAACATACCACCTGTGTTGTCATTAGATACAGAACTCATGTCTAAATCGGAGTTGGCAGATATGACTCCTAATGCCATTGGACAACCAATTTCAGCAAATTATCGGCGAAATAATTCGTTGGCAAAGTCTTTTGTGTCTGTCTGCTGGGACCAGTAATCATAATGAGCTATGAAAAAGGCTTTAGGTGTGTAATTCTGCGGTGTTATATCAGTTGTGTAAAAACAGGTTAATCAACTTGAAATAACCGGTGAAACCGGTTCTTCGATAACAACAATTTTTAGAAACCGACATACGGTTAACCGACCGGAATTCGGTTAACCGGTTTCGATTTTGAATAAACTAGTAGCTACCCATTATTTTCGCCATACCCTGTGGGTAATGGGTAAACGATCGCTACCCATTTCCCACGGCAATAATAATGGGTTACCCTGGCTAATCTAGAGTGACCCAGGCTAACTCATTACCCACGAGGAACCCTGCTCCGTACCATGCATTTCCCATATACACATATAAATTCAGGTATTGGAAGTTACATGATAAAGTCTACATTCAGATTAGAATTCCCAATTATCAAACATCAGAATTATTTGTTGATGTTATTGATAAATTAAAAATAGGTCTTACTAAAATGAAGTGGTGGATAGTAAGTTGTACTAACCAATATGAGTATTTCCAAAACCTCACTCATCTGAATTGGAAGATACAACTCATAACATAAAAGAGAAACCATATTGGAATGTTACACGAGGACTTTTCAGAAAATCTATTATTTTAAACAGAAATTGAGAAACAAATTCCTGAAAAAATTACTAAGTGTGTATAAGTAGTTATCATCCACCGGAAAAAATGGTAAATATACATACATATCGTTACCTAAAATGCCCAAAGACGTAACCCTCATTTTCAAAATTTTACAGGAGAAGCAAAAAAACTTATAAAATCCAAAGTATTTCAGTTTTAAACGCGTTCATTCCACAGCTTACCTTAGGAACTTGGAAGTCTACTATTTGGCACATATATATTTTAGCGCGGAGTATTATATTCAATCAAAAAAACAGTATTTATTTTTTGAGGGTTACGTCTTTGGGCATTTCAGGTGACGATATTCACATTTTATGCCATATAGACTCAGAATTTGATATACTCGTACTTTGGACAAAAACAGCGGTTGTCGCATATTTTTTTATACGAAATCAACAGATCATTAAGGTCCGTGTATATTTTATTGTTATCGACAAGATCAATATGCCCAGTTGATTGATCTCACCGCACTAGTTTCTGAATCGCACGTATTATTTTATTTTTACTAGAATTTCCATAAATTGAGTTATGTGAAGTGAAACTTTTAAACATAATCGTCGAATCTAACGCCACTATTGACGCCTTCACAAACATGTAACAAATTGTTTGGACGTCTGTCTTGACGAACTATTGTTGTGGATGACACAAATTAACTTAAACAAACTTGTGATATTTTTAAATTATAGCTGTTTGTATGTGGTTACAAAGTTTTTATTTTAAAAATCGCTAAAAAATAACATTTTCGACTGAAAAATCGCTAAAACGTTCTTATGCCAATATCCCTGAAACGAAGCGCCCAATCGAACAAATAATTAATTATTAAAGGTTTCTAAGAGCTTTTCAGAAAGTGGTCCAATCGTATGAAGCGTAGCGATTTGTTTAAAAAAGTCATGCCGTTTTAAATACATTTATTGGTTACAGCCCCCCATGGGGGGAGGCTGTATAGGACGCACCTTTCCGAGTTATAGCAATTTTTCACTTTGGGATTTTCGTATTTTGGCTATTTAAAAAAAATGTAATACGAATTGGAACACTTTATGGAAACAAATTAGTTACTTTTTCGATTCGACGCTCGTTCCCAATATATACAATTTTTTTATAATTTTTTCATATTTCCGATCAAAAATCGGCTTGCATTATGCGGCATTTACACCAAACTAGATCAACGCATTTGCGGGATTATCCACGTTTTTTCTTATGGAGTTTGACACTTATAATCCCGAAAATGCGATAATCTTTGTTGCTGTAACTGCAGTTTTACCCAGGGTAACCCGTTTCCAATGAAATACGAACCCTGATTATAAATAATAACAATTTTGTTTATATTTCAATGTAAAATACAAAATTTTAATAAAAAAATATTTATTTTATATTATTTTTTCTATTAAATTCTTAATGGGTTAAAGCGGCAACAAATTGTTGCGCCAGCCATCAAACTAAAGTACATACTTAAGCATACCAATATACTATTTGGTACAACCGAATTAGTTTTTATATTTTTCGTTGGTCCAACAAATATAATATTCACCACTACAGGATAATTTGATTGCTAGAATTAAAACTCGATTCACACATTAAATTTATGCTTGTTGCTGTGGCTACATATTTCAGTTCTTGCAACCAAAACTGAATTACAAATCAATTGTTATGTAAAACATTCGATGATACTGAAAACAACTATTGGTAATCCCAACTGATTAACCCACCAAAACTTACCCACCAAATTTTAGTTGGCTGTAAATATAGTTGGTGCATCGAATCTCTTCTTTGTGTATAGAGCACATCGTGGGTTTGTCCTTCATATTGCGCATTTGTTTTTATCCGGCTTAGTTCCTACGGTACGATGCACACTCAATCGTTACCTTTTCGGGCAATAGATTAAATGTGGCTCGTCTTTGATGTGAGATGAGACGACAAATGGTAAGGGGTTTGATTCTAATCGACATTTATGCGACAGGACCTTTTTTCCAATTTCTTCCTTTATAGTCCAAATAGTAAGGTCTTTGTGTGTTTGAGAATTAGTGACAAACCAAGGAGTGTTGATGATTTTTTTAGTGTTTTTGATTGGATTGGATTGGAATCAAAAACACTACCCGGAACACCGACATTGATCTATTGAGCTGATCTGTTATTGGGCTGATATATTTTTCTTCCTTGAGCTAACAGACTCTATCTTGAATGCATGAATGTGGCAAATTAAATATATGAAAATTATACCTCTACAAATGCAAATTGAAAAAAAAAACTTAAATACCGATGACAATTATACTTATTTTCAAAGCATTTACTTCTCTAGTAGTTCTGGTTTTCTAATATTTCGTATGTACAGGCTTAAGAATTTGAAAGTGCTACCAATCGAAGCCACAAAACTCTACATATAAAATACTGTTAAAAGTGAATTTCCACCAGGCACACAAATTCAAAATGATCAAAAGCATTCCCATATATGACTACAATTGACATCCGATCCACAACCTGCATATGCATTGCCTGAGCAAATTGAAATTTAAGATTGTTTAATTGGCATTGCGAACAATGGTCATTCTTTTGCATTTGCATTAGAACAAGCAATGTAAATTAAAATCCAATGCAAATTAAAATATCCCAACAGTGGTTCCATGTAGGACTTCAAAAAAATATATAAATTTCTAGGAGGCTGATTTTTTTAACTTGTAAAGGAGGTTGTTGTGCCAAACCTTATTAAATGCTTTGGTAATATCTAGAAATACCGCTGAGCAGTACTATTTTTGTAACAACGTGTTATGGACAGAGTCTAGTAGTAGATAGACTTGCTCAATAGTTCGGAAAAGAAACTGGTTTTCGGAAACCAAACAGGACTTCGACACAATATCCGCAGAAAGATTTTGATGAACAGAGTTTTGATAGGACAGGCAACAGCGTAGTGGGGCTTCTTTCCACTGAGGAAAGTAGGACGAGTGCTTGTGTAGGCAGTTCATAACATAGTTCATAATATCATAACCAAGTTGAGTTTGTTTGTTTCGTTGAGATTGTCTATGGGTATTTCCACCGGAGTTTCAATCGTGACTAAAAAGTTAAAAGTGCTTAAAGAAATGTAATTTTTGATTGGATTTATAAAAAAATGTTCCAACTATCTGATTTTAGAAACTATACTATATAACCGTTCTTGGCTTTTGTGAAGAGAATTCGAGCTCCAAGTTTGAGTAATGCTCTCTTCTAGAATATAGATGTATTTTATTAAGAAGTACCTTTAATATTATTTAGCTTGGATTGATATTTAATGACACCAATTTTTTGTTTAATTATCCCATTTGGCAATAAACCACAACAATAAAATACAAAAATGACAAAAATATTTAGTTAGCGGTAATGATTTAAGTTTGATTTGAGAATTGTTTAAAGTAACAAACGTTAGCAAAAAAACAAGATTTGTTGTAATAACTTTTTATTGAATGTATGAAATTTTTTAAAATGTTGGATCTAAAGCTAGTTTGACACATATACTTCAAAAATATTTTGCATTGTTTTAATATTTTATAAATAATGTATTTTTTAAGCACACAAACTTCGTCACATAACGTCAGCATGTATTAAACTTAAAACAAAAAATTTTAGTTGTTTGTTTAAACATAAAATTTTTATCTACATTGGTAAAATACGCAAAGAAAAAATATAGTCTGTTAACGTATAACAAAAGCTTTAGTAAAGATGGTAACACACTTTCAACTAACAAAACTAAACGTAAAACCATTAAAATTTAGGTTAAATACTAATACTTTCTGAAATTTTCATTCTTTTCACTGCAATGGAAAATATGTCAAAAAACGTCAGTAAGTAAAAAACCTGACAAAATACACCATTTGTTGCAATAACCTCTTAGTGGTCGGTTGATACTTCTAAATTAGTTAAAACTTTAGCGAAAAAAAATTATATTTTTTCTAATTTTTAAATTAAAATATAAAATTTGTGAACCGAAACTCAGTATAGTAACGTAATAATATATATATGGAATTTTTTGAGAAATTAATATATATATGCACTTTAAATATTGCATTTTTATGTCGATGGGAAAAGCAAGACATGAAGAAGCTAAAGAGGATTCCAAAAATTATAGTGAAAGAATTAATTATTCTATTTTTCGTTTTGTATTCGAGCTTTTTGAATAGTTAGATCTTAATTTTTTAAATAATTAGGCTCGAGGTCAATTTTGTTGTATACATTTTAAATTTATTTTTCAATATTTCGTCTTTCGTCGAAAGACATCATCAGGAATTGAAAAACTTGAGTACAACACAACATGTAAGTAAAGTAGCGCAGCGACCGCTACCCTCCGTCATCGGTTTGTTACTGAAAGAATTAAAAAAGATCCAACAAGGAAGACCAAGCTCTTACAAAAAGCAACAAATAGGCAACAAAAATCTAAAATAAATACTCAGTTCTTGTCTTTATTAAACGTCATAGCATAGAATTTGTAGATCCATATGTATTTTATACACTAGTTTCGTTAGATCGAAATTAGAATATGCATCAGCTGAAAGAATACAGAAGAAATTCATTAAATTTGCTTTGATATAATTATATTTTGATCCGCCGATACCAAAGTATGAATCAAGCTGTAGATTGATTCACCTGCAGCTGTTATGCAAGCGAGGAAGTCTTCAATCTATTATGTTTATTTACAAAATCATTTGTGGAACTATTGATAGTTCTTATTTGTTGAATCTAATATCCTTTAATGTCGCTTCGAGAAGATTGTGCCAATTTGAATTCTTCCATATACCCTGCCGTAGAATGAATTATTTCATGAATGAACCTATTTTACGATGTCTAAGAGAATTGAACTCAATTTGCTCAGTGCATGATATTGATGAAGTTGCTAAAATTAATTTACAATTAAGGAGAATTGGGAACGAATGTACATTTCCATTAGATGAAATTAAATTAAATAAATAAATAAATTAACAAAGCTAAAAAACACAATATCAATGTTCGACGAAAAAAATAGAAGATAACAGAAAAAGGTAAAAAGAAAAACAGAAAAGAGACAAACAGAAGACAGGCAAACTTTAGAAAAGGCTGTAAAGAAAGCAGAAATGCATTCCCGACATATTTTTGCAAGAAGAAAATAGTTGTCGATGTTTTGTACAAAAAGTAAATAAAATCGAAAACTAAAATGGAAATATTGTCCAAAGATTTAGAGTCAAACAAACACCTGATGGAGGTAGATGACTTTTATGCGTAAGATACGGTCATCATCAATGGGCATATCGTTGCAAAACGTTTTATGCTCATAACCGTTTTTGAAGCTTTCGATCTATATAAAAGTGAGCCATTTGAAAACCATGTTGGTACGTCCATGTTCTACCAATATCGACACTGGAATGTGCAATTATGCAGCAGAATACCTCATAATATGTGCGTATGCATGTAACATGCCAATTTTAGTTTTATGCTGGAAGGTTGTGCAGAAATTATTAATATGATGTCATGTGACATTAAACAATTTTTGGAATCGGCATGTTGCAATATTCAAAGGGAAAAATGTGTGACAAATGATTGTTAAAATTGCGTAAAAGATCCAAAGCACGAGTTAGTTACTGTAAATTATTTCTCAGAAATGGATGCAAATGTAAAATGGAAGCACTGGCGAAAATTAGGTGATAGAATTTCATTAAGCTACACTACTGCTCTTATTGCACAACAAAACTGTTTTCAGAGTAAAAAATAAAATATAAGCACTGAAGAATTAGTAGTACAAGGTGTTTCAAAAGAAGTCATCCGATGTTGTTTGGCTCTCATTTTTTTTCTAAATTGAAAACTTCGATTCTGTTTTTTGATTATGTTTATGTAACTTTTGGAATTTTATTGGTTAAGTTGAGAAGATGATATCGGTTAAATGGGCGCCGTCACAATTGATTACCATACGGGTTCCTTTTATGGCACTTTTCATAACTTCGGCGAGAACTTCGGGCGACAGATTCTCGCACTCTCGGGCTTCTTCACGTAAACACTGGACTTTAAAAAACCCCACAGAAAAAGTCTGGAACTGTTAAATCGGGCGACCTTGCGGGCAAACAGCCAAAACGGGAGATGAGGTGACCCGGGAACGCCGCCTTAAAAATATCGGTTGTGGCTCGCACAGTGGGTGCCGTTGCTCCGTCCTGTTGGAACCACATGTCCTTCAGTCCTAATTCGTCGAGTTGCAGCAGAAAAAACTCGGTTAACATGGCCCTATAGCACGCACCGTCCACTGATGTCGTTTGACCAGCGGCGTTCTCGAAAAAAATGGCCCGATAACTCCTCCAGCGTGAACAGCGCACCATGCAGTCACTTTGAGCGGATGTAATGGCTCCTCGTGCATCAGTCGTTATGATTTTGGTGGAAAAATCGTCCACTTCGTCCACGGGATTGAGGATGGCTTGGCGTAGGTTACACGGGTTTGGCGCACGGACTGGACTTTGTATGGGAACATTCGCAGGTCTTTGACTAAAATTAGCAATAGAGACGACCGGCTGATGGCTAATTGCTAGGCTCGGCAACAGCGACGATATTCCCGGCAGAAGGGTCGCTCCGGGCCCGGCCACTCCTGGCAGAGACTCGTGTGGTCCCATGCTCTTCAAGGTTAGTGGACAAACGGCGCAGTGTTTGCGCAGTCGGTGTCGAACGGCCGGGGAATCGGCGACGGTATTCGCGCTGCGCGAACACCACAGAAGAATTGTTACGCAAAAAAATAGACACGATTATTCCGCATTCTTGGAGAGTGTATCGCTCCATGGCTTGTTTACTTGTATTCTACTGCTGTCTAGTCCAGAAATGTCAAAATAGATTTAACATTGGCGGCCATTTGCAAAAATAAGAGCATCTTCCAATAGGGTGGTCACTTTTGAAACACCCTGTACAAATTAAAATAAAATTTAAAGTGCACATTTTTGTTACATGCAACTTACC
The DNA here is from genome assembly GCA_963931995.1 of Phaonia tiefii. Taxonomy (NCBI): domain Eukaryota; kingdom Metazoa; phylum Arthropoda; class Insecta; order Diptera; family Muscidae; genus Phaonia; species Phaonia tiefii. Next base: position 58,191,673 of record OZ008370.1, read on the forward strand.
ATTTCTGCATGTGTAGCTTGGTTGAATAGTGATTCCAAATCCCTTGCTATCATCAGTGATAAATTAAGCCACAACAAGTTTGATGTGGAAGCAGCTCTCAACTTACGAATATACAGGGTGATTCAGGAAGTTCGGGCAAATTTCTCCGGCGTATTCCTTGGCTCATTTCATGAAGAAAAGTCCACTAGGACCATGTCCGAAAATGTAAGGGTGCGAAATGACGCGGGTTCAAAATTTTCGGATTGGGGGTCGGAGGGTAGTAGGGCAAAGTTGCTAACTTCTGAGCCAGTGGCCGGATTTTTTTGTTTTTGGGCAAAGTAGAAAAAAGTTAAATCGCTGAGATACAGAGCTTTCGGAAAACAGTGGAAAGAAAAAATTCACATAACCTCAATTTGCTCAGCCAGGTGGCAGGTAACTTACGTTTTCTGTTGAAAGATGGCCATGCCTCTTACCTTTCCAAAAGGACCTAAACGAAGCCCAGAGGTCTTAACGTTCCAAAGTTATGACCATTTTACTGAAATGCTAAAATGTTTGTTTTTGGAAGCGAAATAACAGCACAAATTTATTTGTTTTTGTAAATTAACAAGTTTAAGATTTTATTTTATTGAAATTTTTGGCTGAAGAATCAAACACATAAGGAAAAAAACATTTGATGTTAAAGGAAGTTTTCAATGTGGTTCCCAATTTCTACTAAACACAATTGCAGCCGTTTGCGAACCACATCCGCCACGTTTAGTTCACTCATCTTTTCACGAACTTTCACCCCAGCTTCTTCAATGCGTGCAAGTAACTGTTCACGATTGTGGATCTGCACAGAATACACACAATCTTTCATGTAGCCCCACAAAAAGAAATCAAGTGGTGTGAGATCTGGAGATCGTGGCGGCCAGGCGATTGGTCCAGCTCGTCCAATCCAACGTCGAGGGAAATTGGTGTTAAGCCAGTTCCGCACAATAAGCCCGTTATGAGCTGGAGCACCATCTTGTTAGTAGAAAACTTGATTTCGTACCGCAAGAGGTACTTCCTCTAGGATTTCTGGCATGACTTCTTGCAAAAAAGCCAAATAATTTTGCGATTTTAACCTGGGCGGAAGTACTTTTGGCCCAATCAAGGTGTTGTCGATGATGCCAGCCCAAACGTTGAAGGTAAATCGGTGTTGAAATGCTGTTTCTTTCTTGTAGTGGGGATTGTCGTGGGCCCATTCGTGCAACTTATGGAAATTAGTTTTGCCGTCTCTCGTGAATTGCGCTTCGTCGGTCCACACAATCGAACGTAAAAACATAAGTGCGTGTACATCACGGTGCAACATCTCACGGCAAAAGTTGACGCGTAGTTGCAAATCGGCCGCCAAGAGTTCTTGAACTGGTGTGAAATGGAATGGATGGTTTTTTTCTTTATGAAGGACCACCCCAACTTGGACCGCGATTCGTCTTGTGCTTGTCTATCGCATCCAAAATTAACTCTTCAACTGCAACGTCGTGTTGTTCATTTCTGGGACGCTCCATTTGTGTAAACAACGTACCTTTACGAAATCGGCGGTTCGTCTCACTGAATGTTGTTCGGTTTGCTGGTCGTCGATTAGGAAAACGTAATGCATATTCACGCGCAAGCAGCTCTTGCATTACCATCGCAGAATCCATAGATGTAATGATTCTGCTAATTCTTCGTTTGAATAAGTTGCCATTTTTACTAATTCAAAACACAACGTACTCGAAACTGTTCCTGCAGCTGCGATTAAAGTAAACTTTTACTTTTTTGTCGTTATTCACTTTAAAAAACCGGACAAAAATCACTTGTGCTTTTCGCGTTCGTAGACACTTGTTGAATGGCAAAATGCTATCAATGAATACCTATAAATACTACTTACCTACTGGAAAATGGACTGGAAACTAAAATCTTAAACGTGTTAATTTACAAAAACAAATAAATGTGTGCTGTTATTTCGCTTCCAAAAACAAAAACAAACATGTTTGCATTTCAGTAAAATGGTCATCACTTTGGAACGGTAAGACCTCTGGGCTTTGTTTATGTCATTTTGTAAAGGTAAGAGGTATGGCTATCTTACCTAGAGGTATGGCTAAGTTACCTGCCGTCTTTCTGAGAAAATTGAGGTTATGTGAATTTTTTTCCAAGCTCTGCATCTTGGCCGAAAAACAAAAAAATCCGACCACTGGCTCAGAAGTTAGCAACTTTACCCTACTACCCTCCGACCACCAATCCGCAAATTTTGAACCCGCTGCCATTTCGCACCCTTGCATTTTCCGACATGGTCCTAGTGGACTTTTCTTCATGAAATGAGCCAAGGAATACGCTGGAGAAATTTGTCCGGAATTTCCTGAATCACCCTGTATACATTAAGCAAAAGCTTACCAGACTTTTTAATAACATTCGGCTGTATCTATGTAGAATGGAATTACTTTGCCAGTTCCCAAGTTCCCATGGCAAATGTGCTGTTGATGGTGTGGTAGCTGTAACAAAACGGAAAATTTGGCTAATATCAAAATCAAAAATGTCGACATAGATAATTCTATATATTTTTTTGAATATGCTCGGGACAATATAAGTGGTATTCATTTCACCTACAAGTCGTCTGACGAGACTGAAGGGTTGTCTCCACGATTAATTGAAAAATGGAAAGAAGTGCCAAATATTCGAGGAATCCAAAAAATGCATTGCGTTGCATGCAGCGAAAAATTTGAAATAAAATTTGCTCTTACTTCCAAAGAAAAAGAATATTACTTTTATGTTTTCAATGCTTAACACTTTTTCTATGTAAATTGTTGTAGATACTCTGCAAATCTATTAGCTTTTTAAGGGTTTGTTTTGGTCGAGGAATTAACCGACTTTCGTATGGGATAATATCGAGCCCTAACCGCCAAAAAACTTAAGCGACAAAAACTGATTTTTTCAGGAGAAGGTTTTTTTTAGTTTTCTCAGTACTCAGTGCAGGTATTAGCATGAAACTTTCAATTTATGCTTTTCTTTGAGTAATTAACTAATCTTAATCGTTAGATTCGTCATTTTTAAAAAGAAGTAGGATTTTTGTGACTTAAGTTTTTTTCGCTGTCATTGTAGCAAGCTCAAGTGATGTATTTGTGTCGGTTAAGTTTTTTTTTTAAATTTATTTTCGAAATGTGGACAACTTAAAAAAAAGGAAATTCACATATGATAACGTAACGTTTAATGTAATAAAAAAAATTAAATTCATGGTAATACAAGGTTTATTCTTTAGTGTCTTCTTCATCTGTTTCTGGTAATGTATCTTTAATAGAATTTGCGTGTTTTAGGCTTAAATATTCGTTGTGCAATTTTTGATTAATTGTATTTTTATCGCAAAGCTTTTTTAAATCATTGTATTTAGCAGATGAAATTTTTAAGCAATCATTATATGCAGGAATTGGTCCATTTTTTGTTATGGGCAAATTTCGTTTTGAGCGTGAGATCGTACTGAGATCGATTTTTGTTGTTCCGGAATTTTCAAAATAACCATACTTAAGTATGATAATGGAACTGTCTTTTACAAATATGGCAGAGCGTAGAGTTTTAAATGAAATTTTTATTGAACTAGGAAACAGTACATGCGAAAAAGCTTTCCAGTATTTAAAATCTCCATTATTTATCAAAACACATTCATAACCAGCTGGTCGAGTTATTGCATTGGACATCACAGTATACCATTCACTTGGAGCCCAAACACTTCTGTCACGGATAAACGACTCTACAGTGCTGTGAATGGAGTCCACAGGCATCATTGTATGTCCAGGTAATAAATATGTAATTTTTATTTTCTTTATAAAAACAGCAGTTTCAAGAAAAAATTTCAAAGCTGAAAGCACTGCTCTATTTCGGTTTTGACCCGCACAGCTGTCGCAGTAAAGGCTTATTGAAGAACAGGTTCCTCTCTGGTCAACACGTTCCAAATATTGGAACAATACTGTGGCAATTTCATTGCATCCTCTTTTTCCGTCAGTCTCTCCCCACAAAAAGCAATAACCATTTCTTGTACCATTTTCATAAACACTTTCGTTATAGTATGAGTATTTTCTTGAATAAAATAATGTAACACTTTTTAAATGGGGCGTGTTTAAAACTTTTTGTAGATCGAAGCTAGCGCATAAAAACGATGAATTTGTTTTGCTTTGTGTCTGTTCCTCCAAAAATATTTTTTTACACTCCTCCTTGTCCTTTATATGATTTTTGTATTTTTCAGACTGCTCGATAGTTTTTTTTTTCTTCCTCTTCCAAGTTTTTGTAGCTTTCACATGTAACGCATTTGTCCTTTTTAGGCAAGTGGAAACCAATATTGAAGTTATTTTTAAAAACTGAACGAAAAACTCTTAGGGACAACTGAGACGATTCTTTATGAATACTTATTAAATGTTGTGTAAAGGCCTTATATAAACCAGAAATGTTTCGAAATTCACTTGAAATATACAGCTTATGACTTTTATTTCGGCAATAATGTGACGGAACTGCGGGCAAATTTTCAATAAATGATTTCAATACCAGTATTTTTGATTCATCAGTTTTATTGTGCGGCCTTGCTTTCGTGTTAATATCACCCCCAGCACTCATTATGTTTTTACTATTTCTGACGTTTCTTAGCCTTTGTTGGGATATATTTAGTGTTGTAAGTAAAAATTGTTGACAAACTTCAATATGTTTGAAGTTGTAGTTGATGTTGTACTCATAAGTAAATTGTCTTTTTGCACTTTCCGATCTTTTTGTGGCAACAGATTTACGTTTAATACATGAGCGCAACCATTCTTTTTGTCTATTGCTGCTGTCCATGCCCCAGAAATGCTCGTTTAATAACTCCCTATCCTTTTCAGTGAAATTGGAGCTGCAGTTTCTTCCACAATTGTTATGGATACAGGGATTCGGTTTAACCGTGGTATTTCGCTGTTTCTTTTTTTCAATCTCTTAGGAACAGCTTTAGGAGCTTTGTATCCTCTCTTTCCTACACACATTTCTTCGTCAATGTCTAGCTCGGAGTCGCTGCTGCTATACGGAACAAGAGCACTTTTCGTTGGCAACTTAAAAAAAAATTATTACACTAAAATCACATTTAGGAAAAAGCAGACAAAAATGATTTGCATTTTTTATCTTATTGGACACATCACTAACAGGTGTATTGCAAAACTCGATGAAATTTCTATAATCAACAAAAACATAGTTACCTTTCTTTCACCAGATGCCATTTTAATAAATATTAGCAAGCAATCAACACAAAAATTTAAACTTTTCCAACGCCGCACAAAAAAATGTAAGACTGAAAATTAAACTTAAACGACACCACGCAGTCAGGAAATTTGTAAACAAAAAGTGAATGTAGGTTAAGTTATTTTTGTTTTGACTTTATCTTCGTAACGGCACATCTGTCAGCTGTGAAATTTTTACAGGGGTTGGGAATTATGTTTCTTAATCGACTTTCATCAAAAAGTCAAAATCGAAAAAAATGTCGCTTAAGTTTTTTTCGCGGTTAGGGCTCGATATATTTTCTGCAGATACTTTATATTTTTCGATATTATGTACAAATATTAGTTTGTAGATTACATGCTTATTCCGCTTTCAACTTTCCTATTCTCCTATCAGTTTAAAGTTTTTTGCTTAAATGTTAGTCGGTTCAGATGAGCTTTATAAGCGTGATAACTCTTTTCCGCGAAGTGTTTGGGAAACTGTTTCTCTGATAACTGCAGAGCATTTAGGAATCCAATTACCACTTTCTGTGAGATTGGGATTAGAATTCCATCAGATAGTTTAACGCAATTAAGTAAATATTCTACAGCCTCTGATATTTCGTCGTCAGTTTTAAGAGAACTGTTGGTATTAATACAGATTATTATGGGATATTGAAAGAATTTACAATTAGCATACTTGTTATGAAGTCTAACATGTGGTCTCAATACAAGTATCACCCAGTGCAACACGAAAAAATATAACCATATACGGACACCACTACGTGATAAAAGACCAAAAAAAAGACCCCTATCTCCCAGTTTTGCCCAAAGTCCTCCAGGTTTTTTTATGGGCCCCCAAAGAAGTGGGGCCTCGGTGTCATTTTTGCAAAAAAGTGATCATTTTCTCAAGCTCATATCTAGCAAACCGTTAGGAATTTTGATTTACTCTCTGAGACAAAGTTGTAGCTCTTGTCATAAACAACAAAAATTGTAAGCAAATAAAATCAAAAAAAAAAACTTCATCTTCAAGGTCAAAATCGCGAAAAACTTTAAAAAATGAGCGAAAAATCGCTCAAAAAGCGTTTTTTTTATTTGCCGCTTTTACGAACAAATTTACTTTCTGAAAAATGCGCCAATTTTCTTTTGCCTGGTAGGGCTTACAGCGCTGATTAAAACCCGAAAGCTGTTTTAAGGAGGCCGGCCCAACTTCTTGAGATATAGGCCTTTATAGCTTGAGTATATAATCGCTTACATCTCACCCATTTCTTATCCGATCTGGTTGACATGGGTATCATTGAGAAGACCTTTGAAAACGCTATAAATCTGTATATAGTAAATATGTTAATTTTTATTAACTCATTGGGGCAAAATAAAAATAAAAAGATTTTTTACAGCCAAAGTCACGATGTCGAACGTTAATGTTCGCTTTCTTTCTATGCGACAAACAACTGATTTGGGAGTCACTAACAAGCAAACGAAAACATATACAATTCAGTACAAAATCGGACCCCACTTACACCCTCCCCCTCAAAATCCAAGCGAACGAAGCCAGGCACTCACTTTCGTTTCAGAATGCGAGTCACTACCTTTCGACTTGTCGTTCGCATGGTTTTACGTGTGTTTGTGTGGTTGTTGTTCAAAGCAATAACATAAACTAGACGTTCGCCATTTAATTTCGGAGCGAGAGAGCAGAGTACGAAGAACTAGTATCTGCAGGTACCACAAAGTTGTCGTTTTTGTGCTGAAATTTAAATATATTTTAATAACAAATTTATTATAATGACATTATTTTCTGTCCATTGTGTTTTTTCCATTGAATTCTATATAAATTGTTTTTGTTTCAAGCTTTTATTTCATTTCCAGCTATGCGACAACCAAAAGACAAGTGACTGGTTTTGACATTTTCGTTCGCATAGATGACAGCGAAAATAGTTACTGGCTTCCGATTTTTCAAATACACAATCACACAATAACATTTAAAGCCTGGGATAAGAAAGAAAGTGAGTGACTGGCTTTCGTTCGCTTAGGTTTTCTTTCGAGATCGTGACTTTGGCTGTTAACCTCACTTTTTTAATACAAATCTGGTTTTCTCAAAAAACAGCCCTCGTAAACTTGTTTCTTCCTAGACTCACTAAAAGACACAACTTCAAGCTTTTTTTAAGGTATAATACTCCGCATTAACCCTTCTAAGACCGGAGATAGTGAGCTTTTCTAACAAAAGTACTTTCTGGGAGCCAAAATTTCGCTTAAAAACAATTGAAGTGTAAGAAAATAAGCGATTTCTTTAAAAAAAAAAATTAATGTGAGTCCGATCACAGAGGAGATATGTAAACATCTAGTACTGAAAAATTTGTTTTAAGTTGGAAGTACTTATGCTTTTAGTATATTTTTTTAATTAATCAATCAAAACTTTCAATATTGTAAATACACAGGAATTTGCTGGTTTTTGTTTGTTTTATTTAACTTATTTGGTTAGTAAATGGGCACACTGCAGTATATATGTACTGCATTAAAAATTACAGTAAGCAGTAAATTTACTGATTACTGAAAAAATTCAGTAAATTTTTACTGATAATGAAACTTAATTTGCATTACCAGTAAAATCGTAATCATATAGGCACTTGATAAAAATTGCTGAAAAAGATTTTAGTAATCAGTAAAAATTTACTAGTTAAAGAATTATTTTTACTGAAATTTTAGTAGTACTGCAAAGTGCCCATCTATGGTAAATGCCTTAAGTACAAATAGTTAATATTGGCTTATGGTAACTAAAATAAGTATATAAATTTTTGACTCGATTGTATTTAAAAATCTATGGAAAACTGCATCTATAGTAGTGGAATTGTTAGTTGTGGGGGTTTGTGGAGAATTGCTCATATGCAAGTGGAAAACGTCAAATAAAAATTTTGATAAAGCTAGCGACTGTGGGTTTGCACAATTTGTATTAAAAACTCCACCCATAATAATTGGCATGAGATGGAGATTGTTACCCAATTGTCGTGCACCAGTTTCAGTGTAAGGCAACTGTACGTAATGAAGATATGTTATAATCTTAATTTATATGGGAATCTAATAGAAATTTTATTAGAATTAACATTACCTCCATTCAGCTTTGATACACTTTGTGTTGTTTTATGTTCTGAGTTATAATTTTTTTGGTGTTTTGTAAAATATTTTATTATTTTGTATTTGTTGCGGTTGACAAGTTATTAATCAGCTGTTTACTAAAATGTACAATGGTTTTCGAAAATTAGTAGCTACTATTGCACACTAGATGGTGCTTATATGCAGCTGTTAAGTATGAATGACAATCTCAAAGACGAAGAAGACTTATAGTTTGACAAGTTTAGTTTTTAGTTTTCCTTATTTTGCTTTGTTTTAGTAAATTTCTTATTAAAAGTGCAAAAAATCTTTTTAAAAGTTATTAAAATTAAATGTTTTTGTATTCATTTTATTTATTTGTTTTCATTTGCCTACGATAACATAATGTACGACAATTAGTGAAAATTAGTAGCTACTATTGCACACTAGATGGTGTTGAGTATATTGTATGCAGCGTATGATTACACTAATACACTCATACATAGCTCACGCCGATTTGATAACGATTTACGATTGGTCAACGATTACATGGCACATCTTACTCAAAATTTGTGATTGTATTGTGAAAAAGATTTTTACCCCCAGCGTATAGATATTTAAACATCAAAAATGTTGATTTCCAAACCTTTAAACGTAAATAATTGTCAGTGAGGAGGCCGAGTGTGTGAGTGCACTGTACCTTCACTGATAGTAAGTGCATTCTAATCAAAATTCTCAAGCTGGTGGGTGAGTTCCCGTGCCCCAAACTATCAAGCAACTACGTGGAAGCTAATATCTGCATTGATTTCACATAAAAACAACCCAAAATATAAAAAAAAATACCTGGAAATACATTGGAGCTCTTGTCATAAAGATGAAATTGTGAACATATAAAATCAAAAAAACTTCCATCAAAAAAATACCTGGAAGCAAACATCTGCATTGAATTCACAAGGGACGCAGCACACAACATAAAAGCGACACGACGCTCACATCGAGGAATTACACAGCGCGACGTCAACGAGAGCTCAGCGGTGAAAGTTATAAACTGAAAGTGAAAGTAAAAAAAGTGAAAGTGCTACAGTATAATTCGCACACAACATTGGCAACTGACAATTTCAATATGCAGTGTGAAAATATTGATTTATTTTGCTACGTTTGCGGTCACCAAATCAGAAAAAATAGTTCGACAACATTGCAAAAGGAAAAGAATCTTTTAACTATTGCATTCAAGAAAGCATGTAAATTGTTTTTCGACGAAGAAGACTTGACCGGTGAAAATTACGCACCTAATACAGTGTGTCGCCAGTCTTATAACAATCTCATGGCATGGTTGAGTGGAGGCAAACATAGTATGAAGTATTGTAAGCCGGTAAACTGGATTAATCTCCCAGGTGATCATGATGAAACCAGTTGCTATGCATGCGTAAATTACACATGTGGTCTAAATCGATATGCTGAGAGGAACAAAAGTTATAAAGGAATTGTAACAGCCACATTACCACTGCTTGCACCTGAGAATTTTTTATCACCAAGGCGGCCAACTCCAGATCGTAGCACAGAATGTACAGGAATGACTAGAGCAAGTGGTGTTACTTACGAAGATCCATTTGATACCGATTATGAGCCCCAACAAGGAAGAGATGGACCACAACTAATAACACAAATGGAAATAGATTTCATTGTAGCCATATTGGGGCTATCGCAGCGACTTGCCATTTTTTTGACAGCGTTTTTAAAGCAAAGAAAACTCACACATGCTAATGTTAACTCTACGGCGTACCGCAAACGGCAAGCTGAATTTCAGAGCCTCTACACTCTAAATGATGACAATTCGTTCGTTTACTGCAACGATATAAAAGCTTTGGTGGTAAAAATGGGAATGAACTACATCGCTAGTGAGTGGAGATTATTTATTGATGGTTCTGTTTCAAACTTGAAAGCAGTGTTGTTGCATGTGTCGAACCGAAAACCTTCCATTCCGCTAGCAATGGGTATTAACATGAAAGAAAGCTATGAAATATTGAAAGATATAATTGAAAAAATCTAATACTACGAAAATAAATGGAAGATTTGCTGTGATTTGAAGGTCATCAACATTCTGCAAGGGATTACCGATAAGGGCGGCTTTCCAAAATTCTTTTGTTTTCTTTGTAATTGGGATTCGCGCTCACCTCTGAATCAATACCAATGTAATTCGTGGAGACCAAGAGGAAGTGTGGAGGAACAAATGAAACAACATAAACTGAAGAATGCACTTTTAATTGACAATACTCAAGACATCTTGCTGCCACCGCTCCACATAAAATTGGGAATTGTTAAAAAATTCATCGAAGTGGCCGTTGTAAATTGCCCAAATGCATTCGACTATTTGTAAAGCGTTTTCCCAAAGCGCAGCGATGACTAAATTAAAAAAGGTATTGTAGGAAATTTAAAACGAATTTTTGTTCACCTCATTGTACTATTTTCACTTTGTTAACGTTTGCTTTTCTGCCTTTATTTTTTGCCTTCATTTAACAGGCGTACTTAATGGCCCTGACATTAGAAAGCTATTCAAGAGCAACTTTGAATCATCGCTTCATGACTATAATCATTCAATGGCATGGATTTACCTTCAGCGTGTATGGACCAGAGTCTTGGGAGGGGATCGAGACGCGGAACCGGAAGCAAGAGAATGGGTGAAAGAAATGCTGTATTATTTTGAGAAATCGGCACATCAATGGCATTAAAGCTGCATTTTTTTTATTTTTATTTTGACGATTTTATCGAACAACTCCTGTAATGAACACATTATTCAAAGCACTTTTAGGTAATAGTTGGGAGTATGGCAGCAGCCGGTTGGGGGATTCGTGTCCTTTCCCTTCCACTCTCAGTTAAGCATTACAATAATAATTTTTTTAGACTCCCTATTTTTTTAAGAATACTAATTAAAACTAAATGGTCCAAAGTCGCTAAACTTTCAAACAAAACCCCTGCAATTAGCGACACAAATTGAGATTCTATTAAAAAAACAAATGGTATTTGGCTATAGTTGGCGGTACTTGGTAGCTACTCCGAGATGGTTTTTGGAGAGCATCGCCTCATAACCCTCCCAATCCTTGATTCCAGTGGCATTTTATCTTTTATTTTCTAGAACCCCTAAACAGAACTTAAAACAACATTCTATATCATCTCTTTCATCACAGGTTTAAGGAAAACTCTTATTTTTATTTGATTTAGAAATTCATAATTATCCTCATACAAAATTTATTAAAATATTTAATTTTCAAATATTTAACAAACAAAATATATGTATAAACTAATACAGCTTAAAGGTTAAATTCCAGATGAGCTTTATATAAAACGCGATATGCTATATAATTCAAAGTAATTCATTTTTAAATACAAAAAAACGGGATGGTATTCCACAACACCTTACTTAATACAAAATTTTCTCCTTATACTGTGTTAATATTTATGTGGAAATATTTTGTTTACTAAACTTTCTTACACATAGTAGGGTATTCAATTACTACCAACATACAAATTAACCAATCTTCTGGGAGAGCATATGAATGATCATAAACAAAGAGTACAAATATGTTAACGATGTAACAGAATTCACCTAAGTTCTCTTTTGCGTTTGCTACATAACAGCGGAGCAAAATCTAATAATAATAACGAGAATGTAAACTATAAATTGTAATCATGAATTCTCCGCTTAGTGATGAATCGTTTATATTGTTATCATAGCTCTGTTACATTGCTAAATATTTTTATCACACTTACCAATACAAGACGACGAACGTTGAGAAGGCCTTTTCAATGTCAGCGACGTTTGGTGTGATGTTGAAAGCTAGAGACCAAAAGGGTTGTCGTACAAATTATCATAAATAATGAAGTTTAATACAGAAATGCATACCTCGTGTTTACATGTACATACATTGTCATTGAAAGGTTAAATGTACTAAATGTGATTTCTTATCAAGAATAGAATGTGTGGAACCGAATTAGAATTATTGATTTAATTAACTAATTAATTTTATTATCAAGATATGATCAGGGAACTAAGTGATCATGTTCGTCGTACAAATCGTCAATGACTAAATCTTTCGAAATTCACTTTTTCATTAATTCACAAATATAAACACTCAGTAAATGAGTTTTACTTTTCTGGTTGGTTCATGCCAAACTTATAATCGAACGAAGATCACTTATTTCGCTCATTCCTGAGAATAAAAAAAATAGATTTTTCTCCAATTTCAAATGACGATCTTAGTTAATTTAAAATAATTTTGTGTGTTTTATCACCATTTTTGTCAACTATAATTTTTTTCTGCTTTTTAACGCGATTGATACCAATAGTCTGAATACTTATGTTTGGAAGCACGTTATTGTAAATACTTCTGTACAATATCAAACTGGTTGCTCACATTATTTGACGAATACGTGGACTATGGAATGCTGGGTTTTAATTTTGCTTCATTGTTTTGGTTCTTGCTATATCTTGTATCACTTTTGTTTTCTTACTTTATTTGCAAGAGATGAGGTTAAATTACACAATGGTAGAAATGGAAATATTGCTGATTAATAAACCCAGCATACACTATAGAACTGACTTGTTTGGGGAAGATTATTATTAATATGCTAGTAACAATTCCGAACCAATATGAACATTTTGGGCAGATTTTGCTCTCGATTCTCTATTACAGCACTGGATGACAACTTTTATGGATGATTACACTCGAAGTCTTCGGATATAATAATTTATCGATGAAAGATCAGCATTTGATGTAGGTGGACAAACCTCTGAACCCAAAACAATGCTTAGTGAATGATATTCATGATGATGTTTAACGTGTGAATTATACATCGTATGGACTGCTACCTTAGTGTTCGCTCAGCCTCTGACCGCTTCCCACGACTATTCCTGGTATTTCCAAGGCCTGGATGTGCAAGTTGAAGAATAATAATTTCTGCCGGCGATGTAATACCGTCGTCCTTTGTTGAAATTCTCCCCTTATAGGTGTAGATATATCACCAAACTTTGGGCACCCAATCTCTTATTTCAAAAGGTTCACGGATTTTAATACTTTTCACAGATTATTTTTTTATGCTAATCGAGTGTTAACTTGTGTGCTGATGAGTTGGAAAAGGAAGTTTATTCCACTTAACCAGCCCGAAGAAGCTTGTGCTTGAACATACACACAGAATCATAATTGGGCATGTATAAATCAGCTGTGATTTAATTCAAGAGTTCCCATATTGGATAAACCATGGTAAACGTTACATGGTAAAAGAAAATCGCATGCCATAAAAAGTGTTCTTGAACTTTAATTTTCACTCAAAAAAAATTATGATTTGAAAAATAATTCACAAAAAAAATATAATAAATGTTCGCGAACCAAATTCTAAATAGAAATACTGTGACTGAGACCATTTCTGTGCCAAATCCATTACACTCCCTACCGAATCCGATGAGCAAGGAGAACGGTTTCACCAAACCACAGTGCCCATGGAAAAACGGTACAAAGGCAAAAAACTCGACGCATTGCTTACAGAGGTAATATCAATTTTACTGATGCATTGTTTTGCATTCCTTTTTTGATTTCTTTTATAATTCATTTCAGATATGTTGGTGGAGTCACAAGATGACCCTGTATGATGTTAATGAAGTTTCTGAAAAATAAAAAGCTGATGATGGAGGGCAGTCTGGAATTAACGTGCCTGTAGACACCATAAGTTCTGAATCAGTGTCAGATTCGGACGACGATTTGGATCCACAACTTAAGAGAGTGCAATTTGCAAGTCCAGGGCCATCAACATTATAAACATAATACGAAATTTTTTTTTATAATTTTTGTAGTACATAGCATTGTATTGTAGTGCCATTCCTGCTGAGACTACTAATACCTACAACACTGAATCAATATTACTAAATATCCATGCTACTACTCTTTGTTACAACCCTAACTCTAAATGTCAACCCATACCACCTAAGGACTAAGATTAATAAAATCAGTAATAGTATAACAATGAAACCTGCAACATGCCTTTTCACTTACGGGAGAAGCCTTTATAGTATCTCAATGTTGAAGTAAAGAAAAAAAATTAAATTAAAATATTTTCGGGAAATTTTTCACTTTTCCGGCTACCTAAGGGCTACCTAAACGGCTATCTAAGGGCTACGTAAACGGTATTGAGATCATTGTTGTAGTTGATTGTTTCCTTGAATTTTGAACGGTTTGCTACCTATGAACCTGATCAGGGGAAAAAAGGTAAAAAAATTGAATTTTTTAAAGTTTTTTGCGATTTTGACTTTGAAGATGAAGTTTTTTTTTATTTTATAAGTTTACAATTTTTATTCTTTATGACAAGAGCTACAACTGAACGGTTTGCAAGATATGAGCTTGAGAAAATGATCACTTTTTTGCAAAAAATGACACCGAGGCCCCACTTCTTTGGGGGCCCATAAAAAAAACCTGGAGGACTCTGGGAAAACTGGGAGACAGGGGTCTTTTTTAGTGCTCTTTTATCACGTAGTGGTGTCCGTATATGGTTATTTTGCCATGACTTAAAAAATTACACACTGTGATATTTTTCTAACTTAAAATTTCATTTTGTGTATTACCTCTTTATTAGAATTAAAAGATATTCAGGCACAGCATTTAGGCATCTGACGATGAACGTATCACGGAGTTCGAAAACTTAATTGTCTATTATTTCCAACAAAAACCAAACATTTTTCAATTAGAAAAATGGTCCTGGCTTGTAAGCTACGTTACGTTAACCACGCTACGCTACGCTACGTTAACCAAAAACTAACAAAATCGGTCATACAAATTCAAATTTGAATGAAAATATTCCCGTTATTTATGGAACACAATATCATTCATGGGGCTGCTTTGGCAGTAGCTAATACGGTCAGTACAATTTTCTAAGACTTTGTTGCTTCTGGCTTCTGGTTCTATCTTACAAATGGCTCAAACGATATTAGCATTAAGGGTGTGGGCCGTTTCTGAACTATTCGCATAGCATCGGTTTTTAACGACAACTTCACAAGAAAAGTTCTATAAGTTCTATCCGAGGCACCCAATTGATATCGCCAACATTGCTGATAACACGATTACCAAACTTAGTGCGCAACTGATCGATTGTTGGATGAGCTGTGTGACATGGTGCGACATCCTGCCGAAACCAAAAACTACCCAATTCCGTAAAAAGTCCCTAATCATGGCTCTGTAGTGTTCGTCGTTGACTGAAATGGCGTTGACTGAAATGGTGTCGTTGACTGAAATGACTGAAAATGGACCAATGATACCACCACTTCAAACTACACAACAATATGTCACTCTCTGTGGATACATTGGGTTCTCGAACATGAAGTGTGAGTTTTCCGCCCGCCATATGATTCTGTTTTGTTTGTAGGCATATTCGTCGAAATTAATATTCGCCCCAGCAGAAAAGATGAGTTTTCGGCCAACTTCGATGTCCGGTTGGAGTTTACAATATTTCCCAAAATTGTTCAAGCGTAAAGCGACATTCTGCATTTTGGTCCGCGGAGGTATGATACTGACTGATACTCGTAGCCAATACTTCAAACAGAAAATATCTACCAGTGTCAATGTAACATTTGATATAACAAGATACCTGTATTTGAGTCACCCGTTACTTGGTGGCTGTACAAGGGAATTTTCTGGCCCAATCACACATCCGAGAGGGTAAAGCATTTAACATATTTTAGCGATATTGAAATCATTCAAATCGGACTAGTATGTGGGATAATTTGGAGAAATTCTGTGTACATGGAGACTGTTAATAGCAGAGAGTAGTTACCCTGCCTTTGTAGTGATTACCTGTTGTCAAGTGACGAAATACATTTTGCATACTATTGCACTAGGTGATTTCAATAAAAAATCCGGCAGGGAAAATATCTTTGCAAATACTTCAGAGATAAGACCCTCTCTCGAGAAACGAAGATCTAACTATGTGAGACCCTCATACAACCAGTTTTGCTTTATGGCATATAATCCAGGGCCATATCGCATCCTGATGAAACACCACTGGAAGTCTACAAGAAAAAAATGCACCAAAAAACATATGGTCCTATATCTAATAGAAAACGGCTAGTATCGACGGCAGATGAACGACGAGCTGTATAATCTGTATCCCGATGTCGACATAATCAAAATAACGCGTTTACACTGGCTACGCCATATCAGTAGAATGTATCAGAAGGACAAGTGCGGAGGGTATTCGAAGATCTACTCGAAGGACATCGAGAAGTAGGACGACCACAACTTCGCTGGAAAGACCAGATGGAATATTGCCTGCGAGAGCTTGGCTTTACCCACTGGAGGAGAAAAGCTGAAGATCGAGACAGTTGGAGAAACATATTATCCTCACTTTGTAAGACCCTTGACCCCTCTGAGTTGAATGAGACCACCTAAGTAGGACTAAGGACCATTGCAAACACCAATAACGAAGTTTGTTGCATGAATCTCATTTGTGATAATGTGGTGATCCCGGTGGTTGTTGAAGTTATCTTTAATAAGACTAGGGGATGCACCAGGTGCTGTGCCCTCGGGATGCATGACCTGGTAGAATTTGCAGCGAGGGGTTTCTTAGATTAAAATTACATCAGTTTGGTTTATTTTCAGGAACGAATTCAATTAGAGGATATGTTATGCCTAGCCATTGGCAGTCCAGAAGCAAATGGTGGCATTTGTATAAATTTTGGACATAATATTGAAGAGCAGGTTTGTCATCTGATGAATAAGTCCTCTAAGAAGATCGAGTATTTATGAGACTCTATTTGAATTTGGATTAATGGTATCTAGGTGCTGCGTAGGACGTACATTTATATTACAAATCTTATATTACAAATTTCTTCGTTATTCGATTTGGTGACCAGTTCGACTTCACAAAAGGGGAGTAGGTGGTTAGTTCCCCGTCATCTAATATTTCAAATGTGGGATACCTCAAGGCCATGCTCGAGAACATATGGGTGCATAATGACCTCTCTAACACATTCTCCCAAACATATTCTGCAGGAACCATGTATATGTTTGGAACACACTTCAAAAATTAATATGTTTGCAAGTCCCAAACTCATTTCGTTTAAATGGAAACCTCATCATGTATATTGGCAACCATGTATGCTTTTACGTGGAAACATATGCGTATTTCCCCCAAAACATTATTAATTATAATTAATTTTATCAATATAAATCCACATTTATAAATAATTAATACACAAAATTAAAACATTTAAAACGGCTTTTTTACATTTAGGTGCATTGAATGCATTATTTGTTTTTTTTCTTGAAATGAGAATCTGCTGCTCTTTTGCTTCTCCTTCCTCTATGGTCTCTCACGTTTTTGTTTTCGGAAGGTTTCAGCTATGCGTTGGTTATCACTATGCGTTGGTATACAAACAATATATTTATATACAAATCTAGTTCATGCAAGCCAAGAGTTTATTTCACGAATCGTCAGCCGTTACTATTCTCCCAGTAAAGGCTCGGACAGACAAAGGGCTGCACGTTGTTGCCCTCTCCAGTTTCTTTCCTCAAAATCGTTTCTGACTTTGGTAGCACATATATGAATATAATGAGTGATGAATGAATACATGACACTGAAACGCAATACATCAGGCAAAATAAGAAACACTGACTTCATCTGCACTTTGCACGCATATTTGCAAAAAAATGCAAAAAATACAGATACCCACTAACAAGATAGACTCTCTCGTTGTCCCTCTTTCATTCTCTTGCTCTTGAGAGAGCATAGACAGTGCAACAAACACAGCTGTATTTGTATCAGAAACATAAATATATGTGGGTCGCAAACCTTAAATCCTCTTTCACTTGGAAGTTGATATGTAATTATATGCACTTCTGGGTTCTTCTTTTTTAATTCAGGGACAGTTTTCCTACTGTTAGGTGGGTTTTTATAAACAATTTAAACTTCATTATTTCTAAGTGTTTATAAATCAAACTGATCTGTTGCGACCTATTTATCCACAAATATAGGAGGCGGTTGAGGAATACATTCTTGAGCAACATTTATTTGAGAATTTGTTTTGTTTTGCAAAATATCAAAGCGGGTTAGGGAAGGCTGTTCCATGCTAAGACAATGAGAATCTTGGTTTTGTTGTTTTGGTATTTAAAAATGTTTGTCAGAGCTTTCTCTAACTCTTTTTTGTTTCTTACCATGTCCCCAATTTGCTCAGATCTAGATTGTGGTTCAGAGGTATCAATTTTGTGAAAAGGCTTCATAGTATTAAGGAGACACATTTTGGATTTCTCTTTGAAAGAATATATATGTTGCTGTAAATTTGAAATAACGTTTTAATTTTATTGATATTTTGATATATATTGCTATTTTTCTCCTAGAATTGTTGTACATTACCTACATTACATTATAATATAACCGGGTACCCGTGTACCTTTTTTGACTTTAAAGTGCTGCTGTGCCTATAATTTTTGAGATTTGGACATAAAACTCCGAATCATCAGAGATTTTGGCTAAACTAAGATTTAAATACCAAAAAATTCAAAATATTTTCAATATTTTCTTTAAAAAATGATTTTAAATGTTTTACCCCCATAAACACACAACCGGGTCCCCGGGTACCCTAATGCAATTCCTATGTAAATGCCTGACATGTAAATGAAAAAACGTTTTTTTGTGTTCTTTTTATTGGAAATAAATGTCTTTTTTATTTATTTTATCATATTTTATATATATTATATTATAATTCATCCGAATCACTATCGTTGTTATTGTGGCAATTGTAGCATTTAGTAATTGTTATGGCCTGCTCATCGCATATCGGCGTGCTACATATGCTGCAATTTTTTCTAGTTTTTCTTCTGCGCTTATTTGGAAGAAGGTTGCACATGTAGCCCGTATGTGCTTTTCTGCCCCTTTGTCGTGCTGACGGAGATGTTGACGGACCTGCAGCACAAAGCACACTCTCCAACGGCCTTCCGATGATGCTTTCAATTGAATTTTTTTTTGAAAATTGGCGCACGCTTTGCACATTTGAAATTCTATTTTCTATAACAGGAATGCACAGGTTTTCTGCCAGTTGACGCAGGAAATTCTTCCTGCGCGTCGTGGTGTATCGTGCAGTTGGATTATTTCCATAATATATGATGTGTGATGCAAATGCGCTCACATCAATGATGTTATAGAAAAATGCCATCGGCCATCTTCTTGTTTGTCGCTGGGTCGTGTATTCTTGGAGCGTTTGGTCCATAACGTCCACCCCACCTTTTGTTTGGTTGTAAAAATTGATAATTTCTGGTTTCCCATTGTCGTCAATTTGTGCATCATCATGCATACTAGAAAGAAGGATGACCGAGTTGGACTTCCGCTGCTTATATGAGAGCAGTGTTACGTTGTCGTGGAAGCCAAATAAAATTGAACCAACGTCTTTTTTTTGTCTTCTTTCATCTCCGCAGAGATGTAAGCTTTGCTGCGGCGGAGTGTACCCACAATGCTGAGCTTTTCTACTTTTAGTTGCCTAGCCAACGGCAGCGTCGTAAAAAAATTATCCATGGTGATATTTCGTCCGCTACCGTAGTATGGCCCAACTAAATCTCTCACCACTCTTTCGCCAACACCAACTTCACGACCAGTTTCTTGTTTGCCAGTATATATTTGGCCATGAAGTGGATATGAGTTTTTGGCATCGCAAATCCACCCTACTTTTATACCATATTTGCTGGCTTCGAGGGTATATATTGTGTGAATTTGGTTCTACCACGGTATGGATATTATTGTTCATCAATGGTCAAATATTCTGAAAATATCCAAATATGGCGAATTGGCGCCGCTTTGTCTTGACGCTGCCGCTCTACCCGTGTTCTGGGGTCGTCAAACCGCATAAAACGCAGCAAATCGAAAAACCTGTTTATTCCCATGGTGGCGCGGAATATTGGGTGAGCCTGTGACGTCCACAAATCCCTTGGGTTTTCGTCATTAGAATGATTTGTGCCAGCCATCAAAATCATTCCAATGAACGCATAAATTTCGTTGATTGTCGTCTCTTTCCACTTCAACTGACGTCTATTGGGATTCGCTTCATTGTACGCATTATATGTGGCATGCGCTTTTCTATTTGTGTGGCGCACTATTATATCCACCATTTCCACTGTGAGGTATGATTTGAAACACTGCAAAGGCGTCATATTTTCAGTAATCCGCGCTGGACCACAGCGGTCTCTGAATATATTGTGGCTTCTCACTTGTTGGCAACTACGTGGTGTTCGCTGCCATTGTGTGCCGTCACGTGCAGTCATGTAGTCTGCTGGGTTTGTTGTTGGTGCATCTTCTGCTGGGTTTGTTGTTGGTGCATCTTCTTGCATATCATCATCTTCACTTTCGTCATCAAAGAAAATTTCCTCTGGTGCGTCAATAGCAGCTGCAATTTCGTTTGCGTTGGCAACATTCAAATCTTCATTCTCTGATTCCGAAACTTCGCCAGTATAGGACATATTTCCTTCATTTTGGTCTTCCACAGGGTCCACTTCAAGGTCCTCATCTTGAGTCGCTTCCTCAAATAATCTTTGAATATATGTGCTTCTTGCTTCATCACACAAATTCCAGTATGCCCTTGTAGACAAATATCGGTCGTTGCGGCTCATTTTTCACCAACTTCACTGTTCAAATATTCAACACAGAATGACGAAGCAAATGAAATATTTCAATTTTACGGCACAAATGAACATCTGCTATCTAATTCAAAAGCAATTAAGCAAGTAGGTACCGAAAATAAGCAAATAAACAACCATTACATAAAACCAGTTTCTGCCTACTTGTGTCGCTTTAGGTACTTATATACGAACAGAAACCAGTTTTTTTATTTATTTACAGGAAAATATTTACAGGAAAATATTATTTTATTTCAATAAACGCAAAACAACCTACTTCGGGTACCCAGTATTCTGAGTAGTTCAGCTGGTGTTTGTACTTGTGATTTGTTTAACATCAATGTTTGATCAATGTACCTCAAAATTTAGAAAAGTTTTGAAATAAATATGTAGGTTTGTTAACTAGCCAACCTCCTTACTTCATACTGCAATAGATCAGGGCCTTGAAGAAGTCTTTACTTCACTTTGACCCAGTCTATGGTGCCGTATGTTAAGATATTTTGGCTGCATCGTGGGAGCTGCATAAAACACGTCCGAACTAGTTAAAGAACGAGATTCGATTATTTTGCTCTGTGTCTTTTAAGGCCCGTATTCAGTCCTTGCGAAATTTTCGAAAGAAATTTCTGCTGTAGAGAGTTACCACCTATCTTTGAATTATCATCCAAATATTTCGTTTATTATTCCTCTACGCACTCCATTTTATTTTTAACACACGTGATGTTTCTTCTGGTCGTTACAATTTTCGAAATGTCAGAATTCCAGTTGCAAACAGTTATCAAACAATTGTTTCCGAACGAAATAACTTTGGCGCAACAACCCTGCAATTGATTTTTCTACGAAATTTTCGCAAAGAGCTGAGTACCAACAAATTCAAAAGTGAACGAAATTCTAGGTTCATGAAATTTTCGTTAACTTTTATACACTTACTTATTACAGCAATAACAATTTCTTACAATCTTAATAACGGGCTTTATCGCTTTTTTTTATTTTTATTTTATTTTATTTTATCAGAGTAAAATCTTACAAGTCAAATTTGTCACCAGCCCCAGGGCTGCTCAAAAATAATATGACTGAATGTAAAAATTGGCAATAGCTTTACAAGGCTGCATTTCACTGAATGGTGTGCACAGCGGAACACACACATACTGATTTTGATCCTAAAGCTCCGTATTCAGTTCTTGCGAAATTTTCGTAAGAAATGTTGTCATTTATCTCTAAACGGAAGTTACAACCTACCAGTTCTAGTTGTTAAAACTATCGAAATGTCAAAATTCCGGTCCGCAATAATTATCAAAAAATTGTTTTCGTATGAAATATCTTTGGCGTAACAATCCTGTAATTGATTCTGCCTGCGAAAATTTCGCTAAGAGCTAAGTACAATGCAAATGAAAAGTCTGCGAAATTTTCGGCTCATGAATTTTTCGTTATTTTTTATACACGTACTTACTATGGCAACGAAAATATAATAAAATTGAATACCTGGCTTAAACAAGTATGTGCTGGTGAAATTGAAACACACGAGAATACTATGATATTTGTTCCTTACTGGTTTGGTCATTTATTGTTTGTTTATATTTTTATTATTTTCGTAATATTGAGAATTTGTTTCCATTCTTCTATACAAAAGAAAATGATTGTTGCGTGTATGGCTAAAATATCAAGCACCATGCGCATGGATATTCATAGTGTGTTCGTCGGCTTTTAGTTTATAAATAATGTCTATTAAAAATTTTTACTTTTGCTTTGGCAAAGCTTTAAAATAACAATATTTTCTTATTATATCCCATGAAGGGATAGGGGACAGATCTATTCACAATAACTGAGCAGTGCGTCTTGCCGTTTTCACTCACTGATTGGGACCTACAGTTTTACACCGGTTCCAAACGGTTTTAGATAAGCAATTTCATGGCTTATTTCTCGATAGTGTAGGCCTCAAACAAAAAGTTTACATCTCCGGTAAAAGTGCAGAAACACCTCTTCCGCATTCGGATCAAATAGCAATTCCACCTCTTCCAAGTACTGACAGAGAATCTTATTTTTCTATGGCAACAATGGATCAATCGAATTTCACTAAAGCAATACGAGACGCCGGCCCTTCGAACAAGTAATAATGGACAAGATTGTTGGAGAATTAAACTTGTCTCAACGTGAACCAGAAAAACTTGTCCATCTTTTGAAAGAAGGCAACAATTTGGAGCCTAATGTCAAAGTCACCGGATATGGAAGACGACAATTACCATTCAAACGTTACTTCGCACTCAACGAAGGGAACACATTTGTTTATTGCCACGGTATAAAGGGACTGATGGAGGCGATGGGCATTAATTACGTTCATCAATTCGTGGAAATCAAGCTGGAAATTCGTTTTGCTACATAACATAATAAAAAAACAAGCATTTCTATTGGCTACAGCACAGATATGAGTGAAACATACGATTCCGTGAAAATAATGTTGGATAAAGTTTGCTAACATAATACGGTCACATGTGGCAGAACAGTTGTGATCTGAAAGCCGTGGCGATGCTAAGAGGTTTTCAAGGCGGCTATTCGAAACACATGTGTGACTTGTGTCTGTGGGATACCCGATTTGGAGGAAACCAATACCAAACGCATCAATGGCTTGCTCGAGATTCTACGGAGAAAGGGTACTACTGCGTAAATGATCCACTCGTGCCAATGGAGAACGTCCTCATACCCCATCTCCATGTCAAACTCGTAATCGTCAAAAGTTTCATCAAGGCCGTTGTGAATCAACCAAAAATTCTCGATTGTTTGAAAAATATTTCCCACGAATCAGCGAAGCAAAATTGAAGCAACGTGTACTGAGTGGGCCATATATACGGAAGGGAGCAAATAGATTTTTATGATCTGTGTCTCATTTTGTTCACAGGTTATGTGACTTTAGGTGAAAGTAATATGACTTGAAACTTTTTCATGTCTTTTAAAAACAAAAAATATTATTTTTCTTCATATATTTATTTATATCTGCAAAACTGTTGATTCTGTAGAGAAACAGTATATCAATAGATTAAAGGAATTGTAATTCTCAAGATCTCTAAGTTTTCTGCGGCAAAATCGGACTAGTCATCCTCGATTTATGTCACACAAAAGAGCCCCAAATGTGAAAAATTCTCCTATATGATACTTACTAACTTAAAATCGATGTATCTCGATTCCTAGATGTGACCAGCGAAGCGCCGGGACGCGTATAGCTTGTTTTTGTCCAACACTCCGGTTCACTTACACAGTGCAACACGAAAAAATATAACCATATACGGACACCACTACGTGATAAAAGAGCAAAAAAAGACCCCTGTCTCCCAGTTTTGCCCAAAGTCCTCCAGGATTTTTTTATGGGCCCCCAAAGAATTGGGGCCTCGGTGTCATTTTTGCAAAAAAGTGATCATATTCTCAAGCTCATATCTTGCAAACCATTTGGAATTTTGTAAGCATATAAAATCAAAAAAAACTTCATCTTCAAGGTCAAAATCGCGAAAAACTTTAAAAAATGAGCGAAAAATCGCCCAAAATGCGTTTTTTTATATGCCGCTTTTACGAACAAATTTACTTTATGAAAAATTCTTTGGCGTGGTAGGGCTTACAGCGCCGATTAAAACCCGAAAGCTTTTTTAAGGAGGCCGATCCAACTTCTTGAGATATAGGCCTTTATAGCTTGAGTATATAATCGCTTATATCTCACCCATTTCTTATCCGATGTGGTAGAGATGGGGCAAATTAAAAAACCTCACTTTTTAATAAAAATCTGGTTTTATCAAAAAACAGCCCTCGTAAACTTATTTCTTCCTAGACTCAGTAAAAGACAACACTTCAAGCTTTTTTTTTAAGGCAGAATACTCCGCATGAACCCTTCTAAGACCGGAGATAGTGAGGTTTTTCTAACAAAAGTACTTTCTGGGAGCCAAAATTTCGCTTAAAAACAATTGAAGTGTAAGAAAGTAAGCGATTTCTTAAAAAAAATGTTGATTTCCAAACCTTTAAACGTAAATAATTGTCAGTGAGGAGGCCGAGTGTGTGAGTGCACTGTACCTTCACTGATAGTAAGTGTATTCTAATCAAAATTCTCAAGCTGGTGGGTGAGTTCCCGTGCCCAAACTATCAAACAACTACGTGGAAGCAAATATCTGCATTGAGTTCACATAAAAACAACCCAAAATATAAAAAAATACCTGGAAACACATTGGAGCTCTTGTCATAAAGATGAAATTGTGAACATATAAAATCAAAAAAACTTCTATCAAAAAAATACCTGGAAGCAAACATCTGCATTGAATTCATAAGGGACGCTGCACACAATGTAAAAGCGACACGACGCTCACATCGAGGGATTACACAGTACGACGTCAACGAGAGGTCAGCGGTGAAAGTTATAAAGTGAAAGTGAAAGTTAAAAAAGTGACAGTGCTAGAGCATAATTCGCACACAACATTGGCAACTGACAATTTCAATATGCAGTGTGAAAATATTGATTTATTTTGCTACGTTTGCGGTCATCAAATCAGAAAAAATTGTTCTACAACATTGCAAAAGGAAAATAATCTTTTAACTAGTGCATTCAAGAAAGCATATAAGTTGCTTTTCGACGAAGAAGACTTGACCGGTGAAAATTACACACCTAATACAGTGTGTCGCCAATGTTATAACAATCTCATGGCATGGTTGCGTGGAGGCAAACATAGTACGAAGTATTGTAAGCCGGTAAACTGGATTAATCTCCCAGGTGATCGTGATGAAACCAGTTGCTATGCATGCCTAAATTACACACGTGGTCTAAATCGAACAGCCACACTACCAGTGCTTGCACCTGAAAATTTTGTATCACCAAGGCCGCCAACTCCAGATCGTAGTACAAAATGTACAGTAATGACTAGAGCAAGTAGTGTTGCTTATGAAGATCCATTTGATACCGATTATGAGCCCCAACAGGGAAGAGATGGACCACAACTAATAACACAAATGGAAATGGATTTCATTGTGGCCATATTGGGACTATCGCAGCGACTTGCCATATTTTTGACAGCGTTTTTAAAGCAAAGAAAACTCACACATGGTAATGTGAACTCTACGGCGTACCGCAAACGACAAGCTGAATTTCAGAGCCTCTACACTCTAAATCATGACAATTCGTTCGCTTACTGCAACGATGTAAAAGATTTGGTGGTAAAAATGGGAATGAACTGCATCGCTAGTGAGTGGAGATTATTTATTGATGGTTCTGTTTCAAACTTGAAAGCAGTGTTGTTGCATGTGTCGAACCGAAAACCTTCCATTCAGCTAGCAATGGGTATTAACTTGAAAGAAAGCTATGAAACATTGAAAGATATAATTGAAAAAATCTAATACTACGAAAATAAATGGAAGATTTGCTGTGATTTGAAGGTCATAAACATTCTGCAAGGGATTATCGATAAGGGCGACTTTCCAAAATTCTTTTGTTTTCTTTGTAATTGGGATTCGCGCTCACCTCTGAATCAATACCAATGTAATTCGTGGAGACCAAGAGGAAGTGTGGAGGAACAAATGAAACAACATAAACTGAGGAATGCACCTTTAATAGACAATACTCAAGACATCTTGCCGCCACCGCTCCACATAAAATTGGGAATTGTTAACAAATTTATCGAAGTGGCCGTTGTAAATTGCCCAAACACATTCGACTATTTGAAAAGCGTTTTCCCAAAGCGTAACGATGACAAAATTAAAAAAGGTATTGTAGTAAACTTAAAACGAATTTTTGTTCACCTCATTGTACTATTTTCACTTTGTTAATGTTTGCTTCTCTGTCTTTATTTTTTGTCTTCATTTAACAGGCGTACTTAATGGCCCTGACATTAGAAAGCTATTCAAGAGCAACTTTGAATCATCGCTTCATGATTATAATCATTCAATGGCATGGATTTACCTTCAGCGTGTATGCACCAGAGTCTTGGGAGGGGATCGAGACGCGGAACCGGAAGCAAGAGAATGGGTGAAAGAAATGCTGTATTATTTTGAGAAAATCGGCACATCGATGGCATTAAAGCTGCATTGTCTTCATTTTCATTTTGACGATTTTATCAAACAACTCCCTACCGAATCCGATGAGCAAGGAGAGCGGTTTCACCAAACCACAGTGCCCATGGAAAAACGGTACAAAGGCAAAAAACTCGACGCATTGCTTACAGAGGTAATATCAATTTTATTGATGCATTGTTTTGCATTCCTCTTTTGATTTCTTTTCTAATTCATTTCAGGTATGTTGGTGGAGTCACAAGATGACCCTGTATGATGTTAATGAAGTATCTGAAAAAGAAAAAGCTGATGATGGAGGGCAGTCTGGAAGTAACGTGCCTGTAGACACCATAAGTTCTGAATCAGTGTCAGATTCGGACGACGATTTGGATCCACAACTTAAGAGAGTGCAATTTGCAAGTCCAGGGCCATCAACATTATAAACATAATACGAATATTTTTTTATAATTTTTGTAGTAGATAGCATAGTATTGTAGTGCCATCCCTGCTGAGACTACTAATCCCTACAACACTGAATCATTATTACCAAATATCCATGCTACTACTCTTTGTTACAACCCTAACTCTAAATGTCAACCCATACCACCTAAGGACTAAGATTAATAAAATCAGTAATAGTATAACAATGAAACCTGCAACATGCCTTTTCACTTACGGGAGAAGCCTTTATAGTATCTCAATGTTGAAGTAAAGAAAAAAAATTAAATTAAAATATTTTCGGGAAATTTTTCACTTTTGCGGCTATATTAGGGCTACCTAAACCGTGTTAAGAATCATTCCTAGGAAGTTCATATGTTACAGAGAGTTGTCTACTGAGATCTTAGGATCATTCTTGTAATTGATTGTTTCCTTGAATCTGGAACGGTTTGCTACCTATGGACCTGAAGGTCAAAAAAAATTGAATTTTTTAAAGTTTTTTGGGATTTTGATTTGAATATTAATTTTTTTTGTTTTGAAAATTCCGAACGGTTTGCAAGATATGAGCTTGAGAAAATGATTACTTTTTTGCAAAAATGACACCGAGGCCCCACGTCTTTGGGGGCCCATAAAAAAAACCTGGAGGACTTTGGGCAAAACTGGGAGACAGATGTCCTTTTTTTTGCTCTTTTATCACGTAGTGGTGTCCGTATATGGTTATTTTGCCATGACTTAAAAAATTACACACTGTGCTTATTTAAAGGCGCTAACAATTCTATATTCAGCAGCCTTTATCTTTTGCAATTTGTAACCGATTGCAGAATTTTTAAATGGAAATGGAAGCTAGACATCTTGAAATAGAAAACTAGTACATAAGATTCAATCGGGTGAACCGACTTAATCATACCCTCACCCTAAATCATGCATTGCGTGGGAGTTCTGTTAAAACACGCCCATACCCAACAATGATTATATTCAATAGCAAATTGACGACATTGCGCTAAATATTATTGAATACCCATATTAGTTATATTCCCTCCCAATATTTCTATGAGAGGTACAAAAATGGGCATTGCAAGTTGTTGCCAAAATTTTGATCAGTACCAAATTTTATTATGATCGGTTATGATATATTGGAGATAACGAGTCGGCAAACCCCAAATACGCCCAACTTTTGTATGGGAGGTACGAAACTGGGCGCGGCACAATAGTCAGTTATTTCTTCCACAGTAGCTTTTAGCAAAATATTGCCTAGTATCGAATTTTATTAAGATCGGTTGTAGTTTATGAGAATTGTCATGTCGATCAACCGGTCATCCGCCTAACTATTATATTGGAGGTACCAGACTGAGCGTGGCAAAACAGCTCACTTTCTATAGGAGGGTTTTATTTGACTAAATATTGACTACTACAAAGTTTCATAAAGATTGGTTCGGTTTTTCAGGACTTCTCGTGCCGAACAACCAGACGGCCAAACTGCTTTTGTATGGGAAGTATCATAATGGGCGTGGCAAAATCACCCTTGTTTTAATCGGTGACTGGCGTTTGATAACGTGAAGCCTTATACCTAATTTCATTAAGGTCGGAAGTGTTTCACGCGATTTATCGGATTGACTACCCGGACGAACACCCTGTTTTGTATGGGAGATACCGGAATGGGCGTGACAATGTCGAACATTTCCTCCAGTTAAGTATTCATTTACAGATTATTAACCGGTGTGAGAGTTGAAGCTAATCACATTTACCTGAATAAATGTTTGAAAGAAATATGATTTTGTGTTAAATGTGTCGATTTATACCATTCTCAATATTGGCAAATAATAAATAGTCAGTGACAAAATTCCATTGTGATCTCTAAAGATTTATGGCAGTTGTCGTGTTGCCCAGCCAGCCAGACAGACAGACGGACATGGCTCAACCGTTTTAAAAAGCCGTAAAACGAATTTCGTTCAAAGATACTACGGCTCCTTCCATGTGTTACATTTGTTTACGTATTAAATGATATATACCCCCATCCTGTGGGTGAGGGCATATAAAGTCATGACAATAGTGGTTTGTTAACTAAAGAACTTTTTAGAGCAATTTATAAAAAAAAGTCAAAAAATGTGCTATTTTTTGGTTCACTTGAATAAAGGCACTTTAACAAATTTTAGTGAGAAACAGTTTTTCTTGTTTTTTTAATTTATTTGACTTTATTTAAGAATTATTAGTAACGGGTACAACCCCATTTGTTTTTAATACCATCAAATATGCGGGTTGCATTGAGAAATAAAGAGACCTTATGTAATACAACGAAATTTGATTCCAAGCATCCTGAATGGCCCGTATTAGTGACTGCTTTTCGTTAATGTGTAGATCTGGCGAATAGGGGCCCCGAGTCAAGAATATGAAAATTTTGGCTTGAAAATTTTGGCGTTGTGTATAGGGGCATTATCCTGTTGAAATATCAAGGATATGGGACCAAATAGTTCACTGAACTTCAGAAAACCCAATTCCAATAAGGTTTTATAGCTTGCACCAGTCATTTTTGCACTTTTAAATTCAGGCCCTCTCGCCTGTGATGTTGGCTCAAAAAACGCTTTTCTTTGCGCAGATCATGGAAATAATAGTTGTAGCCATCAGGCTTATCCAAATGAAACTTCTTCTTATCCGTAAATATAACGGTTCTCCAGTCATTTACATGACCTTTTGGCTGCACATCCCATACCATGTAGTCTCTTGCGAATTGAAGCCGCTTTTCCTTACGAGGAGGATTAAGTGGAGGTTTTTTTTTGGAAATTTCAGGTATTTCGGATACTCACAGCTCTTAACTACTCTGTGTAGTGATGACTTGCTCGCTTCCACTCCAGCTTTAGCTCTTATTTTTGACAAGAATAAGGAAGAAGTAGAAGCAACTCTGATGATATTTCTTTTCTCTTCCTTTAAAATTTTTAAACATCGATTTTAGTTTTTTCTGATAGATTTAAAATCTTTTGTTTTAACACTTTGACCCGTAAAATGATAATAATAAAGTGCCTTTATTCAAGTGAACCAAAAAAATAGCACATTTTTGGACTTTTTTTATAAATTGCTCAAAAAAATTTCTTTAGTTAAGAAACCACTATATTCATGATTTTTTTATATCTCAAGATGTCTAGCTTCCATCTCCATTTTAAAATTCTGCAATCAATTACAAATTGCAAAAGATACAGGCTGCGGAATATGGAACTTGTATAGCCTTTAAATAAGTGAACCGGAGTGTATATAACTTGTCCCGGCAGTCAGAACCCTCTCCGTTCAGTGACCCCTACCATTTGTCGCACTGTGTAGTTATTATTGACGAAGTCCATGCTTATATTACATATTTTGCCTTAACGGTTTATTAGCTTAAATATAACTACTTCCAAGTGAGGCCATCATACCGTTGGTGTAGGCAAACTTAACAGATCTTTCAGTGAATTTATATTATACCGAAAACAAATGTCATTAAAATCATGAAACTTATGAGTCTGATGTTGTTAAAAACAAAACCAAAAAAAAACAAAAATTTCAAATTACAACCCAGGTCAACTTCCACAAGCCACTTCTTTATTGTAGTTGTTGCACAGTCACCACGAATTCATCTACTATAAAAGCAACTTTTATCGGAAAATTATTTATACAGATCGAGAAATGGATCTCAGAGCGCACGTACTTTTTTGTCTTCAAAGAAGCAATTGAAACCTCTGAACAATCTTCAAAATAAGTGGCTCTACTTTTTATTAGTTTAAAATATAGCCTGTGTCTGCGCAATTCGTAGACAGTTCCCTGTCGTAAAATCATTGAATACACCCAACCTCAAGAACTGGGAGCGTCGATAACTCTTAGATGCACTCCAACATAACTGGCAACTGATAAACAAGGGAAGTACAACAAGAATCCGTTTGTGAAATTACCCAAACACCACCATAATCTTGACTTACGGGTAAAAAACGGATTTTGCACCTTTTGCGGTTATAAAGCTGTAACTTAGGTAACTCTCAACCGATATTCAGTTTCTCATAGGATTTGGAAATAAGGAACTTAGGCATTTCGAACGATATATATGTCATTGAAGAATTGAAGAATCAATTTATCTAATTTTTCGGAATTTTGTCAACATTGGCGACAGTTTTACACATTATTTTATAAGGAAATCGTACTACATTTTAACTTTTTCATTATTAATTATAAATTATTTCATTATAAAATTCATTATTAAAAATTTTTCATTATTAAAACACATTTAGCAAGGAGTAAAACGCAACCTAGTTTCTAAAAATCCGTTAGTAATGGATTTAAAACTAAATGTTTGCAAAAATAAAACTTTTTGTCATTCAAATGAAAAATGTTTTCTCTTTTTGTTAGCTAGTTTAGTTTTTTTTTGAAGTAAACAGTAATATCCTGAAATCATCTTTAATTTATTTTTTTCTTTCAAGCGTTTAAATTGCATTAATTTATTGGTAAAAATGTTCGTCTTGCTCATCGCTGACATAGTCGTCATAGTCGTTGACATAGTCGTCAGTTCAGAGATTTGGAAGAAAATTGTTGCATAGCGCAACAAAACTCTTCCATGCACGATTTTCAGGAGAACTAGATTGTTCACAAATTTCACTTCTCTCATAGTTTTACGAATTTGAGGTCTAATGAAATTAAACAAAATTCATCAGAACAGATAAAACTTATGAAAAAACTGCTGGATGTGGAAACAAATGAATCAATACTCCCTATTATTATGGCTTCACTTAGTTTTGGGAACACCGCTTTAAGATGACAAAAAGCCTCGCCATTTACATCCGGTTTGTTCTACAAATTGCTTCATTTATTATCTTCGTTTTAGATGAAGTGGTGTCAGAATAACATCCTCAGGTGTTACTAATTCGACGTTTAAAATATTTTCCCTTTCAATTTGATGTTGATATTTTGCGATCATAGCGATTCGGTGCAAGACTATCCCATTCACAAACACAGCACGGATGTGCTATATTACCACCTTGCATACCAAATAAATTGTTGAACTTTTAAGTCAGCAACGATTTTCCATTTATGCGAATTTTTACAAAAAATATTCTTCCATATGATTTGGACCACTTTACGAAAACCCTTTAGAGACCCATAAATATTGGGTATTTTTTCGATTTTCTGTATCCGAAATATACTCATGAGGGCGTTTTAGCGATTTTTGTTCGAAAAACTTTAGTTTTACCGATTTTAAAAAAAAAAAAAAAAAACATTCATTGTTTAAAGCCTTTTATGGAATTAAACAATTTATTATTATTGCGATTGGACGCACCGTATCCAAGCTATAGCTATTTTAGTATTTCAACGATTTCCATATTTCTTATTTTTTTTTTAATGATTTTGGTTTTTGGATTTTTGGTGATTTAAAACAAAAAAATTCTTCCATACGAATTGGACCACTTTATGGAAAAACCTTAGAATCCTTCAAAAATTAGTTAATTTTTCCATTCGACGCTCCGTCACCGATCTATATATGTTTTCTAATATTTCCATATTGTCGATCAAAAATGGGGATGGGTTACTCTTTATTTCTATCACAGTCCTGGTGTGCCCTTGAGAACTTTCCGCTATTAAAAAGATTTATACAGCCCTTCCTCATTCTAATCAGGGGGCGGTTTACCCCTTGGGATGACCTGGGGCTGATGTGACTCGTTGGACCGTTGTTTCTATGTGCCCGATAGTACTCATCTTCAGTTCAATTATATTTATAATAGACCTGTTGAAGAGTCCGTAAACTTTTCACAGTCTGATTTCTTAATGATTCACGGAATATCGATGGCGAGAATGGCTATGAACGTCTAAATCTTTCCAATCAGATATTTTGTCGGCTATGCTCTCAGAGAGAAGTGTAACATCAAACACCTTTTGGCTAAATTTAGTAAGGCATCACAATTTAAAATCAATTAGCTCAAAGTTAATATACTAAGCAACTTCAAATTAGTTTACAAAATTGTATTTAACTAGCAAATGCCCGCTACTTCATACACGGCTATGCAGTAATATATATAAAAGTATCTAGTACAATTTTACCACATTAAATTTCCATCATCGAAAAATAAACACTCGCCATTTTTATCAATTTTTCCCCTAAAAGTTACAGGATTTACTATCAACATGTCTTCATTTTGAAATGTTCTCCGCTGATTAAGTGCCATACTTCGAAATTAAAAAAATGTGCCTTAGTCGAAATTACTTTCATACATCAAATTAGGCATATTTGGTCAGAATTTTTTATTCAAACGTCTTTTTTATGCTTATAAAATATAGCTTCTTAGCTGACGTCTTCTTTACACGGTCAACATAAAACCAAAATTTCGTTATTATAGCTCAGAATGTATAATATTCTGCGACACGCTCTTTACGCCCCCTTCATAAACTCAAAATGTTATGAGTTTTCCACTAGTCCAGTTTCGAAAATCCCATCACTAGATGAATATGTACTAGCATCAGTAGCATCTTGTCGCCATGTAAAAAAAATTAAGCAAATATGTGCTTCTATTTTATTGTCACGCTTTTGAGTCCCGTCCCCAATTAGAATCGAGGTGACACCTTTTTCCATTTTAACGTTTTTTAATTTTAAATATATTATAACTTTGTAATTCTTTTATTCTATCCCCCAAATTTAATTTATCGAACAACATTTTTCCCAAATTAGTGATTCTAGTTTTGCACATTTGGATTTGAGCAGAATGACAAATCTGATTCGATGGCACGCGTTGATTCTATCGTCCCTAATTCATTTCCAAATCAAATATTGGACAAGGGTTGAACCACTACAGCTTCTGTTTCTTTACAACTATTAATAATTAAATATACTTTCACGATCCGTGCTCCAACTCCCATAAGTCTAGCTTCTGGAATCTGGACCGAACTCCAATTAAATATTATTAATTATAAAATTTCGGACCAACATTTAAAAATCCGTTTTGTGTTAACTTCTTTCCCCTAGGTGAGTGACCTGCAAAGCCTATGCCCGTGCAATTTTAAGCTTCGTGTTTTCACATCGACATGGGCTCACGTATTCAACGAAGGCAAACGAAATCATTCAGTCTCACTTGAGCATGCAAACAAGAAGGTCGATCGATGCTTGTCGCTTGCTTTGCACTGTGAGAAATGTTTCATGAAGAATTGATATATGGCAATGTCTTTTTATAATTCCTCATTTTCGTACAATTTACAATAGCGTACGAAGATGATGGATGGTGATGATGGTGATCATCCGCCCAAACATACCCTAAAATACGGAACTCATACCAACTAACAAAAAATCAAACACAATGATATACAATTACATGTACACCGGCTTCAGAATGTATCTTAACGTATTAGAATTGTTCAATACCAAAAATGTTACGTCAGTCACGTTACGTCAGTCACGGAACTTATTTCGCTCAAACCTCAACATCTTTTGAGCATAATTTTTTGACGCATTTATACTGATTGTATTCTAAACTATAGACATAGAAGAAGATATCCGGACAAAAAAAATAAACTTCACATTGAAACTTTTAGAGAAATGCCATTTGGAAAAGTGACCTGAATTATTGGTGAAAAAATGCGCTACGTCAGTCACGACAAATTACACCATTTTTACAGCCAAAATTCAGTAATTTTTTTTCAATTAAATCACTGATTTTAATTAAGCTTAAGCCAAATAATTTTTCCAAAAAAAATTATAGCTCTATGTTCAACAGTTCACGAGATAGAATAATTTGAATGTTGTAAAAACTCTGCGAATGTTACGTATGTCACGAAAGACATTGCCATATGATTTTTTCTTTGACGACAGTTTTTCTTGTAAGTCCGCATGTCTATTATGTGTCTCTCAGTGCAGCTTACTCACTCAATTAAGTTTTTATGAGTTTGTCGGTCTCTGTCCTACATCAATCTAAGATTACACTTTCGCTTATTACTTTGATTCAGTTCAGCGGTAAATTTTACCGACCCTAATATGATTTCAACAAATTCTATCTTACTTATATAAGGACAGTTTTGCTTCGTAGAGTTTCCCCCGAATCGGGCTATCGAAGGCCACTTTATAATCGACAAATAGATGATAGGTGTCGATTTGTTTCCCGTGGGTCTTCTCCAGGATTTGGCGTAGCTTGAAAATCTGGTCGCTTGTCGATTTTCTAGACCTAAAGCCACACTGGTATGGTCCAATCAGGTCAGCGATAATCGGTTTTAGTCTTTCGCACATTATGCTTGATAGAACCTTATATGCTATGGATAAAAGGCTTATTCCACGGTAGTTGGCACAGAGACACGGGTCACCTTTTGGCGTAGAATACGTCTTACCTTACGGTATAGGGAGTCATGTCAGATTGTTATTGTTGTAATCTTTATTTCATTGATTATGAGGAAACGGCGAGATAACTTTTTTTTATCCTATTTTTCCTATCATAAGCCCATATTATCAAAAGTAACTTTCAAATAATCAAATTGATTTGCGTCTGTTATTTATCATTTATCCTTACTCTTTTAATTTAAAAACATATTTATCCTATTTTTCCTACCATAAGGTTATGTATATTATCAAAAGTAACTATCAAATAAATAAATTCATTTGCTTATGTTATTTATCATTTATTGTTATATATGTTTTCTGTCTTATCGGATGGCGTATTCTACGTTAAACTTAATGGCCGTGTCTCTGACACAGCCTGCACGGACAGTCTGTCTGCTGTATTTTTTTACATTTTTTGAAATATGGGACATAGTACACTGAGACTCCAATCGCCGGGCATGCATTCATCTAACCAAATTTTGCTAATGTGCTGATGCATGCACCTTATCAGCTCATCGCGGCCAGCCTTAAACAGCTCCGCCGGTAATCCATCGGCTCCTGCGGCTTTGTTTTTCTTAAGCCGGGCAACAGCTGTTCTGACCTCGTCTTAGTTAGGAGGGGGGCACTCATCGTAATCGTCCATATTGTGATCGATTGTCCCATCGTCATCGGATATCTCAGGTACTAGTAGCGCGAAGAAATGCTCTTTCCATATTCCCAGCATGCTCTGCACATCTGCGACGAGATTTACGTCCTTGTCTTTACATCAGGAGGGCCCTGAACCATGTCCATTAGTTCCGTTTTTAACTTTTTGGTAGAATTTTCGGGCTTCGTTCTTCCTTCTGTATGGCTCAATTTTCTCACTCTTGCGCTTTCTCCACTACGCCTAAAGAGACGGTTTACCTCCTTTCTCTTCTCCCTATACCGCTCAGTTGCAGCTCGCATTGCAATTGACTGAAGCATTACCATACGTGCAGCGTTCTTTTCGTCATTTGCTATGCGACACTCTTCATCGTACCACGGTTTATTGCGAAGCGGTTTTTCGAAACCAAGTACGGTTGTTGCGGCAGTTTTTATAGAGTCGGAAATGGGTTTCCACTGCGCATCAGGATCGTCATCGGGAGGGGGTGGGTTCTGTGCCAAAAGTTGCGAGAGCTTCTTTGAATAGGCTGTGGCTATCTCTGGTAATTGCAGCTTTCCGATGTCCAGCTTCCTCTGCGTCTGGTTTCGTACGATTTTCACTCTACTTAATCTTGTGCGAACCTTTGCTGCTACCAGGTAGTGATCAGAATGGATGTTAGCTCCTCTGGTCACTCGTACGTCCATTACACTGGATGAGTGCCTTCCATCAATTACCACGTGATCAATTTGGTTCATAGTTCTTTGATCAGGGGGTATCCAACTAGCCTTGTGGATGTCTTTATGCTGGAATCTTGTACCACTAATGACCATGTTTTTGCCGCGGCAAAGTCAATCAGTCTCATACCGTTGTCGGAACTGTCAGCATGTAGACCGAAATTGCCAATAATTGGATTAAACACATTCTCCCTTTCTACTTTAGCATTAAAATCTCCTAGTACAATCTTAATGTCATGGCCAGGGCAGCGGTCATACGTTTCCTCTAGGAGCTCATAGAATATGTCTTTGGCATCATCATCTTTCTCTGCATGCCCCGAGCACACAAATTAGGGAAATATAAAAATATTTCGCTTTTATGCGGATTGTGGCTATACGTTCACTCACAGGATTGAACTTAGAGACTAGATGTCGCAGTCTTTTGCCAACTACAAATCCGCAACCAAATTCATGTTGTTTTTCATGGCAACTGTAGTATATATCGCAGTTTCTTTTCCTTGTGCAGCCATGTCCTGTCCATCGCATTTCCTGGATCGCGGTAATGTCAGCCTTATAACTTTCGACGACATCTGCTAGTTGGATACTTGCACCGGATCTATATAGAGTTCATACATTCCAAGTGCATATCCGTAAATCGTGGTCCTTATAACATTCGCGGGGGTCGTCAACAAATAGGGCAGACATGGGCATACTGCAGTAAATAATTACTGCAGTAAAAAAGCAGTAAGCAGTAAAATTTTACTACTTACTGAAAAAAATTGCAGTATTCAGTAAAATTTTACTGCTTACTGCAAAATTTCCAGTATTCAGTAAAATTTTACTGAATACTGAAAAAAAAACAGTAACCAGTAAATTTTTACTGAAATTAAATTTTTTACAGTATTTTACTGATAATGAAATTTTTTTAC
Organism: Phaonia tiefii; assembly: GCA_963931995.1. NCBI lineage: Eukaryota > Metazoa > Arthropoda > Insecta > Diptera > Muscidae > Phaonia > Phaonia tiefii. The sequence goes on from OZ008370.1 coordinate 58,229,591, forward strand.
AGTATTTTACTGATAATGAAATCTTGTTGCAGTATTTTACTGGTTACTGAAAAAAATAGCAGTAACCAGTAAATGTTTAAATACTGTAGCGTGACCCTTATAGAGTTATTATAAGTCGAAGCAACCAACACCAAAAATACACGCTTTGCTTAAATTAGAATAAAAACAAATTGGAATAACACAAAACATCTTTGAATTGTGCCGAATTTTTCACATTGTATATAGATCCTTCCGTGATCTTCGTTAAAATGTTAGTTATATACTTACACAGATTCATTGAAGGTGCATCGACCGAGGAGCATATAGGCCTTAGAGGAAACCCCTCTTTATGAATTTTAGGCAGTCCATATATAAAATTGTACTGAATACTGCAATTTTTTCAGTAACCAGTAAAATAATGGAGAAAAATTTCATTATCAGTAAAATACTGCAACAAAATTTCATTATCAGTAAAATACTGTAAGAAAATTGCATTGCCAGTAAAATACTGTAAAAAAATATAATTTTCAGTAAAAATTTACTGGTTACTGTTTTTTTTTTTGCAGTATTCAGTATAATTTTACTGAATACTGCAAATTTTTTCAGTACGCAGTAAAATTTTACTGAATACTGCAAATTTTTTCAGTAACCAGTCAAAACGGATTTTTTACTGCAGTAATTATTTACTGCAGTATGCCCATGTCTGAAATAGGGGTTGTTTATGTTTTCTTGTTCGTTGACGTATTTTCACTGCCATTATGAACGGTGGTGTGAGACAAACCCAGCCCACCATGTTTTTGCGTTTTACCTACTGCCAGGATATTTGATTGCAGCCGTCCATTATGGATCAGACGCTGACCAGGATGTGATATGTTGAACCTGGGTTTTCTTCTTTTAGTTTCTATCCACCGTTGGCTCGTATGTTTGGCTCATCCGCCTTCTAAGGACAAAAGAATATGCCCGATTGTTTGATGAGCTTCAGTGACATCAGTCACCTACTAAACCTGATTTCATGCTCATTTGTTTCGACTTCTCACTCTAGCTAGCTAACGGAGGTTTCCGAAAAGCCATTGCCCAGGACATACTGCGTGGAAGTAGTGAGCTGCTTGGACTGCCCAATGAAGGAATCATTTCTGGCCACTCCCATGTGAATGGCAATTAGAAACTTTCCACGTCCACGGACAGTCCCATGTATTAACTTACCAAACAATATGCAAAAAATCTATTTAATTTACAATTTAAACTTTGACCAACATTAATACTAAAACTGAGTAAAATCAAAATTTGTTCACGTACGTGAACGTACATAGGTAGAGATCAATCATCGTGCAAGGGCATGCGTGAGCGTAAGCCAAACCCTACTCACGTGTAAATCTCTACTTGCCATCCTGAAGTGACCACTTGGTGTCATAGGATTCCTGTTTCCAATGGTCGGCAATTACTTTTATTTTTAGTCTCCTTTTGGAAGTCTTACTTATATCGCATTTCAACATATTATAGCGCTACATGATTAATCAGGAGTAACACAGGAGTTATCATTAAAACAGGCTTTGGAAAAATGTTTCCAATCGAATTTGGAAGCATTATGGTCTTTACATGGCATACCTACTCTTTTTGTTTCCGTTGGCTTTTGAACGATGATTTGTCTTGGGCACAAACTCGTTGCATTCATTTGATTTTGCGGTCGAGTGAATACAGTGCATCGCCCCCAACCACTTCAAATTATCCATTGGGGGAAATGGAATAACCACAATAACCAAGAAATACGAGTACAAGTAGTTTTTGATGAAAGCTGTGAAGGGTTTACGATAATACTCTAGCACTGAACTGGCAACAATATCTTATAATTCCATCAATTATAAGATTCTTGTTAAATGAAATAACGAAACAAAAGAAAATAGAACGGAATGGAATAAGGAAACAAGTAGAAAGAAATAAGGATAAACTGAGGAAATGAACAAACCTGCAATATCCATTGAGCTCTGATTTAAAATGATGTTGGTCGGATATATTTGCCATTTCAGTTTTTTTTTTTTTGTTTTATTCTGTCCTCAGCATCATTGTCATTGTTTCCATCAAACTTTTGCATCTGCTGGATAAACCTAACCGAGCGAAGAGTTGAAGTTGATTTGCGGAGATGAATTCAATTGAGGTCAACATCATGGTTAATGATTTCATTGTATTGCCACTGCTCCGCCTGGTCCCTAGTTTAAGCCGCGACTGCTGACGACGACGATGACAAAGCAATCGATGATGATGAGGACGGTGATGGTGATGTTGCTGTTGAATGGAGCACATGAAAAGCCAAAAGAGGAAAGACGTAATTAAATCAGGACAATAGTTGTTTTTTAATAAAAGTACGATGTTTGTAAAGTACTTCACTTCCTTTCGTTTAATTGATGAAAACAATTGACTTAAGAGATAATAACTGAAAACAATCAAGGACTATGGAGGACTAAATCAGTTGAGATATTAATCAATTGGAGTTTACAAAAACATGTTGAGAGTGCAACAGAATGCAGGGAATATAAAATGATAAATTATTAATCGCATTAAATAGTTGTGCATGTATCAGTTTCTATTGGTATAATTTCTCAGTGGGACGTGCTGCAACTCGTTCCAAAAAGTTAGAGATCTAGTAGTTAACAACGTGGTTTTACTAGTATTAGTTGTGGACAATAAGTACTAATATTATTAATTATATGATAACCGATTATAAAAATATCTATAAATCAGTGTTTTTTTAGTAGACCATTTGAACTGATTATGAAGTTGGACTACAACAGAAGACCAAAGATTTATCAAAATTACATACATTTCCTTAATTTTTCTGAAATTGAGTACAAAAATAATTGTGTAGGGAACTGATTTTACCGTCTATTATTCCAGATATTAAAAATGAGTTGTTCATATTTGTGGTTGAACTAATACCGCGCCACTTGATCACCAGACCCAAAAATATTTTTTTAAGTTCAATATCATTCCAACCAGAGACATTAAAAACTTTTATTTTTAAACAATAAATTTTTCAGTTCGCTTCCAATACAATCAGCGGGATCCTTCAATAGGCCACTTCCTTATAAATGATCAAGTAAGTAAACCCACATACATATTTATGAAAATATAATATTTAATATTATTATTTCACGTGAATGAGGATATTTTGAGTTAAATATATTTGTTAGTAGTGAATTGTACCACATTCGATGACAATTATCTTTGATGACCATTATGCTCTTTGGTATTGATTCATTCACCAGGACTGTGTAATTAAGTGTAATGAAGCTGTGGACGAGTTTAGTACCTTGGATAATGTCAGGCGTAGTTAAATATTGATGTTCAGCTAGAAAGTCTTGTAATAGACTGCAGTATGTCATTGACGTCTTCGAAAATTCCAGCTCACAGATGCCATAAGTCGAGATCACAATCCACCACATAAAAGTAGACAGCCAGCTGCATTTGCAGTATAAATGATTCATGGCCCTCCGTAAATCATACTAATAAAGGGTTTTACCCTTTTCCACAAAAATGTTTCTCGTAACTTTTTACATAAAATTTCTGAACACATACTATACCTAAAATATAAGGATAACATGGTTTCCTATGCCGATTCATCATAAGAATATGCAAAAGGGGGAAAATATCACCCCCTGAAAAAATTCAGACGTCCAATTTCAAAACGCCGATACACCTATATTTTATTTACCAGAATCCGTTGTCAATACCTTGTTTTTTTTTGTATTCCCCAGTATTATTATGGGGAAAGGTTGGGAATGTATCTACATATTTCGATGCCCACCAAGGCATCTCCTCAGCGCCTTACTCCACAAGTATTCCATCACACATTATAGGGCTAAACAAATCTCAAATAAGCGAGAATTGTTTAAACTCCTTCTTGTTCGAAAACATCCACAACAACACTTGCCAAAAACACAAGACCTATTTGATTATCCACAAATGGATTCTGTTTATGCACTATGCAAATTTATGGTTGGAATACTGAAAAATGTTACGGGAACCTCTGAATATAATATATAATGTTAAGGACGCAATGGATTTCAAATCCGGAATAAACAACTTACAAATAGACCAAGACGGTTTAATAGTATCATTTAATGTGGTCCATATTTTCCCTAGTACACCCATGAATTTGGCATTAAGGACCATAGAGGAAAAATGGAGTAAAATTGCTTATTACAATATTATACCACCAGATATTTGTATGGATCTATCGTTTTATATCAAGAAGGCACGATATTTTAAATATGAGGACAGATTTAATGAAAAGAGAAAGGGTGTGCCTATGGGTTCTGTAGCGTTAACCATAATGGCGGACATTACAGCGGAAAGATTACTTGGCACGACGCTCAGACCTGTACCTATGTTCCGTACATAGTGTAATTATTATAACAAGAGAGAATATTTGTTTGACTCGTCTGACGTTTCCTTTCACACTCTTCGTCGTGCGGTCGGTGTGATATAATATAAGTATAGGTTTTCCGTCCCACAACAAAGAACAAATTAAATCAGTTGTTCTATCGTTTCCACCGGTACTAGTTACATCTTGGCTCCATGCATTGTTAGTTTATTTTGATTTTCGACATCTGACTGGTTTATTCCAATATCAAACGAAATTAGTGGTGCTACATCTCGCTTTGAGTTACAGATACAGGTTTTACTCACATGTTGAAAAACAGTGGAATTATTTGATTCACACTTTTTCTCGATGTGAGAAGTTTTCACATAAGTTACACAATATGGGTACTGGATTGCATACCTATGTATAAGATAAGATGGAAATATGAAATCTGATTAATATTCTAAGAATCCTAGAGGGACAATAGTGGATACGGCCAATAACTTCGTTAAAAGAGTGGTAAAAACAAGCGACGTGGGTACGGCCAATACCTTCGTTAGAAGAGTGCCAAAAGGAAGGGACGTGGTTTCGTTTGAAAAATAATTTGCTGACACGAGCTAACTTGAAACCACCCACACCAAAGGCTAAAACTCGACCGGAGAAGATATATATATATATACCATTATGACAGGGAGCAATACCATTGCACCAAAGTCTAACTTTACCCTAAATCCCCTTTTTGGAAGGACTAAATTGAGAATCGATACAGATGACAAGCCAAATGAGGTATATGAAATCAAATGCAACGGAGACAAATCCAACATGTGCCAGAAGATGTATATGCTGGCATATGCCAGAATAAACGGAAGGAGAGAATGGCTTCACATAAATTGGACCAAAAGGCCGTTGGAACAAAAAACAGCACTCGCAGCCCACTGTATGTTAACTGGACAAAAACCCAACTTTGACGAAGTGGGAACTCTAACTGACGAGACGATTTACTTACGACGTCTCTTTCAGACAATGCTGCGTATTATTGACGTTCCATGTGAGAAAAGACTAAACTACAAGCGCGATACGGACCAATATGCGCAAGTTTACAGACATACAATTGGCAAATTTAGGCGGAAATATAAAATTAGTTGACAAATGCTTGCAGCAAAGACTATCAAATGCTTGCAGCAAAGACTACTATACTTTTTGTTACCCCACAATGTAATTATATGGGGAATCTAATAATAATAATGTGCTCGCGTGCATCATTTTTTCCAAGTGCTGAAAAAGTTATAAGCGAAAAACCCCAGAATTTTTAGAATTGAAAATTTTGTAAAATATTCAAAATTTTTAACTTTTGGGGGATGCAAATACACGTATTCGAAAAACCTTTTGTACCTTTTGTCAAGCGTTAGTCAAGAAACACAAAAACATCAACAATCAAACAACTCCGTTAGCGTTTCTCTGCTGGAATGTTGAGAGTAAGTTGTGTTGATTGTTGATGTAGGTTGTCGCTGTTTTAAAAGGTAAAGCAGAGAGACGAAGCAAAGAATGTATTTGCATATTTAGAATAAAAAAATTTCAAATTTATGTTTCTTTGCAGAAGCGATGTGATTATGCCTTTTTGAATGATAATTCTGTACATATTCCGAAAAAAATATTAGAAAATGTTAAAGTTTGTTCTATAAATTTTTTCTATAAAAAATAAATTATCAAGAAATCAAAATTATGAAGATCAAAATTACCAAGATCAAAATTGAGTGGCACATCAGCGGATTAAAGAATTATTGGGTCATATATATCTTAAATGGAAGATATTACCATGACAATTATTATGTGAAAGTGCTAAATGGATCGGTAAAACATTAAATTATCTACAACAGTTTTTTCTCCAAAACTCACTGAAAGGCAAATTTAAAATGGAAGGCGCACCCGCAGTTTTGAGAATTATGGCATCCAATATATCTTAAATTCTCCGTATGATCAATGCAATTATTATGTGAAAGTGTTAAATATATCGGATGACGTTTTTAGCTGTACGGTACTTTTTACTCAACAGAACGCTAAAAATAATTTTTTTAATTGATTGGCACATCCGCACTTTAAAGAATAAATGGTTGAAATTTGGCTTATATCATAGAGTTTATAGGCACTATTGTTTTGTAAAAGTGCTAAAACGATCGAATTATCCCTTTTGGTTCTATTGCAAGTTAAGCTTGAAAAACCTATGAAAATCAACAAAATTTAAACTAAAATGGCTCTCGGCACCAAAATAATAATTCGATCTATTTAGTACTTACACACAATATTAGTAGTACTCATATTTACCGGTCCAACAGGATTGCCACTAGTTATTTCTCAAACTGCGGATGTGCTCTTCAAAAAATATGAAATTTCATGATCTGTACTCATGGACCTGATGATGTTTGTACTGTTATAATTTCTTTGTTGCTGAAGGCACACTAAATTGTTTGGTCGTCTTTTGTTAGTATGTTTGTCGTTTATAATGCAGTATAAAAAATTTGCAATTACGTTGAGGCTGAAAGCGCAAAAACGAAAATCCTCTTAATTTTCGTTTTATGCACAAACAGAGTGACAGATTTTGAAGAGCTACCATTTATTCCTCATTGATGGCACATGCTCTTTTCAACATACAGAAGATTTTGCAACATCGTTACTATCATCCACAAAAGGATTAGAACGATTTCCTTTTATGCCGAAAAAGTTATAGCCAAAAGAGTTGAACAACTTTCGAAAGTTACAAGCAAAATTAGGGTAAATTAGGGTAGACCTTAGCTCAGTAGACCACATTAACAGCATAATTATAAAACTTTAGGATGTTGGCGAGGCTAAACTCGTCGTTTTGAAAATTATGACACTTTCAGAAATATTATATATTGCTCTTAAAGTGGTTAAAAGCCTGAGTGACATGGAATCGTACTATACCGTAGATTTGCCCATATGCATAAATATTATTGATATTTCCTACTCAAAAATTTCGAAAAGACAAGAATGAAATTGAAAGAAACAAATTTTGTGTTTATTGTTTTCACTAATGTTTCATGAAATCTTTGTGTAGAAAATGCTCCACGAAATTGATCGGAATATTGGAAACTATATAAATTGTGATAAAAAGAAAATTATACAACTTGGGTTTATTTTTACGTTCCTATGACCTCAAGCCGATACCAGAATTTAAAATCATAATAATAAGAACTACGTATATAAACACAACTAATTGTACTATAATTAAAAACAGAAAAAAATAAAGTCATTTAACAAAAAAATAATAAAACTAATCAAGAAATTAAATTGAGGTCACGTTTTTAGAATAAAAAAATCATTTTTCTTAAAAGAAATAAGTTAGGTGATTTCGTTTCTCTCAAATAAAAAACACAAAATTGTATCTGCCTTTTGCTCTAAAAGTGCCTTTTAGTGTTTGTTTGGAAAAAATGCAACCCCACTTCAAGGTATTAAGTTCTTTTCTGTGAATGTCTCTCTCAAATTTTGCATTTTCTGCACTCTCAGCATGTCACGGGGGAGAATGTTGCCCAATGAAATGCCTCATTTTCTGTCATTTTGTGTATGTTCTTTGTTCTTTTGTTTTAAATTTTCCAACATTTTGTGTGGGGCTCTGTCATTTTAAACAGCTTCAGTTAAAATCCCCTAACTTCCCGAAAGAGCTGGACGAAATATTGGATTAGCTTAAATTGCTATAATATCGATTATATACACTGGTCGAATAATTTAGATAAGCGAGGTAAATAAACCACGCTAAAAAAGTATAAGGAAAAATTCAGTTGTGAGAAAATGCAACATTTCTATGTTCTTTTCTCACCCCAAAAAAAGACACAACTTTGAAGGGGTGATAGCAAAATTTGTTAAATGTTTTTAGAAAAGAAATCACCATTAAACTACTTTAATATTTGCGTCTCGTCAGATTTTGGAGAAAAATCGGCACAGGCTCTCAAAAAATAACCAGCAACAATCCTTTTGTGATCATTTTCTCATAAACTTGACTTTGTGGAAATATTTGGAATACAGATGTTCTCTAAAATAAAGTCATCAAAATAATCAAAGTAAAAAATATATTAAATATAAATATATTTAAATAAAAACAAATTGTCAATTTAATAACTCCACCATTTATGAAAAAATTTATTGGAAAATCTCAAATCAAAGTTTCGGCGGACTTTATTTTCCACTTTTTGTCCTGAAAAATCAAAACAAAATTTTTTTAATTTCCAGAGACTATCGTATTTCATGGATATTAACATAAAGTGATGGTTAGAAATATCTAAATTAAATTTACATTTTAACTTTTGAAGTGCTTTACAACGGAGAAAAGTTCAGAAAATGGAACACTAAGTATTTATATACACGATCCCTAGTATCACGTGGAAATGGTCTAAGTCCAGTAAAAAAATGTAAAATTGTCTCACAGTGATATATTTGCTGAAGTGACAATGAGACACCACAATCCTGAGGATGTGTGTAGTGATTACAGTGTTTTTACAGTGAAAAATAACTAGAATCGAACATGAAGTTGTAGAAGAAGCTCGGCCTTGATTTTTGTGTGGCCTAAGATTAATGCCAAGTAGGTAAGGAAGCCTTCATCAAGATTTTTGAAGTAGTAAGGTACGAAGTGGTTTCTTAATGTCAAATAGCTTTAATATTTTAAAGCATTGGCTGACGAAGATGACTGACAACACCTCCAACCAAGCATAGAAGTGGGAGATTGAATATCTTTGAACTCCAAGTGCCGATCGTTCAAGTACATCTAAGAGAAAGTGCAGCTCAGTCTCGAAAATTCCATGTCCGTATTTGTAAATGTAATTCAATGGAAAGTTCCTGCCAAGACCGTAGTGCCACATCCTGCTCGATGTTCCCATGCTATTTACCTCCCCAAAACAGGGTGTAGACCTGCCTAGAGAATTGCATGCGGTGGTCTAATGAATCACTCGACTTAAATTTTAGTCATTATAGAAATATCAATATAAAAAACCCCGTTTCCCATTGCATCCCATGAAGCGATTGGGGAGAGCTTCTCATAACCAGTGAGCTGTGCGCTTTCTAATTTATGTCAATATACTTATATTAAAAATTTCGAGTTAGAGACGTATTTGTATTCTAGTAAATTTGTAATTTTTGCGGATTTAATGACAAGTTTCTTCCATATGAACTGAATCACTTCTTAAAAGTCATCAAAAATTGGTGAAATTAAGTCCGTCACGAATCCATTTTAGTTAATAATAATAATATAAGAGACGGATCCGAAAAATAAGAAAAACGATTCGCGTTGTAAATAGGAATTTCGTAAGCACATGGACTCGCTGATTTCCGATTCGGATAAAATGTACGAAGAAGCGATTCCGTCTGGAACTCGTAACGAATTCGTATGGCACAGTAGGATATTGTCACTGATGCTACTTACACATTAATCTATTCTTTTTATCAAAAATTCAACTTCATTGTACACAGCTTGTTGAAGACGAAACTGATGCAATGCATTTGCAGTAAATTCCAATTATCTGTTACAGACTCAAAGACCATTCGTTAAATTTTTGAGCTTTAGATTAATCGTTTAGTATATAATTACCCTGTTAATTCTGAAGTATAATATCTGATTTCAAACCCTTTTCTATGGTTGGACTTATAAAGTTCCAAATTGTTTTAAAATAATCTTTGTAATACAGATTGTAGCATTCATCATTTGTTAATTTTATATTTGGCTTTTATCTAGATTTGGTCCAACTCTCGTATCCGCTCTAAGTTGTTACCATTGATAGAACCTATTATATAGAGGGTAAAAAAAAAATTTTTGGCGCTCACCCATATTTCCCGAATTACGACCATCCAAAATTTGGATACAAAATCTGCTCTATCTACCAAAGTACTTGGCTGATTGGGCCCACATCGACATCGTTGAAAAGCTTATGCAAATACCTTCCGAACTGTGTATAAAAAAATACGAACCATTAACCCATTGTGAGCCAATCTATGATATTCGACTTTTAACCACACTTTTTGGAAAAACCCTACTTTCTCAGAATAGTAACGACGGCAAAAGGCTTATTTCCCAGCGCCGTTTCCACCGACCACCGATACCACGCACGTTTATCAAAAATATTACACTTCGGTTGTTCTTCTAACCCCTTAAATAAAATTATTTTAAAAAAATCGCGCGAGTATCGAGTGATTTTTCCGATTTTGCCACACATCGACTTAAGGTACAGAGGGAATTTTAACCCCCCTGCCTGAGCGACTTAGTACAATATAAATTTAACGATTTTCCAAAAGTTCTACCACACGCACCAGGCGCAAACGTTGCCATATTAATTACAATCGTACTTTCTAATGAACTTTCGCCAGATAATGCAGTTCAATAAACTTTCAGCATTAATATCGCGATACCTGAACGAGTTATCGAAAAGTTGTATTAAATGATTTCCCCTTAGACTTTCATATCCTATCAGAAAACTCACTTTTCGGATAAATATTTCAAAAAATTATTTTGAAACTTCTACTTCCAATATCTCGATAACTGAGGGATTTATCGAAAAATTTTATTAAAATTTTTTTGTTTTAAATTTACTTTTTTATCAGACAAAATTTACTTTTTTTTAAAAAACATTAAAGAAAAAATTAGATAATTTTCAAAAATTAAACATTCAATATCTCGATAACTAAGCAAGTTATCGAAATTTTTTATTTAATTATTTTGGCTTATTTTGAGGTCATTTACTCTAAAAAGATATTACCTTGAACAGTTAAGACGATTCCACAAATATCAATCCTACAGCACGTTCCAACTTCGGGAGTCCATAACTCCAAAAATATGGGTCTCCGCCAATTTTTTTATTTTTTTTGGACAGTTGGAGCTATAGTAGATCTGTTCCCGAATTTGAAACAAATCGGTTCATAAATAACCGAAATCGACATCAGCGCCACCGACTTTGCAGCGCCACCTATCGATGGAAATTATGGAAATTTTTTTGTCTACATACCATTCGGAGTCAACAGTGAACAAAATAAAAAAAGGCTCTGCGAAATCCGTCACTCCGTTCTTTAATTATGCTGTCACAAACACACGCCAACTCATTTTTATTTATATTAGATTAGTATTTTCAAATCAACTTTAGCGGTTTGTTTCGTGTATTTTTTTCTTTGCGTCAACAGAAGGTCTTTTTACTCGAATAGAGTTTGCAACTTTCCATCTATCCTTAGGGCACCTCATATTTCAATAGAGTAGAACGTCGTTTCTCCAATTCCCTTAAAACCAGCTGAATACGGACTACACAGGAAATCCATATTAACAAACACATTAAAGTTATTGAATAAAAACAGTTATAATTGATTATTCTTTTATAATGATCAGCAAAAACAATAATAATCAGTTCAATATATAACACCGTGTGTAAATTTTTAAAGTCATGGAAATATAGCCATATACGGACACCACTACGTGATAAAAGACCAAAAAAAAAAGACCCGTGTGTCCCAGTTTTGCCCAATGACATGCACTTTTTTATGGGCCCCCAAAGATTTGGGGCATCGGTGTCACTTTTGCAAAAAAGTTATAATTTTGTCAGGCTCATATCTTGTAAACCGTTCGGAATTTTTATTTACTCTGTGAGGGAAATTTGTAGCTCTTGTCATAAGTTGTTGATTATTTCCTTGTAGTTGAGTATTTCGATGAATTTTGAACGGTTTGCTACCTACGCACCTGAACAGGGAAATAAGGTAAAAAATCGAATTTTTTAAAGTTTTTTTTGGGATTTTGACCTTGAAGATAAAGTTTTTTTGATTTTAATGCAGCTACTGAAGATTCTTAATTGGAAAACCTGTCGTCATTAGGTAAATGGTCTCAATGGTGGTCAGTATAAATTTTGGGTAGCATAATAAATATTTCTGTTAATTATTGTGAATTCTCATGCTCTGAGATCAATTTTTGTTTTAGAACTGACAGCCAAATGATTTCATCGCAATCCTCTTCAGTTTCTGAATTTAATGCGGCATTAACAGAACCAGAGCCCACTGAATAGAATGCAATAGAAAGGTGGATTTTATTAAATTACACAACACGCGAACCATCTTAGCGAAACTGTGGTCGGTCCAGATAACAAGGTAAATAATAGATATGTTAAAATTTTTAACTTGGCATTTGATACACAATATATGACGTGCTTTAAATCTACTGTAGGATTTCAAGAAGAAAAAACTGTGATTTCCACGTGCCGTTTAACATTCTACCAGACTACATAGGTATTCTACATAGTATTCGTTCTGAATCTTCGAATTAATTCCAATAAATATATAACACTATAATCTGTAATGTCACATTCTGTAGAACCAATATGAATTCGGTGATGCAAATTACTAAATACGTTCTCTATTAAAGAAACACCAGTAGGCCGACTATCAACGTTACAATAATTTATTGAAATATAACTATTTAGAAGATTACACAACTCTTCTATCGCTGAAATGTTTAACACATCAATGTTGGAATCACTAACAAAACACATGATATATAAAATATATATTCTGTTGACATTTTCGCGATCAATAAAATGGCTTTATATTCAGCTTCATTTTCAGAAAAGTATAGACAGTCAGCATCACCTTTTCCGCGAATTGTTGCTCGCACATATATTGACAGAATATTGAGGTTGTTTCGACTGTAAATGGACGTGCCATCATATCCATCACTTCTACAAGATTGTACGGCATTATTTCCTGGCATGTAATAAGTTTTGTTGATACCAGGCCACATTGCGGTGGTTAGCGGGATTAGAGTCCATAATTTTTAAATAATTGAATTTTTCTACTGATTAAATATATTTTATATTGAATGAAAATGTTCCATTTTGAGTCGAAGGTACCTCTGTCAAATATTTATATGTGCAAATTATTTTTTTTTCTTTCCTTCTGAAAACTAACTGTAATGTAATGTCGACCATATACAATTTTTTCGATAATATCCCTCTCTCTTTATCATATACTTTTTTGTCTTTTGAACTTTATTTGTAGTCCCGTTATCTATGATCATCGCTGTAATGCATTAATACATAGACGACAGCAAGCTGCACGACGACTGACTTCACCTTTTAAAATATTTTGAAAACTGCAGCTACAGCGTAAACAGCTGATATTGTGATGCCAATATGACGTTTATTAGACACACAAACAAAAGATTTATGTTCTACAAAATAATTTATTGAAAAGAGTATTTGTTTTTGTAATTTCTTTACACGAAGTACATGCATATGTTTTATTTTCATTATAGCTTCTTTATTAATGAGTGGATTAGAATACATTCCGAAGAGGCAGGAAATATTTAAAAGGCGAAGCCATATTTTTGCATACCCCCGAACGAAGACCGGCTACACAAGAAATCTATATATAGCGAAATTATATTTTAGCATACCAAGAAGAAATAAAAATACATTCCGTTTTTCACTGAATATGTGTGGTTTTTGATGTGTTAACATCTATACGCGCGCCTCTAGGGCAGTAAACTATAAATTTAATACATACGCAAGTGTTAGGTTTGTAAGAGTAAATCATCGTTTGTTTGTTCGTTGCTTGGCAGTCGGTATTGAAAGTGATTATTGGGCGATTTTCATATAATTTTCCCACGCGATTTTCTCCGGAAATTCATAGCCGATTTTATTAATTTTTGGATTAAAAAGCTAGTGCGGGTTTCGACGAAGAGTTTAGGCCAAAAATTAAGGCGATCTGATATCGGCGAGACGAGATTGAAGTGTTTTAATTTGGAGTATTAATTTGGAGTAATATTAAAAAAGTATTTTATGTTGATCTTCGGTTATATCGTACGAATATAACAATGTATGTATGTATGTACAAGTGTCTGTTGCTTTGCATTCTTTGACTTTTGTGGGAATAAAAAAAAAGTATTGAGCAAGAATATAATGACACATGTGCTTGCACTGGGTCTTTAAATAATTTTAAGTATTAATATTATTTAACTGTAACGTCATCATATGATTGAACGCTGTTTTTTATTTTCCAATGTAACATTTACGAATGTGTTCATAGAAATCGAACAGGTACCGTGTAGCAAAAAGGTGTTAACACATCGCCCGTGAGTTCGAACACTCATTGGATTTTTTTTTACAAAACGTGAAAAATTGAACGCGAGTTTGGTTTTGTGCACCTTGAACGCGCATAGTACAACAATATTTTTTTCTGGGCAGAAAATTTTTCAATTCAGAATTATTTGTTTCAACTACGCTATCCACCAAAAAAATTCGAAAGCCGGCTGATAAAACATTTAATAAATCCCAAAATATTTGACACAAATTTTCAGTTTTTAGTTAAACGCCTTTAATCTCCAAATTATTACAACTACTTTAGTGCATTACCAACACTGTATCTGATATTGTCGCCTTTCAAAATAGAAATTAGTTTATATTGGCGACAACTGCAACGGTCGTTGTGCCGTCGCACAGTGGGATTTTGGCTGCAAAAATAACCTTTTTCGAGTGTAAAATATCAAAAATGTAATGATGCAGTTTTGTAGAGAATTGTTTAATTGAATCGTTTATTTCAGAAACCACCTAAGTGCGCTTTTTTAAACTTTTGGGAAACTAAAAAAAACTGTTTTGCAGCTTCAGTATGGGTCTAGTCATCTTCAAATAATTTTTTACCAAAGCAAAAACATGCTATTGGGATAATCTATTTTTTTAAAAATTTTTTTTCCTTCTATTTTTTTAGCTATAATTTTCTAAAAATATTGCACTTAGGTGGTTTCTGCAATAAATGAGTGTATCCAGTGTTTTTTTTTTAAATTATTATTGAAATTGAGTCAAACTACATATTAATTTTTATCTGTTTTGGTATCAAACGCAAGTAACAGACACACTTAGGTGTGTAATAGAATGTTTTTACTGGGCATAAATCGAAAAAATAAGTGGACTACACGCTACAGTATATATATATAGAAAGATCAGGCCTTATTAACTTGTAAGTCAAGGCAAGTCTGCTGGCAACTCCTGGTCAGTTGTTGGCCATTGGATGATGGTATCATAGAAGGCTTCATATCCAACAGTGTATTCCAGCAACGTTTTTATATCATCGATCTTCTTTTTGTTGATTGGGACCTAAAAGTAAAATATAAACATTTAAAATAACTTTGGTAAAATAAAAGTAAACATACCTTTCCCAACGGATAAGCTTTCTCTGTTGGTAGTTCCGGAGGGCTGGCAGTTTTTAGCAATGTGAAGGTAGATGTTGTTATTCCTCCAATGAATTCGCTTGCGACCACTTTTCCCGGTGTATCCTTGTTGTAGAGAAACTGCTTGTACTTGGACACTTTAAACGGCTGCTTATTTTCTTTGGGTACTCTCCTGCCAGATGTTTCGTCCGAATTTGGCATTTTCTTATATGATTTAGGCCACCAGTTTTTGAAACTGAGAACATCGTCTGATGTAAGGTGATATACAGTAAATCGGCCAGACTTACTAGCTTTTAGCATGAGCTCTGTATATTCATCAGGGGTATAAATCCTGTCTGTCTTTCTCAAGAGACGCTTTATGCTTCCAAAATCTCTATCACATGGGCAAAATGAGTGGCCACGCACAGGGTAGTTGTGAGTTATTGATTCAAACCGGCCTGAGCCACAGAGGTTTAGTAAAAAACGCACAACTGTATGATTCTTATTTTGGCCTGATGGCCCATCACTAAACAGTATGATATGCTTCACATTAACTGGAATGTCATTGAAGTAGTTCAGTAGCATTGAACATACTTCATCTGGGCCTTTGTTTGCTTCGCCCTCATGATAGACATACAGTTTGGAAGAATTAGTTTTCAAATCGTGTATAGAAAACACATTTACCCAGAGCTGCCTCATATAAAAAACCTCCTGTACAGGTATGTGCGGCAATGGTAAGTTTTGCATATAGTCGAAGGCTAGTGCAATCGTGTTGTCATCTTTGTTTTTGCTTGCCTCATCCATAGCTTTGTAAAACTTTTTTGATTGCCTTGAGTGTATCATTTTCTCAGCAGCTACATTTCTTTTAGCATTGTCACTCAAACCCGTGTCTCTCAGTTTGGCTGACAGTCTTTCGCAAGTTGAACACGCATCAGCTTGTGGTCTTCCAAAACAGTAAGTATAGTTCTCTTTAAAATATGTGTTGTAGAAACTATACTTTACTTTATTTTTTAGATCAGGGTTGTCTAAAATAAACATTGCGTGCATTTTTGCGACATCAAGCCTAGAGTCAAGATATTTTTTAGGGTTTCCTCCATAATGGGTTTCCTTGACATTAAATTTATCAATGTGCTGCTGTATTCTCACACAAATGTTACCTGGAACAGCGTTTCCACTTCTAGATTTTCCCCTCATATCTATAGGGCTTTTGTGAAGGACAGAACATTTATTTATTCTCTTCATTCTATTGTCAGAAATTCCAAACACTTTCAGGAAAACACCTCTACAAACTTGAATAAGAATACCATTTACTTTCAAGTTATAATTGTATGAATGGGATTTTTTGTTTAAATACATCATCTGAACTATCCGACATGGCTCAAGAATTATGTAATGTAATAAAAATCAACGAAGTAACACCTAATTTTCACAGAAAATTCACGAAGTGACACTTTTACTCAATCTGTCAATCAAACAAAGCAGCGAGTCACAAAACAAAGCCGCTATTTGGCAAAAATAATCGGTTTATTTCAGAAACAACCCAAGCGCCGTCGCTTAGGTTCTTTCTGAAATAAACCGATTATTTTCAAGGCTGCCAAATAGCCTTGCTTATATGGAACATAGGTTATCTATGCACTAAAAGATGTATTGACCTTTAAATTGTACAGTACCACCAAAAACAGGTTTTTCGATATTTTGTCCCTTAGGTGGTTTCTGAAATAAACGATTCAATTAAGAGAAATCCATCATACAATTTTTTTAAAAAAAATTTTTTTTGTACAAAATAACGCGGTAAAGTCACCTAAACGAAATTCTGCAGTAACTGCCTTAGATTTTCATCCCATTTCAATGGGCTGGAAACATAATTTCTTTTTGTCGTATCTATATTATGTAAGTATATTTGAAAAATATAGTATTTCAGCATTAATTTAAAAAAAAAGTAATTGCATTACCATAATATTTTAAAAAATATTTAGGTTCTTTTTGATGGCACTCAAAAAGTCAGATCTTTGTGTTGTGGTTGGAACAAAATGAAAGGTGGGACTGTCTTCTTTAGATTTACCCAACAAAATCCACCAACTTTTCTCAATATTTTACAAACGTATAAATTTTATAAAAAAAAGCAATAGTATTACATCGCACTTTTGTAATAAAATGTAATAAAAAAAAATCCAATGAGTGTTCGAACTCACGGGCGATGTGTTAACACCTTTTTGCTACACGGTACCTGTTCGATTTCTATGAACACATTCGTAAATGTTACATTGGAAAATAAAAAACAGCGTTCAATCATATGATGACGTTACAGTTAAATAATATTAATACTTGAAATTATTTAAAGACCCAGTGCAAGCACATGTGTCATTATTTTCTTGCTCAATACTTTTTGTTTTATTCCCACAAAAGTCAAAGAATGCAAAGCAACAGACACTTGTACATACATACATACATTGTTATATTCGTACGATATAACCGAAGATCAACATAAAATACTTTTTTAATATTACTCCAAATTAATACTCCAAATTAAAACACTTCAATCTCGGCTCGCCGATATCGGATCGCCTTAATTTTTAGCCTAAACTCTTCGTCGAAACCCGCACTAGCTTTTTAATCCAAAAATTAATAAAATCGGCTATGAATTTCCGGAGAAAATCGCGTGGGGAAATTATATGAAAATCGCCCAATAATCACTTTCAATACCGACTGCCAAGCAACGAACAAACAAACGATGATAAGACAAAACCGAAGATCAACATAAAACACTTTTTTAATATTACTCCAAATTAAAACACTTAAATCTCGGCTCGCCGATATCGGATCGCCCTAATTTTTGGCCTAAACTCTTCGTCGAAACCCGCACTAGCTTTTTATTCCAATAATTAATAAAATCGGCTATGAATTTCCGGAGAAAATCGCGTGGGAAAATTATATGAAAATCGCCCAATAATAACTTTCAATACCGACTGCCAAGCAACGAACAAACAAACGATGATTTACTCTTACAAACCTAACACTTGCGTATGTATTAAATTTATAGTTTACTGCCCTAGAGGCGCGCGTATAGATGTTAACACATCAAAATTCTGCCTACTTTTAGGCGTGCACTTTTTTAATGTATTTGCAGTTATGAATTATAACAACAATTTGTTAATAACTGATTGACAGCAATTCCAAAGAAAAGCATAACAAAATAACAAACAAAAACATATGATTTGGTAAATAAAATTTGGTAGACCAAAAGTGTTATAAAATTGTGAAAGATAAATATTGAAATGAGTTCATTTTCTGTGTCATATAGTGAATTGTGTATGGAACTTATTAATTGTCGTAATAATGTTAATTTATTAACCGATTTTATAAAAGCAAAAAACTCGGTGCTTACGATTAATGAAATCCAAATAGTGACAAAAGACATTCGTAAGCGATTTCTTATAATTTTTGTAAACGCTGGGCGGAATCGCACAAAATAAAATCGTATTTCTTGAAGAAAAATGATGCCTGGCTAAAAAGTAAGTTGCGAAACAAAAATAATTTATTGTGAACTTTGTAAACCATAACAAATTTTTTTAAGATATATTTGAAGTATCACTTGCTGATGATCAACCTTCTTGTTCAAGGAACAAGGGAAGGCCAGTTAAGGAATTCGATGATTGCAAATATCGTAGTAAAAGGTACAAAGCTGCCGATTTAACATCCCAGTACACCCAACAACAATTAACAATGGCAAGTGGAGTAACCGACTCAAAAACTAAATCATTTTCATATATTCCTTCGTCTACTGCGCTGGCGTTATTGCTGGATGCAGAGTTAACAAAACATCAATACGAAACAATAAAAAATGTTTTGAAAGGAGAGGGATATGATATTTTACCACCTTATATAAAGGTATCTGAGGAGAAGAAAAAATGTTATCCCAATGAAATCCGAGTATCAGAAAAGGAAGCGTCTGTAAGCTTGCAAAGTTTGATGCATCACACCACAAAGCGTCTCTTTGAAAGTTTTTCGCGCGAAAAGGTTAATGATATGACAAATTCAAATTACACTCTTACGTCGAAGTGGGGTTGCGATGGCTCTTCGGGTCATGCAGACAATGGCAATACCTCAAGGCGTTTCTTCTCCAATCCTGCACTTGTTGCTGATATAACAGGTGTTAATGAAGTACTTATAGATCGCTTTCGAATCATTCTGCAGATAATAACATGTGGACAGAAAGTTGATAGTGTGAAGTTTCAAAAATTTGAATGGGATACAGCTGAGATATTTGTTCAAAAATATAAGTGGTACTTTATGCCTCTTACTGTGCATAAAGTACTTATACATGGAAAGGACATAATTGATGCAGCAGTACTCCCTATTGGTATGCTATCCGAGGAAGCAGAAGAAGCACGCAATAAAGATTACAGAAACTATAGATTAATGTTTTCTAGAAAGTGCAATAGAACTGCAACAAATACTGATGTTTTCCATCGTCTGCTTGCATCATCTGATCCATATATAAGTAGTATAAGACGTCAACCCAATAAAAATCTGTTAGAACTAGATGATGTAGTTAAAGAAATGATAGTTGAAGAATAAAGTTTTGCTTTGGTTGTGTTTGTTGTTGTTGTTTGTGTTTAGCCGACTGAATCTTGTTTACTTATTTACATTATGTTTTGGTTGTGTTTCATATATCATATCCCTAAAAGTATGCACTGAGAAATGCTGAAAAATTAATAAATTTCGATAATTTTATAGTACAAATTTGACTTTTATTTGGAATGATTTGGTAATTAAAAAAAACGGTAAGCCATGGCCCCCTAATTTTTTTGCAGATGTTCAGCTAACATATTAGGCTGTAGTTATTTATATAGATGTAAGTGCTGCTTGGCATCGATCACAAACTACAAAGGCTTAAATCTGTTTTTTCGAAAATCGTGAAAAATTAAAATTGTTATATGGGCGTTGGGCGTGGCTCTTAAAATTTTAATATAATTGAGGACTCAAATGCAAACACTGGTAGTAATATTTATTAACATAGATATGAAAATAAGGAAAATACAACGATTTTTAGTTTTACGTTATATGGGAGGTAGGCGTGGTTGTGGGCGGATTTTAACAAAAAAATTTTTTTCATCTAATTTGGCAATATGAGAGATGTGTGCCAAATTTCAAAGCCCTACCCCGATTCCTTCGATTTTTTGCAGCAGCTTGTATGAAGAAATCCCACTGTGCGTCGTGCTGCTGTGACGCCGTCAAAGTGATCATTTTCATATAAACGTGTGTGTTTTAATTTTGACAGGTTGTGGCTCGTAGCTTGCTGTCGTCTATGTGTTTAATGCATAAGTTTGCAATTCAATAGAAAATAATTATATGTGCAGTCGCATTCCTGACACTTTAAAGTGAACAACTCTATTTTTCTTGAGTGTTTAGTATCAAATATCTTTCTGTACGTGAGTAAAATGATCGTTATGAATGTATTCTAAGA